>OX359249.1:47146944-47857201 GCA_947179485.1 Allacma fusca | reverse complement strand
ACAAACCCAACTGTAATAATAACTACAAGCTCAACTACGGGCTTAAATACAAGCCTAACTACAGTATTAACTACAGGATTGAATACAAGCTTAACTACAAGCTTAACTAGAAGATTTTTTACAAGCTTAACTACCAACTTAACTACAAGCTTAACTACAAGCTTAACTTCAAGCTTAACTACAAGCTTAACTACAAGCTTAACTACAAGCTTAACTTCAAGCTTAACTACAAGCTTAACTACAAGCTTAACTACAAGCTTAACTGCAAGCTTAACTGCAAGCTTATTTACAAGCTTAACTACAAGCTTAACTACAAGCTTAACTACAAGCTTAACTAAGAGCTTAACTAAAAGCTTAACTACAAGCTTAACCACAAGCTTAACTACAAGCTTAACTACAAGCTTAACTACAAGCTTAACTACAAGCTTAACTACAAGCTTAACTGCAAGCTTATCTGCAAGCTTAACGACAAGCCCAACTGTAATAATAACTACAAGCTTAACTTCGGGCTTAAATACAAGCCTAACTACAGTATTAACTACAGGCTTAAATACAAGCCTAATTATAGTCTTAACTACAAGAGTGAATACAAGCTTAACTACAAGCTTAACTACAAGCCTAACTACAAGCTTAACTGCAAGCTTAACTACAAGCTTAAGTACAAGCTTAACTACAAGCTTAACTACAAGCTTAACTACAAGCTCAACTAAGAGCTTAACTACAAGCTTAACTACAAGCTTAAGTACAAGCTTAACTACAAGCTTAACTACAAGCTTAACTACAAGCTCAACTAAGAGCTTAACTACAAGCTTAAGTACAAGCTTAACTACAAGCTTAACTACAAGCTTAACTACAAGCTTAACTACAAGCTTAACTACAAGCGTAACTACAAGCTTAACTACAAACTTAACGGCAAGCCTTACTACCAGCTTAACTACAAGCTTACTTACAAGCTTAACTACAAGCTTAAGTACAAGCTTAACTACAAGCTTAACTACAAGCTTAACTACAAGCTCAACTAAGAGCTTAACTACAAGCTTAAGTACAAGTTTAACTACAAGCTTAACTACAAGCTTAAATACAAGCTTAACTACAAGCTTAACTACAAGCTTAACTACAAGCGTAACTACAAGCTTAACTACAAGCTTAACGGCAAGCCTTACTACAAGCTTAACTACAAGCTTAACTACAAGCTTAACTACAAGCTTAACTACAAGCTTAACTACAAGCTTAACTACAAGCTTAACTACAAGCTTAACTACAAGCTTAACTACAAGCTTAACTACAAGCTTAACTACAAACTTAACTACAAGCTTAACTACAAGCTTAACTACAAGCTTAACCACAAGCTTAACTACAAGCTTAACTACAAGCTCGAATACAAGCTTAACTACAAGCTTAACTACAAGCTTAACTACAAGCTTAACTGCAAGCTTAACTACAAGCTTAACTACAAGCTTAAATACAAGCTTAACTAAGAGCTTAACTACAAGCTAAACTACAAGCTTAACTGCAAGCTTAACGACAAGCTTAGCTACAAGCTTAAATACAAGCTTAACTAAGAGCTTAACTACAAGCTTAACTACAAGCTTAACTACAAGCTTAACTACAAGCTTAACTACAAGCTTAACTACAAGCTTAACTACAAGGTTAAGTACAAGCTTAACTCTAAGCTTAACTACACGCTTAACTACAAGCTTAACTACAAGCTTAACTACAAGCGTAACTACAAGCTTAACTACAAGCTTAACGGCAAGCTTAACTACAAGCTTGACTACAAGCTTAACTGCAAGCTTAACGACAAGCCCAACTGTAATAATAACTACAAGCTTAACTACAAGCTTAACTACAAGCTTAACTACAAGCTTAACTACAAGCTGAACTACAAGCTTAACTACAAGCGTAACTACAAGCTTAACAACAAGCTTAACGGCAAGCTTAACCACAAGCTTAACTACAAGCTTAACTACAAGCTTAACTACAAGCTTAACGGCAAGCCTTACTACAAGCTTAACTACAAGCTTAACTACAAGCTTAACTACAAGCTTAACTACAAGCTTAACTACAAGCTTAACTACAAGCTTAACTACAAGCTTAACTACAAGCTTAACTACAAGCTTAACTACAAGCTTAACTACAAACTTAACTACAAGCTTAACTACAAGCTTAACTACAAGCTTAACCACAAGCTTAACTACAAGCTTAACTACAAGCTCGAATACAAGCTTAACTACAAGCTTAACTACAAGCTTAACTACAAGCTTAACTGCAAGCTTAACTACAAGCTTAACTACAAGCTTAAATACAAGCTTAACTAAGAGCTTAACTACAAGCTAAACTACAAGCTTAACTGCAAGCTTAACGACAAGCTTAGCTACAAGCTTAAATACAAGCTTAACTAAGAGCTTAACTACAAGCTTAACTACAAGCTTAACTACAAGCTTAACTACAAGCTTAACTACAAGCTTAACTACAAGCTTAACTATAAGGTTAAGTACAAGCTTAACTCTAAGCTTAACTACAAGCTTAACTACAAGCTTAACTACAAGCTTAACTACAAGCGTAACTACAAGCTTAACTACAAGCTTAACGGCAAGCTTAACTACAAGCTTGACTACAAGCTTAACTGCAAGCTTAACGACAAGCCCAACTGTAATAATAACTACAAGCTTAACTACAAGCTTAACTACAAGCTTAACTACAAGCTTAACTACAAGCTGAACTACAAGCTTAACTACAAGCGTAACTACAAGCTTAACAACAAGCTTAACGGCAAGCTTAACCACAAGCTTAACTACAAGCTTAACTACAAGCTTAACTACAAGCTTAACCACAAGCTTAACTACAAGCTTAACTACAAGCTTAACTACAAGCTCAACTGCAAGCTTAACTACAAACTTAACTGCAAGCTTAACTACAAGCTTAACTACAAGCTTAACTACAAGCTTAACTAAGAGCTTAACTACAAGCTTAACTACAAGCTTAACTACTAGCTCAACTAAGAGCTTAACTACAAGCTTAACTACAAGCTTAAGTACAAGCTTAACTACAAGCTTAACTACAAGCTTAACTACAAGCTTAACTACAAGCTCAACTGCAAGCTTAAGTACAAGCTTAACTACAAGCTTAACTACAAGCTTAACTACAAGCTTAACTACAAGCTTAACTACAAGCTTAACTACAAGCGTAACTACAAGCTTAACTACAAGCTTAACGGCAAGCGTTACTACAAGCTTAACTACAAGCTTAACTACAAGCTTAAATACAAGCTTAACTACAAGCTTAACTACAAGCTTAACTACAAGCTTAACTACAAGCTTAACTACAAGCTTAACTACAAGCTTAACTACAAGCTTAACTACAAGCTTAACTACAAGCTTAACTACAAGCTTAACTACAAGCTTAACCACAAGCTTAACTACAAGCTTAACTACAAGCTCGAATACAAGCTTAACTACAAGCTTAACTACAAGCTTAACTACAAGCTTAACTGCAAGCTTAACTACAAGTTTAACTACAAGCTTAAATACAAGCTTAACTAAGAGCTTAACTACAAGCTAAACTACAAGCTTAACTGCAAGCTTAACGACAAGCTTAACTACAAGCTTAAATACAAGCTTAACTAAGAGCTTAACTACAAGCTTAACTACAAGCTTAACTACAAGCTTAACTACAAGCTTAACTACAAGGTTAAGTACAAGCTTAACTCTAAGCTTAACTACAAGCTTAACTACAAGCTTAACTACAAGCTTAACTACAAGCTTAACTACAAGCGTAACTACAAGCTTAACTACAAGCTTAACGGCAAGCTTAACTACAAGCTTGACTACAAGCTTAACTGCAAGCTTAACGACAAGCCCAACTGTAATAATAACTACAAGCTTAACTACAAGCTTAACTACAAGCTTAACTACAAGCTTAACTACAAGCTTAACTACAAGCTTAACTACAAGCTTAACTACAAGCTGAACTACAAGCTTAACTACAAGCGTAACTACAAGCTTAACAACAAGCTTAACGGCAAGCTTAACCACAAGCTTAACTACAAGCTGAACTACAAGCTTAACCACAAGCTTAACTACAAGCTTAACTACAAGCTTAACTACAAGCTTAACGACAAGCTTAACTACAAGCTTAACTACAAGCTTAACTACAACCTCAACTGCAAGCTTAACTACAAGCTTAACTGCAAGCTTAACTACAAGCTTAACTACAAGCTTAACTACAAGCTTAACTAAGAGCTTAACTACAAGCTTAACTACAAGCTTAACTACAAGCTCAACTAAGAGCTTAACTACAAGCTTAACTACAAGCTTAAGTACAAGCTTAACTACAAGCTTAACTACAAGCTTAACTACAAGCTCAACTGCAAGCTTAAGTACAAGCTTAACTACAAGCTTAACTACAAGCTTAACTACAAGCTTAACTACAAGCTTAACTACAAGCTTAACTACAAGCGTAACTACAAGCTTAACTACAAGCTTAACGGCAAGCCTTACTACAAGCTTAACTACAAGCTTAACTACAAGCTTAACTACAAGCTTAACTACAAGCTTAACTACAAGCTTAACTACAAGCGTAACTACAAGCTTAACTACAAGCTTAACGGCAAGCCTTACTACAAGCTTAACTACAAGCTTAACTACAAGCTTAAATACAAGCTTAACTACAAGCTTAACTACAAGCTTAACTACAAGCGTAACTACAAGCTTAACTACAAGCTTAACGGCAAGCCTTACTACAAGCTTAACTACAAGCTTAACTACAAGCTTAACTACAAGCTTAACTACAAGCTTAACTACAAGCTTAACTACAAGCTTAACTACAAGCTTAACTACAAGCTTAACCACAAGCTTAACTACAAGCTTAACTACAAGCTCGAATACAAGCTTAACTACAAGCTTAACTACAAGCTTAACTACAAGCTTAACTGCAAGCTTAACTACAAGTTTAACTACAAGCTTAAATACAAGCTTAACTAAGAGCTTAACTACAAGCTAAACTACAAGCTTAACTGCAAGCTTAACGACAAGCTTAACTACAAGCTTAAATACAAGCTTAACTAAGAGCTTAACTACAAGCTTAACTACAAGCTTAACTACAAGCTTAACTACAAGCTTAACTACAAGGTTAAGTACAAGCTTAACTCTAAGCTTAACTACAAGCTTAACTACAAGCTTAACTACAAGCTTAACTACAAGCGTAACTACAAGCTTAACTACAAGCTTAACGGCAAGCTTAACTACAAGCTTGACTACAAGCTTAACTGCAAGCTTAACGACAAGCCCAACTGTAATAATAACTACAAGCTTAACTACAAGCTTAACTACAAGCTTAACTACAAGCTTAACTACAAGCTTAACTACAAGCTTAACTACAAGCTGAACTACAAGCTTAACTACAAGCTTAACTACAAGCTTAACTACAAGCTGAACTACAAGCTTAACTACAAGCGTAACTACAAGCTTAACAACAAGCTTAACGGCAAGCTTAACCACAAGCTTAACTACAAGCTGAACTACAAGCTAAACTACAAGCGTAACTACAAGCTTAACAACAAGCTTAACGGCAAGCTTAACCACAAGCTTAACTACAAGCTTAACTACAAGCTTAACTACAACCTCAACTGCAAGCTTAACTACAAGCTTAACTGCAAGCTTAACTACAAGCTTAACTACAAGCTTAACTACAAGCTTAACTAAGAGCTTAACTACCAGCTTAACTACAAGCTTAACTACAAGCTCAACTAAGAGCTTAACTACAAGCTTAACTACAAGCTTAAGTACAAGCTTAACTACAAGCTTAACTACAAGCTTAACTACAAGCTCAACTGCAAGCTTAAGTACAAGCTTAACTACAAGCTTAACTACAAGCTTAACTACAAGCTTAACTACAAGCTTAACTACAAGCTTAACTACAAGCGTAACTACAAGCTTAACTACAAGCTTAACGGCAAGCCTTACTACAAGCTGAACTACAAGCTTAACTACAAGCTTAAATACAAGCTTAACTACAAGCTTAACTACAAGCTTAACTACAAGCGTAACTACAAGCTTAACTACAAGCTTAACGGCAAGCCTTACTACAAGCGTAACTACAAGCTTAACAACAAGCTTAACGGCAAGCTTAACCACAAGCTTAACTACAAGCTTAACTACAAGCTTAACTACAAGCTTAACCACAAGCTTAACTACAAGCTTAACCACAAGCTTAACAACAAGCTTAACTACAAGCTTAACTACAAGCTTAACTGCAAGCTTAACTACAAGCTTAACTGCAAGCTTAACTACAAGCTTAACTACAAGCTTAACTACAAGCTTAACTAAGAGCTTAACTACAAGCTTAACTACAAGCTTAACTACAAGCTAAACTACAAGCTTAACTGCAAGCTTAACGACAAGCCCAACTGTAATAATAACTACAAGCTCAACTACGGGCTTCAATACAAGCCTAACTACAGTATTAACTACAGGATTGAATACAAGCTTAACTACAAGCTTAACTAGAAGTTTTTTTACAAGCTTAACTACCGACTTAACTACAAGCTTAACTACAAGCTTAAATACAAGCTTAACTAAGAGCTTAACTACAAGCTTAACTACAAGCTTAACTACAAGCTTAACTACAAGCTTAACTACAAGGTTAAGTACAAGCTTAACTCTAAGCTTAACTACAAGCTTAACTACAAGCTTAACTACAAGCTTAACTACAAGCGTAACTACAAGCTTAACTACAAGCTTAACGGCAAGCTTAACTACAAGCTTGACTACAAGCTTAACTGCAAGCTTAACGACAAGCCCAACTGTAATAATAACTACAAGCTTAACTACAAGCTTAACTACAAGCTTAACTACAAGCTTAACTACAAGCTGAACTACAAGCTTAACTACAAGCGTAACTACAAGCTTAACAACAAGCTTAACGGCAAGCTTAACCACAAGCTTAACTACAAGCTGAACTACAAGCTTAACCACAAGCCTAACTACAAGCTTAACTACAAGCTTAACTACAAGCTTAACGACAAGCTTAACTACAAGCTTAACTACAAGCTTAACTACAACCTCAACTGCAAGCTTAACTACAAGCTTAACTGCAAGCTTAACTACAAGCTTAACTACAAGCTTAACTACAAGCTTAACTAAGAGCTTAACTACAAGCTTAACTACAAGCTTAACTACAAGCTCAACTAAGAGCTTAACTACAAGCCTAACTACAAGCTTAAGTACAAGCTTAACTACAAGCTTAACTACAAGCTTAACTACAAGCTCAACTGCAAGCTTAAGTACAAGCTTAACTACAAGCTTAACTACAAGCTTAACTACAAGCTTAACTACAAGCTTAACTACAAGCTTAACTACAAGCGTAACTACAAGCTTAACTACAAGCTTAACGGCAAGCCTTACTACAAGCGTAACTACAAGCTTAACAACAAGCTTAACGGCAAGCTTAACCACAAGCTTAACTACAAGCTTAACTACAAGCTTAACTACAAGCTTAACCACAAGCTTAACAACAAGCATAACTACAGGCTTAACTACAAGCTTAACTGCAAGCTTAACTACAAGCTTAACTGCAAGCTTAACTACAAGCTTAACTACAAGCTTAACTACAAGCTTAACTAAGAGCTTAACTACAAGCTTAACTACAAGCTTAACTACAAGCTAAACTACAAGCTTAACTGCAAGCTTAACGACAAGCCCAACTGTAATAATAACTACAAGCTCAACTACGGGCTTCAATACAAGCCTAACTACAGTATTAACTACAGGATTGAATACAAGCTTAACTACAAGCTTAACTAGAAGTTTTTTTACAAGCTTAACTACCGACTTAACTACAAGCTTAACTACAAGCTTAACTACAAGCTTAACTACATGCTTAACTAAGAGCTTAACTACAAGGTTAAGTACAAGCTTAACTCTAAGCTTAACTACAAGCTTAACTACAAGCTTAACTACAAGCGTAACTACGAGCTGAACTACAAGCTTAACGGCAAGCTTTACTACAAGCTTAACTACAAGCTTGACTACAAGCTAACTGCAAGCTTAACGACAAGCCCAACTGTAATAATAACTACAAGCTTAACTACAAGCTTAAGTACAAGCTTAACTAAAAGCTTAACTACAAGCTTAACTGCAAGCTTAACTACAAGCTTAACTACAAGCTAAACTACAAGCTTAACTGCAAGCTTAACGACAAGCCCAACTGTAATAATAACTACAAGCTTAACTACAAGCTTAACTACAAGGTTAAGTACAAGCTTAACTCTAAGCTTAACTACAAGCCTTACTACAAGCTTAACTACAAGCTTAAATACAAGCTTAACTACAAGCTTAACTACAAGCTTAACTACAAGCTTAACTACAAGCTTAACTACAAGCTCAACTAAGAGCTTAACTACAAGCTTAAGTACAAGCTTAACTACAAGCTTAACTACAAGCTTAAATACAAGCTTAACTACAAGCTTAACTACAAGCTTAACTACAAGCGTAACTACAAGCTTAACTACAAGCTTAACGGCAAGCCTTACTACAAGCTTAACTACAAGCTTAACTACAAGCTTAACTACAAGCTTAACTACAAGCTTAACTACAAGCTTAACTACAAGCTTAACTACAAGCTTAACTACAAGCTTAACTACAAGCTTAACTACCGACTTAACTACAAGCTTAACTACAAGCTTAACTACAAGCTTAACTACATGCTTAACTAAGAGCTTAACTACAAGGTTAAGTACAAGCTTAACTCTAAGCTTAACTACAAGCTTAACTACAAGCTTAACTACAAGCGTAACTACGAGCTGAACTACAAGCTTAACGGCAAGCTTTACTACAAGCTTAACTACAAGCTTGACTACAAGCTTAACTGCAAGCTTAACGACAAGCCCAACTGTAATAATAACTACAAGCTTAACTACAAGCTTAAGTACAAGCTTAAATAAAAGCTTAACTACAAGCTTAACTGCAAGCTTAACTACAAGCTTAACTACAAGCTAAACTACAAGCTTAACTGCAAGCTTAACGACAAGCCCAACTGTAATAATAACTACAAGCTTAACTACGGGCTTAAATACAAGCCTAACTACAGTATTAACTACAGGCTTAAATACAAGCCTAATTAAAGTCTTAACTACAAGAGTGAATACAAGCTTAACTACAAGCTTAACTACAAGCCTAACTACAAGCTTAACTGCAAGCTTAACTACAAGCTTGAGTACAAGCTTAACTACAAGCTTAACTACAAGCTTAACTACAAGCTCAACTAAGAGCTTAACTACAAGCTTAAGTACAAGCTTAACTACAAGCTTAACTACAAGCTTAACTACAAGCTTAACTACAAGCTTAACTACAAGCTTAACTACAAGCTTAAATACAAGCTTAACTAGAAGCTTAACTACAAGCGTAACTACAAGCTTAACTACAAGCTTAACGGCAAGCCTTACTACAAGCTTAACTACAAGCTTAAATACAAGCTTAACTACAAGCTTAAGTACAAGCTTAACTACAAGCTTAACTACAAGCTTAACTACAAGCTCAACTAAGAGCTTAACTACAAGCTTAAGTACAAGCTTAACTACAAGCTTAACTACAAGCTTAAATACAAGCTTAACTACAAGCTTAACTACAAGCTTAACTATAAGCGTAACTACAAGCTTAACTACAAGCTTAACGGCAAGCCTTACTACAAGCTTAACGACAAGCTTAACTACAAGCTTAACTACAAGCCTAACTACAAGCTTAACTACAAGCTTAACTACAAGCTTAACTACAAGCTTAACTACAAGCTTAACTACAAGCTTAACTACAAGCTTAACTACAAGCTTAACTACAAGCTTAACTACAAGCTTAACTACAAGCTTAACTACAAGCTTAACCACAAGCTTAACTACAAGCTTAACTACAAGCTCGAATACAAGCTTAACTACAAGCTTAACTAGAAGTTTTTTTACAAGCTTAACTACCGACTTAACTACAAGCTTAACTACAAGCTTAAATACAAGCTTAACTAAGAGCTTAACTACAAGCTTAACTACAAGCTTAACTACAAGCTTAACTACAAGCTTAACTACAAGGTTAAGTACAAGCTTAACTCTAAGCATAACTACAAGCTTAACTACAAGCTTAACTACAAGCTTAAATACAAGCTTAACTAAGAGCTTAACTACAAGCTAAACTACAAGCTTAACTGCAAGCTTAACGACAAGCTTAACTACAAGCTTAAATACAAGCTTAACTAAGAGCTTAACTACAAGCTTAACTACAAGCTTAACTACAAGCTTAACTACAAGCTTAACTACAAGCTTAACTACAAGGTTAAGTACAAGCTTAACTAAGAGCTTAACTACAAGGTTAAGTACAAGCTTAACTCTAAGCTTAACTACAAGCTTAACTACAAGCTTAACTACAAGCTTAACTACAAGCTTAACTACAAGGTTAAGTACAAGCTTAACTCTAAGCTTAACTACAAGCTTAACTACAAGCTTAACTACAAGCTTAACTACAAGCGTAATTACAAGCTTAACTACAAGCTTAACGGCAAGCTTAACTACAAGCTTGACTACAAGCTTAACTGCAAGCTTAACGACAAGCCCAACTGTAATAATAACTACCACCTTAACTACAAGCTTAACTAAGGGCTGAACTACAAGCTTAACTACAAGCGTAACTACAAGCTTAACAACAAGCTTAACGGCAAGCTTAACCACAAGCTTAACTACAAGCTTAACTACAAGCTTAACTACAAGCTTAGCCACAAGCTTAACTACAAGCTTAACTACAAGCTTAACTACAAGCTAAACTGCAAGCTTAACTACAAGCTTAACTGCAAGCTTAACTACAAGCTTAACTACAAGCTTAACTACAAGCTTAACTAAGAGCTTAACTACAAGCTTAACTACAAGCTTAACTACAAGCTCAACTAAGAGCTTAACTACAAGCTTAACTACAAGCTTAAGTACAAGCTTAACTACAAGCTTAACTACAAGCTTAACTACAAGCTCAACTAAGAGCTTAACTACAAGCTTAAGTACAAGCTTAACTACAAGCTTAACTACAAGCTTAACTACAAGCTTAACTACAAGCTTAACTACAAGCTTAACTACAAGCGTAACTACAAGCTTAACTACAAGCTTAACGGCAAGCCTTACTACAAGCTTAACTACAAGCTTAACTACAAGCTTAACTACAAGCTTAACTACAAGCTTAACTACAAGCTTAACTACAAGCTTAACTACAAGCTTAACTACAAGCTTAACTACAAGCTTAACTACAAGCTTAACTACAAGCTTAACTACAAGCTTAACTACAAGCTTAACCACAAGCTTAACTACAAGCTTAACTACAAGCTCGAATACAAGCTTAACTACAAGCTTAACTGCAAGCTTAACTACAAGCTTAACTGCAAGCTTAACTACAAGCTTAACTACAAGCTTAAATACAAGCTTAACTAAGAGCTTAACTACAAGCTAAACTACAAGCTTAACTGCAAGCTTAACGACAAGCCCAACTGTAATAATAACTACAAGCTTAACTACGGGCTTAAATACAAGCCTAACTACAGTATTAACTACAGGCTTAAATACAAGCCTAACTACAGTATTAACTAAACGCTTAAATACAAGCCTAATTAAAGTCTTAACTACAAGAGTGAATACAAGCTTAACTACAAGCTTAACTACAAGCTTAACTACAAGCTTAACTGCAAGCTTAACTACAAGCTTAACTACAAGCTTAACTACAAGCTTAACTACAAGCTTAACTACAAGCTTAACTACAAGCTTAACTACAAGCTTAACTACAAGCTTAACTACAAGCTTAACTACAAGCTTAACTACAAGCTTAACTACAAGCTTAACTACAAGCTTAACTAAGAGCTTAACTACAAGGTTAAGTACAAGCTTAACTCTAAGCTTAACTACAAGCTTAACTACAAGCTTAACTACAAGCGTAACTACAAGCTGAACTACAAGCTTCACGGCAAGCTTTACTACAAGCTTAACTACAAGCTTGACTACAAGCTTAACTGCAAGCTTAACGACCAGCCCAACTGTAATAATAACTACAAGCTTAACTACAAGCTTAAGTACAAGCTTAACTACAAGCTTAACTACAAGCTTAACTGCAAGCTTAACTACAAGCTTAACTACAAGCTAAACTACAAGCTTAACTGCAAGCTTAACGACAAGCCCAACTGTAATAATAACTACAAGATTATCTACGGGCTTAAATACAAGATTAACTACAGTATTAACTACAGGCTTAAATACAAGCCTAATTAAAGTCTTAACTACAAGAGTGAATACAAGCTTAACTACAAGCTTAACTACAAGCCTAACTACAAGCCTAACTGCAAGCTTAACTACAAGCTTAAGTACAAGCTTAAGTACAAGCTTAACTACAAGCTTAACTACAAGCTCAACTAAGAGCTTAACTTCAAGCTTAACTACAAGCTTAAGTACAAGCTTAACTACAAGCTTAACTACAAGCTTAACTACAAGCTTAACTACAAGCTTAACTACAAGCTTAACTACAAGCTCAACTAAGAGCTTAACTACAAGCTTAAGTACAAGCTTAACTACAAGCTTAACTACAAGCTTAACTACAAGCTGAACTACAAGCTGAACTACAAGCGTAACTACAAGCTTAACAACAAGCTTAACGGCAAACTTAACCACAAGCTTAACTACAAGCTTAACTACAAGCTTAACTACAAGCTTAACCACAAGCTTAACTACAACCTTAACTACAAGCTTAACTACAAGCTTAACTGCAAGCTTAACTACAAGCTTAACTGCAAGCTTAACTACAAGCTTAACTGCAAGCTTAACTACAAGCTTAACTACAAGCTTAACTACAAGCTTAACTACAAGCGTAACTACAAGCTTAACTACAAGCTTAACGGCAAGCCTTACTACAAGCTTAACTACAAGCTTAACTACAAGCTTAACTACAAGCTTAACTACAAGCTTAACTACAAGCTTAACTACAAGCTTAACTACAAGCTTAACTACAAGCTTAACTACAAGCTTAACTACAAGCTTAACTACAAGCTTAACTACAAGCTTAACTACAAGCTTAACTACAAGCTTAACTACAAGCTTAACTACAAGCTTAACTACAAGCTTAACTACAAGCTTAACTACAAGCTTAACCACAAGCTTAACTACAAGCTTAACTACAAGCTCGAATACAAGCTTAACTACAAGCTTAACTACAAGCTTAACTGCAAGCTTAACTACAAGCTTAACTACAAGCTTAAATACAAGCTTAACTACAAGCTACACTACAAGCTTAACTGCAAGCTTAACGACAAGCCCAACTGTAATAATAACTACAAGCTTAACTACGGGATTAAATACAAGCCTAACTACAGTATTAACTACAGGCTTAAATACAAGCCTAACTACAGTATTAACTAAACGCTTAAATACAAGCCTAATTAAAGTCTTAACTACAAGAGTGAATACAAGCTTAACTACAAGCTTAACTACAAGCTTAACTACAAGCTTAACTACAAGCTTAACTACAAGCTTAACTACAAGCTTAACTACAAGCTTAACTACAAGCTTAACCACAAGCTTAACTACAAGCTTAACTACAAGCTCGAATACAAGCTTAACTACAAGCTTAACAACAAGCTTAACTACAAGCTTAACTGCAAGCTTAACTACAAGCTTAACTACAAGCTTAAATACAAGCTTAACTAAGAGCTTAACTACAAGCTAAACTACAAGCTTAACTGCAAGCTTAACGACAAGCCCAACTGTAATAATAACTACAAGCTTAACGGCAAGCTTAAATACAAGCCTAACTACAGTATTAACTAAACGATTAAATACAAGCCTAATTAAAGTCTTAACTACAAGAGTGAATACAAGCTTAACTACAAGCTTAACTACAAGCCTAACTACAAGCTTAACTGCAAGCTTAACTACAAGCTTAAGTACAAGCTTAACTACAAGCTTAACTACAAGGTTAACTACAAGCTCAACTAAGAGCTTAACTACAAGCTTAACTACAAGCTTAAGTACAAGCTTAACTACAAGCTTAACTACAAGCTTAACTACAAGCTTAACTACAAGCTTAACTGCAAGCTTAACTACAAGCTTGACTACAAGCTTAACTAAGAGCTTAACTACAAGCTTAAGTACAAGCTTAAGTACAAGCTTAACTACAAGCTTAACTACAAGCTTAACTACAAGCTTAACTACAAGCTTAACTGCAAGCTTAAATACAAGCTTAACTACAAGCTAAACTACAAGCTTAACTGCAAGCTTAACGACAAGCCCAACTGTAATAATAACTACAAGCTTAACTACGGGCTTAACTACAAGCCTAACTACAGTATTAACTACAGGCTTAAATACAAGCCTAATTAAAGTCTTAACTACAAGAGTGAATACAAGCTTAACTACAAGCTTAACTACAAGCCTAACTACAAGCTTAACTCCAAGCTTAACTACAAGCTTAAGTACAAGCTTAACTACAAGCTTAACTACAAGCTTAACTACAAGCTTAACTACAAGCTTAACTACAAGCTTAACTACAAGCTTAACTACAAGCTTAACTACAAGCTTAACTACAAGCTTAACCACAAGCTTAACTACAAGCTTAACTACAAGCTCGAATACAAGCTTAACTACAAGCTTAACAACAAGCTTAACTACAAGCTTAACTGCAAGCTTAACTACAAGCTTAACTACAAGCTTAAATACAAGCTTAACTAAGAGCTTAACTACAAGCTAAACTACAAGCTTAACTGCAAGCTTAACGACAAGCCCAACTGTAATAATAACTACAAGCTTAACGGCAAGCTTAAATACAAGCCTAACTACAGTATTAACTAAACGATTAAATACAAGCCTAATTAAAGTCTTAACTACAAGAGTGAATACAAGCTTAACTACAAGCTTAACTACAAGCCTAACTACAAGCTTAACTGCAAGCTTAACTACAAGCTTAAGTACAAGCTTAACTACAAGCTTAACTACAAGGTTAACTACAAGCTCAACTAAGAGCTTAACTACAAGCTTAACTACAAGCTTAAGTACAAGCTTAACTACAAGCTTAACTACAAGCTTAACTACAAGCTTAACTACAAGCTTAACTGCAAGCTTAACTACAAGCTTGACTACAAGCTTAACTAAGAGCTTAACTACAAGCTTAAGTACAAGCTTAAGTACAAGCTTAACTACAAGCTTAACTACAAGCTTAACTACAAGCTTAACTACAAGCTTAACTGCAAGCTTAACTACAAGCTTAACTACAAGCTAAACTACAAGCTTAACTGCAAGCTTAACGACAAGCCCAACTGTAATAATAACTACAAGCTTAACTACGGGCTTAACTACAAGCCTAACTACAGTATTAACTACAGGCTTAAATACAAGCCTAATTAAAGTCTTAACTACAAGAGTGAATACAAGCTTAACTACAAGCTTAACTACAAGCCTAACTACAAGCTTAACTGCAAGCTTAACTACAAGCTTAAGTACAAGCTTAACTACAAGCTTAACTACAAGGTTAACTACAAGCTTAACTACAAGCTTAACTACAAGCTTAGCTACAAGCTTAACTACAAGCTTAACTACAAGCTTAACTACAAGCTTAACTACAAGCTTAACTACAAGCTTAACTACAAGCTTAACTACAAGCTTAACTACAAGCTTAACTACAAGCTTAACTACAAGCTTAACCACAAGCTTAACTACAAGCTTAACTACAAGCTCGAATACAAGCTTAACTACAAGCTTAACTACAAGCTTAACTGCAAGCTTAACTACAAGCTTAACTACAAGCTTAAATACAAGCTTAACTACAAGCTACACTACAAGCTTAACTGCAAGCTTAACGACAAGCCCAACTGTAATAATAACTACAAGCTTAACTACGGGATTAAATACAAGCCTAACTACAGTATTAACTACAGGCTTAAATACAAGCCTAACTACAGTATTAACTAAACGCTTAAATACAAGCCTAATTAAAGTCTTAACTACAAGAGTGAATACAAGCTTAACTACAAGCTTAACTACAAGCTTAACTACAAGCTTAACTACAAGCTTAACTACAAGCTTAACTACAAGCTTAACTACAAGCTTAACTACAAGCTTAACCACAAGCTTAACTACAAGCTTAACTACAAGCTCGAATACAAGCTTAACTACAAGCTTAACAACAAGCTTAAATACAAGCTTAACTGCAAGCTTAACTACAAGCTTAACTACAAGCTTAAATACAAGCTTAACTGCAAGCTTAACTACAAGCTAAACTACAAGCTTAACTGCAAGCTTAACGACAAGCCCAACTGTAATAATAACTACAAGCTTAACGGCAAGCTTAAATACAAGCCTAACTACAGTATTAACTAAACGATTAAATACAAGCCTAATTAAAGTCTTAACTACAAGAGTGAATACAAGCTTAACTACAAGCTTAACTACAAGCCTAACTACAAGCTTAACTGCAAGCTTAACTACAAGCTTAAGTACAAGCTTAACTACAAGCTTAACTACAAGGTTAACTACAAGCTCAACTAAGAGCTTAACTACAAGCTTAACTACAAGCTTAAGTACAAGCTTAACTACAAGCTTAACTACAAGCTTAACTACAAGCTTAACTACAAGCTTAACTGCAAGCTTAACTACAAGCTTGACTACAAGCTTAACTAAGAGCTTAACTACAAGCTTAAGTACAAGCTTAAGTACAAGCTTAACTACAAGCTTAACTACAAGCTTAACTACAAGCTTAACTACAAGCTTAACTGCAAGCTTAAATACAAGCTTAACTACAAGCTAAACTACAAGCTTAACTGCAAGCTTAACGACAAGCCCAACTGTAATAATAACTACAAGCTTAACTACGGGCTTAACTACAAGCCTAACTACAGTATTAACTACAGGCTTAAATACAAGCCTAATTAAAGTCTTAACTACAAGAGTGAATACAAGCTTAACTACAAGCTTAACTACAAGCCTAACTACAAGCTTAACTGCAAGCTTAACTACAAGCTTAAGTACAAGCTTAACTACAAGCTTAACTACAAGCTTAACTACAAGCTTAACTACAAGCTTAACTACAAGCTTAACTACAAGCTTAACTACAAGCTTAACTACAAGCTTAACTACAAGCTTAACCACAAGCTTAACTACAAGCTTAACTACAAGCTCGAATACAAGCTTAACTACAAGCTTAACAACAAGCTTAACTACAAGCTTAACTGCAAGCTTAACTACAAGCTTAACTACAAGCTTAAATACAAGCTTAACTAAGAGCTTAACTACAAGCTAAACTACAAGCTTAACTGCAAGCTTAACGACAAGCCCAACTGTAATAATAACTACAAGCTTAACGGCAAGCTTAAATACAAGCCTAACTACAGTATTAACTAAACGATTAAATACAAGCCTAATTAAAGTCTTAACTACAAGAGTGAATACAAGCTTAACTACAAGCTTAACTACAAGCCTAACTACAAGCTTAACTGCAAGCTTAACTACAAGCTTAAGTACGAGCTTAACTACAAGCTTAACTACAAGGTTAACTACAAGCTCAACTAAGAGCTTAACTACAAGCTTAACTACAAGCTTAAGTACAAGCTTAACTACAAGCTTAACTACAAGCTTAACTACAAGCTTAACTACAAGCTTAACTGCAAGCTTAACTACAAGCTTGACTACAAGCTTAACTAAGAGCTTAACTACAAGCTTAAGTACAAGCTTAAGTACAAGCTTAACTACAAGCTTAACTACAAGCTTAACTACAAGCTTAACTACAAGCTTAACTGCAAGCTTAACTACAAGCTTAACTACAAGCTAAACTACAAGCTTAACTGCAAGCTTAACGACAAGCCCAACTGTAATAATAACTACAAGCTTAACTACGGGCTTAACTACAAGCCTAACTACAGTATTAACTACAGGCTTAAATACAAGCCTAATTAAAGTCTTAACTACAAGAGTGAATACAAGCTTAACTACAAGCTTAACTACAAGCCTAACTACAAGCTTAACTGCAAGCTTAACTACAAGCTTAAGTACAAGCTTAACTACAAGCTTAACTACAAGGTTAACTACAAGCTTAACTACAAGCTTAACTACAAGCTTAGCTACAAGCTTAACTACAAGCTTAACTACAAGCTTAACTACAAGCTTAACTACAAGCTTAACCACAAGCTTAACTACAAGCTTAACTACAAGCTTAACTGCAAGCTTAACTACAAGCTTAACTGCAAGCTTAACGACAAGCTTAACTACAAGCTTAACTACAAGCGTAACTACAAGCTTGACTACAAGCTTAACTACAAATTTGAATACAAGCTAAACTGCAAGCTTAACGACAAGCCCAACTGTAATAATAACTACAAGCTTAACTACGGGCTTAAATACAAGCCTAACTACAGTATTAACTACAGGCTTAAATACAAGCCTAACTACAGTCTTAACTACAAGAGTGAATACAAGCTTTACTACAAGCTTAACTACAAGCTTAACTACAAGCTTAACTGCAAGCTTAACTACAAGCTTAACTACAAGCTTAACTACAAGCTTAACTACAAGCTTAACTTCAAGCTTAAATACAAGCTTGACTACAAGCTTAACTACAAGCTTAACTACAAGCTTAACTCTAAGCTTAACTACAAGCCTAACTCTAAGCTTAACTACAAGCTTGAATACAAGCTTAGCTACAAATTTGAATACAAGCTAAACTGCAAGCTTAACGACAAGCCCAACTGTAATAATAACTACAAGCTTAACTATGGGCTTAAATACAAGCCTAACTATAGTATTAACTACAGGCTTTAATACAAGCCTAACTACAGTCTTAACTACAAGAGTGAATACAAGCTTTACTACAAGCTTAACTACAAGCTTAACTACAAGCTTAACTACAAGCTTAACTGCAAGCTTAACTACAAGCTTAACTACAAGCTAAACTACAAGCTTAACTGCAAGCTTAACGACAAGCCCAACTGTAATAATAACTACAAGCTTAACTACGGGCTTAACTACAAGCCTAACTACAGTATTAACTACAGGCTTAAATACAAGCCTAATTAAAGTCTTAACTACAAGAGTGAATACAAGCTTAACTACAAGCTTAACTACAAGCCTAACTACAAGCTTAACTGCAAGCTTAACTACAAGCTTAAGTACAAGCTTAACTACAAGCTTAACTACAAGGTTAACTACAAGCTTAACTACAAGCTTAACTACAAGCTTAGCTACAAGCTTAACTACAAGCTTAACTACAAGCTTAACTACAAGCTTAACTACAAGCTTAACCACAAGCTTAACTACAAGCTTAACTACAAGCTTAACTGCAAGCTTAACTACAAGCTTAACTGCAAGCTTAACTACAAGCTTAACTACAAGCTTAACTACAAGCGTAACTACAAGCTTGACTACAAGCTTAACTACAAATTTGAATACAAGCTAAACTGCAAGCTTAACGACAAGCCCAACTGTAATAATAACTACAAGCTTAACTACGGGCTTAAATACAAGCCTAACTACAGTATTAACTACAGGCTTAAATACAAGCCTAACTACAGTCTTAACTACAAGAGTGAATACAAGCTTTACTACAAGCTTAACTACAAGCTTAACTACAAGCTTAACTGCAAGCTTAACTACAAGCTTAACTACAAGCTTAACTACAAGCTTAACTACAAGCTTAACTTCAAGCTTAAATACAAGCTTGACTACAAGCTTAACTACAAGCTTAACTACAAGCTTAACTCTAAGCTTAACTACAAGCCTAACTCTAAGCTTAACTACAAGCTTGAATACAAGCTTAGCTACAAATTTGAATACAAGCTAAACTGCAAGCTTAACGACAAGCCCAACTGTAATAATAACTACAAGCTTAACTATGGGCTTAAATACAAGCCTAACTATAGTATTAACTACAGGCTTTAATACAAGCCTAACTACAGTCTTAACTACAAGAGTGAATACAAGCTTTACTACAAGCTTAACTACAAGCTTAACTACAAGCTTAACTGCAAGCTTAACTACAAGCTTAACTACAAGCTTAACTACAAGCTTAACTACAAGCTTAACTACAAGCTTAACTACAAGCTTAACTACAAGCATAACTACAAGCTTAATCACAATTTTAAACACAAGCTTAACCACAAGCTTAACAACAAGCTTAACTACAAGCTTAACTACAATCTTAACTACAAGCTTAACTACAAGCTTAACTACAATTTTAACTACAAGCTTAACTACAAGCTTAACTACAAGCTTAACTACAAGCTTAACTACAAGCTTAACTACAAGCTTAACTACAAGCTTAACTACAAGCCTAACTACAATTAAAACTACAACCTTAACTACGGGCTTAAATACAAGAATAATTACAATCTTAACTACGAGCTTAACTAAGGGCCTAAATGCAAGCCTAACAGCAGTCTTAACTACAAGCTTGAATACAAGATTAACTACAAGCTTAACTACCACCATAAAAACCAGCATAACTACAAGTTTTACTACAAGCTTAACTACAAGCTTAACTACAAGCTTAACTACAAGCTTAACTACAAGCATAACCACAAGCTGAACCACAAGCTGAACTACAAAATTAACTACAAAATTAACTACAAAGTTAACTACAAAATTAACTACAAAATTAACTACAAAATTAACTACAAACTTTACTACAAGTTTTACTACAAAATTAACTAAAAAACTAACTACAACATTAACTACAAAAATAACTACAAAATTAACTACATAATTAACTACAAAATTAACTACAAAATTAACTACAAAATTAACTACATAATTAACTACAAAATTAACTACAAAATTAACTACAAAATTAACTACAAAATTAACTACAAAATTAACTACAAAATTAACTACAAAATTAACTACAAAATTAACTACAAAATTAACTAAAACATTAATTACAAAATAACTACAAAGTTGGCCACAAAATTAACTACAAAATTAACTACAAAATTAACTACAAAATAACTACAAAATTAACTACAAAATTAACTAAAAAATTAACTACAAAATGACTACAAAATTAACTCCAAATTAACTACAAAATTAACTATCAAATAACTAAAAAATTAACTACAAAATTAACTACAAAATTAACTACAAAATTAACTACAAAATTAACTACAAAATTAACTACAAAATTAACTACAAAATTAACTACAAAATTAACTACAAAATTAACTACAAAATTAACTACAAAATTAACTACAAAATTAACTACAAAATTAACTACAAAATTAACTACAAAATTAACTACAAAATTAACTACAAAATTACTTTCAAAATTAACTACAAAATAACCACAAAATAACTACAAAGTTAACTACAAAATTAACTACAAAATTAACTACAAAATTAACTACAAACTTTACTACAACATTAACTACAAAAATAACTACAAAATTAACCACATAATTAACTACAAAATTAATTACAAAATAACTACAAAATAACTACAAAATAACTACAAAGTTAACTACAAAATTAACTCCAAAATTTACTACAAACTTTACTACAAAATTAACTACAAAATAACTACAAAATTCACTACATAATTAACTACAAAATTAACTTCAAAATTAACTACAAAATTAACTACTAAATTAACTAAAAATTAATTACAAAATTAACTCCAAATTAACTACAAAACTAAATATCAAATAACTACTAAATTAACTACTAAATTAACTACAAAATTAACTACCAAACTAACTACAAAATTAAACACAAAATTAACTACCAAATTAACTACAAAATTAACTACAAAATTAACTACAAAATTAACTACAAGCTGAACTACAAGTTGAACTACAAGCCTAACCACAAGCATAACTACAAGCATAACTACAAGCTTAATTACAATTTTAAACACAAGCTTAACAACAAGCTTAACAACAAGCTTAACTGCAAGCTTAACTACAAGCTTAACTACAAGGTTAACTACAAGCTTAACTACAAGCTTGACTACAAGCTTAACCACAAGCTGAACTACAAGCTGAACTACAAGCATAACTACAAGCATAACTACAAGCTTAATCACAATTTTAAACACAAGCTTAACCACAAGCTTAACAACAAGCTTAACTACAAGCTTAACCACAAGCTTAACTACAACCTTAACTACAACCTTAACTACAAGCTTAACTACATTCTTAACTACAAGCTTAACTACAAGCTTAACTACAATTTTAACTACAAGCTTAACTACAAGCTTAACTACAAGCTTAACTACAAGCTTAACTACAAGCTTAAATACAAGCTTAACTACAAGCTTAACTACAAGCTTAACTACAAGCCTAACTACAATTAAAACTACAACCTTAACTACGGGCTTAAATACAAGAATAATTACAATCTTAACTACGAGCTTAACTAAGGGCCTAAATGCAAGCCTAACAGCAGTCTTAACTACAAGCTTGAATACAAGATTAACTACAAGCTTAACTACCAGCATAACTACCAGCATAACTACAAGTTTTACTACAAGCTTAACTACAAGCTTAACTACAAGCTTAACTACAAGCTTAACTACAAGCTTAACTACAAGCTTAACTACAAGCTTAACTACAAGCTTAACTACAAGCTTAACTACAAGCTTAACTACAAGCTTAACTAATAGCTTAACTACAAGCTTAACTACAAGCTTAACTACAAGCTTAACTAATAGCTGAACTACGAGCTGAACGACAAGCATAACTACAAGCTGAACCACAAGCTGAACTACAAAATTAACTACAAAATTAACTACAAAACTAACTACAAAATTAACTACAAAATTAACTACAACATTAACGACAACATTAACTACAAAAATAACTACAAAAATAACTACATAATTAACTACAAAATTAACTACAAAATTAACTACAAAATTAACTACAAAAATAACTACAAAATTAACTACAAAATTAATTACAAAATTAAATACAAAATTAACTACAAAATTAACTACAAAAATAACTACAAAATTAACTACAAAATTAATTACAAAATTAACTACAAAATTAACTACAAAATTAACTACAAAATTAACTACAAAAATAACTACAAAATTAACTACAAAATTAATTACAAAATTAACTACAAATTTAACTACAAAATTAACTACAAAATTAATTTCAAAATTAACTACAAAATAACCACAAAATAACTACAAAGTTAACTACAAAATTAACTACAAAATTAACTACAAAATTAACTACAAAAATAACTACAAAATTAACTACAAAATTAATTACAAAATTAAATACAAAATTAACTACAAAATTAACTACAAAATTAACTACAAAATTAACTACAAAATTACCTACAAAATTTACTACAAAATTAACTACAAAATTAACTACAAAATTAACTACAAAAATAACTACAAAATTAACTACAAAAATAACTACAAAATTAACTACAAAATTAATTACAAAATTAACTACAAAATTAACTACAAAATTAACTACAAAATTAACTACAAAATAACTACAAAATAACTCCAAATTAACTACAAAATTAACTATCAAATAACTACTAAATTAACTACAAAATTAACTACAAAATTAACTATCAAATAACTACTAAATTAACTACTAAATTAACTACAAAATTAACGACAAAATTAACTACAAAATTAACTACAAATTTAACTACAAAATTAACCACAAGCTGAACTACAAGCTGAACTACAAGCATAACTACAAGCATAACTACAAGCTTACTCACAATTTTAAACACAAGCTTAACCACAAGCTTAACAACAAGCTTAACTACAAGCTTAACTACAAGCTTAACTACAACCTTAACTACAACCTTAACTACAAGCTTAACTACAATCTTAACTACAAGCTTAACTACAAGCTTAACTACAAGCTTAACTACAAGCTTAACTACAAGCTTAACTACAAGCTTAACTACAAGCCTAACTACAATTAAAACTACAACCTGAACTACGGGCTTAAATACAAGAATAATTACAATCTTAACTACGAGCTTAACTAAGGGCCTAAATGCAAGCCTAACAGCAGTCTTAACTACAAGCTTGAATACAAGATTAACTACAAGCTTAACTACAAGCATAACTACCAGCATAACTACAAGTTTAACTACAAGCTTAACTACAAGCTTAACTACAAGCTTAACTAATAGCTTAACTACAAGCTTAACTACAAGCTTAACTACAAGCTTAACTAATAGCTGAACTACGAGCTGAACGACAAGCATAACTACAAGCTGAATCACAAGCTGAACTACAAAATTAACTACAAAAGTAACTACAAAACTAACTACAAAATTAACTACAAAACTAACTACAAAACTAACTACAAAATTAACTACAAAATTAACTACAACATTAACTAAAAAATTAACTACAAAAATAACTACATAATTAACTAAAAAATTAACCACAAGCTGAACTACAGGCTGAACTACAAGCATAACTACAAGCATAACTACAAGCTTACTCACAATTTTAAACACAAGCTTAACCACAAGCTTAACAACAAGCTTAACTACAAGCTTAACTACAAGCTTATGTACAACCTTAACTACAACCTTAACTACAAGCTTAACTACAATCTTAACTACAAGCTTAACTACAAGCTTAACTACAATCTTAACTACAAGCTTAACTACAAGCTTAACTACAAGCTTAACTACAAGCTTAACTACAAGCCTAACTACAATTAAAACTACAACCTTAACTACGGGCTTAAATACAAGAATAATTACAATCTTAACTACGAGCTTAACTAAGGGCCTAAATGCAAGCCTAACAGCAGTCTTAACTACAAGCTTGAATACAAGATTAACTACAAGCTTAACTACCAGCATAACTACCAGCATAACTACAAGTTTAACTACTAGCTTAACTACAAGCTTAACTACAAGCTTAACTACAAGCTTAACTACAAGCTTAACTACAAGCTTAACTACAAGCTTAACTACAAGCTTAACTACAAGCTTAACTAATAGCTGAACTACGAGCTGAACGACAAGCATAACTACAAGCTGAACCACAAGCTGAACTACAAAATTAACTACAAAATTAACTACAAAACTAACTACAAAATTAACTACAAAATTAACTACAACATTAACTACAACATTAACTACAAAAATAACTACATAAATAACTACATAATTAACTACAAAATTAACTACAAAATTAACTACAAAATAACTACAAAATTCACTACAAAATTAACTACAAAATTAACTACAAAATAACTACAAAATTCACTACAAAATTAACTACAAAATTAACTACAAAATAACTACAAAATTAACTACAAAATAACTACAAAATTCACTACATAATTAACTACAAAATTAACTACAAAATTAACTACAAAATTAACTACAAAATTAAGTAAAAATTAATTACAAAATTAACTACAAAATAACTAAAAAGTTAACTACAATATTAACTACAAAATTAACTACAAAATAACTACAAAATTCACTACAAAATTCACTACAAAATTAACTTCAAAATTAACTACAAAATAACTACAAAATTAACTCTAAATTAACTACAAAATTAACTACAAATTAACTACAAAATTAACTATCAAATAACTACTAAATTAACTACTAAATTAACTACAAAATTAACTACAAAATTAACTATAAAATTCACTTCATAATTAACTACAAAATTAACTACAAAAATAACTACATAATTAACTACAAAATTAACTACAAAATTAACTACAAAATAACTACAAAATTCACTACAAAATTAACTACAAAATTAACTACAAAATAACTACAAAATTCACTACAAAATTAACTACAAAATAACTACAAAATTCACTACATAATTAACTACAAATTTAACTACAAAATTAACCACAAGCTGAACTACAAGCTGAACTACAAGCATAACTACAAGCATAACTACAAGCTTACTCACAATTTTAAACACAAGCTTAACCACAAGCTTAACAACAAGCTTAACTACAAGCTTAACTACAAGCTTAACTACAACCTTAACTACAACCTTAACTACAAGCTTAACTACAATCTTAACTACAAGCTTAACTACAAGCTTAACTACAAGCTTAACTACAAGCTTAACTACAAGCTTAACTACAAGCTTAACTACAAGCCTAACTACAATTAAAACTACAACCTGAACTACGGGCTTAAATACAAGAATAATTACAATCTTAACTACGAGCTTAACTAAGGGCCTAAATGCAAGCCTAACAGCAGTCTTAACTACAAGCTTGAATACAAGATTAACTACAAGCTTAACTACAAGCATAACTACCAGCATAACTACAAGTTTAACTACAAGCTTAACTACAAGCTTAACTACAAGCTTAACTAATAGCTTAACTACAAGCTTAACTACAAGCTTAACTACAAGCTTAACTAATAGCTGAACTACGAGCTGAACGACAAGCATAACTACAAGCTGAATCACAAGCTGAACTACAAAATTAACTACAAAAGTAACTACAAAACTAACTACAAAATTAACTACAAAACTAACTACAAAACTAACTACAAAATTAACTACAAAATTAACTACAACATTAACTAAAAAATTAACTACAAAAATAACTACATAATTAACTAAAAAATTAACCACAAGCTGAACTACAGGCTGAACTACAAGCATAACTACAAGCATAACTACAAGCTTACTCACAATTTTAAACACAAGCTTAACCACAAGCTTAACAACAAGCTTAACTACAAGCTTAACTACAAGCTTATGTACAACCTTAACTACAACCTTAACTACAAGCTTAACTACAATCTTAACTACAAGCTTAACTACAAGCTTAACTACAATCTTAACTACAAGCTTAACTACAAGCTTAACTACAAGCTTAACTACAAGCTTAACTACAAGCCTAACTACAATTAAAACTACAACCTTAACTACGGGCTTAAATACAAGAATAATTACAATCTTAACTACGAGCTTAACTAAGGGCCTAAATGCAAGCCTAACAGCAGTCTTAACTACAAGCTTGAATACAAGATTAACTACAAGCTTAACTACCAGCATAACTACCAGCATAACTACAAGTTTAACTACTAGCTTAACTACAAGCTTAACTACAAGCTTAACTACAAGCTTAACTACAAGCTTAACTACAAGCTTAACTACAAGCTTAACTACAAGCTTAACTACAAGCTTAACTAATAGCTGAACTACGAGCTGAACGACAAGCATAACTACAAGCTGAACCACAAGCTGAACTACAAAATTAACTACAAAATTAACTACAAAACTAACTACAAAATTAACTACAAAATTAACTACAACATTAACTACAACATTAACTACAAAAATAACTACATAAATAACTACATAATTAACTACAAAATTAACTACAAAATTAACTACAAAATAACTACAAAATTCACTACAAAATTAACTACAAAATTAACTACAAAATAACTACAAAATTCACTACAAAATTAACTACAAAATTAACTACAAAATAACTACAAAATTAACTACAAAATAACTACAAAATTCACTACATAATTAACTACAAAATTAACTACAAAATTAACTACAAAATTAACTACAAAATTAAGTAAAAATTAATTACAAAATTAACTACAAAATAACTAAAAAGTTAACTACAATATTAACTACAAAATTAACTACAAAATAACTACAAAATTCACTACAAAATTCACTACAAAATTAACTTCAAAATTAACTACAAAATAACTACAAAATTAACTCTAAATTAACTACAAAATTAACTACAAATTAACTACAAAATTAACTATCAAATAACTACTAAATTAACTACTAAATTAACTACAAAATTAACTACAAAATTAACTATAAAATTAACTAAAATATTAACTACAAAATTAACCACAAGCTGAACTACAAGCTGAACTACAAGCATAACTACAAGCATAACTACAAGCTTACTCACAATTTTAAACACAAGCTTAACCACAAGCTTAACAACAAGCTTAACTACAAGCTTAACTACAAGCTTAGCTACAAGCTTAACTACAAGCTTAACTACAAGCTTAACTACAAGCTTAACTAATAGCTGAACTACAAGCTGAACTACAAGCATAACTACAAGCTGAACCACAAGCTGAACTAGAAAATTAACTACAAATGTAACTACAAAACTAACTACAAAATTAACTACAACATTAACTACAACATTAACTACAACATTAACTACAAAAATAACTACAAAAATAACTACAAAAATAACTACAAAATTACTACAATATTAACTACAAAATTTACTACTAACTTTTTCTCAAAATTAACTACAAAATAACTACAAAATTCACTAAAAAATTAACTACAAAATTAACTACAAAATAACTACAAAATTAACTCCAAATTAACTACAAAATTAACTATCAAATAACTACAAAATTAACTAAAAAATTTATTACAAAATTAACTACAAAATAACTACAAAATAACTACAAAGTTAACTACAAAATTAACTACAAAATTTACTACAAACTTTACTACAAAATTAACTACAAAATAACTACAAAATTCACTACATAATTAACTACAAAACTAACTACAAATATAACTACAAAATTACGTACAAAATTAACTAAAAATTAACTACAAAATTAACTACAAAATTAACTACAAAATTGACTACGAAATTAAGTACAAAATTAACCACAAAATTAACTACAAAATTAACTACAAAATTAACTACAAAATTAACTACAAATTTAACTACAAAATTAACTAAAAAATTTATTACAAAATTAACTACAAAATAACTACAAAATAACTACAAAGTTAACTACAAAATTAACTACAAAATTTACTACAAACTTTACTACAAAATTAACTACAAAATAACTACAAAATTCACTACATAATTAACTACAAAATTAACTACAAAATTAACTACAAAATTAACTACAAAATTAACTAAAAATTAATTACAAAATTAACTACAAAATAACTACAAAATAACTACAAAATTAACTACAAAATTACTACAATATTAACTACAAAATTTACTACAAACTTTACTTCAAAAATAAACTACAAAATAACTACAAAATTACTACAATATTAACTACAAAATTAACTACAAAATAACTACAAAATAACTTCCAAATTAACTACAAAATTAACTATCAAATAACTACTAAATTAACTACTAAATTAACTACAAAATTAACTACAAAATTAACTACAAAATTAACTACAAAATTAACCACAAGCTGAACTACAAGCTGAACTACAAGCATAACTACAAGCATAACTACAAGCTTAATCACAATTTTAAACGCAAGCTTAACCACAAGCTTAACAACAAGCTTAACTACAAGCTTAACTACAAGCTTAACTACAAGCTTAACTACAACCTTAACTACAACCTTAACTAAACCTTAACTACAAGCTTAACTACAAGCTTAACTACAAGCTTAACTACAAGCTTAACTACAAGCTTAACTACAAGCTTAACTACAAGCTTAACTACAAGCTTAACTACAAGCTTAACAACAAGCTTAACTAATAGCTGAACTACAAGCTGAACTACAAGCATAACTAGAAGCTGAACCACAAGCTGAACTAAAAAATTAACTACAAATGTAACTACAAAACTAACTACAAAATTAACTACAAAATTAACTAACCCATTAACTACAACATTAACTACAAAAATAACTACAAAAATAACTACATAATTAACTACAAAATTACTACAATATTAACTACAAAATTTACTAGAAACTTAACTTCAAAATTAACTACAAAATAACTACAAAATTACTACAATATTAACTACAAACGTAACTACAAAATAACTACAAAATAACTTCCAAATTAACTACAAAATTAACTATCAAATAACTACTAAATTAACTACTAAATTAACTACAAAATTAACTACAAAATTAACTACAAAATTGACTACAAAATTAAGTACAAAATTAACTACAAAATTAACTACAAAATTAACTGCAAAATTAACCACAAAATTAACTACAAAATTAACTACAAAATTAAATAAAAAATTAATTACAACATTAACTACAAAATAACTACAAAATAACTACAAAGTTAACTACAAAATAAACTACAAAATTTACTACAAACTTTACTACAAAATTAATTACATAATTAACTACAAAATTAACTACAAAATTAACTACAAAATTAACTACAAAATTAACTAAAAATTAATTACAAAATTAACTACAAAATAACTACAAAATAACTACAAAGTTAACTACAATATTAACTACAAAATTTACTTCAAACTTTACTACAAAATTAACTACAAAATAACTACAAAATTCACTACAAAATTAACTACAAAATTAACTACAAAATAACTACAAAATTAACTCCAAATTAACTACAAAATTAACCATCAAATAACTACTAAATTAACTACTAAATTAACTACTAAATTAACTACAAAATTAACTACAAAATTAACTACAAAATTAACTACAAAATTAACAACAAAATTAACCACAAGCTGAACAACAAGCTTAACTACAAGCTTATCTACAAGCTTAACTACAACCTTAACTACAACCTTAACTACAAGCTTAACTACAATCTTAACTACAAGCTTAACTACAAGCTTAACTACAAGCTTAACTACAAGCTTAACTACAAGCCTAACTACAATTAAAACTACAATCTTAACTACGAGCTTAACTAAGGGCCTAAATGCAAGCCTAACAGCAGTCTTAACTACAAGCTTGAGTACAAGATTAACTACAAGCTTATCTACCAGCATAACTACCAGCATAACTACAAGTTTAACTACAAGCTTAACTACAAGCTTAACTACAAGCTTAACTACAAGCTTAACTACAAGCTTAACTACAAGCTTAACTACAAGCTTAACTACAAGCTTAACTAAGAGCTTAACTACAAGCTTAACTACAAGCTTAACTACAAGCTTAACTACAAGCTTAACTACAAGCTTAACTACAAGCTTAACTACAAGCTTAACTAATAGCTGAACTACAAGCTGAACTACAAGCATAACTACAAGCTGAACTACAAGCATAACTACAAGCTGAACCACAAGCTGAACTACAAAATTAACTACAAATGTAACTACAAAACGAACTACAAAATTAACTACAACATTAACTACAACATTAACTACAACATTAACTACAACATTAACTACAACATTAACTACAAAAATAACTACAAAAATAACTACATAATTAACTACAAAATTACTACAACATTAACTACAAAATTAACTCCAAATTAACTACAAAATTAACTATCAAATAACTACTAAATTAAGTACAAAATTAACTTGAAAATTAACTACAAAATTAACTACTAAATTAACTACAAATTTAACTACAAAATTCACTAAAAAATTAATTACAAAATTAACTACAAAATAACTACAAAATAACTACAAAGTTAACTACAAAATTAACTACAAAATTTACTACAAACTTAACTACAAAATTAACTACAAAATAACTACAAAATTTACTACATAATTAACTACAAAATTAACTACAAAATTAACTACAAAATTAACTAAAAAATTAACTACAAAATTAACTAAAAATTAATTACACAATTAACTACAAAATAACTACAAAATAACTACAAAGTTAACTACAATATTAACTACAAAATTTACTACAAACTTTACTACAAAATTAACTACAAAATAACTACAAAATTCACTACAAAATTAACTACAAAATTAACTACAAAATAACTACAAAATTAACTCCAAATTAACTACAAAATTAACTATCAAATAACTACTAAATTAACTACTAAATTAACTACTAAATTAACTACTAAATTAACAACAAAATTAACTACAAAATTAACTACAAAATTAACCACAAGTTGAACTACAAGCTGAACTACAAGCATAACTACAAGCATAACTACAAGCTTAATCACAATTTTAAACGCAAGCTTAACCACAAGCTTAACAACAAGCTTAACTACAAGCTTAACTACAAGCTTAACTACAACCTTAACTACAACCTTAACTAATCCTTAACTTCAAGCTTAACTACAAGCTTAACTACAAGCTTAACTACAAGCTTAACTACAAGCTTAACTACAAGCTTAACTACAAGCTTAACTACAAGCTTAACGACAAGCTTAACTAATAGCTGAACTACAAGCTGAACTACAAGCATAACTAGAAGCTGAACCACAAGCTGAACTAAAAAATTAACTACAAATGTAACTACAAAACTAACTACAAAATTAACTACAAAATTAACTAACCCATTAACTACAACATTAACTACAAAAATAACTACAAAAATAACTACATAATTAACTACAAAATTACTACAATATTAACTACAAAATTTACTACAAACTTAACTTCAAAATTAACTACAAAATAACTACAAAATTACTACAATATTAACTACAAACTTAACTACAAAATAACTACAAAATAACTTCCAAATTAACTAAAAAATTAACTATCAAATAACTACTAAATTAACTACTAAATTAACTACTAAATTAACTACAAAATTAACTACAAAATTAACTACAAAATTGACTACAAAATTAAGTACAAAATTAACTACAAAATTAACTACAAAATTAACTACTAAATTAACCACAAAATTAACTACAAAATTAACTACAAAATTAAATAAAAAATTAATTACAAAATTAACTACAAAATAACTACAAAATAACTACAAAGTTAACTACAAAATTAACTACAAAATTTACTACAAACTTTACTACAAAATTAACTACATATTTAACTACAAAATTAACTTCAAAATTAACTACAAAATTAACTACAAAATTAACTAAAAATTAATTACAAAATTAACTACAAAATAACTACAAAATAACTACAAACTTTACTACAAAATTAACTACAAAATAACTACAAAATTCACTACAAAATTAACTACAAAATTAACTACAAAATAACTACAAAATTAACTCCAAATTAACCACAAAATTAACTATCAAATAACTACTAAATTAACTACTAAATTAACTACTAAATTAACTACAAAATTAACTACAAAATTAACTACTAAATTAACTACAAAATTAACAACAAAATTAACCACAAGCTGAACAACAAGCTTAACTACAAGCTTATCTACAAGCTTAACTACAACCTTAACTACAACCTTAACTACAAGCTTAACTACAATCTTAACTAAAAGCTTAACTACAAGCTTAACTACAAGCCTAACTACAATTAAAACTACAATCTTAACTACGAGCTTAACTAAGGGCCTAAATGCAAGCCTAACAGCAGTCTTAACTACAAGCTTGAATACAAGATTAACTACAAGCTTAACTACCAGCATAACTACCAGCATAACTACAAGTTTAACTACAAGCTTAACTACAAGCTTAACTACAAGCTTAACTACAAGCTTAACTACAAGCTTAACTACAAGCTTAACTACAAGCTTAAATACAAGCTTAACTACAAGCTTAACTAAGAGCTTAACTAAGAGCTTAACTACAAGCTTAACTACAAGCTTAACTACAAGCTTAACTACAAGCTTAACTACAAGCTTAACTACTAGCTTAACTACAAGCTTAACTACAAGCTTAACTAATAGCTGAACTACAAGCTCAACTACAAGCATAACTACAAGCTGAACCACAAATTGAACTACAAAATTAACTACAAATGTAACTACAAAACTAACTACAAAATTGACTACAAAATTCACTACAACATTAACTACAACATTAACTACAAAAATAACTACAAAAATAACTACATAATTAACTACAAAATAACTACAAAATTCACTACAAAATTAACTACAAAATTAACTACAAAATAGCTACAAAATTAACTATCAAATAACTACTAAATTAACTACTAAATTAACTACAAAATTAACTACAAAATTAACAACAAAATTGACTACAAAATTAAGTACAAAATTTACTACAAAATTAACTACAAGCTGAACTACAAGCTGAACTACAAGCCTAACCACAAGCATAACAACAAGCATAACTACAAGCTTAATTACAATTTTAAACACAAGCTTAACCACAAGCTTAACAACAAGCTTAACTACAAGCTTAACTACAAGCTTAACTACAAGCTTAACTACAAGCCTAACTACAATTAAAACTACAACCTTAACAACGGGCTTAAATACAAGAATAATTACAATCTTAACTACGAGCTTAACTAAGGGCCTAAATGCAAGCCTAACAGCAGTCTTAACTACAAGCTTAACTACAAGCTTAACTACAAGCTTAACTACAAGCTTAACTACTAGCTTAACTACAAGCTTAACTACAAGCTTAACTAATAGCTGAACTACAAGCTGAACTACAAGCATAACTAGAAGCTGAACCACAAGCTGAACTACAAAATTAACTACAAATGTAACTACAAAACTAACTACAAAATTAACTACAAAATTAACTAACCCATTAACTACAACATTAACTACAAATATAACTACAAAAATAACTACATAATTAACTACAAAATTACTACAATATTAACTACAAAATTTACTACAAACTTTACTTCAAAATTAACTACAAAATAACTACAAAATTACTACAATATTAACTACAAAATTAACTACAAATTAACTACAAAATAACTTCCAAATTAACTACAAAATTAACTATCAAATAACTACTAAATTAACTACTAAATTAACTACAAAATTAACTACAAAATTAACTACAAAATTGACTACAAAATTAAGTACAAAATTAACTACAAAATTAACTACAAAATTAACTACAAAATTAACTACAAAATTTACTACAAAATAACTACAAAATAACTACAAAGTTAACTACAATATTAACTACAAAATTTACTTCAAACTTTACTACAAAATTAACTACAAAATAACTACAAAATTCACTACAAAAATTAACTACAAAATTAACTACAAAATAACTACAAAATTAACTCCAAATTAACCACAAAATTAACTATCCAATAACTACTAAATTAACTACTAAATTAACTACTAAATTAACTACAAAATTAACTGCAAAATTAACTACAAAATTAACAACAAAATTAACCACAAGCTGAACAACAAGCTTAACTACAAGCTTATCTACAAGCTTAACTACAACCTTAACTACAACCTTAACTACAACCTTAACTACAAGCTTAACTACAATCTTAACTACAAGCTTAACTACAAGCTTAACTACAAGCTTAACTACAAGCTTAACTACAAGCCTAACTACAATTAAAACTACAATCTTAACTACGAGCTTAACTAAGGGCCTAAATGCAAGCCTAACAGCAGTCTTAACTACAAGCTTAACTACAAGCTTAACTACAAGCTTAACTACAAGCTTAACTACAAGCTTAACTACAAGCTTAACTACAAGCTTAACTACAAGCTTAACTACAAGCTTAACTACAAGCTTAACTACAAGCTTAACTACAAGCTCAACTACAAGCATAACTACAAGCTGAACCACAAGCTGAACTACAAAATTAACTACAAATGTAACTACAAAACTAACTACAAAATTAACAACAAAACTAACTACAAAATTAACTACAAAATTAACTACAACATTAACTACAAAAATAACTACATAATTAACTACAAAACAACTACAAAATTTACTACAAAATTAACTACAAAATTAACTACAAAATAGCTACAAAATTAACTATCAAATAACTACTAAATTAACTACTAAATTAACTACTAATTTAACTACAAAATTAACTACAAAATTAACTACAAAATTGACTACAAAATTAAGTACAAAATTTACTACAAAATTAACTACAAGCTGAACTACAAGCTGAACTACAAGCCTAACCACAAGCATAACAACAAGCATAACTACAAGCTTAATTACAATTTTAAACACAAGTTTAACTACAAGCTTAACTACAAGCTTAACTACAAGCTTAACTGCAAGCTTAACTACAAGCTTAACTACAAGCTTAACTACAAGCTTAACTACAAGCTTAACTACAAGCTTAACTACAAGCTTAACTACAAGCTTAACTACAAGCTTAACTACAAGCTTAACTACAAGCTTAACTACAAGCTTAACGAATAGCTGAACTACAAGCTGAACTACAAGCATAACTAAAAGCTGAACCACAAGCTGAACTACAAAATTAACTACAAAATTAACTACAAAATAACTACAAAATAACTACAAAGTTAACTACAAAATTAACTACAAAATTTACTACAAACTTTACTACAAAATTAACTACATTATTAACTACAAAATTAACTACAAAATTAACTACAAAATTAACTACAAAATTAACTAAAAATTAATTACAAAATTAACTACAAAATAACTACAAAATAACTAAAAAGTTAACTACAATATTAACTACAAAATTTACTTCAAACTTTACTACAAAATTAACTACAAAATAACTACAAAATTCACTACAAAATTAACTACAAAATTAACTACAAAATAACTACAAAATTAACTCGAAATTAACCACAATATTAACTATCAAATAACTACTAAATTAACTACTAAATTAACTACTAAATTAACTACAAATTAACTACAAAATTAACTACAAAATTAACAACAAAATTAACCACAAGCTGAACAACAAGCTTAACTACAAGCTTATCTACAAGCTTAACTACAATCTTAACTACAACCTTAACTACAAGCTTAACTACAAGCTTAACTACAAGCTTAACTACAAGCCTAACTACAATTAAAACTACAATCTTAACTACGAGCTTAACTAAGGGCCTAAATGCAAGCCTAAAAGCAGTCTTAACTACAAGCTTGAATACAAGATTAACTACAAGCTTAACTACCAGCATAACTACAAGTTTAACTACAAGCTTAACTACAAGCTTAACTACAAGCTTAACTACAAGCTTAACTACAAGCTTAACTACAAGCTTAACTACAAGCTTAACTACAAGCTTAACTACAAGCTTAACTACAAGCTTAACTACAAGCTTAACTACAAGCTTAACTACAAGCTTAACTACAAGCTTAACTACAAGCTTAACTACAAGCTTAACTACAAGCTTAACTACAAGCTTAACTACAAGCTTAACTAATAGCTGAACTACAAGCTCAACTACAAGCATAACTACAAGCTGAACCACAAGCTGAACTACAAAATTAACTACAAATGTAACTACAAAACTAACTACAAAATTAACTACAAAATTACCTACAACATTAACTACAACATTAACTACAAAAATAACTACAAAAATAACTACATAATTAACTACAAAACAACTACAAAATTTACTACAAAATTAACTACAAAATTAACTACAAAATAGCTACAAAATTAACTATCAAATATTTACTAAATTAACTACTAAATTAACTACTAAATTAACTACAAAATTAACTACAAAATTAACTACAAAATTGACTACAAAATTAAGTACAAAATTTACTACAAAATTAACTACAAGCTGAACTACAAGCTGAAATACAAGCCTAACCACAAGCATAACAACAAGCATAACTACAAGCTTAATTACAATTTTAAACACAAGTTTAACTACAAGCTTAACTACAAGCTTAACTACAAGCTTAACTACAAGCTTAACTACAAGCTTAACTACAAGCTTAACTACAAGCTTAACTACAAGCTTAACTACAAGCTTAACGAATAGCTGAACTACAAGCTGAACTACAAGCATAACTACAAGCTGAACCACAAGCTGAACTACAAAATTAACTACAAAATTAACTACAAAATAACTACAAAATAACTACAAAGTTAACTACAAAATTAACTACAAAATTTACTACAAACTTTACTACAAAATTAACTACATAATTAACTACAAAATTAACTACAAAATAACTACAAAATTCACTACAAAATTAACTACAAAATTAACTACAAAATAACTACAAAATTAACTCGAAATTAACCACAATATTAACTATCAAATAACTACTAAATTAACTACTAAATTAACTACTAAATTAACTACTAAATTAACTACAAATTAACTACAAAATTAACTACAAAATTAACAACAAAATTAACCACAAGCTGAACAACAAGCTTAACTACAAGCTTATCTACAACCTTAACTACAACCTTAACTACAACCTTAACTACAAGCTTAACTACAATCTTAACTACAAGCTTAACTACAAGCTTAACTAAAAGCTTAACTACAAGCTTAACTACAAGCTTAACTACAAGCTTAACTACAAGCTTAACTACAAGCTTAACTACAAGCTTAACTACAAGCTTAACTACAAGCCTAACTACAATAAAAACTACAACCTTAACTACGAGCTTAACTAAGGGTCTAAATGCAAGCCTAACAGCAGTCTTAACTACAAGCTTGAATACAAGATTAACTACAAGCTTAACTACCAGCATAACTACCAGCATAACTACAAGTTTAACTACAAGCTTAACTACAAGCTTAACTACAAGCTTAACTACAAGCTTAACTACAAGCTTAACTACAAGCTTAACTACAAGCTTAACTACAAGCTTAACTACAAGCTTAACTACAAGCTTAACTACAAGCTTAACTACAAGCTTAACTACAAGCTTAACTACAAGCTTAACTACAAGCTTAACTACAAGCTTAACTACAAGCTTAACTACAAGCTTAACTACAAGCTTAACTACAAGCTTAACTACAAGCTTAACTACAAGCTTAACTACAAGCTTAACTACAAGCTTAACTACAAGCTTAACTACAAGCTTAACTACAAGCTTAACTACAAGCTTAACTACAAGCTTAACTACAAGCTTAACTACAAGCTTAACTAATAGCTGAACTACAAGCTCAACTACAAGCATAACTACAAGCTGAACCACAAGCTGAACTACAAAATTAACTACAAATGTAACTACAAAACTAACTACAAAATTAACTACAAAATTACCTACAACATTAACTACAACATTAACTACAAAAATAACTACAAAAATAACTACATAATTAACTACAAAACAACTACAAAATTTACTACAAAATTAACTACAAAATTAACTACAAAATAGCTACAAAATTAACTATCAAATATTTACTAAATTAACTACTAAATTAACTACTAAATTAACTACAAAATTAACTACAAAATTAACTACAAAATTGACTACAAAATTAAGTACAAAATTTACTACAAAATTAACTACAAGCTGAACTACAAGCTGAAATACAAGCCTAACCACAAGCATAACAACAAGCATAACTACAAGCTTAATTACAATTTTAAACACAAGTTTAACTACAAGCTTAACTACAAGCTTAACTACAAGCTTAACTACAAGCTTAACTACAAGCTTAACTACAAGCTTAACTACAAGCTTAACTACAAGCTTAACTACAAGCTTAACGAATAGCTGAACTACAAGCTGAACTACAAGCATAACTACAAGCTGAACCACAAGCTGAACTACAAAATTAACTACAAAATTAACTACAAAATAACTACAAAATAACTACAAAGTTAACTACAAAATTAACTACAAAATTTACTACAAACTTTACTACAAAATTAACTACATAATTAACTACAAAATTAACTACAAAATAACTACAAAATTCACTACAAAATTAACTACAAAATTAACTACAAAATAACTACAAAATTAACTCGAAATTAACCACAATATTAACTATCAAATAACTACTAAATTAACTACTAAATTAACTACTAAATTAACTACTAAATTAACTACAAATTAACTACAAAATTAACTACAAAATTAACAACAAAATTAACCACAAGCTGAACAACAAGCTTAACTACAAGCTTATCTACAACCTTAACTACAACCTTAACTACAACCTTAACTACAAGCTTAACTACAATCTTAACTACAAGCTTAACTACAAGCTTAACTAAAAGCTTAACTACAAGCTTAACTACAAGCTTAACTACAAGCTTAACTACAAGCTTAACTACAAGCTTAACTACAAGCTTAACTACAAGCTTAACTACAAGCCTAACTACAATAAAAACTACAACCTTAACTACGAGCTTAACTAAGGGTCTAAATGCAAGCCTAACAGCAGTCTTAACTACAAGCTTGAATACAAGATTAACTACAAGCTTAACTACCAGCATAACTACCAGCATAACTACAAGTTTAACTACAAGCTTAACTACAAGCTTAACTACAAGCTTAACTACAAGCTTAACTACAAGCTTAACTACAAGCTTAACTACAAGCTTAACTACAAGCTTAACTACAAGCTTAACTACAAGCTTAACTACAAGCTTAACTACAAGCTTAACTACAAGCTTAACTACAAGCTTAACTACAAGCTTAACTACAAGCTTAACTAATAGCTGAACTACAAGCTCAACTACAAGCATAACTACAAGCTGAACCACAAGCTGAACTACAAAATTAACTACAAATGTAACTACAAAACTAACTACAAAATTAACTACAAAATTAACTACAACATTAACTACAACATTAACTACAAAAATAACTACAAAAATAACTACATAATTAACTACAAAATAACTACAAAATTAACTACAAAATTAACTACAAAATAGCTACAAAATTAACTATCAAATAACTACTAAATTAACTACTAAATTAACTAAAAAATTAACTACAAAATTAACTACAAAATTGACTACAAAATTAAGTACAAAATTTACTACAAAATTAACTACAAGCTGAACTACAAGCTGAACTACAAGCCTAACCACAAGCATAATAACAAGCATAACTACAAGCTTAATTACAATTTTAAACACAAGTTTAACTACAAGCTTAACTACAAGCTTAACTACAAGCTTAACTACAAGCTTAACTGCAAGCTTAACTACAAGCTTAACTACAAGCTTAACTACAAGCTTAACTACAAGCTTAACTACAAGCTTAACTACAAGCTTAACTACAAGCTTAACGAATAGCTGAACTACAAGCTGAACTACAAGCATAACTACAAGCTGAACCACAAGCTGAACTACAAAATTAACTACAAAATTAACTACAAAATTTACTACAAACTTTACTACAAAATTAACTACATAACTAACTACAAAATTAACTACAAAATTAACTACAAAATTAACTAAAAATTAATTACAAAATTAACTACAAAATAACTACAAAATAACTACAAAGTTAACTACAATATTAACTACAAAATTTACTTCAAACATTACTACAAAATTAACTACAAAATAAATACAAAATTCACTACAAAATTAACTACAAAATTAACTACAAAATAACTACAAAATTAACTCCAAATTAACCACAAAATTAACTATCAAATAACTACTAAATTAACTACTAAATTAACTACTAAATTAACTACTAAATTAACTACTAAATTAACTACAAAATTAACTACAAAATTAACTACAAAATTAACAACAAAATTAACCACAAGCTGAACAACAAGCTTAACTACAAGCTTATCTACAAGCTTAACTACAACCTTAACTACAACCTTAACTACAAGATTAACTACAATCTTAACCACAAGCTTAACTACAAGCTTAACTACAAGCTTAACTACAAGCTTAACTACAAGCTTAACTACAGGCCTAACTACAATTAAAACTACAATCTTAACTACGAGCTTAACTAAGGGCCTAAATGCAAGCCTAAAAGCAGTCTTAACTACAAGCTTGAATACAAGATTAACTACAAGCTTAAATACCAGCATAACTACCAGCATAACTACAAGTTTAACTACAAGCTTAACTACAAGCTTAACTACAAGCTTAACTACAAGCTTAACTACAAGCTTAACTACAAGCTTAACTACAAGCTTAACTACAAGCTTAACTACAAGCTTAACTACAAGCTTAACTACAAGCTTAACTACAAGCTTAACTACAAGCTTAACTACAAGCTTAACTACAAGCTTAACTACAAGCTTAACTACAAGCTTAACTACAAGCTTAACTACAAGCTTAACTACAAGCTTAACTACAAGCTTAACTACAAGCTTAACTACAAGCTTAACTACAAGCTTAACTACAAGCTTAACTACAAGCTTAACTACAAGCTTAACTAATAGCTGAACTACAAGCTCAACTACAAGCATAACTACAAGCTGAACCACAAGCTGAACTACAAAATTAACTACAAATGTAGCTACAAAACTAACTACAAAATTAACTACAAAATTAACTACAACATTAACTACAAAACTAACTACAAAATTAACTACAAAATTAACTACAACATTAACTACAACATTAACTACAAAAATAACTACAAAAATAACTACATAATTAACTACAAAATAACTACAAAATTCACTACAAAATTAACTACAAAATTAACTACAAAATAGCTACAAAATTAACTATCAAATAACTACTAAATTAACTACTAAATTAACTACAAAATTAACTACAAAATTAACTACAAAATTGACTACAAAATTAAGTACAAAATTTACTACAAAATTAACTACAAGCTGAACTACAAGCTGAACTACAAGCCTAACCACAAGCATAATAACAAGCATAACAACAAGCTTAATTACAATTTTAAACACAAGTTTAACTACAAGCTTAACTACAAGCTTAACTACAAGCTTAACTACAAGCTTAACTGCAAGCTTAACTACAAGCTTAACTACAAGCTTAACTACAAGCTTAACTACAAGCTTAACTACAAGCTTAACTACAAGCTTAACTACAAGCTTAACTACAAGCTTAACGAATAGCTGAACTACAAGCTGAACTACAAGCATAACTACAAGCTGAACCACAAGGTGAACTACAAAATTAACTACAAAATTAACTACAAAATTTACTACAAACTTTACTACAAAATTAACTACATAACTAACTACAAAATTAACTACAAAATTAACTACAAAATTAACTACAAAATTAACTAAAAATTAATTACAAAATTAACTACAAAATAACTACAAAATAACTACAAAGTTAACTACAATAATAACTACAAAATTTACTTCAAACATTACTACAAAATTAACTACAAAATAACTACAAAATTCACTACAAAATTAACTACAAAATTAACTACAAAATAACTACAAAATTAACTCCAAATTAACTACAAAATTAACTATCAAATAACTACTAAATTAACTACTAAATTAACTACTAAATTAACTACTAAATTAACTACTAAATTAACTACAAGCTTAACTACAAGCCTAACTACAATTAAAACTACAATCTTAACTACGACCTTAACTAAGGGCCTAAATGCAAGCCTAAAAGCAGTCTTAACTACAAGCTTGAATACAAGATTAACTACAAGCTTAAATACCAGCATAACTACCAGCATAACTACAAGTTTAACTACAAGCTTAACTACAAGCTTAACTACAAGCTTAACTACAAGCTTAACTACAAGCTTAACTACAAGCTTAACTACAAGCTTAACTACAAGCTTAACTACAAGCTTAACTACAAGCTTAACTACAAGCTTAACTACAAGCTTAACTACAAGCTTAACTACAAGCTTAACTACAAGCTTAACTACAAGCTTAACTACAAGCTTAACTACAAGCTTAACTACAAGCTTAACTACAAGCTTAACTACAAGCTTAACTACAAGCTTAACTACAAGCTTAACTACAAGCTTAACTACAAGCTTAACTACAAGCTTAACTACAAGCTTAACTACAAGCTTAACTACAAGCTTAACTACAAGCTTAACTACAAGCTTAACTAATAGCTGAACTACAAGCTCAACTACAAGCATAACTACAAGCTGAACCACAAGCTGAACTACAAAATTAACTACAAATGTAGCTACAAAACTAACTACAAAATTAACTACAAAATTAACTACAACATTAACTACAAAACTAACTACAAAATTAACTACAAAATTAACTACAACATTAACTACAACATTAACTACAAAAATAACTACAAAAATAACTACATAATTAACTACAAAATAACTACAAAATTCACTACAAAATTAACTACAAAATTAACTACAAAATAGCTACAAAATTAACTATCAAATAACTACTAAATTAACTACTAAATTAACTACAACATTAACTACAAAACTAACTACAAAATTAACTACAAAATTAACTACAAAATTAACTACAAAATTGACTACAAAATTAAGTACAAAATTTACTACAAAATTAACTACAAGCTGAACTACAAGCTGAACTACAAGCCTAACCACAAGCATAACAACAAGCATAACTACAAGCTTAATTACAATTTTAAACACAAGTTTAACTACAAGCTTAACTACAAGCTTAACTACAAGCTTAACTGCAAGCTTAACTACAAGCTTAACTACAAGCTTAACTACAAGCTTAACTACAAGCTTAACTACAAGCTTAACTACAAGCTTAACTACAAGCTTAACTACAAGCTTAACTACAAGCTTAACTACAAGCTTAACGAATAGCTGAACTACAAGCTGAACTACAAGCATAACTACAAGCTGAACCACAAGCTGAACTACAAAATTAACTACAAAATTAACTACAAAACTAACTACAAAATTAACTACAACATTAACTCCAAATTAACCACAAAATTAACTATCAAATAACTACTAAATTAACTACTAAATTAACTACAAAATTAACTACAAAATTAACTACAAAATTAACAACAACATTAACCACAAGCTGAACAACAAGCTTAACTACAAGCTTATCTACAAGCTTAACTACAACCTTAACTACAACCTTAACTACAAGCTTAACTACAATCTTAACTACAAGCTTAACTGCAAGCTTAACTACAAGCTTAACTACAAGCTTAACTACAAGCTTAACTACAAGCTTAACTACAAGCTTAACTACAAGCTTAACTACAAGCTTAACTACAAGCTTAACTACAAGCTTAACTACAAGCTTAACTACAAGCCTAACTACAATAAAAACTACAACCTTAACTACGAGCTTAACTAAGGGTCTAAATGCAAGCCTAACAGCAGTCTTAACTACAAGCTTGAATACAAGATTAACTACAAGCTTAACTACCAGCATAACTACCAGCATAACTACAAGTTTAACTACAAGCTTAACTACAAGCTTAACTACAAGCTTAACTACAAGCTTAACTACAAGCTTAACTACAAGCTTAACTACAAGCTTAACTACAAGCTTAACTACAAGCTTAACTACAAGCTTAACTACAAGCTTAACTACAAGCTTAACTACAAGCTTAACTACAAGCTTAACTACAAGCTTAACTACAAGCTTAACTACAAGCTTAACTACAAGCTTAACTACAAGCTTAACTACAAGCTTAACTACAAGCTTAACTACAAGCTTAACTACAAGCTTAACTAATAGCTGAACTACAAGCTCAACTACAAGCATAACTACAAGCTGAACCACAAGCTGAACTACAAAATTAACTACAAATGTAACTACAAAACTAACTACAAAATTAACTACAAAATTAACTACAACATTAACTACAACATTAACTACAAAAATAACTACAAAAATAACTACATAATTAACTACAAAATAACTACAAAATTAACTACAAAATTAACTACAAAATAGCTACAAAATTAACTATCAAATAACTACTAAATTAACTACTAAATTAACTAAAAAATTAACTACAAAATTAACTACAACATTAACTCCAAATTAACCACAAAATTAACTATCAAATAACTACTAAATTAACTACTAAATTAACTACAAAATTAACTACAAAATTAACTACAAAATTAACAACAACATTAACCACAAGCTGAACAACAAGCTTAACTACAAGCTTATCTACAAGCTTAACTACAACCTTAACTACAACCTTAACTACAAGCTTAACTACAATCTTAACTACAAGCTTAACTGCAAGCTTAACTACAAGCTTAACTACAAGCTTAACTACAAGCTTAACTACAAGCTTAACTACAAGCTTAACTACAAGCTTAACTACAAGCTTAACTACAAGCTTAACTACAAGCCTAACTACAATAAAAACTACAACCTTAACTACGAGCTTAACTAAGGGTCTAAATGCAAGCCTAACAGCAGTCTTAACTACAAGCTTGAATACAAGATTAACTACAAGCTTAACTACCAGCATAACTACCAGCATAACTACAAGTTTAACTACAAGCTTAACTACAAGCTTAACTACAAGCTTAACTACAAGCTTAACTACAAGCTTAACTACAAGCTTAACTACAAGCTTAACTACAAGCTTAACTACAAGCTTAACTACAAGCTTAACTACAAGCTTAACTACAAGCTTAACTACAAGCTTAACTACAAGCTTAACTACAAGCTTAACTACAAGCTTAACTACAAGCTTAACTACAAGCTTAACTACAAGCTTAACTACAAGCTTAACTACAAGCTTAACTACAAGCTTAACTAATAGCTGAACTACAAGCTCAACTACAAGCATAACTACAAGCTGAACCACAAGCTGAACTACAAAATTAACTACAAATGTAACTACAAAACTAACTACAAAATTAACTACAAAATTAACTACAACATTAACTACAACATTAACTACAAAAATAACTACAAAAATAACTACATAATTAACTACAAAATAACTACAAAATTAACTACAAAATTAACTACAAAATAGCTACAAAATTAACTATCAAATAACTACTAAATTAACTACTAAATTAACTAAAAAATTAACTACAAAATTAGCTACAAAATTGACTACAAAATTAAGTACAAAATTTACTACAAATATAACTACAAGCTGAACTACAAGCTGAACTACAAGCCTAACCACAAGCATAATAACAAGCATAACTACAAGCTTAATTACAATTTTAAACACAAGTTTAACTACAAGCTTAACTACAAGCTTAACTACAAGCTTAACTACAAGCTTAACTGCAAGCTTAACTACAAGCTTAACTACAAGCTTAACTACAAGCTTAACTACAAGCTTAACTACAAGCTTAACTACAAGCTTAACTACAAGCTTAACTACAAGCTTAACGAATAGCTGAACTACAAGCTGAACTACAAGCATAACTACAAGCTGAACCACAAGCTGAACTACAAAATTAACTACAAAATTAACTACAAAATTTACTACAAACTTTACTACAAAATTAACTACATAACTAACTACAAAATTAACTACAAAATTAACTACAAAATTAACTACAAAATTAACTAAAAATTAATTACAAAATTAACTACAAAATAACTACAAAATAACTACAAAGTTAACTACAATATTAACTACAAAATTTACTTCAAACATTACTACAAAATTAACTACAAAATAACTACAAAATTCACTACAAAATTAACTACAAAATTAACTACAAAATAACTACAAAATTAACTCCAAATTTACCACAAAATTACCTATCAAATAACTACTAAATTAACTACTAAATTAACTACTAAATTAACTACTAAATTAACTACAAAATTAACTACAAAATTAACTACAAAATTAACTACAAAATTAACTACAAAATTAACCACAAGCTGAACAACAAGCTTAACTACAAGCTTATCTACTGGCTTAACTACAACCTTAACTACAACCTTAACTACAAGCTTAACTACAATCTTAACCACAAGCTTAACTACAAGCTTAACTACAAGCTTAACTACAAGCTTAACTACAAGCTTAACTACAAGCTTAACTACAAGCTTAACTACAAGCTTAACTACAAGCTTAACTACAAGCTTAACTACAAGCTTAACTACAAGCTTAACTACAAGCTTAACTAATAGCTGAACTACAAGCTCAACTACAAGCATAACTACAAGCTGAACCACAAGCTAAACTACAAAATTAACTACAAATGTAGCTACAAAACTAACTACAAAATTAACTACAAAATTAACTACAACATTAACTACAAAACTAACTACAAAATTAACTACAAAATTAACTACAACATTAACTACAACATTAACTACAAAAATAACTACAAAAATAACTACATAATTAACTACAAAATAACTACAAAATTCACGACAGAATTAACTACTAAATTAACTACAAAATAGCTACAAAATTAACTATCAAATAACTACTAAATTAACTACAAAATTAACTACAAAATTAACTACAAAATTAACAACAAAATTAACTACAAAATTGACTACAAAATTAAGTACAAAATTTACTACAAAATTAACTACAAGCTGAACTACAAGCTGAACTACAAGCCTAACCACAAGCATAACAACAAGCATAACTACAAGCTTAATTACAATTTTAAACACAAGTTTAACTACAAGCTTAACTACAAGCTTAACTACAAGCTTAACTGCAAGCTTAACTACAAGCTTAACCACAAGCTTAACTACAAGCTTAACTACAAGCTTAACTACAAGCTTAACTACAAGCTTAACTACAAGCTTAACTACAAGCTTAACTACAAGCTTAACGAATAGCTGAACTACAAGCTGAACTACAAGCATAACTACAAGCTGAACCACAAGCTGAACTACAAAATTAACTACAAAATTAACTACAAAACTAACTACAAAATTAACTACAACATTAACTCCAAATTAACCACAAAATTAACTATCAAATAACTACTAAATTAACTACTAAATTAACTACAAAATTAACTACAAAATTAACTACAAAATTAACAACAACATTAACCACAAGCTGAACAACAAGCTTAACTACAAGCTTATCTACAAGCTTAACTACAACCTTAACTACAACCTTAACTACAAGCTTAACTACAATCTTAACTACAAGCTTAACTGCAAGCTTAACTACAAGCTTAACTACAAGCTTAACTACAAGCTTAACTACAAGCTTAACTACAAGCTTAACTACAAGCTTAACTACAAGCTTAACTACAAGCTTAACTACAAGCTTAACTATAAAATTTACTACAAAATTAACTACAAAATTAACTACAAAATTAACTACAAAATTAACTACAAAATTAACTACAAAATTAACTACAAAATTAACTACAAAATTAACTACAAAATTAATTTCAAAATTAACTACAAAATAACCACAAAATAACTACAAAGTTAACTACAAAATTAACTACAAAAATAACTACAAAAATAACTACAAAAATAGCTACATAATTAACTACAAAATTACTACAATATTAACTACAAAATTTACTACAAACTTTACTACAAAATTAACTAAAAAATAACTACAAAATTCACTACAAAATTAACTACAAAATAACTACAAAATAACTACAAAATTAACTCCAAATTAACTACAAAATTAACTATCAAATAACTTGTAAATTAACTACAAAATTAACTACAAAATTAACTACAAAATTAACTACAAAATTAACTACAAGCAGAACTACAAGCTAAACTACAAGCCTAACCACAAGCATAACTACAAGCATAACTACAAGCTTAATTACAATTTTAAACACAAGCTTAACAACAAGCTTAACTACAAGCTTAACTACAAGCTTAACTACAAGCTTAACTATAAGCTTAACTACAAGCTTAACTACAATCTTAACTACAAGGCTAACTACAATTAAAACTACAACCTTAACTACGGCCTTAAATACAAGAATAATTACAATCTTAACTACGAGCTTAACTAAGGGCCTAAATGCAAGCCTAACAGCAGTCTTAACTACAAGCTTGAATACAAGATTAACTACAAGCTTAACTACCAGCATAACTACCAGCATAACTACAAGCTTAACTACAAGCTTAACTACAAGCTTAACTGCAAGCTTAACTGCAAGCTTAACTACAAGCTTAACTACAAGCTTAACTACAAGCTTAACTACAAGCTTAACTACAAGCTTAACTACAAGCTTAACTACAAGCTTAACTACAAGCTTAACTACAAGCTTAACTACAAGCTTAACTACAAGCTTAACTACAAGCTTAACTACAAGCTTAACTAATATCTGAACTACAAGCTGAACTACAAGCAAAACTACAAGCTGAACCACAAGCTGAACTACAAAATTAGCTACAAAATTAACTACAAAACTAACTACAAAATTAACTACAACATTATCTACAACATTAACTACAAAAATAACTACAAAAATAACTACATAATTAACTACAAAATTACTACAAAATTAACTACAAAATTAACTACAAAATTTACTACAAAATTAACTACAAAATTAACTACAAAATTAACTACAAAATTAACTACAAAATTAACTACAAAATTAACTACAGCATTAACTACAACATTAACTACAAAAATAACTACAAAATTAACTACATAATTAACTACAAAAATAACTACAAAATTAACTACAAAATTAACTACAAAATAAGTTACAAAATTAACTACAAAATTAACTAAAAAATTAATTACAAAATTAACTACAAAATTAACTACAAAATAACTACAAAATAACTACAAAGTTAACTACAAAATTAACTACAAAATTTACTACAAACTTTACTACAAAATTAACTACAAAATAACTGCAAAATTCACTACAAAATTCACTATAAAATTAACTACAAAATGACTACAAAATTAACTCCAAATTAACTACAAAATTAACTATCAAATAACTACTAAATTAACTACAAAATTAACTATAAAATTAACTACAACAGTAACTACTAAATTAACTACTAAATTAACTACAAAATTAACTACAAAATTAACTACTACATTAACTACAAAAATAACTACAAAAATAACTACATAATTAACTACAAAATTACTACAACATTAACTACAAAATTTACTACAAATTTTACTACAAAATTAACTACAAAATAACTACAAAATTAACTACAAAATTAACTACAAAATAACTACAAAATTAACTCCAAATTAACTACAAAATTACCTATCAAATAACTTGTAAATTATCTACAAAATTAACTACAAAATTAACTACAAAATTAACTACAAAATTAACTACAAAATTAACTACAAGCTGAACTACAAGCTAAACTACAAGCCTAACCACAAGCATAACAACAAGCATAACTACAAGCTTAATAACAATTTTAAACACAAGTTTAACTACAAGCTTAACTACAAGCTTAACTACAAGCTTAACTGCAAGCTTAACTACAAGCTTAACTACAAGCTTAACTACAAGCTTAACTACAAGCTTAACTACAAGCTTAACTACAAGCTTAACTACAAGCTTAACTACAAGCTTAACGAATAGCTGAACTACAAGCTGAACTACAAGCATAACTACAAGCTGAACCACAAGCTGAACTACAAAATTAACGACAAAATTAACTACAAAACTAACTACAAAATTAACTACAACATTAACTCCAAATTAACCACAAAATTAACTATCAAATAACTACTAAATTAACTACTAAATTAACTACAAAATTAACTACAAAATTAACTACAAAATTAACAACAACATTAACCACAAGCTGAACAACAAGCTTAACTACAAGCTTATCTACAAGCTTAACTACAACCTTAACTACAACCTTAACTACAAGCTTAACTACAATCTTAACTACAAGCTTAACTGCAAGCTTAACTACAAGCTTAACTACAAGCTTAACTACAAGCTTAACTACAAGCTTAACTACAAGCTTAACTACAAGCTTAACTACAAGCTTAACTACAAGCTTAACTACAAGCTTAACGAATAGCTGAACTACAAGCTGAACTACAAGCATAACTACAAGCTGAACCACAAGCTGAACTACAAAATTAACTACAAAATTAACTACAAAACTAACTACAAAATTAACTACAACATTAACTACAACATTAACTACAACATTAAATACAACATTAACTACAAAAATAACTACAAAAATAACTACATAATTAACTACAAAATTACTACAAAATTAACTACAAAATGAACTACAAAATTAACTACAAAATTAACTACAAAATTTACTACAAAATTAAATACAAAATTAACTACAAAATTAACTACAAAATTAACTACAAAATTAACTACAAAATTAACTACAAAATTAATTTCAAAATTAACTACAAAATAACCACAAAATAACTACAAAGTTAACTACAAAATTAACTACAAAAATAACTACAAAAATAACTACAAAAATAGCTACATAATTAACTACAAAATTACTACAATATTAACTACAAAATTTACTACAAACTTTACTACAAAATTAACTACAAAATAACTACAAAATTCACTACAAAATTAACTACAAAATAACTACAAAATTAACTCCAAATTAACTACAAAATTAACTATCAAATAACTTGTAAATTAACTACAAAATTAACTACAAAATTAACTACAAAATTAACTACAAAATTAACTACAAGCAGAACTACAAGCTAAACTACAAGCCTAACCACAAGCATAACTACAAGCATAACTACAAGCTTAATTACAATTTTAAACACAAGCTTAACAACAAGCTTAACTACAAGCTTAACTACAAGCTTAACTACAAGCTTAACTATAAGCTTAACTACAAGCTTAACTACAATCTTAACTACAAGCTTAACAACAAGCTTAACTACAAGGCTAACTACAATTAAAACTACAACCTTAACTACGGCCTTAAATACAAGAATAATTACAATCTTAACTACGAGCTTAACTAAGGGCCTAAATGCAAGCCTAACAGCAGTCTTAACTACAAGCTTGAATACAAGATTAACTACAAGCTTAACTACCAGCATAACTACCAGCATAATTACAAGCTTAACTACAAGCTTAACTACAAGCTTAACTACAAGCTTAACTGCAAGCTTAACTACAAGCTTAACTACAAGCTTAACTACAAGCTTAACTACAAGCTTAACTACAAGCTTAACTACAAGCTTAACTACAAGCTTAACTACAAGCTTAACTACAAGGCTAACTACAATTAAAACTACAACCTTAACTACGGCCTTAAATACAAGAATAATTACAATCTTAACTACGAGCTTAACTAAGGGCCTAAATGCAAGCCTAACAGCAGTCTTAACTATAACTTTGAATAATAGATTAACTACAAGCTTAACTACAAGCTTAACTACAAGCTTAACTACAAGCTTAACTACAAGCTTAACTACAAGCTTAACTACAAGCTTAACTAATATCTGAACTACAAGCTGAACTACAAGCATTACTACAAGCTGAACCACAAGCTGAACTACAAAATTAACTACAAAATTAACTACAAAACTAACTACAAAATTAACTACAACATTAACTACAACATTAACTACAAAAATAACTACAAAAATAACTACATAATTAACTACAAAATTACTACAAAATTAACTACAAAATTAACTACAAAATTTACTACAAAATTAACTACAAAATTAACTACAAAATTAACTACAAAATTAACTACAAAATTAATTTCAAAATTAACTACAAAATAACCACAAAATAACTACAAAGTTAACTACAAAATTAACTACAAAATTAACTACAAAATTAAGTACAAACTTTACTACAAGTTTTACTACAAAATTAACTAAAAAACTGACTACAAAATTAACTACAAAATTAACTACAAAATTAACTACAACATTAACTACAACATTAACTACAAAAATAACTACAAAAATAACTACAAAATTAACTACATAATTAACTACAAAATTAACTACAAAATTAACTACAAAATTAACTACAAAATTAACTACAAAATTAGTTACAAAATTAACTACAAAATTAACTAAAAAATTAATTACAAAATTAACTACAAAATAACTACAAAATAACTACAAAGTTAACTACAAAATTAACTACAAAATTTACTACAAACTTTACTACAAAATTAACTACAAAATAACTGCAAAATTCACTACAAACTTAACTACAAAATTAACTACAAAATGACTACAAAATTAACTCCAAATTAACTACAAAATTAACTATCAAATAACTACAAAATTAACTACAAAATTAACTATAAAATTAACTACAACAGTAACTACTAAATTAACTACTAAATTAACTACAAAATTAACTACAAAATTAACTACTAAATTAACTACAAAAATAACTACAAAAATAACTACATAATTAACTACAAAATTACTACAACATTAACTACAAAATTTACTACAAATTTTACTACCAAATTAACTACAAAATAACTACAAAATTAACTACAAAATTAACTACAAAATAACTACAAAATTAACTCCAAATTAACTACAAAATTACCTATCAAATAACTTGTAAATTAACTACAAAATTAACTACAAAATTAACTACAAAATTAACTACAAAATTAACTACAAAATTAACTACAAGCTGAACTACAAGCTAAACTACAAGCCTAACCACAAGCATAACAACAAGCATAACTACAAGCTTAATAACAATTTTAAACACAAGTTTAACTACAAGCTTAACTACAAGCTTAACTACAAGCTTAACTGCAAGCTTAACTACAAGCTTAACTACAAGCTTAACTACAAGCTTAACTACAAGCTTAACTACAAGCTTAACTACAAGCTTAACTACAAGCTTAACGAATAGCTGAACTACAAGCTGAACTACAAGCATAACTACAAGCTGAACCACAAGCTGAACTACAAAATTAACTACAAAATTAACTACAAAACTAACTACAAAATTAACTACAACATTAACTCCAAATTAACCACAAAATTAACTATCAAATAACTACTAAATTAACTACTAAATTAACTACAAAATTAACTACAAAATTAACTACAAAATTAACAACAACATTAACCACAAGCTGAACAACAAGCTTAACTACAAGCTTATCTACAAGCTTAACTACAACCTTAACTACAACCTTAACTACAAGCTTAACTACAATCTTAACTACAAGCTTAACTGCAAGCTTAACTACAAGCTTAACTACAAGCTTAACTACAAGCTTAACTACAAGCTTAACTACAAGCTTAACTACAAGCTTAACTACAAGCTTAACTACAAGCTTAACTACAAGCTTAACGAATAGCTGAACTACAAGCTGAACTACAAGCATAACTACAAGCTGAACCACAAGCTGAACTACAAAATTTACTACAAAATTAACTACAAAACTAACTACAAAATTAACTACAACATTAACTACAACATTAACTACAACATTAAATACAACATTAACTACAAAAATAACTACAAAAATAACTACATAATTAACTACAAAATTACTACAAAATTAACTACAAAATGAACTACAAAATTAACTACAAAATTAACTACAAAATTTACTACAAAATTAAATACAAAATTAACTACAAAATTAACTACAAAATTAACTACAAAATTAACTACAAAATTAACTACAAAATTAATTTCAAAATTAACTACAAAATAACCACAAAATAACTACAAAGTTAACTACAAAATTAACTACAAAAATAACTACAAAAATAACTACAAAAATAGCTACATAATTAACTACAAAATTACTACAATATTAACTACAAAATTTACTACAAATTTTACTACAAAATTAACTACAAAATAACTACAAAATTCACTACAAAATTAACTACAAAATAACTACAAAATTAACTCCAAATTAACTACAAAATTAACTATCAAATAACTTGTAAATTAACTACAAAATTAACTACAAAATTAACTACAAAATTAACTACAAAATTAACTACAAGCAGAACTACAAGCTAAACTACAAGCCTAACCACAAGCATAACTACAAGCATAACTACAAGCTTAATTACAATTTTAAACACAAGCTTAACAACAAGCTTAACTACAAGCTTAACTACAAGCTTAACTACAAGCTTAACTATAAGCTTAACTACAAGCTTAACTACAATCTTAACTACAAGCTTAACTACAAGCTTAACTACAAGGCTAACTACAATTAAAACTACAACCTTAACTACGGCCTTAAATACAAGAATAATTACAATCTTAACTACGAGCTTAACTAAGGGCCTAAATGCAAGCCTAACAGCAGTCTTAACTACAAGCTTGAATACAAGATTAACTACAAGCTTAACTACCAGCATAACTACCAGCATAATTACAAGCTTAACTACAAGCTTAACTACAAGCTTAACTACAAGCTTAACTGCAAGCTTAACTACAAGCTTAACTACAAGCTTAACTACAAGCTTAACTACAAGCTTAACTACAAGCATAACTACAAGCTTAACTACAAGCTTAACTACAAGCTTAACTACAAGCTTAACTACAAGCTTAACTACAAGCTTAACTACAAGCTTAACTACAAGCTTAACTAATATCTGAACTACAAGCTGAACTACAAGCATAACTACAAGCTGAACCACAAGCTGAACTACAAAATTAACTACAAAATTAACTACAAAACTAACTACAAAATTAACTACAACATTAACTACAACATTAACTACAAAAATAACTACAAAAATAACTACATAATTAACTACAAAATTACTACAAAATTAACTACAAAATTAACTACAAAATTTACTACAAAATTAACTACAAAATTAACTACAAAATTAACTACAAAATTAACTACAAAATTAACTAAAAAATTAACTACAAAATTAACTAGAAAATTAATTTCAAAATTAACTACAAAATAACCACAAAATAACTACAAAGTTTACTACAAAATTAACTACAAAATTAACTACAAAATTAACTACAAACTTTACTACAAGTTTTACTACAAAATTAACTAAAAAACTGACTACAAAATTAACTACAAAATTAACCACAAAATTAACTACAAAATTAACTACAAAATTAACTACAGCATTAACTACAACATTAACTACAAAAATAACTACAAAATTAACTACATAATTAACTACAAAATGACTACAAAATTAACTACAAATTAACTACAAAATTAACTATCAAATAACTACTAAATTAACTACAAAATTAACTACAAAATTAACTACAACAGTAACTACTAAATTAACTACTAAATTAACTACAAAATTAACTACAAAATTAACTACTAAATTAACTACAAAAATAACTACAAAAATAACTACATAATTAACTACAAAATTACTACAACATTAACTACAAAATTTACTACAAATTTTACTACAAAATTAACTACAAAATAACTACAAAATTAACTACAAAATTAACTACAAAATAACTACAAAATTAACTACAAATTAACTACAAAATTAACTATCAAATAACTTGTAAATTAACTACAAAATTAACTACAAAATTAACTACAAAATTAACTACAAAATTAACTACAAAATTAACTACAAAATTAACTACAAGCTGAACTACAAGCTAAACTACAAGCCTAACCACAAGCATAACTACAAGCATAACTACAAGCATAACTACAAGCTTAATTACAATTTTAAACACAAGCTTAACAACAAGCTTAACTACAAGCTTAACTACAAGCTTAACTACAAGCTTAACTATAAGCTTAACTACAAGCTTAACTACAATCTTAACTACAAGCTTAACTACAAGCTTAACTATAAGCTTAACTACAAGCTTAACTACAATCTTAACTACAAGCTTAACTACAAGCTTAACTACAAGGCTAACTACAATTAAAACTACAACCTTAACTACGGCCTTAAATACAAGAATAATTACAATCTTAACTACGAGCTTAACTAAGGGCCTAAATGCAAGCCTAACAGCAGTCTTAACTATAAGCTTGAATAATAGATTAACTACAAGCTTAACTACAAGCTTAACTACAAGCTTAACTACAAGCTTAACTACAAGCTTAACTACAAGCTTAACTACAAGCTTAACTAATATCTGAACTACAAGCTGAACTACAAGCATTACTACAAGCTGAACCACAAGCTGAACTACAAAATTAACTACAAAATTAACTACAAAACTAACTACAAAATTAACTACAACATTAACTACAACATTAACTACAAAAATAACTACAAAAATAACTACATAATTAACTACAAAATTACTACAAAATTAACTACAAAATTAACTACGAAATTTACTACAAAATTAACTACAAAATTAACTACAAAATTAACTACAAAATTAACTACAAAATTAATTTCAAAATTAACTACAAAATAACCACAAAATAACTACAAAGTTAACTACAAAATTAACTACAAAATTAACTACAAAATTAAGTACAAACTTTACTACAAGTTTTACTACAAAATTAACTAAAAAACTGACTACAAAATTAACTACAAAATTAACTACAAAATTAACTACAACATTAACTACAACATTAACTACAAAAATAACTACAAAAATAACTACAAAATTAACTACATAATTAACTACAAAATTAACTACAAAATTAACTACAAAATTAACTACAAAATTAACTACAAAATTAGTTACAAAATTAACTACAAAATTAACTAAAAAATTAATTACAAAATTAACTACAAAATAACTACAAAATAACTACAAAGTTAACTACAAAATTAACTACAAAATTTACTACAAACTTTACTACAAAATTAACTACAAAATAACTGCAAAATTCACTACAAACTTAACTACAAAATTAACTACAAAATGACTACAAAATTAACTCCAAATTAACTACAAAATTAACTATCAAATAACTACAAAATTAACTACAAAATTAACTACAAAATTAACTACAAAATTAACTACAAAATTAACTACAAAATTAACTACAAAATTAATTACAAAATTAACTACAAAATTACTACAAAATAACTACAAAGTTACCTACAAAATTAACTACAAAATTTACTACAAAATAACTACAAAGTTAACTACAAAATTAACTACAAAATTAACTACAAAATTAACTACAAACTTTACTACAAGTTTTACTACAAAATTAACTAAAAAACTGACTACAAAATTAACTACAAAATTAACTACAAAATTAACTACAAAATTAACTACAACATTAACTACAACATTAACTACAAAAATAACTACAAAATTAACTACAAAATTAACTACAAAATTAACTACAAAGTTAACTACAAAATTAACTACAAAATTAACTACAAAATTAGTTACAAAATTAACTACAAAATTAACTAAAAAATTAATTACAAAATTAACTACAAAATTAACTACAAAATAACTACAAAATTAACTACAAAATTTACTACAAACTTTACTACAAAATTAACTACAAAATAACTGCAAAATTCACTACAAAATTAACTACAAAATTAACTACAAAATGACTACAAAATTAACTCCAAATTAACTACAAAATTAACTATCAAATAACTACTAAATTAACTACAAAATTAACTACAAAATTAACTACAAAATTAACTACAAAATTAACTACAAAATTAACTACAAAATTAACTACAAAATTTACTACAAAATTAACTACAAAATTAACTACAAAATTAACTACAAAATTAACTACAAAATTAACTACAAAATAAATTACAAAATTAACTACAAAATTACTACAAAATAACTACAAAGTTAACTACAAAATTAACTACAAAATTTACTACAAACTTTACTACAAAATTAACTACAAAATTAACTACAAAATTAACTACAAAATAACTACAAAGTTAACTACAAAATTAACTACAAAATTAACTACAAGCTTAACTACAAGCTTAACTATAAGCTTAACTACAAGGCTAACTACAATTAAAACTACAACCTTAACTACGGCCTTAAATACAAGAATAATTACAATCTTAACTACGAGCTTAACTAAGGGCCTAAATGCAAGCCTAACAGCAGTCTTAACTACAAGCTTGAATAATAGATTAACTACAAGCATAACTACAAGCTTAACTACAAGCTTAACTACAAGCTTAACTACAAGCTTAACTACAAGCTTAACTACAAGCTTAACTACAAGCTTAACTACAAGCTTAACTACAAGCTTAACTACAAGCTTAACTACAAGCTTAACTACAAGCTTAACTACAAGCTTAACTACAAGCTTAACTAATATCTGAACTACAAGCGGAACTACAAGCATAACTACAAGCAGATTCACAAGCTGAACTACAAAATTAACTACAAAATTAACTACAAAACTAACTACAAAATTAACTACAACATTAACTACAACATTAACTACAAAAATAACTACAAAAATAACTACAAAAATAACTACATAATTAACTACAAAATTACTACAAAATTAACTACAAAATTAACTACAAAATTTACTACAAAATTAACTACAAAATTAACTACAAAATTAACTACAAAATTAACTACAAAATTAACTACAAAATTAATTTCAAAATTACCTACAAAATAACCACAAAATAACTACAAAGTTAACTACAAAATTAACTACAAAATTAACTACAAAATTAAGTACAAACTTTACTACAAGTTTTACTACAAAATTAACTAAAAAACTGACTACAAAATTAACTACAAAATTAACTACAAAATTAACTACAAAATTAACTACAACATTAACTACAACATTAACTACAAAAATAACTACAAAATTAACTACATAATTAACTACAAAATTAGTTACAAAATTAACTACAAAATTAACTAAAAAATTAATTACAAAATTAACTACAAAATAACTTAAAAATAACTACAAAGTTAACTACAAAATTAACTACAAAATTTACTACAAACTTTACTACAAAATTAACTACAAAATAACTGCAAAATTCACTACAAACTTAACTACAAAATTAACTACAAAATGACTACAAAATTAACTCCAAATTAACTACAAAATTAACTATCAAATAACTACTAAATTAACTCCAAAATTAACTACAAAATTAACTACAAAATTAACTACAAAATTAACTACAAAATTAACTACAAAATTAACTACAAAATTAACTACAAAATTAACTACAAAATTACTACAAAATAACTACAACGTTAACTACAAAATTAACTACAAAATTAACTACAAAATTTACTACAAAAAAACTACAAAGTTAACTACAAAATTAACTACAAAATTAACTACAAAATTAACTACAAACTTTACTACAAGTTTTACTACAAAATTAACTAAAAAAACTGACTACAAAATTAACTACAAAATTAACTACAAAATTAACTACAACATTAACTACAAAAATAACTACAAAAATAACTACAAAATTAACTACATAATTAACTACAAAATTAACTACAAAATTAACTACAAAATTAACTACAAAATTAACTACAAAATTAGTTACAAAATTAACTACAAAATTAACTAAAAAATTAATTACAAAATTAACTACAAAATTAACTACAAAATAACTACAAAATAACTACAAAGTTAACTACAAAATTAACTACAAAATTTACTACAAACTTTACTACAAAATTAACTACAAAATAACTGCAAAATTCACTACAAAATTAACTACTAAATTAACTCCAAAATTAACTACAAAATTAACTACAAAATTAACTACAAAATTAACTACAAAATTAACTACAAAATTACTACAAACTTTACTACAAAATTAACTACAAAATTAACTACAAAATAACTACAAAGTTAACTACAAAATTAACTACAAAATTAACTACAAAATTAACTACAACATTAACTACAACATTAACTACAACATTAACTACAAAAAAAACTACAAAATTAACTACATAATTAACTACAAAATTAACTAAAAAATTAACTACAAAATTAACTACAAAATTAACTACAAAATTAGTTACAAAATTAACTACAAAATTAACTAAAAAATTAATTACAAAATTAACTACAAAATTAACTACAAAATAACTACAAAATAACTACAAAGTTAACTACAAAATTAACTATCAAATAACTACAAAATTAACTACAAAATTAACTACAAAATTAACTACAAAATTAACTACAAAATTAACTACAAAATTAACGACAAAATTAACTACAAAATTAACTACAAAATTAACTACAAAATTAACTACAAAATTAACTACAAAATTAACTACAAAATTAACTACAAAATTAGTTACAAAATTAACTACAAAATTAACTAAAAAATTAATTACAAAATTAACTACAAAATAACTACAAAATAACTACAAAGTTAACTACAAAATTAACTACAAAATTTACTACAAACTTTACTACAAAATTAACTACAAAATAACTGCAAAATTCACTACAAACTTAACTACAAAATTAACTACAAAATGACTACAAAATTAACTCCAAATTAACTACAAAATTAACTATCAAATAACTACTAAATTAACTCCAAAATTAACTCCAAAATTAACTACAAAATTAACTACAAAATTAACTACAAAATTAACTATAAAATTAACTACAAAATTAACTACAAAATTAACTACAAAATTAACTACAAAATTAACTACAAAATTAACTACATAATTAACTACAAAATTAACTAAAAAATTAACTACAAAATTAACTACAAAATTAACTACAAAATTAGTTACAAAATTAACTACAAAATTAACTAAAAAATTAATTACAAAATTAACTACAAAATTAACTACAAAATAACTACAAAATAACTACAAAGTTAACTACAAAATTAACTATCAAATAACTACAAAATTAACTACAAAATTAACTACAAAATTAACTACAAAATTAACTACAAAATTAACGACAAAATTAACTACAAAATTAACTACAAAATTAACTACAAAATTAACTACAAAATTAACTACAAAATTAACTACAAAATTAACTACAAAATTAACTACAAAATTAGTTACAAAATTAACTACAAAATTAACTAAAAAATTAATTACAAAATTAACTACAAAATAACTACAAAATAACTACAAAGTTAACTACAAAATTAACTACAAAATTTACTACAAACTTTACTACAAAATTAACTACAAAATAACTGCAAAATTCACTACAAACTTAACTACAAAATTAACTACAAAATGACTACAAAATTAACTCCAAATTAACTACAAAATTAACTATCAAATAACTACTAAATTAACTCCAAAATTAACTCCAAAATTAACTACAAAATTAACTACAAAATTAACTACAAAATTAACTATAAAATTAACTACAAAATTAACTACAAAATTAACTACAAAATTAACTACAAAATTAACTACAAAATTACTACAAAATAACTACAACGTTAACTACAAAATTAACTACAAAATTAACTACAAAATTAACTACAAACTTTACTACAAGTTTTACTACAAAATTAACTAAAAAAACTGACTACAAAATTAACTACAAAATTAACTACAAAATTAACTACAACATTAACTACAAAAATAACTACAAAAATAACTACAAAATTAACTACACAATTAACTACAAAATTAACTACAAAATTAACTACAAAATTAACTACAAAGTTAGTTACAAAATTAACTACAAAATTAACTAAAAAATTAATTACAAAATTTACTACAAAATTAACTACAAAATAACTACAAAATAACTACAAAGTTAACTACAAAATTAACTACAAAATTAACTATCAAATAACTACTTAATTAACTACAAAATTAACTACAAAATTAACTACAAAATTAACTACAAAATTAACTACAAAATTAACTACAAAATTAACTACAAAATTAACTACAAAATTAGCTACAAAATTAACTACAAAATTAACTACAAAATTAACTACAAAATTAACTACAAAATAAATTACAAAATTAACTACAAAATTACTACAAAATAACTACAAAGTTAACTACAAAATTAACCACAAAATTTACTACAAACTTTACTACAAAATTAACTACAAAATTAACTACAAAATTAACTACAAAATAACTACAAAATTAACTACAAAATTAACTACAAAATTAACTACAAACTTTACTACAAGTTTTACTACAAAATTAACTAAAAAACTGACTACAAAATTAACTACAAAATTAACTACAAAATTTACTACAACATTAACTACAACATTAACTACAAAAATAACTACAAAATTAACTACATAATTAACTACAAAATTAACTAAAAAATTAACTACAAAATTAACTACAAAATTAACTACAAAATTAGTTACAAAATTAACTACAAAATTAATTAAAAAATTAATTACAAAATTAACAACAAAATTAACTACAAAATAACTACAAAATAACTACAAAGTTAACTACAAAATTAACTACAAAATTTACTGCAAACTTTACTACAAAATTAACTACAAAATAACTGCAAAATTCACTACAAAATTAACTACAAAATTAACTACAACATGACTACAAAATTAACTCCAAATTAACTACAAAATTAACAATCAAATAACTACTAAATTAACTACAAAATTAACTACAAAATTAACTACAAAATTAACTACAAAATTAACTACAAAATTAACTACAAAATTAATTACAAAATTAACTACAAAATTACTACAAAATAACAACAAAGTTAACTACAAAATTAACTACAAAATTTACTACAAACTTTACTACAAAATTAACTACAAAATTAACTACAAAATTAACTACAAAATAACTACAAAGTTAACTACAAAATTAACTACAAAATTAACTACAAGCTTAACTACAAGCTTAACTATAAGCTTAACTACAAGCTTAACTACAATCTTAACTACAAGCTTAACTACAAGCTTAACTACAAGGCTAACTACAATTGAAACTACAACCTTAACTACGGCCTTAAATACAAGAATAATTACAATCTTAACTACGAGCTTAACTAAGGGCCTAAATGCAAGCCTAACAGCAGTCTTAACTACAAGCTTGAATAATAGATTAACTACAAGCTTAACTACAAGCTTTACTACAAGCTTAACTACAAGCTTAACTACAAGCTTAACTACAAGCTTAACTAATATCTGAACTACAAGCTGAACTACAAGCATAACTACAAGCTGAACCAAAAGCTGAACTACAAAATTAACTACAAAATTAACTACAAAACTAACTACAAAATTAACTACAACATTAACTACAACATTAACTACAAAAATAACTACAAAAATAACTACAAAATTAACTACAAAATAACTACAAAATAACTACAAAGTTAACTACAAAATTAACTACAAAATTTACTACAAACTTTACTACAAAATTAACTACAAAATAACTGCAAAATTCACTACAAAATTAACTACAAAATTAACTACAAAATGACTACAAAATTAACTCCAAATTAACTACAAAATTAACTACAAAATTAACTACAAAATTAACTACAAAATTAACTACAAAATTAACTACAAAATTAACTACAAAATTACTACAAAATAACTACAACGTTAACTACAAAATTAACTACAAAATTAACTACAAAATTTACTACAAAAAAACTACAAAGTTAACTACAAAATTAACTACAAAATTAACTACAAAATTAACTACAAACTTTACTACAAGTTTTACTACAAAATTAACTAAAAAAACTGACTACAAAATTAACTACAAAATTAACTACAAAATTAACTACAACATTAACTACAAAAATAACTACAAAAATAACTACAAAATTAACTACATAATTAACTACAAAATTAACTACAAAATTAACTACAAAATTAACTACAAAATTAACTACAAAATTAGTTACAAAATTAACTACAAAATTAACTAAAAAATTAATTACAAAATTAACTACAAAATTAACTACAAAATAACTACAAAATAACTACAAAGTTAACTACAAAATTAACTACAAAATTTACTACAAACTTTACTACAAAATTAACTACAAAATAACTGCAAAATTCACTACAAAATTAACTACTAAATTAACTCCAAAATTAACTACAAAATTAACTACAAAATTAACTACAAAATTAACTACAAAATTAACTACAAAATTACTACAAACTTTACTACAAAATTAACTACAAAATTAACTACAAAATAACTACAAAGTTAACTACAAAATTAACTACAAAATTAACTACAAAATTAACTACAACATTAACTACAACATTAACTACAACATTAACTACAAAAAAAACTACAAAATTAACTACATAATTAACTACAAAATTAACTAAAAAATTAACTACAAAATTAACTACAAAATTAACTACAAAATTAGTTACAAAATTAACTACAAAATTAACTAAAAAATTAATTACAAAATTAACTACAAAATTAACTACAAAATAACTACAAAATAACTACAAAGTTAACTACAAAATTAACTATCAAATAACTACAAAATTAACTACAAAATTAACTACAAAATTAACTACAAAATTAACTACAAAATTAACTACAAAATTAACGACAAAATTAACTACAAAATTAACTACAAAATTAACTACAAAATTAACTACAAAATTAACTACAAAATTAACTACAAAATTAACTACAAAATTAGTTACAAAATTAACTACAAAATTAACTAAAAAATTAATTACAAAATTAACTACAAAATAACTACAAAATAACTACAAAGTTAACTACAAAATTAACTACAAAATTTACTACAAACTTTACTACAAAATTAACTACAAAATAACTGCAAAATTCACTACAAACTTAACTACAAAATAAACTACAAAATGACTACAAAATTAACTCCAAATTAACTACAAAATTAACTATCAAATAACTACTAAATTAACTCCAAAATTAACTCCAAAATTAACTACAAAATTAACTACAAAATTAACTACAAAATTAACTATAAAATTAACTACAAAATTAACTACAAAATTAACTACAAAATTAACTACAAAATTAACTACAAAATTAACTACATAATTAACTACAAAATTAACTAAAAAATTAACTACAAAATTAACTACAAAATTAACTACAAAATTAGTTACAAAATTAACTACAAAATTAACTAAAAAATTAATTACAAAATTAACTACAAAATTAACTACAAAATAACTACAAAATAACTACAAAGTTAACTACAAAATTAACTATCAAATAACTACAAAATTAACTACAAAATTAACTACAAAATTAACTACAAAATTAACTACAAAATTAACTACAAAATTAACGACAAAATTAACTACAAAATTAACTACAAAATTAACTACAAAATTAACTACAAAATTAACTACAAAATTAACTACAAAATTAACTACAAAATTAACTACAAAATTAGTTACAAAATTAACTACAAAATTAACTAAAAAATTAATTACAAAATTAACTACAAAATAACTACAAAATAACTACAAAGTTAACTACAAAATTAACTACAAAATTTACTACAAACTTTACTACAAAATTAACTACAAAATAACTGCAAAATTCACTACAAACTTAACTACAAAATTAACTACAAAATGACTACAAAATTAACTCCAAATTAACTACAAAATTAACTATCAAATAACTACTAAATTAACTCCAAAATTAACTCCAAAATTAACTACAAAATTAACTACAAAATTAACTACAAAATTAACTATAAAATTAACTACAAAATTAACTACAAAATTAACTACAAAATTAACTACAAAATTAACTACAAAATTACTACAAAATAACTACAACGTTAACTACAAAATTAACTACAAAATTAACTACAAAATTAACTACAAACTTTACTACAAGTTTTACTACAAAATTAACTAAAAAAACTGACTACAAAATTAACTACAAAATTAACTACAAAATTAACTACAACATTAACTACAAAAATAACTACAAAAATAACTACAAAATTAACTACACAATTAACTACAAAATTAACTACAAAATTAACTACAAAATTAACTACAAAGTTAGTTACAAAATTAACTACAAAATTAACTAAAAAATTAATTACAAAATTTACTACAAAATTAACTACAAAATAACTACAAAATAACTACAAAGTTAACTACAAAATTAACTACAAAATTAACTATCAAATAACTACTTAATTAACTACAAAATTAACTACAAAATTAACTACAAAATTAACTACAAAATTAACTACAAAATTAACTACAAAATTAACTACAAAATTAACTACAAAATTAGCTACAAAATTAACTACAAAATTAACTACAAAATTAACTACAAAATTAACTACAAAATTAACTACAAAATAAATTACAAAATTAACTACAAAATTACTACAAAATAACTACAAAGTTAACTACAAAATTAACCACAAAATTTACTACAAACTTTACTACAAAATTAACTACAAAATTAACTACAAAATTAACTACAAAATAACTACAAAATTAACTACAAAATTAACTACAAAATTAACTTTAAACTTTACTACAAGTTTTACTACAAAATTAACTAAAAAACTGACTACAAAATTAACTACAAAATTAACTACAAAATTTACTACAACATTAACTACAACATTAACTACAAAAATAACTACAAAATTAACTACATAATTAACTACAAAATTAACTAAAAAATTAACTACAAAATTAACTACAAAATTAACTACAAAATTAGTTACAAAATTAACTACAAAATTAATTAAAAAATTAATTACAAAATTAACAACAAAATTAACTACAAAATAACTACAAAATAACTACAAAGTTAACTACAAAATTAACTACAAAATTTACTGCAAACTTTACTACAAAATTAACTACAAAATAACTGCAAAATTCACTACAAAATTAACTACAAAATTAACTACAACATGACTACAAAATTAACTCCAAATTAACTACAAAATTAACAATCAAATAACTACTAAATTAACTACAAAATTAACTACAAAATTAACTACAAAATTAACTACAAAATTAACTACAAAATTAACTACAAAATTAATTACAAAATTAACTACAAAATTACTACAAAATAACAACAAAGTTAACTACAAAATTAACTACAAAATTTACTACAAACTTTACTACAAAATTAACTACAAAATTAACTACAAAATTAACTACAAAATAACTACAAAGTTAACTACAAAATTAACTACAAAATTAACTACAAGCTTAACTACAAGCTTAACTATAAGCTTAACTACAAGCTTAACTACAATCTTAACTACAAGCTTAACTACAAGCTTAACTACAAGGCTAACTACAATTGAAACTACAACCTTAACTACGGCCTTAAATACAAGAATAATTACAATCTTAACTACGAGCTTAACTAAGGGCCTAAATGCAAGCCTAACAGCAGTCTTAACTACAAGCTTGAATAATAGATTAACTACAAGCTTAACTACAAGCTTTACTACAAGCTTAACTACAAGCTTAACTACAAGCTTAACTACAAGCTTAACTAATATCTGAACTACAAGCTGAACTACAAGCATAACTACAAGCTGAACCAAAAGCTGAACTACAAAATTAACTACAAAATTAACTACAAAACTAACTACAAAATTAACTACAACATTAACTACAACATTAACTACAAAAATAACTACAAAAATAACTACAAAATTAACTACAAAATAACTACAAAATAACTACAAAGTTAACTACAAAATTAACTACAAAATTTACTACAAACTTTACTACAAAATTAACTACAAAATAACTGCAAAATTCACTACAAAATTAACTACAAAATTAACTACAAAATGACTACAAAATTAACTCCAAATTAACTACAAAATTAACTACAAAATTAACTACAAAATTTACTACAAAATTAACTACAAAATTAACTACAAAATTAACTACAAAATTAACTACAAAATTAACTACAAAATTAATTTCAAAATTAACTACAAAATAACCACAAAATAACTACAAAGTTAACTACAAAATTAACTACAAAATTAAGTACAAACTTTACTACAAGTTTTACTACAAAATTAACTAAAAAACTGACTACAAAATTAACTCCAAAATTAACTCCAAAATTAACTACAAAATTAACTACAAAATTAACTACAAAATTAACTATAAAATTAACTACAAAATTAACTACAAAATTAACTACAAAATTAACTACAAAATTAACTACAAAATTAACTACATAATTAACTACAAAATTAACTAAAAAATTAACTACAAAATTAACTACAAAATTAACTACAAAATTAGTTACAAAATTAACTACAAAATTAACTAAAAAATTAATTACAAAATTAACTACAAAATTAACTACAAAATAACTACAAAATAACTACAAAGTTAACTACAAAATTAACTATCAAATAACTACAAAATTAACTACAAAATTAACTACAAAATTAACTACAAAATTAACTACAAAATTAACTACAAAATTAACGACAAAATTAACTACAAAATTAACTACAAAATTAACTACAAAATTAACTACAAAATTAACTACAAAATTAACTACAAAATTAACTACAAAATTAACTACAAAATTAGTTACAAAATTAACTACAAAATTAACTAAAAAATTAATTACAAAATTAACTACAAAATAACTACAAAATAACTACAAAGTTAACTACAAAATTAACTACAAAATTTACTACAAACTTTACTACAAAATTAACTACAAAATAACTGCAAAATTCACTACAAACTTAACTACAAAATTAACTACAAAATGACTACAAAATTAACTCCAAATTAACTACAAAATTAACTATCAAATAACTACTAAATTAACTCCAAAATTAACTCCAAAATTAACTACAAAATTAACTACAAAATTAACTACAAAATTAACTATAAAATTAACTACAAAATTAACTACAAAATTAACTACAAAATTAACTACAAAATTAACTACAAAATTACTACAAAATAACTACAACGTTAACTACAAAATTAACTACAAAATTAACTACAAAATTAACTACAAACTTTACTACAAGTTTTACTACAAAATTAACTAAAAAAACTGACTACAAAATTAACTACAAAATTAACTACAAAATTAACTACAACATTAACTACAAAAATAACTACAAAAATAACTACAAAATTAACTACACAATTAACTACAAAATTAACTACAAAATTAACTACAAAATTAACTACAAAGTTAGTTACAAAATTAACTACAAAATTAACTAAAAAATTAATTACAAAATTTACTACAAAATTAACTACAAAATAACTACAAAATAACTACAAAGTTAACTACAAAATTAACTACAAAATTAACTATCAAATAACTACTTAATTAACTACAAAATTAACTACAAAATTAACTACAAAATTAACTACAAAATTAACTACAAAATTAACTACAAAATTAACTACAAAATTAACTACAAAATTAGCTACAAAATTAACTACAAAATTAACTACAAAATTAACTACAAAATTAACTACAAAATTAACTACAAAATAAATTACAAAATTAACTACAAAATTACTACAAAATAACTACAAAGTTAACTACAAAATTAACCACAAAATTTACTACAAACTTTACTACAAAATTAACTACAAAATTAACTACAAAATTAACTACAAAATAACTACAAAATTAACTACAAAATTAACTACAAAATTAACTTTAAACTTTACTACAAGTTTTACTACAAAATTAACTAAAAAACTGACTACAAAATTAACTACAAAATTAACTACAAAATTTACTACAACATTAACTACAACATTAACTACAAAAATAACTACAAAATTAACTACATAATTAACTACAAAATTAACTAAAAAATTAACTACAAAATTAACTACAAAATTAACTACAAAATTAGTTACAAAATTAACTACAAAATTAATTAAAAAATTAATTACAAAATTAACAACAAAATTAACTACAAAATAACTACAAAATAACTACAAAGTTAACTACAAAATTAACTACAAAATTTACTGCAAACTTTACTACAAAATTAACTACAAAATAACTGCAAAATTCACTACAAAATTAACTACAAAATTAACTACAACATGACTACAAAATTAACTCCAAATTAACTACAAAATTAACAATCAAATAACTACTAAATTAACTACAAAATTAACTACAAAATTAACTACAAAATTAACTACAAAATTAACTACAAAATTAACTACAAAATTAATTACAAAATTAACTACAAAATTACTACAAAATAACAACAAAGTTAACTACAAAATTAACTACAAAATTTACTACAAACTTTACTACAAAATTAACTACAAAATTAACTACAAAATTAACTACAAAATAACTACAAAGTTAACTACAAAATTAACTACAAAATTAACTACAAGCTTAACTACAAGCTTAACTATAAGCTTAACTACAAGCTTAACTACAATCTTAACTACAAGCTTAACTACAAGCTTAACTACAAGGCTAACTACAATTGAAACTACAACCTTAACTACGGCCTTAAATACAAGAATAATTACAATCTTAACTACGAGCTTAACTAAGGGCCTAAATGCAAGCCTAACAGCAGTCTTAACTACAAGCTTGAATAATAGATTAACTACAAGCTTAACTACAAGCTTTACTACAAGCTTAACTACAAGCTTAACTACAAGCTTAACTACAAGCTTAACTAATATCTGAACTACAAGCTGAACTACAAGCATAACTACAAGCTGAACCAAAAGCTGAACTACAAAATTAACTACAAAATTAACTACAAAACTAACTACAAAATTAACTACAACATTAACTACAACATTAACTACAAAAATAACTACAAAAATAACTACAAAATTAACTACAAAATAACTACAAAATAACTACAAAGTTAACTACAAAATTAACTACAAAATTTACTACAAACTTTACTACAAAATTAACTACAAAATAACTGCAAAATTCACTACAAAATTAACTACAAAATTAACTACAAAATGACTACAAAATTAACTCCAAATTAACTACAAAATTAACTACAAAATTAACTACAAAATTTACTACAAAATTAACTACAAAATTAACTACAAAATTAACTACAAAATTAACTACAAAATTAACTACAAAATTAATTTCAAAATTAACTACAAAATAACCACAAAATAACTACAAAGTTAACTACAAAATTAACTACAAAATTAAGTACAAACTTTACTACAAGTTTTACTACAAAATTAACTAAAAAACTGACTACAAAATTAACTACAAAATTAACTACAAAATTAACTACAACATTAACTACAAAAATAACTACAAAATTAACTACATAATTAACTACAAAATTAACTACAAACCTAACTACAAAATTAACTACAAAATTAACTACAAAATTAGTTACAAAATTAACTACAAAATTAACTAAAAAATTAATTACAAAATTAACTACAAAATAACTACAAAATAACTACAAAGTTAACTACAAAATTAACTACAAAATTTACTACAAACTTTACTACAAACTTAACTACAAAATGACTACAAAATTAACTCCAAATTAACTACAAAATTAACTATCAAATAACTACAAAATTAACTACAAAATTAACTACAAAATTAACTACAAAATTAACTACAAAATTAACTACAAAATTAACTACAAAATTAACTACAAAATTAACTACAAAATTAACTACAAAATTAACTACAAAATTAATTACAAAATTAACTACAAAATTACTACAAAATAACTACAAAGTTAACTACAAAATTAACTAAAAAATTTACTACAAAATAACTACAAAGTTAACTACAAAATTAACTACAAAATTAACTACAAAATTAACTACAAACTTTACTACAAGTTTTACTACAAAATTAACTAAAAAACTGACTACAAAGTTAACTAAAAAATTTACTACAAAATTAACTACAACATTAACTACAACATTAACTACAAAAATAACTACAAAATTAACTACATAATTAACTACAAAATTAACTACAAGATTAACTACAAAATTAACTACAAACTTAACTACAAAATTAGTTACAAAATTAACTACAAAATTAACTAAAAAATTAATTACAAAATTAACTACAAAATAACTGCAAAATTCACTACAAAATTCACTACAAAATTAACTACAAAATGACTACAAAATTAACTCCAAATTAACTACAAAATTAACTATCAAATAACTACTAAATTAACTACAAAATATAACTACAAAATTAACTACAAAATTAACTACAAAATTAACTACAAAATTAACTACAAAATTAACTACAAAACTAACTACAAAATAGATTACAAAATTAACTACAAAATTACTACAAAATAACTACAAAGTTAACTACAAAATTAACTACAAAATTTACTACAAAATTTACTACAAACTTTACTACAAAATTAACTACAAAATTAACTACAAAATTAACTACAAAATAACTACAAAGTTAACTACAAAATTAACTACAAAATTAACTACAAAATTAACTACAAACTTTACTACAAGTTTTACTACAAAATTAACTAAAAAACTGACTACAAAATTAACTACAAAATTAACTACAAAATTAACTACAAAATTAACTACAAAATTAACTACAAAATTAACTACAACATTAACTACAACATTAACTACAAAAATAACTGCAAAATTCACTACAAACTTAACTACAAACTTAACTACAAAATGACTACAAAATTAACTCCAAATTAACTACAAAATTAACTATCAAATAACTATTAAATTAACTACAAAATTAACTACAAAATTAACTACAAAATTAACTACAAAATTAACTACAAAATTAACTACAAAATTAACTACAAAATTAACTACAAAATTAACTACAAAATTAATTACAAAATTAACTACAAATATAACTATCAAATAACTACAAAATTAACTACAAAATTTACTACAAACTTTACTACAAAATTAACTACAAAATAACTGCAAAATTCACTACAAAATTAACTACAAAATTAACTACAAAATGACTACAAAATTAACTCCAAATTAACTACAAAATTAACTACAAAATTAACTACAAAATTTACTACAAAATTAACTACAAAATTAACTACAAAATTAACTACAAAATTAACTACAAAATTAACTACAAAATTAACTACAAAATTAATTTCAAAATTAACTACAAAATAACCACAAAATAACTACAAAGTTAACTACAAAATTAACTACAAAATTAACTAAAAAATTTACTACAAAATAACTACAAAGTTAACTACAAAATTAACTACAAAATTAACTACAAAATTAACTACAAAATTAACTACAAACTTTACTACAAGTTTTACTACAAAATTAACTAAAAAACTGACTACAAAGTTAACTAAAAAATTTACTACAAAATTAACTACAACATTAACTACAACATTAACTACAAAAATAACTACAAAATTAACTACATAATTAACTACAAAATTAACTACAAGATTAACTACAAAATTAACTACAAACTTAACTACAAAATTAGTTACAAAATTAACTACAAAATTAACTAAAAAATTAATTACAAAATTAACTACAAAATAACTGCAAAATTCACTACAAAATTCACTACAAAATTAACTACAAAATGACTACAAAATTAACTCCAAATTAACTACAAAATTAACTATCAAATAACTACTAAATTAACTACAAAATATAACTACAAAATTAACTACAAAATTAACTACAAAATTAACTACAAAATTAACTACAAAACTAACTACAAAATAGATTACAAAATTAACTACAAAATTACTACAAAATAACTACAAAGTTAACTACAAAATTAACTACAAAATTTACTACAAAATTTACTACAAACTTTACTACAAAATTAACTACAAAATTAACTACAAAATTAACTACAAAATAACTACAAAGTTAACTACAAAATTAACTACAAAATTAACTACAAAATTAACTACAAAATTAACTACAAACTTTACTACAAGTTTTACTACAAAATTAACTAAAAAACTGACTACAAAATTAACTACAAAATTAACTACAAAATTAACTACAAAATTAACTACAAAATTAACTACAAAATTAACTACAACATTAACTACAACATTAACTACAAAAATAACTGCAAAATTCACTACAAACTTAACTACAAACTTAACTACAAAATGACTACAAAATTAACTCCAAATTAACTACAAAATTAACTATCAAATAACTACTATATTAACTACAAAATTAACTACAAAATTAACTACAAAATTAACTACAAAATTAACTACAAAATTAACTACAAAATTAACTACAAAATTAACTACAAAATTAACTACAAAATTAATTACAAAATTAACTACAAATATAACTATCAAATAACTACTAAATTAACTACAAAATATAACTACAAAATTAACTACAAAATTAACTAAAAAATTAACTACAAAATTAACTACAAAATTAACTACAAAATTAACTACAAAATTAACTACAAAATAGATTACAAAATTAACTACAAAATTACTACAAAATAACTACAAAGTTAACTACAAAATTAACTACAAAATTTACTACAAAATTTACTACAAACTTTACTACAAAATTAACTACAAAATTAACTACAAAATTAACTACAAAACAACTACAATGTTAACTACAAAATTAACTACAAAATTAACTACAAAATTAACTACAAACTTTACTACAAGTTTTACTACAAAATTAACTAAAAAACTGACTACAAAATTAACTACAAAATTAACTACAAAATTAACTACAAAATTAACTACAAAATTAACTACAACATTAACTACAACATTAACTACAAAATTAACTCCAAATTAACTACAAAATTAACTATCAAATAACTACTAAATTAACTACAAAATTAACTACAAAATTAACTACAAAATTAACTACAAAATTAACTACAAAATTAACTACAAAATTAACTACAAAATTAATTACAAAATTAACTACAAAATTACTACAAAATAACTACAAAGTTAACTACAAAATTAACTACAAAATTTACTACAAACTTTACTACAAAATTAACTACAAAATTAACTACAAAATTAACTACAAAATTAACTACAAAATAACTACAAAGTTAACTACAAAATTAACTACAAGCTTAACTACAAGCTTAACTACAAGCTTAACTAGAAGCTTAACTACAAGCTTAACTACAATCTTAACTGCAAGCTTAACTACAAGCTTAACTACAAGGCTAACTACAATTAAAACTACAACCTTAACAACGGGCTTAAATACAAGAATAATTACAATCTTAACTACGAGCTTAACTAAGGGCCTAAATACAAGCCTAACAGCAGTCTTAACTACAAGCTTGAATACAAGATTAACTACAAGCTTAACTACCAGCACAACTACAAGCTTAACTACAAGCTTCACTACAAGCATAACTGCAATATTACCTACAAAATTAACTACAAAATTAACTACAAAACTAACTACAAAAATAATTACAAAATTAACTACATAATTAACTACAAAATTAACTACAAAATTAACTACATAATTAACTACAAAATTAACTACAAAATTAACTACAAAATTAACTACAAAATTAACTACAAAATTAACTACAAAATGAACTACAAAATTAACTACAAAATTAACTAAAAAATTAACTACAAAATTAACTACAAAATTAACTACAAAATTAATTACAAAATTAACTACAAAATTACTACAAAATAACAACAAAGTTAACAACAAAATTAACTACAAAATTTACTACAAACTTTACTACATAATTAACTACAAAATTAACTACAAAATTAACTACAAAATAACTACAACGTTAACTACAAAATTAACTACAAAATTAACTACAAAATTAACTACAAACTTTACTACAAGTTTTACTACAAAATTAACTAAAAAACTGACTACAAAATTAACTACAAAATTAACTACAAAATTAACTACAACATTAACTACACAATTAACTACAAAAATAACTACAAAATTAACTACATAATTAACTACAAAATTAACTATAAAATTAACTACAAAACTAACTACAAAATTAACTACAACATTAACTACAACATTAACTACAAAAATAACTACAAAAATAACTACATAATTAACTACAAAATTACTACAAAATTAACTTAAAAAATTAACTACAAAATTTACTACAAAATTAACTACAAAATTAACTACAAAATTAACTACAAAATAACTACAAAGTTAACTACAAAATTAACTACAAAATTAACTACAAAATTAACTACAAACTTTACTACAAGTTTTACTACAAAATTAACTAAAAAACTGACTACAAAATTAACTACAAAATTAACTACAAAATTAACTACAACATTAACTACACAATTAACTACAAAAATAACTACAAAATTAACTACATAATTAACTACAAAATTAACTATAAAATTAACTAAAAAACTAACTACAAAATTAACTACAACATTAACTACAACATTAACTACAAAAATAACTACAAAAATAACTACATAATTAACTACAAAATTACTACAAAATTAACTACAAAATTAACTACAAAATTTACTACAAAATTAACTACAAAATTAACTACAAAATTAACTACAAAATTAACTACAAAATTAACTACAAAATTAACTACAAAATTAATTTCAAAATTAACTACAAAATAACCACAAAATAACTACAAAGTTAACTACAAAATTAACTACAAAATTAACTACAAAATTAAGTACAAACTTTACTACAAGTTTTACTACAAAATTAACTAAAAAACTAACTACAAAATTAACTACAAAATTAACTAAAAAACTGACTACAAAATTAACTACAACATTAACTACAACATTTACTACAAAAATAACTACAAAATTAACTACATAATTAACTACAAAATTAACTACAAAATTAACTACAAAATTAACTACAAAATTAACTACAAAATTAACTACAAAATTAGTTACAAAATTAACTACAAAATTAACTACAAAATTAACTACAAAATTAATTACAAAATTAACTACAAAATTACTACAAAATAACAACAAAGTTAACTACAAAATTAACTACAAAATTTACTACAAACTTTGCTACAAAATTAACTACAAAATTAACTACAAAATTAACTACAAGCTTAACTACAAGCTTAACTATAAGCTTAACTACAAGCTTAACTACAATCTTAACTACAAGCTTAACTACAAGCTTAACTACAAGGCTAACTACAATTGAAACTACAACCTTAACTACGGCCTTAAATACAAGAATAATTACAATCTTAACTACGAGCTTAACTAAGGGCCTAAATGCAAGCCTAACAGCAGTCTTAACTACAAGCTTGAATAATAGATTAACTACAAGCTTAACTACAAGCTTAACTACAAGCTTAACTACAAGCTTAACTACAAGCTTAACTACAAGCTTAACTACAAGCTTAACTACAAGCTTAACTACAAGCTTAACTAATATCTGAACTACAAGCTGAACTACAAGCATAACTACAAGCTGAACCACAAGCTGAACTACAAAATTAACTACAAAATTAACTACAAAACTAACTACAAAATTAACTACAACATTAACTACAACATTAACTACAAAAATAACTACAAAAATAACTACATAATTAACTACAAAATCACTACAAAATTAACTACAAAATTAACAACAAAATTTACTACAAAATTAACTACAAAATGAACTACAAAATTTACTACAAAATTAACTAAAAAATTAACTACAAAATTAACTACAAAATTAACTACAAAATTAATTACAAAATTAACTACAAAATTACTACAAAATAACAACAAAGTTAACAACAAAATTAACTACAAAATTTACTACAAACTTTACTACATAATTAACTCCAAAATTAACTACAAAATTAACTACAAAATAACTACAAAGTTAACTACAAAATTAACTACAAAATTAACTACAAAATTAACTACAAACTTTACTACAAGTTTTACTACAAAATTAACTAAAAAACTGACTACAAAATTAACTACAAAATTAAATACAAAATTAACTACAACATTAACTACACAATTAACTACAAAAATAACTACAAAATTAACTACATAATTAACTACAAAATTAACTATAAAATTAACTACAAAACTAACTACAAAATTAACTACAACATTAACTACAACATTAACTACAAAAATAACTACAAAAATAACTACATAATTAACTACAAAATTACTACAAAATTAACTACAAAATGAGCTACAAAATTTACTACAAAATTAACTACAAAATTAACTACAAAATTAACTACAAAATTAACTACAAAATTAACTACAAAATTAATTTCAAAATTAACTACAAAATAACCACAAAATAACTACAAAGTTAACTACAAAATTAACTACAAAATTAACTACAAAATTAAGTACAAACTTTACTACAAGTTTTACTACAAAATTAACTGAAAAACTAACTACAAATTTAACTACAAAATTAACTAAAAAACTGACTACAAAATTAACTACAAAATTAACTACAACATTAACTACAACATTTACTACAAAAATAACTACAAAATTAACTACATAATTAACTACAAAATTAACTACAAAATTAACTACAAAATTAACTACAAAATTAGTTACAAAATTAACTACAAAATTAACTACAAAATTAACTACAAAATTAATTACAAAATTAACTACAAAATTACTACAAAATAACAACAAAGTTAACTACAAAATTAACTACAAAATTTACTACAAACTTTGCTACAAAATTAACTACAAAATTAACTACAAAATTAACTACAAAATAACTACAAAGTTAATTACAAAATTAACTACAAAATTAACTACAAGCTTAACTACAAGCTTAACTATAAGCTTAACTACAAGCTTAACTACAAGACTAACTACAATTGAAACTACAACCTTAACTACGGCCTTAAATACAAGAATAATTACAATCTTAACTACGAGCTTAACTAAGGGCCTAAATGCAAGCCTAACAGCAGTCTTAACTACAAGCTTGAATAATAGATTAACTACAAGCTTAACTAAAAGCTTAACTACAAGCTTAACTACAAGCTTAACTACAAGCTTAACTACAAGCTTAACTACAAGCTTAACTACAAGCTTAACTAATATCTGAACTACAAGCTGAACTACAAGCATAACTACAAGCTGAACAACAAGCTGAACTACAAAATTAACTACAAAATTAACTACAAAACTAACTACAAAATTAACTACAACATTAACTACAACATTAACTACAAAAATAACTACATAATTAACTACATAATTAACTACAAAATTACTACAAAATTAACTACAAAATTAACTACAAAATTTACTACAAAATTAACTACAAAATTAACTACAAAATTAACTACAAAATTAACTACAAAATTAATTTCAAAATTAACTACAAAATAACCACAAAATAACTACAAAGTTAACTACAAAATTAACTACAATATTAAGTACAATTTTTACTACAAGTTTTACTACAAAATTAACAAAAAACTAACTACAAAATTAACTACAAAATTAACTACAAAATTAACTACAACATTAACTACAAAAATAACTACAAAATTAACTACATAATTAACTACAAAATTAACTACAAAACTAACTACACAATTAACTACAAAATTAACTACAAATATAGTTACAAAATTAACTACAAAATTAACTACAAAATTAATTACAAAATTAACTACAAAATAACTACAAAATAACTACTAAGTTAACTACAAAATTAACTACAAAATTTACTACAAACTTTACTACAAAATTAACTAAAAAATAACTGCAAAATTCACTACAAACTTAACTACAAAATTAACTACAAAATTAACTACAAAATTAACTACAAAATTAACTACAAAATTAACTACAAAATTAACTACAAAATTAACTACAAAATTAACTACAACATTAACTACACAATTAACTACAAAAATAACTACAAAATTAACTACATAATTAACTACAAAATTAACTATAAAATTAACTACAAAACTAACTACAAAATTAACAACAACATTAACTACAACATTAACTACAAAAATAACTACAAAAATAACTACATAATTAACTACAAAATTACTACAAAATTAACTACAAAATTAACTACAAAATTTACTACAAAATTAACTACAAAATTAACTACAAAATTAACTACAAAATTAACTACAAAATTAACTACAAAATTAACTACAAAATTAATTTCAAAATTAACTACAAAATAACCACAAAATAACTACAAAGTTAACTACAAAATTAACTACAAAATTAACTACAAAATTAAGTACAAACTTTACTACAAGTTTTACTACAAAATTAACTAAAAAACTAACTACAAAATTAACTACAAAATTAACTAAAAAACTGACTACAAAATTAACTACAAAATTAACCACAACATTAACTACAACATTTACTACAAAAATAACTACAAAATTAACTACATAATTAACTACAAAATTAACTACAAAATTAACTACAAAATTAACTACAAAATTAGTTACAAAATTAACTACAAAATTAACTACAAAATTAACTACAAAATTAATTACAAAATTAACTACAAAATTACTACAAAATAACAACAAAGTTAACTACAAAATTAACTACAAAATTTACTACAAACTTTGCTACAAAATTAACTACAAAATTAACTACAAAATTAACTACAAAATAACTACAAAGTTAATTACAAAATTAACTACAAAATTAACTACAAGCTTAACTACAAGCTTAACTATAAGCTTAACTACAAGCTTAACTACAATCTTAACTACAAGCCTAACTACAAGCTTAACTACAAGACTAACTACAATTGAAACTACAACCTTAACTACGGCCTTAAATACAAGAATAATTACAATCTTAACTACGAGCTTAACTAAGGGCCTAAATGCAAGCCTAACAGCAGTCTTAACTACAAGCTTGAATAATAGATTAACTACAAGCTTAACTAAAAGCTTAACTACAAGCTTAACTACAAGCTTAACTACAAGCTTAACTACAAGCTTAACTACAAGCTTAACTACAAGCTTAACTAATATCTGAACTACAAGCTGAACTACAAGCATAACTACAAGCTGAACAACAAGCTGAACTACAAAATTAACTACAAAATTAACTACAAAACTAACTACAAAATTAACTACAACATTAACTACAACATTAACTACAAAAATAACTACAGAAATAACTACATAATTAACTACAAAATTACTACAAAATTAACTACAAAATTAACTACAAAATTTACTACAAAATTAACTACAAAATTAACTACAAAATTAACTACAAAATTAACTACAAAATTAATTTCAAAATTAACTACAAAATAACCACAAAATAACTACAAAGTTAACTACAAAATTAACTACAAAATTAAGTACAATTTTTACTACAAGTTTTACTACAAAATTAACTAAAAAACTAACTACAAAACTAACTACATAATTAACTACAAAATTAACTACAAAACTAACTACACAATTAACTACAAAATTAACTACAAATATAGTTACAAAATTAACTACAAAATTAACTAAAAAATTAATTACAAAATTAACTACAAAATAACTACAAAATAACTACAAAATAACTACTAAGTTAACTACAAAATTAACTACAAAATTTACTACAAACTTTACTACAAAATTAACTAAAAAATAACTGCAAAATTCACTACAAACTTAACTACAAAATTAACTACAAAATTAACTACAAAATTAACTACAAAATTAACTACAACATTAACTACACAATTAACTACAAAAATAACTACAAAATTAACTACAAAATTAACTACATAATTAACTACAAAATTAACTATAAAATTAACTACAAAACTAACTACAAAATTAACTACAACATTAACTACAACATTAACTACAAAAATAACTACAAAAATAACTACATAATTAACTACAAAATTACTACAAAATTAACTACAAAATTAACTACAAAATTTACTACAAAATTAACTACAAAATTAACTACAAAATTAACTACAAAATTAACTACAAAATTAACTACAAAATTAATTTCAAAATTAACTACAAAATAACCACAAAATAACTACAAAGTTAACTACAAAATTAACTACAAAATTAACTACAAAATTAAGTACAAACTTTACTACAAGTTTTACTACAAAATTAACTAAAAAACTAACTACAAAATTAACTACAAAATTAACTAAAAAACTGACTACAAAATTAACTACAAAATTAACCACAACATTAACTACAACATTTACTACAAAAATAACTACAAAATTAACTACATAATTAACTACAAAATTAACTACAAAATTAACTACAAAATTAACTACAAAATTAGTTACAAAATTAACTACAAAATTAACTACAAAATTAACTACAAAATTAATTACAAAATTAACTACAAAATTACTACAAAATAACAACAAAGTTAACTACAAAATTAACTACAAAATTTACTACAAACTTTGCTACAAAATTAACTACAAAATTAACTACAAAATTAACTACAAAATAACTACAAAGTTAATTACAAAATTAACTACAAAATTAACTACAAGCTTAACTACAAGCTTAACTATAAGCTTAACTACAAGCTTAACTACAATCTTAACTACAAGCCTAACTACAAGCTTAACTACAAGACTAACTACAATTGAAACTACAACCTTAACTACGGCCTTAAATACAAGAATAATTACAATCTTAACTACGAGCTTAACTAAGGGCCTAAATGCAAGCCTAACAGCAGTCTTAACTACAAGCTTGAATAATAGATTAACTACAAGCTTAACTAAAAGCTTAACTACAAGCTTAACTACAAGCTTAACTACAAGCTTAACTACAAGCTTAACTACAAGCTTAACTAATATCTGAACTACAAGCTGAACTACAAGCATAACTACAAGCTGAACAACAAGCTGAACTACAAAATTAACTACAAAATTAACTACAAAACTAACTACAAAATTAACTACAACATTAACTACAACATTAACTACAAAAATAACTACAAAAATAACTACATAATTAACTACAAATTTACTACAAAATTAACTACAAAATTAACTACAAAATTTACTACAAAATTAACTACAAAATTAACTACAAAATTAACTACAAAATTAATTTCAAAATTAACTACAAAATAACCACAAAATAACTACAAAGTTAACTACAAAATTAACTACAAAATTAACTACAAAATTAAGTACAATTTTTACTACAAGTTTTACTTCAAAATTAACTAAAAAACTAACTACAAAATTAACTACAATATTAACTACAAAATTAACTACAACATTAACTACAAAAATAACTACAAAATTAACTACATAATTAACTACAAAATTAACTACAAAACTAACTACAAAATTAACTACAAAATTAACTACAAATATAGTTACAAAATTAACTACAAAATTAACTAAAAAATTAATTACAAAATTAACTACAAAATAACTACAAAATAACTATAAAATAACTACTAAGTTAACTACAAAATTAACTACAAAATTTACTACAAACTTTACTACAAAATTAACTACAAAATAACTGCAAAATTCACTACAAACTTAACTACAAAATTAACTACAAAATGACTAAAAAATTAACTCCAAATTAACTACAAAATTAACTATCAAATAACTACTAAATTAACTACAAAATTAACTACAAAATTAACTACAAAATTAACTACAAAATTAACTACAAAATTAACTACAAAATTAACTACAAAATTAACTACAAAATTAACTACAAAATTAACTACAAAATTAATTACAAAATTAACTACAAAATTACTACAAAATAACTACAAAGTTAACTACAAAATTAACTACAAAATTTACTACAAAATAACTACAAAGTTAACTACAAAATTAACTACAAAATTAACTACAAAATTAACTACAAAATTTACTACAAACTTTGCTACAAAATTAACTACAAAATTAACTACAAAATTAACTACAAAATAACTACAAAGTTAATTACAAAATTAACTACAAAATTAACTACAAGCTTAACTACAAGCTTAACTATAAGCTTAACTACAAGCTTAACTACAATCTTAACTACAAGCCTAACTACAAGCTTAACTACAAGACTAACTACAATTGAAACTACAACCTTAACTACGGCCTTAAATACAAGAATAATTACAATCTTAACTACGAGCTTAACTAAGGGCCTAAATGCAAGCCTAACAGCAGTCTTAACTACAAGCTTGAATAATAGATTAACTACAAGCTTAACTAAAAGCTTAACTACAAGCTTAACTACAAGCTTAACTACAAGCTTAACTACAAGCTTAACTACAAGCTTAACTACAAGCTTAACTAATATCTGAACTACAAGCTGAACTACAAGCATAACTACAAGCTGAACAACAAGCTGAACTACAAAATTAACTACAAAATTAACTACAAAACTAACTACAAAATTAACTACAACATTAACTACAACATTAACTACAAAAATAACTACAGAAATAACTACATAATTAACTACAAAATTACTACAAAATTAACTACAAAATTAACTACAAAATTTACTACAAAATTAACTACAAAATTAACTACAAAATTAACTACAAAATTAACTACAAAATTAATTTCAAAATTAACTACAAAATAACCACAAAATAACTACAAAGTTAACTACAAAATTAACTACAAAATTAAGTACAATTTTTACTACAAGTTTTACTACAAAATTAACTAAAAAACTAACTACAAAACTAACTACATAATTAACTACAAAATTAACTACAAAACTAACTACACAATTAACTACAAAATTAACTACAAATATAGTTACAAAATTAACTACAAAATTAACTAAAAAATTAATTACAAAATTAACTACAAAATAACTACAAAATAACTACAAAATAACTACTAAGTTAACTACAAAATTAACTACAAAATTTACTACAAACTTTACTACAAAATTAACTAAAAAATAACTGCAAAATTCACTACAAACTTAACTACAAAATTAACTACAAAATTAACTACAAAATTAACTACAAAATTAACTACAACATTAACTACACAATTAACTACAAAAATAACTACAAAATTAACTACAAAATTAACTACATAATTAACTACAAAATTAACTATAAAATTAACTACAAAACTAACTACAAAATTAACTACAACATTAACTACAACATTAACTACAAAAATAACTACAAAAATAACTACATAATTAACTACAAAATTACTACAAAATTAACTACAAAATTAACTACAAAATTTACTACAAAATTAACTACAAAATTAACTACAAAATTAACTACAAAATTAACTACAAAATTAACTACAAAATTAATTTCAAAATTAACTACAAAATAACCACAAAATAACTACAAAGTTAACTACAAAATTAACTACAAAATTAACTACAAAATTAAGTACAAACTTTACTACAAGTTTTACTACAAAATTAACTAAAAAACTAACTACAAAATTAACTACAAAATTAACTAAAAAACTGACTACAAAATTAACTACAAAATTAACCACAACATTAACTACAACATTTACTACAAAAATAACTACAAAATTAACTACATAATTAACTACAAAATTAACTACAAAATTAACTACAAAATTAACTACAAAATTAGTTACAAAATTAACTACAAAATTAACTACAAAATTAACTACAAAATTAATTACAAAATTAACTACAAAATTACTACAAAATAACAACAAAGTTAACTACAAAATTAACTACAAAATTTACTACAAACTTTGCTACAAAATTAACTACAAAATTAACTACAAAATTAACTACAAAATAACTACAAAGTTAATTACAAAATTAACTACAAAATTAACTACAAGCTTAACTACAAGCTTAACTATAAGCTTAACTACAAGCTTAACTACAATCTTAACTACAAGCCTAACTACAAGCTTAACTACAAGACTAACTACAATTGAAACTACAACCTTAACTACGGCCTTAAATACAAGAATAATTACAATCTTAACTACGAGCTTAACTAAGGGCCTAAATGCAAGCCTAACAGCAGTCTTAACTACAAGCTTGAATAATAGATTAACTACAAGCTTAACTAAAAGCTTAACTACAAGCTTAACTACAAGCTTAACTACAAGCTTAACTACAAGCTTAACTACAAGCTTAACTAATATCTGAACTACAAGCTGAACTACAAGCATAACTACAAGCTGAACAACAAGCTGAACTACAAAATTAACTACAAAATTAACTACAAAACTAACTACAAAATTAACTACAACATTAACTACAACATTAACTACAAAAATAACTACAAAAATAACTACATAATTAACTACAAATTTACTACAAAATTAACTACAAAATTAACTACAAAATTTACTACAAAATTAACTACAAAATTAACTACAAAATTAACTACAAAATTAACTACAAAATTAATTTCAAAATTAACTACAAAATAACCACAAAATAACTACAAAGTTAACTACAAAATTAACTACAAAATTAACTACAAAATTAAGTACAATTTTTACTACAAGTTTTACTTCAAAATTAACTAAAAAACTAACTACAAAATTAACTACAATATTAACTACAAAATTAACTACAACATTAACTACAAAAATAACTACAAAATTAACTACATAATTAACTACAAAATTAACTACAAAACTAACTACAAAATTAACTACAAAATTAACTACAAATATAGTTACAAAATTAACTACAAAATTAACTAAAAAATTAATTACAAAATTAACTACAAAATAACTACAAAATAACTATAAAATAACTACTAAGTTAACTACAAAATTAACTACAAAATTTACTACAAACTTTACTACAAAATTAACTACAAAATAACTGCAAAATTCACTACAAACTTAACTACAAAATTAACTACAAAATGACTAAAAAATTAACTCCAAATTAACTACAAAATTAACTATCAAATAACTACTAAATTAACTACAAAATTAACTACAAAATTAACTACAAAATTAACTACAAAATTAACTACAAAATTAACTACAAAATTAACTACAAAATTAACTACAAAATTAACTACAAAATTAACTACAAAATTAATTACAAAATTAACTACAAAATTACTACAAAATAACTACAAAGTTAACTACAAAATTAACTACAAAATTTACTACAAAATAACTACAAAGTTAACTACAAAATTAACTACAAAATTAACTACAAAATTAACTACAAAATTAACTACAAACTTTACTACAAGTTTTACTACAAAATTAACTAAAAAACTGACTACAAAGTTAACTACAAAATTAACTACAAAATTAACTACAACATTAACTACAACATTAACTACAAAAATAACTACAAAATTAACTACATAATTAACTACAAAATTAACTACAAAATTAACTACAAAATTAACTACAAAATTAACTACAAAATTAGTTACAAAATTAACTACAAAATTAACTAAAAAAATAATTACAAAATTAACTACAAAATAACTACAAAATAACTACAAAATAACTACAAAGTTAACTACAAAATTAACTACAAAATTTACTACAAACTTAACTACAAAATTAACTACAAAATAACTGCAAAATTCACTACAAAATTCACTACAAAATTAACTACAAAATGACTACAAAATTAACTCCAAATTAACTACAAAATTAACTATCAAATAACTACTAAATTAACTACAAAATATAACTACAAAATTAACTACAAAATTAACTACAAAATTAACTACAAAATTAACTACAAAATTAACTACAAAATTAACTACAAAATAAATTACAAAATTAACTACAAAATTACTACAAAATAACTACAAAGTTAACTACAAAATTAACTACAAAATTTACTACAAACTTTACTACAAAATTAACTACAAAATTAACTACAAAATTAACTACAAAATAACTACAAAGTTAACTACAAAATTAACTACAAAATTAACTACAAAATTAACTACAAACTTTACTACAAGTTTTACTACAAAATTAACTAAAAAACTGACTACAAAATTAACTACAAAATTAACTACAAAATTAACTACAAAATTAACTACAAAATTAACTACAACATTAACTACAACATTAACTACAACATTAACTACAAAAATAACTACAAAATTAACTACATAATTAACTACAAAATTAACTAAAAAATTAACTACAAAATTAACTACAAAATTAACTACAAAATTAGTTACAAAATTAACTACAAAATTAACTACAAAATTAACTAAAAAATTAATTACAAAATTAACTACAAAATTAACTACAAAATAACTACAAAATAACTACAAAGTTAACTACAAAATTAACTACAAAATTTACTACAAACTTTACTACAAAATTAACTACAAAATAACTGCAAAATTCACTACAAAATTAACTACAAAATTAACTACAAAATGACTACAAAATTAACTCCAAATTAACTACAAAATTAACTATCAAATAACTACTAAATTAACTACAAAATTAACTACAAAATTAACTACAAAATTAACTACAAAATTAACTACAAAATTAACTACAAAATTAACTACAAAATAAATTACAAAATTAACTACAAAATTACTACAAAATAACTACAAAGTTAACTACAAAATTAACTACAAAATTTACTACAAACTTTACTACAAAATTAACTACAAAATTAACTACAAAATTAACTACAAAATAACTACAAAGTTAACTACAAAATTAACTACAAGCTTAACTACAAGCTTAACTACAAGCTTAACTATAAGCTTAACTACAAGCTTAACTACAATCTTAACTGCAAGCTTAACTACAAGCTTAACTACAAGGCTAACTACAATTAAAACTACAACCTTAACAACGGGCTTAAATACAAGAATAATTACAATCTTAACTACGAGCTTAACTAAGGGCCTAAATACAAGCCTAACAGCAGTCTTAACTACAAGCTTGAATACAAGATTAACTACAAGCCTAACTACCAGCACAACTACAAGCTTAACTACAAGCTTCACTACAAGCATAACTGCAATATTACCTACAAAATTAACTACAAAATTAACTACAAAATTAACTACAAAATTAACTACAAAATTAACTACAAAATAACTACAAAGTTAATTACAAAATTAACTACAAAATTAACTACAAGCTTAACTACAAGCTTAACTATAAGCTTAACTACAAGCTTAACTACAATCTTAACTACAAGCCTAACTACAAGCTTAACTACAAGACTAACTACAATTGAAACTACAACCTTAACTACGGCCTTAAATACAAGAATAATTACAATCTTAACTACGAGCTTAACTAAGGGCCTAAATGCAAGCCTAACAGCAGTCTTAACTACAAGCTTGAATAATAGATTAACTACAAGCTTAACTAAAAGCTTAACTACAAGCTTAACTACAAGCTTAACTACAAGCTTAACTACAAGCTTAACTACAAGCTTAACTACAAGCTTAACTAATATCTGAACTACAAGCTGAACTACAAGCATAACTACAAGCTGAACAACAAGCTGAACTACAAAATTAACTACAAAATTAACTACAAAACTAACTACAAAATTAACTACAACATTAACTACAACATTAACTACAAAAATAACTACAAAAATAACTACATAATTAACTACAAATTTACTACAAAATTAACTACAAAATTAACTACAAAATTTACTACAAAATTAACTACAAAATTAACTACAAAATTAACTACAAAATTAACTACAAAATTAATTTCAAAATTAACTACAAAATAACCACAAAATAACTACAAAGTTAACTACAAAATTAACTACAAAATTAACTACAAAATTAAGTACAATTTTTACTACAAGTTTTACTTCAAAATTAACTAAAAAACTAACTACAAAATTAACTACAAAATTAACTACAAAATTAACTACAACATTAACTACAAAAATAACTACAAAATTAACTACATAATTAACTACAAAATTAACTACAAAACTAACTACAAAATTAACTACAAAATTAACTACAAATATAGTTACAAAATTAACTACAAAATTAACTAAAAAATTAATTACAAAATTAACTACAAAATAACTACAAAATAACTACAAAATAACTACTAAGTTAACTACAAAATTAACTACAAAATTTACTACAAACTTTACTACAAAATTAACTACAAAATAACTGCAAAATTCACTACAAACTTAACTACAAAATTAACTACAAAATGAATAAAAAATTAACTCCAAATTAACTACAAAATTAACTATCAAATAACTACTAAATTAACTACAAAATTAACTACAAAATTAACTACAAAATTAACTACAAAATTAACTACAAAATTAACTACAAAATTAACTACAAAATTAATTACAAAATTAACTACAAAATTACTACAAAATAACTACAAAAAAAAAAACTACAAAATTAACTACAAAATTTACTACAAAATAACTACAAAGTTAACTACAAAATTAACTACAAAATTAACTACAAAATTAACTACAAAATTAACTACAAACTTTACTACAAGTTTTACTACAAAATTAACTAAAAAACTGACTACAAAGTTAACTACAAAATTAACTACAAAATTAACTACAACATTAACTACAACATTAACTACAAAAATAACTACAAAATTAACTACATAATTAACTACAAAATTAACTACAAAATTAACTACAAAATTAACTACAAAATTAACTACAAAATTAGTTACAAAATTAACTACAAAATTAACTAAAAAAATAATTACAAAATTAACTACAAAATTAACTACAAAATAACTACAAAATAACTACAAAGTTAACTACAAAATTAACTACAAAATTTACTACAAACTTAACTACAAAATTAACTACAAAATAACTGCAAAATTCACTACAAAATTCACTACAAAATTAACTACAAAATGACTACAAAATTAACTCCAAATTAACTACAAAATTAACTATCAAATAACTACTAAATTAACTACAAAATATAACTACAAAACTAACTACAAAATTAACTACAAAATTAACTACAAAATTAACTACAAAATTAACTACAAAATTAACTACAAAATTAACTACAAAATAAATTACAAAATTAACTACAAAATTACTACAAAATAACTACAAAGTTAACTACAAAATTAACTACAAAATTTACTACAAACTTTACTACAAAATTAACTACAAAATTAACTACAAAATTAACTACAAAATAACTACAAAGTTAACTACAAAATTAACTACAAAATTAACTACAAAATTAACTACAAACTTTACTACAAGTTTTACTACAAAATTAACTAAAAAACTGACTACAAAATTAACTACAAAATTAACTACAAAATTAACTACAAAATTAACTACAAAATTAACTACAACATTAACTACAACATTAACTACAACATTAACTACAAAAATAACTACAAAATTAACTACATAATTAACTACAAAATTAACTAAAAAATTAACTACAAAATTAACTACAAAATTAACTACAAAATTAGTTACAAAATTAACTACAAAATTAACTACAAAATTAACTAAAAAATTAATTACAAAATTAACTACAAAATTAACTACAAAATAACTACAAAATAACTACAAAGTTAACTACAAAATTAACTACAAAATTTACTACAAACTTTACTACAAAATTAACTACAAAATAACTGCAAAATTCACTACAAAATTAACTACAAAATTAACTACAAAATGACTACAAAATTAACTCCAAATTAACTACAAAATTAACTATCAAATAACTACTAAATTAACTACAAAATCAACTACAAAATTAACTACAAAATTAACTACAAAATTAACTACAAAATTAACTACAAAATTAACTACAAAATAAATTACAAAATTAACTACAAAATTACTACAAAATAACTACAAAGTTAACTACAAAATTAACTACAAAATTTACTACAAACTTTACTACAAAATTAACTACAAAATTAACTACAAAATTAACTACAAAATAACTACAAAGTTAACTACAAAATTAACTACAAGCTTAACTACAAGCTTAACTACAAGCTTAACTATAAGCTTAACTACAAGCTTAACTACAATCTTAACTGCAAGCTTAACTACAAGCTTAACTACAAGGCTAACTACAATTAAAACTACAACCTTAACAACGGGCTTAAATACAAGAATAATTACAATCCTAACTACGAGCTTAACTAAGGGCCTAAATACAAGCCTAACAGCAGTCTTAACTACAAGCTTGAATACAAGATTAACTACAAGCTTAACTACCAGCACAACTACAAGCTTAACTACAAGCTTCACTACAAGCATAACTGCAATATTACCTACAAAATTAACTACAAAATTAACTACAAAACTAACTACAAAAATAATTACAAAATTAACTACATAATTAACTACAAAATTAACTACAAAATTAACTACATAATTAACTACAAAATTAACTACAAAATTAACTACAAAATTAACTACAAAATTAACTACAAAATTAACTACAAAATTAACTACAAAATTAACTACAAAATTAACTAAAAAATTAACTACAAAATTAACTACAAAATTAACTACAAAATTAATTACAAAATTAACTACAAAATTACTACAAAATAACAACAAAGTTAACTACAAATCTAACTACAAAATTTACTACAAACTTTACTACAAAATTAACTACAAAATTAACTACAAAATAACTACAAAGTTAACTACAAAATTAACTACAAAATTAACTACAAAATTAACTACAAAATTAACTACAAAATTAACTACAAACATTTACTACAAGTTTTACTACAAAATTAACTAAAAAACTGACTACAAAATTAACTACAAAATTAACTACAAAATTAACTACAACATTAACTACACAATTAACTACAAAAATAATTACAAAATTAACTACATAATTAACTACAAAATTAACTACAAAATTAACTACAAAATTAACTACAAAATTAACTACAAAATTAACTACAAAATTAACTACAAAATTAACTACAAAATTAACTACAAAATTAACTACAAAATAAATTACAAAATTAACTACAAAATTACTACAAAATAACTACAAAGTTAACTACAAAATTAACTACAAAATTTACTACAAACTTTACTACAAAATTAACTACAAAATTAACTACAAAATTAACTACAAAATAACTACAAAGTTAACTACAAAATTAACTACAAAATTAACTACAAAATTAACTACAAAATTAACTACAAACTTTACTACAAGTTTTACTACAAAATTAACTAAAAAACTGACTACAAAATTAACTACAAAATTAACTACAAAATTAACTACAACATTAACTACAACATTAACTACAAAAATAACTACAAAATTAACTACATAATTAACTACAAAATTAACTAAAAAATTAACTACAAAATTAACTACAAAATTAACTACAAAATTAGTTACAAAATTAACTACAAAATTAACTAAAAAATTAATTACAAAATTAACTACAAAATTAACTACAAAATAACTACAAAGTTAACTACAAAATTAACTACAAAATTTACTACAAACTTTACTACAAAATTAACTACAAAATAACTGCAAAATTCACTACAAAATTAACTACAAAATTAACTACAAAATGACTACAAAATTAACTCCAAATTAACTACAAAATTAACTATCAAATAACTACTAAATTAACTACAAAATTAACTACAAAATTAACTACAAAATTAACTACAAAATTAACTACAAAATTAACTACAAAATAACTTCAAAATAAATTACAAAATTAACTACAAAATTACTACAAAATAACTACAAAGTTAACTACAAAATTAACTACAAAATTTACTACAAACTTTACTACAAAATTAACTACAAAATTAACTACAAAATTAACTACAAAATAACTACAAAGTTAACTACAAAATTAACTACAAGCTTAACTACAAGCTTATCTACAAGCTTAACTATAAGCTTAACTACAAGCTTAACTACAATCTTAACTGCAAGCTTAACTACAAGCTTAACTACAAGGCTAACTACAATTAAAACTACAACCTTAACAACGGGCTTAAATACAAGAATAATTACAATCTTAACTACGAGCTTAACTAAGGGCCTAAATACAAGCCTAACAGCAGTCTTAACAACAAGCTTGAATACAAGATTAACTACAAGCTTAACTACCAGCACAACTACAAGCTTAACTACAAGCTTCACTACAAGCATAACTGCAATATTACCTACAAAATTAACTACAAAATTAACTACAAAACTAACTACAAAAATAATTACAAAATTAACTACATAATTAACTACAAAATTAACTACATAATTAACTACAAAATTAACTACAAAATTAACTACAAAATTAACTACAAAATTAACTACAAAATTAACTACAAAATTAACTACAAAATTAACTAAAAAATTAACTACAAAATTAACTACAAAATTAACTACAAAATTAATTACAAAATTAACTACAAAATTACTACAAAATAACAACAAAGTTAACTACAAATGTAACTACAAAATTAACTACAAAATTAGTTAGAAAATTAACTACAAAATTAACTAAAAAATTAATTACAAAATTAACTACAAAATAACTACAAAATAACTACAAAGTTAACTACAAAATTAACTACAAAATTTACTACAAACTTTACTACAAAATTAACTACAAAATAACTGCAAAATTCACTACAAACTTAACTAAAAAATTAACTACAAAATTAACTACAAAATTAGTTACAAAATTAACTACAAAATTAACTACAAAATTAACTACAAAATTAATTACAAAATTAACTACAAAATTACTACAAAATAACAACAAAGTTAACTACAAAATTAACTACAAAATTAAGTACAAACTTTACTACAAGTTTTACTACAAAATTAACTAAAAAACTAACTACAAAATTAACTACAAAATTAACTACAAAATTAACTACAACATTAACTACAACATTAACTACAAAAATAACTACAAAATTAACTACATAATTAAATACAAAATTAACTACAAAATTAACTACAAAATTAACTACAAAATTAACTACAAAATTAACTACAAAATTAGTTAGAAAATTAACTACAAAATTAACTAAAAAATTAATTACAAAATTAACTACAAAATAACTACAAAATAACTACAAAGTTAACTACAAAATTAACTACAAAATTTACTACAAACTTTACTACAAAATTAACTACAAAATAACTGCAAAATTCACTACAAACTTAACTACAAAATTAACTACAAAATTAACTACAAAATTAGTTACAAAATTAACTACAAAATTAACTACAAAATTAACTACAAAATAAATTACAAAATAAACTACAAAATTACTACAAAATAACTACAAAGTTAACTACAAAATTAACTACAAAATTTACTACAAACTTTACTACAAAATTAACTACAAAATTAACTACAAAATTAACTACAAAATAACTACAAAGTTAACTACAAAATTAACTACAAAATTAACTACAAAATTAAGTACAAACTTTACTACAAGTTTTACTACAAAATTAACTAAAAAACTAACTACAAAATTAACTACAAAATTAACTACAAAATTAACTACAACATTAACTACAACATTAACTACAAAAATAACTACAAAATTAACTACATAATTAAATACAAAATTAACTACAAAATTAACTACAAAATTAACTACAAAATTAACTACAAAATTAGTTACAAAATTAACTACAAAATTAACTAAAAAATTAATTACAAAATTAACTACAAAATAACTACAAAATAACTACAAAGTTAACTACAAAATTAACTACAAAATTAACTACAAAATTAACTACAACATTAACTACAACATTAACTACAAAAATAACTACAAAATTAACTACATAATTAACTACAAAATTAACTACAAAATTAACTACAAAATTAACTACAAAATTAACTACAAAATTAGTTACAAAATTAACTACAAAATTAACTAAAAAAATAATTACAAAATTAACTACAAAATTAACTACAAAATAACTACAAAATAACTACAAAGTTAACTACAAAATTAACTACAAAATTTACTACAAACTTAACTACAAAATTAACTACAAAATAACTGCAAAATTCACTACAAAATTCACTACAAAATTAACTACAAAATGACTACAAAATTAACTCCAAATTAACTACAAAATTAACTATCAAATAACTACTAAATTAACTACAAAATATAACTACAAAATTAACTACAAAATTAACTACAAAATTAACTACAAAATTAACTACAAAATTAACTACAAAATTAACTACAAAATTAACTACAAAATAAATTACAAAATTAACTACAAAATTACTACAAAATAACTACAAAGTTAACTACAAAATTAACTACAAAATTTACTACAAACTTTACTACAAAATTAACTACAAAATTAACTACAAAATTAACTACAAAATAACTACAAAGTTAACTACAAAATTAACTACAAAATTAACTACAAAATTAACTACAAACTTTACTACAAGTTTTACTACAAAATTAACTAAAAAACTGACTACAAAATTAACTACAAAATTAACTACAAAATTAACTACAAAATTAACTACAAAATTAACTACAACATTAACTACAACATTAACTACAACATTAACTACAAAAATAACTACAAAATTAACTACATAATTAACTACAAAATTAACTAAAAAATTAACTACAAAATTAACTACAAAATTAACTACAAAATTAGTTACAAAATTAACTACAAAATTAACTACAAAATTAACTAAAAAATTAATTACAAAATTAACTACAAAATTAACTACAAAATAACTACAAAATAACTACAAAGTTAACTACAAAATTAACTACAAAATTTACTACAAACTTTACTACAAAATTAACTACAAAATAACTGCAAAATTCACTACAAAATTAACTACAAAATTAACTACAAAATGACTACAAAATTAACTCCAAATTAACTACAAAATTAACTATCAAATAACTACTAAATTAACTACAAAATCAACTACAAAATTAACTACAAAATTAACTACAAAATTAACTACAAAATTAACTACAAAATTAACTACAAAATAAATTACAAAATTAACTACAAAATTACTACAAAATAACTACAAAGTTAACTACAAAATTAACTACAAAATTTACTACAAACTTTACTACAAAATTAACTACAAAATTAACTACAAAATTAACTACAAAATAACTACAAAGTTAACTACAAAATTAACTACAAGCTTAACTACAAGCTTAACTACAAGCTTAACTATAAGCTTAACTACAAGCTTAACTACAATCTTAACTGCAAGCTTAACTACAAGCTTAACTACAAGGCTAACTACAATTAAAACTACAACCTTAACAACGGGCTTAAATACAAGAATAATTACAATCTTAACTACGAGCTTAACTAAGGGCCTAAATACAAGCCTAACAGCAGTCTTAACTACAAGCTTGAATACAAGATTAACTACAAGCTTAACTACCAGCACAACTACAAGCTTAACTACAAGCTTCACTACAAGCATAACTGCAATATTACCTACAAAATTAACTACAAAATTAACTACAAAACTAACTACAAAAATAATTACAAAATTAACTACATAATTAACTACAAAATTAACTACAAAATTAACTACATAATTAACTACAAAATTAACTACAAAATTAACTACAAAATTAACTACAAAATTAACTACAAAATTAACTACAAAATTAACTACAAAATTAACTAAAAAATTAACTACAAAATTAACTACAAAATTAACTACAAAATTAATTACAAAATTAACTACAAAATTACTACAAAATAACAACAAAGTTAACTACAAATCTAACTACAAAATTTACTACAAACTTTACTACAAAATTAACTACAAAATTAACTACAAAATTAACTACAAAATAACTACAAAGTTAACTACAAAATTAACTACAAAATTAACTACAAAATTAACTACAAAATTAACTACAAAATTAACTACAAACATTTACTACAAGTTTTACTACAAAATTAACTAAAAAACTGACTACAAAATTAACTACAAAATTAACTACAAAATTAACTACAACATTAACTACACAATTAACTACAAAAATATTTACAAAATTAACTACATAATTAACTACAAAATTAACTACAAAATTAACTACAAAATTAACTACAAAATTAACTACAAAATTAACTACAAAATTAACTACAAAATTAACTACAAAATTAACTACAAAATTAACTACAAAATAAATTACAAAATTAACTACAAAATTACTACAAAATAACTACAAAGTTAACTACAAAATTAACTACAAAATTTACTACAAACTTTACTACAAAATTAACTACAAAATTAACTACAAAATTAACTACAAAATAACTACAAAGTTAACTACAAAATTAACTACAAAATTAACTACAAAATTAACTACAAAATTAACTACAAACTTTACTACAAGTTTTACTACAAAATTAACTAAAAAACTGACTACAAAATTAACTACAAAATTAACTACAAAATTAACTACAACATTAACTACAACATTAACTACAAAAATAACTACAAAATTAACTACATAATTAACTACAAAATTAACTAAAAAATTAACTACAAAATTAACTACAAAATTAACTACAAAATTAGTTACAAAATTAACTACAAAATTAACTAAAAAATTAATTACAAAATTAACTACAAAATTAACTACAAAATAACTACAAAGTTAACTACAAAATTAACTACAAAATTTACTACAAACTTTACTACAAAATTAACTACAAAATAACTGCAAAATTCACTACAAAATTAACTACAAAATTAACTACAAAATGACTACAAAATTAACTCCAAATTAACTACAAAATTAACTATCAAATAACTACTAAATTAACTACAAAATTAACTACAAAATTAACTACAAAATTAACTACAAAATTAACTACAAAATTAACTACAAAATAACTTCAAAATAAATTACAAAATTAACTACAAAATTACTACAAAATAACTACAAAGTTAACTACAAAATTAACTACAAAATTTACTACAAACTTTACTACAAAATTAACTACAAAATTAACTACAAAATTAACTACAAAATAACTACAAAGTTAACTACAAAATTAACTACAAGCTTAACTACAAGCTTAACTACAAGCTTAACTATAAGCTTAACTACAAGCTTAACTACAATCTTAACTGCAAGCTTAACTACAAGCTTAACTACAAGGCTAACTACAATTAAAACTACAACCTTAACAACGGGCTTAAATACAAGAATAATTACAATCTTAACTACGAGCTTAACTAAGGGCCTAAATACAAGCCTAACAGCAGTCTTAACAACAAGCTTGAATACAAGATTAACTACAAGCTTAACTACCAGCACAACTACAAGCTTAACTACAAGCTTCACTACAAGCATAACTGCAATATTACCTACAAAATTAACTACAAAATTAACTACAAAACTAACTACAAAAATAATTACAAAATTAACTACATAATTAACTACAAAATTAACTACATAATTAACTACAAAATTAACTACAAAATTAACTACAAAATTAACTACAAAATTAACTACAAAATTAACTACAAAATTAACTACAAAATTAACTAAAAAATTAACTACAAAATTAACTACAAAATTAACTACAAAATTAATTACAAAATTAACTACAAAATTACTACAAAATAACAACAAAGTTAACTACAAATGTAACTACAAAATTAACTACAAAATTAGTTAGAAAATTAACTACAAAATTAACTAAAAAATTAATTACAAAATTAACTACAAAATAACTACAAAATAACTACAAAGTTAACTACAAAATTAACTACAAAATTTACTACAAACTTTACTACAAAATTAACTACAAAATAACTGCAAAATTCACTACAAACTTAACTAAAAAATTAACTACAAAATTAACTACAAAATTAGTTACAAAATTAACTACAAAATTAACTACAAAATTAACTACAAAATTAATTACAAAATTAACTACAAAATTACTACAAAATAACAACAAAGTTAACTACAAAATTAACTACAAAATTAAGTACAAACTTTACTACAAGTTTTACTACAAAATTAACTAAAAAACTAACTACAAAATTAACTACAAAATTAACTACAAAATTAACTACAACATTAACTACAACATTAACTACAAAAATAACTACAAAATTAACTACATAATTAAATACAAAATTAACTACAAAATTAACTACAAAATTAACTACAAAATTAACTACAAAATTAACTACAAAATTAGTTAGAAAATTAACTACAAAATTAACTAAAAAATTAATTACAAAATTAACTACAAAATAACTACAAAATAACTACAAAGTTAACTACAAAATTAACTACAAAATTTACTACAAACTTTACTACAAAATTAACTACAAAATAACTGCAAAATTCACTACAAACTTAACTACAAAATTAACTACAAAATTAACTACAAAATTAGTTACAAAATTAACTACAAAATTAACTACAAAATTAACTACAAAATTAACTACAAAATAAATTACAAAATAAACTACAAAATTACTACAAAATAACTACAAAGTTAACTACAAAATTAACTACAAAATTTACTACAAACTTTACTACAAAATTAACTACAAAATTAACTACAAAATTAACTACAAAATAACTACAAAGTTAACTACAAAATTAACTACAAAATTAACTACAAAATTAAGTAGAAACTTTACTACAAGTTTTACTACAAAATTAACTAAAAAACTAACTACAAAATTAACTACAAAATTAACTACAAAATTAACTACAACATTAACTACAACATTAACTACAAAAATAACTACAAAATTAACTACATAATTAAATACAAAATTAACTACAAAATTAACTACAAAATTAACTACAAAATTAACTACAAAATTAGTTACAAAATTAACTACAAAATTAACTAAAAAATTAATTACAAAATTAACTACAAAATAACTACAAAATAACTACAAAGTTAACTACAAAATTAACTACAAAATTAACTACAAAATTAGTTACAAAATTAACTACAAAATTAACTACAAAATTAACTACAAAATTAATTACAAAATTAACTACAAAATTACTACAAAATAACAACAAAGTTAACTACAAAATTAACTACAAAATTTACTACAAACTTTTCTACAAAATTAACTACAAAATTAACTACAAAATTAACTACAAAATATCTACAAAATTAACTACAAAATTAACTACAAAATTAACTACAAGCTTAACTACAAGCTTAACTATAAGCTTAACTACAAGCTTAACTACAATCTTAACTACAAGCTTAACTACAAGCTTAACTACAAGGCTAACTACAATTAAAACTACAACCTTAACTACGGCCTTAAATACAAGAATAATTACAATCTTAACTACGAGCTTAACTAAGGGCCTAAATGCAAGCCTAACAGCAGTCTTAACTACAAGCTTGAATAATAGATTAACTACAAGCTTAACTACAAGCTTAACTACAAGCTTAACTACAAGCTTAACTACAAGCTTAACTACAAGCTTAACTACAAGCTTAACTAATATCTGAACTACAAGCTGAACCACAAGCATAACTACAAGCTGAACCACAAGCTGAACTAAAAAATTAACTACAAAATTAACTACAAAACTAACTACAAAATTAACTACAACATTAACTACAACATTAACTACAAAAATAACTACAAAAATAACTACATAATTAACTAAAAAACTACTACAAACTTTACTACAAAATTAACTACAAAATAACTGCAAAATTCACTACAAAATTAACTACAAAATTAACTACAAAATGACTACAAAATTAACTCCAAATTAACTACAAAATTATTTATCAAATAACTACTAAATTAACTACAAAATTAACTACAAAATTAACTACAAAATTAACTACAAAATTAACTACAAAATTAACTACAAAATTAACTACAAAATAAATTACAAAATAAACTACAAAATTACTACAAAATAACTACAAAGTTAACTACAAAATTAACTACAAAATTTACTACAAACTTTACTAAAAAATTAACTACAAAATTAACTACAAAATTAACTACAAAATAACTACAAAGTTAACTACAAAATTAACTACAAAATTAACTACAAAATTAAGTACAAACTTTACTACAAGTTTTACTACAAAATTAACTAAAAAACTAACTACAAAATTAACTACAAAATTAACTACAAAATTAACTACAACATTAACTACAACATTAACTACAAAAATAACTACAAAATTAACTACATAATTAAATACAAAATTAACTACAAAATTAACTACAAAATTAACTACAAAATTAACTACAAAATAACTACAAAATAACTACAAAGTTAACTACAAAATTAACTACAAAATTAACTACAAAATTAGTTACAAAATTAACTACAAAATTAACTACAAAATTAACTACAAAATTAATTACAAAATTAACTACAAAATTACTACAAAATAACAACAAAGTTAACTACAAAATTAACTACAAAATTTACTACAAACTTTTCTACAAAATTAACTACAAAATTAACTACAAAATTAACTACAAAATATCTACAAAATTAACTACAAAATTAACTACAAAATTAACTACAAGCTTAACTACAAGCTTAACTATAAGCTTAACTACAAGCTTAACTACAATCTTAACTACAAGCTTAACTACAAGCTTAACTACAAGGCTAACTACAATTAAAACTACAACCTTAACTACGGCCTTAAATACAAGAATAATTACAATCTTAACTACGAGCTTAACTAAGGGCCTAAATGCAAGCCTAACAGCAGTCTTAACTACAAGCTTGAATAATAGATTAACTACAAGCTTAACTACAAGCTTAACTACAAGCTTAACTACAAGCTTAACTACAAGCTTAACTACAAGCTTAACTACAAGCTTAACTAATATCTGAACTACAAGCTGAACCACAAGCATAACTACAAGCTGAACCACAAGCTGAACTAAAAAATTAACTACAAAATTAACTACAAAACTAACTACAAAATTAACTCCAAATTAACTACAAAATTATTTATCAAATAACTACTAAATTAACTACAAAATTAACTACAAAATTAACTACAAAATTAACTACAAAATTAACTACAAAATTAACTACAAAATTAACTACAAAATAAATTACAAAATAAACTACAAAATTACTACAAAATAACTACAAAGTTAACTACAAAATTAACTACAAAATTTACTACAAACTTTACTAAAAAATTAACTACAAAATTAACTACAAAATTAACTACAAAATAACTACAAAGTTAACTACAAAATTAACTACAAAATTAACTACAAAATTAAGTACAAACTTTACTACAAGTTTTACTACAAAATTAACTAAAAAACTAACTACAAAATTAACTACAAAATTAACTACAAAATTAACTACAACATTAACTACAACATTAACTACAAAAATAACTACAAAATTAACTACATAATTAAATACAAAATTAACTACAAAATTAACTACAAAATTAACTACAAAATTAACTAAAAAATTAGTTACAAAATTAACTACAAAATTAACTAAAAAATTAATTACAAAATTAACTACAAAATAACTACAAAATAACTACAAAGTTAACTACAAAATTAACTACAAAATTAACTACAAAATTAGTTACAAAATTAACTACAAAATTAACTACAAAATTAACTACAAAATTAATTACAAAATTAACTACAAAATTACTACAAAATAACAACAAAGTTAACTACAAAATTAACTACAAAATTTACTACAAACTTTTCTACAAAATTAAATACAAAATTAACTACAAAATTAACTACAAAATATCTACAAAATTAACTACAAAATTAACTACAAAATTAACTACAAGCTTAACTACAAGCTTAACTATAAGCTTAACTACAAGCTTAACTACAATCTTAACTACAAGCTTAACTACAAGCTTAACTACAAGGCTAACTACAATTAAAACTACAACCTTAACTACGGCCTTAAATACAAGAATAATTACAATCTTAACTACGAGCTTAACTAAGGGCCTAAATGCAAGCCTAACAGCAGTCTTAACTACAAGCTTGAATAATAGATTAACTACAAGCTTAACTACAAGCTTAACTACAAGCTTAACTACAAGCTTAACTACAGGCTTAACTACAAGCTTAACTACAAGCTTAACTACAAGCTTAACTACAAGCTTAACTAATATCTGAACTACAAGCTGAACCACAAGCATAACTACAAGCTGAACCACAAGCTGAACTAAAAAATTAACTACAAAATTAACTACAAAACTAACTACAAAATTAACTACAACATTAACTACAACATTAACTACAACATTAACTACAAAAATAACTACAAAAATAACTACATAATTAACTAAAAAACTACTACAAAATTAACTACAAAAGTAACTACAAAATTTACTACAAAATTAACTACAAAATTAACTACAAAATTAACTACAAAATTAACTACAAAATTAACTACAAAATTAATTTCAAAATTAACTACAAAATAACCACAAAATAACTACAAAGTTAACTACAAAATTAACTACAAAATTAACTACAAAATTAAGTACAAACTTTACTACAAGTTTTACTACAAAATTAACTAAAAAACTGACTACAAAATTAACTACAAAATTAACTACAAAAATAACTACAAAATTAACTACAAAATTAACTACAAAATTAGTTACAAAATTAACTACAAAATTAACTAAAAAATTAATTACAAAATTAATTACAAAATTAACTACAAAATTACTACAAAATAACTACAAAGTTAACTACAAAATTGACTACAAAATTTACTACAAAATAACTACAAAGTTAACTACAAAGTTAACTACAAAATTAACTACAAAATTAACTACAAAATTAACTACAAACTTTACTACAAGTTTTACTACAAAATTAACTAAAAAACTGACTACAAAATTAACTACAAAATTAACTACAAAATTAACTACAACATTAACTACAACATTAACTACAAAAATAACTACAAAATTAACTACATAATTAACTACAAAATTAACTACAAAATTAACTACAAAATTAACTACAAAATTAACTACAAAATTAGTTACAAAATTAACTACAAAATTAACTAAAAAATTAATTACAAAATTAACTACAAAATTAACTACAAAATAACTACAAAATAAGAACAAAGTTAACTACAAAATTAACTACAAAATTTACTACAAACTTTACTACAAAATTAACTACAAAATAACTGCAAAATTCACTACAAAATTAACTACAAAATTAACTACAAAATGACTACAAAATTAACTACAAAATTAACTACAAAATTAACTACAAAATTAACTACAAAATAAATTACAAAATTAACTACAAAATTACTACAAAATAACTACAAAGTTAACTACAAAATTAACTACAAAATTTACTACAAACTTTACTACAAAATTAACTACAAAATTAACTACAAAATTAACTACAAAATAACTACAAAGTTAACTACAAAATTAACTACAAAATTAACTACAAAATTAAGTACAAACTTTACTACAAGTTTTACTACAAAATTAACTAAAAAACTAACTACAAAATTAACTACAAAATTAACTACAAAATTAACTACAACATTAACTACAACATTAACTACAAAAATAACTACAAAATTAACTACATAATTAAATACAAAATTAACTACAAAATTAACTACAAAATTAACTACAAAATTAGTTACAAAATTAACTACAAAATTAACTAAAAAATTAATTACAAAATTAACTACAAAATAACTACAAAATAACTACAAAGTTAACTACAAAATTAACTACAAAATTTACTACAAACTTTACTACAAAATTAACTACAAAATAACTGCAAAATTCACTACAAACTTAACTACAAAATTAACTACAAAATTAACTACAAAATTAGTTACAAAATTAACTACAAAATTAACTACAAAATTAACTACAAAATTAATTACAAAATTAACTACAAAATTACTACAAAATAACAACAAAGCTAACTACAAAATTAACTACAAAATTTACTACAAACTTTTCTACAAAATTAACTACAAAATTAACTACAAAATTAACTACAAAATAACTACAAAATTAACTACAAAATTAACTACAAAATTAACTACAAGCTTAACTACAAGCTTAACTATAAGCTTAACTACAAGCTTAACTACAATCTTAACTACAAGCTTAACTACAAGCTTAACTACATAGCTAACTACAAGCTTAACTACAAGCTTAACTACAAGGCTAACTACAATTAAAACTACAACCTTAACTACGGCCTTAAATACAAGAATAATTACAATCTTAACTACGAGCTTAACTAAGGGCCTAAATGCAAGCCTAACAGCAGTCTTAACTACAAGCTTGAATAATAGATTAACTACAAGCTTAACTACAAGCTTAACTACAAGCTTAACTACAAGCTTAACTACAAGCTTAACTACAAGCTTAACTAATATCTGAACTACAAGCTGAACTACAAGCATAACTACAAGCTGAACCACAAGCTGAACTACAAAATTAACTACAAAATTAACTACAAAACTAACTACAAAATTAACTACAAAACTAATTACAAAATTAACTACAAAATTACTACAAAATAACTACAAAGTTAACTACAAAATTAACTACAAAATTTACTACAAAATAACTACAAAGTTAACTACAAAATTAACTACAAAATTAACTACAAAATTAACTACAAACTTTACTACAAGTTTTACTACAAAATTAACTAAAAAACTGACTACAAAATTAACTACAAAATTAACTACAAAATTAACTACAACATTAACTACAACATTAACTACAAAAATAACTACAAAATTAACTACATAATTAACCACAAAATTAACTACAAAATTAACTACAAAATTAACTACAAAATTAGTTACAAAATTAACTACAAAATTAACTAAAAAATTAATTACAAAATTAACTACAAAATTAACTACAAAATAACTACAAAATAACTACAAAGTTAACTACAAAATTAACTACAAAATTTACTACAAACTTTACTACAAAATTAACTACAAAATAACTGCAAAATTCACTACAAAATTAACTAGTAAATTAACTACAAAATGACTACAAAATTAACTCCAAATTAACTACAAAATTAACTACAAAATTAACTACAAAATTTACTACAAAATTAACTACAAAATTAACTACAAAATTAACTACAAAATTAACTACAAAATTAACTAAAAAATTAACTACAAAATTAACTACAAAATTAACTACAAAATTAACTACAAAATAACCACAAAATAACTACAAAGTTAACTACAAAATTAAGTGCAAACTTTACTACAAGTTTTACTACAAAATTAACTAAAAAACTGACTACAAAATTAACTACAAAATTAACTACAAAATTAACTACAACATTAACTACAACATTAACTACAAAAATAACTACAAAATTAACTACATAATTAACTACAAAATTAACTACAAAATTAACTACAAAATTAACTACAAAATTAACTACAAAATTAGTTACAAAATTAACTACAAAATTAACTAAAAAATAAATTACAAAATTAACTACAAAATAACTACAAAATAACTACAAAGTTAACTACAAAATTAACTACAAAATTTACTACAAACTTTACTACAAAATTAACTACAAAATAACTGCAAAATTCACTACAAACTTAACTACAAAATTAACTACAAAATGACTACAAAATTAACTCCAAATTAACTACAAAATTAACTACAAAATTAACTACAAAATTAACTACAAAATTAACTACAAAATTAACTACAAAATTAACTACAAAATTAACTACAAAATTAATTACAAAATTAACTACAAAATTACTACAAAATAACTACAAAGTTAACTACAAAATTGACTACAAAATTTACTACAAAATAACTACAAAGTTAACTACAAAGTTAACTACAAAATTAACTACAAAATTAACTACAAAATTAACTACAAACTTTACTACAAGTTTTACTACAAAATTAACTAAAAAACTGACTACAAAATTAACTACAAAATTAACTACAAAATTAACTACAACATTAACTACAACATTAACTACAAAAATAACTACAAAATTAACTACATAATTAACTACAAAATTAACTACAAAATTAACTACAAAATTAACTACAAAATTAACTACAAAATTAGTTACAAAATTAACTACAAAATTAACTAAAAAATTAATTACAAAATTAACTACAAAATTAACTACAAAATAACTACAAAATAAGAACAAAGTTAACTACAAAATTAACTACAAAATTAACTACAAAATTCACTACAAACTTTACTACAAAATTAACTACAAAATAACTGCAAAATTCACTACAAACTTAACTACAAAATTAACTACAAAATTAACTACAAAATAACTGCAAAATTCACTACAAAATTAACTACAAAATTAACTACAAAATGACTACAAAATTAACTCCAAATTAACTACAAAATTAACTATCAAATAACTACTAAATTAACTACAAAATTAACTACAAAATTAACTACAAAATTAACTACAAAATTAACTACAAAATTAACTACAAAATTAACTACAAAATAAATTACAAAATTAACTACAAAATTACTACAAAATAACTACAAAGTTAACTACAAAATTAACTACAAAATTAAGTACAAACTTTACTACAAGTTTTACTACAAAATTAACTAAAAAACTAACTACAAAATTAACTACAAAAATAACTACAAAATTAACTACATAATTAAATACAAAATTAACTACAAAATTAACTACAAAATTAACTACAAAATTAGTTACAAAATTAACTACAAAATTAACTAAAAAATTAATTACAAAATTAACTACAAAATAACTACAAAATAACTACAAAGTTAACTACAAAATTAACTACAAAATTTACTACAAACTTTACTACAAAATTAACTACAAAATAACTGCAAAATTCACTACAAACTTAACTACAAAATTAACTACAAAATTAACTACAAAATTAGTTACAAAATTAACTACAAAATTAACTACAAAATTAACTACAAAATTAATTACAAAATTAACTACAAAATTACTACAAAATAACAACAAAGTTAACTACAAAATTAACTACAAAGTTTACTACAAACTTTTCTACAAAATTAACTACAAAATTAACTACAAAATTAACTACAAAATAACTACAAAATTAACTACAAAATTAACTACAAAATTAACTACAAGCTTAACTACAAGCTTAACTATAAGCTTAACTACAAGCTTAACTACAATCTTAACTACAAGCTTAACTACAAGCTTAACTACAAGGCTAACTACAAGCTTAACTACAAGCTTAACTACAAGGCTAACTACAATTAAAACTACAACCTTAACTACGGCCTTAAATACAAGAATAATTACAATCTTAACTACGAGCTTAACTAAGGGCCTAAATGCAAGCCTAACAGCAGTCTTAACTACAAGCTTGAATAATAGATTAACTACAAGCTTAACTACAAGCTTAACTACAAGCTTAACTACAAGCTTAACTACAAGCTTAACTACAAGCTTAACTAATATCTGAACTACAAGCTGAACTACAAGCATAACTACAAGCTGAACCACAAGCTGAACTACAAAATTAACTACAAAATTAACTACAAAACTAACTACAAAATTAACTACAAAACTAATTACAAAATTAACTACAAAATTACTACAAAATAACTACAAAGTTAACTACAAAATTAACTACAAAATTTACTACAAAATAACTACAAAGTTAACTACAAAATTAACTACAAAATTAACTACAAAATTAACTACAAACTTTACTACAAGTTTTACTACAAAATTAACTAAAAAACTGACTACAAAATTAACTACAAAATTAACTACAAAATTAACTACAACATTAACTACAAAAATAACTACAAAATTAACTACAAAATTAACTACATAATTAACTACAAAATTAACTACAAAATTAACTACAAAATTAACTACAAAATTAGTTACAAAATTAACTACAAAATTAACTAAAAAATTAATTACAAAATTAACTACAAAATTAACTACAAAATAACTAAAAAATAACTACAAAGTTAACTACAAAATTAACTACAAAATTTACTACAAACTTTACTACAAAATTAACTACAAAATAACTGCAAAATTCACTACAAAATTAACTAGTAAATTAACTACAAAATGACTACAAAATTAACTCCAAATTAACTACAAAATTAACTACAAAATTAACTACAAAATTAACTACAAAATTAACTACAAAATTAACTACAAAATTAACTACAAAATTAACTACAAAATTAACTAAAAAATTAACTACAAAATTAACTACAAAATTAACTACAAAATTAACTACAAAATTAACTACAAAATTAACTACAAAATAAATTACAAAATTAACTACAAAATTACTACAAAATAACTACAAAGTTAACTACAAAATTAACTACAACATTAACTACAACATTAAATACAAAAATAACTACAAAATTAACTACATAATTAACTACAAAATTAACTAAAAAATTAACTACAAAATTAACTACAAAATTAACTACAAAATTAGTTACAAAATTAACTACAAAATTAACTAAAAAATTAATTACAAAATTAACTACAAAATTAACTACAAAATAACTACAAAATAACTACAAAGTTAACTACAAAATTAACTACAAAATTTACTACAAACTTTACTACAAAATTAACTACAAAATAACTGCAAAATTCACTACAAAATTCACTACAAAATTAACTACAAAATGACTACAAAATTAACTCCAAATTAACTACAAAATTAACTATCAAATAACTACTAAATTAACTACAAAATTAACAACAAAATTAACTACAAAATTAACTACAAAATTAACTACAAAATTAACTACAAAATTATCTACAAAATTAACTACAAAATTAACTACAAAATAAATTACAAAATTAACTACAAAATTACTACAAAATAACTACAAAGTTAACTACAAAATTAACTACAAAATTTACTATAAACTTTACTACAAAATTAACTACAAAATTAACTACAAAATTAACTACAAAATAACTACAAAGTTAACTACAAAATTAACTACAAAATAAACTACAAAATTAACTACAAACTTTACTACAAGTTTTACTACAATATTAACTAAAAAACTGACTACAAAATTAACTACAAAATTAACTACAAAATTAACTACAACATTAACTACAACATTAACTACAAAAATAACTACAAAATTAACTACATAATTAACTACAAAATTAACTAAAAAATTAACTACCAAATTAACTACAAAATTAACTACAAAATTAGTTACAAAATTAACTACAAAATTAACTAAAAAATTAATTACAAAATTAACTACAAAATTAACTACAAAATAACTACAAAATAACTACAAAGTTAACTACAAAATTAACTACAAAATTTACTACAAACTTTACTACAAAATTAACTACAAAATAACTACAAAATTCACTACAAAATTAACTACAAAATTAACTACAAAATGACTACAAAATTAACTCCAAATTAACTACAAAATTAACTACAAAATGACTACAAAATTAACTCCAAATTAACTACAAAATTAACTATCAAATAACTACTAAATTAACTACAAAATTAACTACAAAATTAACTACAAAATTAACTACAAAATTAACTACAAAATTAACTACAAAATTAACTACAAAATTAACTACAAAATTAACTACAAAATTAACTACAAAATAAATTACAAAATTAACTACAAAATTACTACAAAATAACTACAAAGTTAACTACAAAATTAACTACAAAATTTACTACAAACTTTACTACAAAATTAACTACAAAATTAACTACAAAATAACTACAAAGTTAACTACAAAATTAACTACAAGCTTAACTACAAGCTTAACTACAAGCTTAACTACAAGCTTAACTATAAGCTTAACTACAAGCTTAACTACAATCTTAACTGCAAGCTTAACTACATGCTTAACTACAAGGCTAACTACAATTAAAACTACAACCTTAACAACGGGCTTAAATACAAGAATAATTACAATCTTAACTACGAGCTTAACTAAGGGCCTAAATACAAGCCTAACAGAAGTCTTAACTACAAGCTTGAATACAAGATTAACTACAAGCTTAACTACCAGCACAACTACAAGCTTAACTACAAGCTTCACTACAAGCATAACTGCAATATTACCTACAAAATTAACTACAAAATTAACTACAAAACTAACTACAAAAATAATTACAAAATTAACTACATAATTAACTACAAAATTAACTACAAAATTAACTACATAATTAACTACAAAATTAACTACAAAATTAACTACAAAATTAACTACAAAATTAACTACAAAATTGACTACAAAATTAACTACAAAATTAACTACAAAATTAACTACAAAATTAAATACAAAATTAACTACAAAATTAACTACAAAATAACTACAAAATAACTACAAAGTTAACTACAAAATTAACTACAAAATTTACTACAAACTTTACTACAAAATTAACTACAAAATAACTACAAAATTCACTACAAAATTAACTACAAAATTAACTACAAAATGACTACAAAATTAACTCCAAATTAACTACAAAATTAACTATCAAATAACTACAAAATTAACTACAAAATTAACTACAAAATTAACTACAACATTAACTACAAAAATAACTACAAAAATAACTACATAATTAAATACAAAATTAACTACAAAATTTAATACAAAATTAACTACAAAATTAACTACAAAATTAGTTACAAAATTAACTACAAAAATAACTACAAAGTTAACTACAAAATTAACTACAAAATTTACTACAAACTTTACTACAAAATTAACTACAAAATAACTACAAAATTCACTACAAAATTAACTACAAAATTAACTACAAAATGACTACAAAATTAACTCCAAATTAACTACAAAATTAACTATCAAATAACTACTAAATTAACTACAAAATTAACTACAAAATTAACTACAAAATTAACTACAAAATTAACTACAAAATTAACTACAAAATTAACTACAAAATTAACTACAAAATTAACTACAAAATTAACTACAAAATTAACTACAAAATAAATTACAAAATTAACTACAAAATTACTACAAAATAACTACAAAGTTAACTACAAAATTAACTACAAAATTTACTACAAACTTTACTACAAAATTAACTACAAAATTAACTACAAAATAACTACAAAGTTAACTACAAAATTAACTACAAGCTTAACTACAAGCTTAACTACAAGCTTAACTACAAGCTTAACTATAAGCTTAACTACAAGCTTAACTACAATCTTAACTGCAAGCTTAACTACAAGCTTAACTACAAGGCTAACTACAATTAAAACTACAACCTTAACAACGGGCTTAAATACAAGAATAATTACAATCTTAACTACGAGCTTAACTAAGGGCCTAAATACAAGCCTAACAGAAGTCTTAACTACAAGCTTGAATACAAGATTAACTACAAGCTTAACTACCAGCACAACTACAAGCTTAACTACAAGCTTCACTACAAGCATAACTGCAATATTACCTACAAAATTAACTACAAAATTAACTACAAAACTAACTACAAAAATAATTACAAAATTAACTACATAATTAACTACAAAATTAACTACAAAATTAACTACATAATTAACTACAAAATTAACTACAAAATTAACTACAAAATTAACTACAAAATTAACTACAAAATTGACTACAAAATTAACTACAAAATTAACTACAAAATTAACTACAAAATTAAATACAAAATTAACTACAAAATTAATTACAAAATTAACTACAACATTAACTACAAAAATAACTACAAAATTAACTACATAATTAACTACAAAATTAACTAAAAAATTAACTACCAAATTAACTACAAAATTAACTACAAAATTAGTTACAAAATTAACTACAAAATTAACTAAAAAATTAATTACAAAATTAACTACAAAATTAACTACAAAATAACTACAAAATAACTACAAAGTTAACTACAAAATTAACTACAAAATTTACTACAAACTTTACTACAAAATTAACTACAAAATAACTACAAAATTCACTACAAAATTAACTACAAAATTAACTACAAAATGACTACAAAATTAACTCCAAATTAACTACAAAATTAACTATCAAATAACTACTAAATTAACTACAAAATTAACTACAAAATTAACTACAAAATTAACTACAAAATTAACTACAAAATTAACTACAAAATTAACTACAAAATTAACTACAAAATTAACTACAAAATAAATTACAAAATTAACTACAAAATTACTACAAAATAACTACAAAGTTAACTACAAAATTAACTACAAAATTTACTACAAACTTTACTACAAAATTAACTACAAAATTAACTACAAAATAACTACAAAGTTAACTACAAAATTAACTACAAGCTTAACTACAAGCTTAACTACAAGCTTAACTACAAGCTTAACTATAAGCTTAACTACAAGCTTAACTACAATCTTAACTGCAAGCTTAACTACAAGCTTAACTACAAGGCTAACTACAATTAAAACTACAACCTTAACAACGGGCTTAAATACAAGAATAATTACAATCTTAACTACGAGCTTAACTAAGGGCCTAAATACAAGCCTAACAGAAGTCTTAACTACAAGCTTGAATACAAGATTAACTACAAGCTTAACTACCAGCACAACTACAAGCTTAACTACAAGCTTCACTACAAGCATAACTGCAATATTACCTACAAAATTAACTACAAAATTAACTACAAAACTAACTACAAAAATAATTACAAAATTAACTACATAATTAACTACAAAATTAACTACAAAATTAACTACATAATTAACTACAAAATTAACTACAAAATTAACTACAAAATTAACTACAAAATTAACTACAAAATTGACTACAAAATTAACTACAAAATTAACTACAAAATTAACTACAAAATTAAATACAAAATTAACTACAAAATTACTACAAAATAACAACAAAGTTAACTACCAAATTAACTACAAAATTAACTACAAAATTAGTTACAAAATTAACTACAAAATTAACTAAAAAATTAATTACAAAATTAACTACAAAATTAACTACAAAATAACTACAAAATAACTACAAAGTTAACTACAAAATTAACTACAAAATTTACTACAAACTTTACTACAAAATTAACTACAAAATAACTACAAAATTCACTACAAAATTAACTACAAAATTAACTACAAAATGACTACAAAATTAACTCCAAATTAACTACAAAATTAACTATCAAATAACTACAAAATTAAATACAAAATTAACTACAAAATTAACTACAACATTAACTACAAAAATAACTACAAAAATAACTACATAATTAAATACAAAATTAACTACAAAATTTAATACAAAATTAACTACAAAATTAACTACAAAATTAGTTACAAAATTAACTACAAAAATAACTACAAAGTTAACTACAAAATTAACTACAAAATTTACTACAAACTTTACTACAAAATTAACTACAAAATAACTACAAAATTCACTACAAAATTAACTACAAAATTAACTACAAAATGACTACAAAATTAACTCCAAATTAACTACAAAATTAACTATCAAATAACTACTAAATTAACTACAAAATTAACTACAAAATTAACTACAAAATTAACTACAAAATTAACTACAAAATTAACTACAAAATTAACTACAAAATTAACTACAAAATTAACTACAAAATTAACTACAAAATTAACTACAAAATAAATTACAAAATTAACTACAAAATTACTACAAAATAACTACAAAGTTAACTACAAAATTAACTACAAAATTTACTACAAACTTTACTACAAAATTAACTACAAAATTAACTACAAAATAACTACAAAGTTAACTACAAAATTAACTACAAGCTTAACTACAAGCTTAACTACAAGCTTAACTACAAGCTTAACTATAAGCTTAACTACAAGCTTAACTACAATCTTAACTGCAAGCTTAACTACAAGCTTAACTACAAGGCTAACTACAATTAAAACTACAACCTTAACAACGGGCTTAAATACAAGAATAATTACAATCTTAACTACGAGCTTAACTAAGGGCCTAAATACAAGCCTAACAGAAGTCTTAACTACAAGCTTGAATACAAGCTTAACTACAAGCTTAACTACCAGCACAACTACAAGCTTAACTACAAGCTTCACTACAAGCATAACTGCAATATTACCTACAAAATTAACTACAAAATTAACTACAAAACTAACTACAAAAATAATTACAAAATTAACTACATAATTAACTACAAAATTAACTACAAAATTAACTACATAATTAACTACAAAATTAACTACAAAATTAACTACAAAATTAACTACAAAATTAACTACAAAATTGACTACAAAATTAACTACAAAATTAACTACAAAATTAACTACAAAATTAAATACAAAATTAACTACAAAATTAATTACAAAATTAACTACAACATTAACTACAAAAATAACTACAAAATTAACTACATAATTAACTACAAAATTAACTAAAAAATTAACTACCAAATTAACTACAAAATTAACTACAAAATTAGTTACAAAATTAACTACAAAATTAACTAAAAAATTAATTACAAAATTAACTACAAAATTAACTACAAAATAACTACAAAATAACTACAAAGTTAACTACAAAATTAACTACAAAATTTACTACAAACTTTACTACAAAATTAACTACAAAATAACTACAAAATTCACTACAAAATTAACTACAAAATTAACTACAAAATGACTACAAAATTAACTCCAAATTAACTACAAAATTAACTATCAAATAACTACTAAATTAACTACAAAATTAACTACAAAATTAACTACAAAATTAACTACAAAATTAACTACAAAATTAACTACAAAATTAACTACAAAATTAACTACAAAATTAACTACAAAATAAATTACAAAATTAACTACAAAATTACTACAAAATAACTACAAAGTTAACTACAAAATTAACTACAAAATTTACTACAAACTTTACTACAAAATTAACTACAAAATTAACTACAAAATAACTACAAAGTTAACTACAAAATTTACTACAAGCTTAACTACAAGCTTAACTACAAGCTTAACTACAAGCTTAACTATAAGCTTAACTACAAGCTTAACTACAATCTTAACTGCAAGCTTAACTACAAGCTTAACTACAAGGCTAACTACAATTAAAACTACAACCTTAACAACGGGCTTAAATACAAGAATAATTACAATCTTAACTACGAGCTTAACTAAGGGCCTAAATACAAGCCTAACAGAAGTCTTAACTACAAGCTTGAATACAAGATTAACTACAAGCTTAACTACCAGCACAACTACAAGCTTAACTACAAGCTTCACTACAAGCATAACTGCAATATTACCTACAAAATTAACTACAAAATTAACTACAAAACTAACTACAAAAATAATTACAAAATTAACTACATAATTAACTACAAAATTAACTACAAAATTAACTACATAATTAACTACAAAATTAACTACAAAATTAACTACAAAATTAACTACAAAATTAACTACAAAATTGACTACAAAATTAACTACAAAATTAACTACAAAATTAACTACAAAATTAAATACAAAATTAACTACAAAATTAATTACAAAATTAACTACAAAATTACTACAAAATAACAACAAAGTTAACTACCAAATTAACTACAAAATTAACTACAAAATTAGTTACAAAATTAACTACAAAATTAACTAAAAAATTAATTACAAAATTAACTACAAAATTAACTACAAAATAACTACAAAATAACTACAAAGTTAACTACAAAATTAACTACAAAATTTACTACAAACTTTACTACAAAATTAACTACAAAATAACTACAAAATTCACTACAAAATTAACTACAAAATTAACTACAAAATGACTACAAAATTAACTCCAAATTAACTACAAAATTAACTATCAAATAACTACAAAATTAACTACAAAATTAACTACAAAATTAACTACAACATTAACTACAAAAATAACTACAAAAATAACTACATAATTAAATACAAAATTAACTACAAAATTTAATACAAAATTAACTACAAAATTAACTACAAAATTAGTTACAAAATTAACTACAAAAATAACTACAAAGTTAACTACAAAATTAACTACAAAATTTACTACAAACTTTACTACAAAATTAACTACAAAATAACTACAAAATTCACTACAAAATTAACTACAAAATTAACTACAAAATGACTACAAAATTAACTCCAAATTAACTACAAAATTAACTATCAAATAACTACTAAATTAACTACAAAATTAACTACAAAATTAACTACAAAATTAACTACAAAATTAACTACAAAATTAACTACAAAATTAACTACAAAATTAACTACAAAATTAACTACAAAATTAACTACAAAATTAACTACAAAATAAATTACAAAATTAACTACAAAATTACTACAAAATAACTACAAAGTTAACTACAAAATTAACTACAAAATTTACTACAAACTTTACTACAAAATTAACTACAAAATTAACTACAAAATAACTACAAAGTTAACTACAAAATTAACTACAAGCTTAACTACAAGCTTAACTACAAGCTTAACTACAAGCTTAACTATAAGCTTAACTACAAGCTTAACTACAATCTTAACTGCAAGCTTAACTACAAGCTTAACTACAAGGCTAACTACAATTAAAACTACAACCTTAACAACGGGCTTAAATACAAGAATAATTACAATCTTAACTACGAGCTTAACTAAGGGCCTAAATACAAGCCTAACAGAAGTCTTAACTACAAGCTTGAATACAAGATTAACTACAAGCTTAACTACCAGCACAACTACAAGCTTAACTACAAGCTTCACTACAAGCATAACTGCAATATTACCTACAAAATTAACTACAAAATTAACTACAAAACTAACTACAAAAATAATTACAAAATTAACTACATAATTAACTACAAAATTAACTACAAAATTAACTACATAATTAACTACAAAATTAACTACAAAATTAACTACAAAATTAACTACAAAATTAACTACAAAATTGACTACAAAATTAACTACAAAATTAACTACAAAATTAACTACAAAATTAAATACAAAATTAACTACAAAATTAATTACAAAATTAACTACAAAATTACTACAAAATAACAACAAAGTTAACTACAAAATTAACTACAAAATTTACTACAAACTCTACTACAAAATTAACTACAAAATTTACTACAAACTTTACTACAAAATTAACTACAAAATTAACTACAAAATTAACTACAAAATAACTACAAAGTTAACTACAAAATTAACTACAAAATTAACTACAAAATTAACTACAAAATTAACTACAAAATTAACTACAACATTAACTAAAAAACTGACTACAAAATTAACTACAAAATTAACTACAAAATTAACTACAACATTAACTACAACATTAAATACAAAAATAACTACAAAAATAACTACATAATTAACTACAAAATTACTACAAAATTAACTACAAAATTTACTACAAAATTTACTACAAAATTAACTACAAAATTAACTACAAAATTAACTACAAAATTAACTACAAAATTAACTACAAAATTAACTACAAAATTAATTTCAAAATTAACTACAAAATAACCACAAAATAACTACAAAATTAACTACAAAATTAACTACAAAATTAAGTACAAAATTAAGTACAAACTTTACTACAAGTTTTACTACAAAATTAACTAAAAAACTAACTACAAAATTAACTACAAGATTAACTACAACATTAACTACAACATTAACTACAAAAATAACTACAAAAATAACTACAAAAATAACTACATAATTAAATACAAAATTAACTACAAAATTAACTACAAAATTAACTACAAAATTAACTACAAAATTAGTTACAAAATTAACTACAAAATTAACTAAAAAATTAATTACAAAATTAACTACAAAATAACTACAAAATAACTACAAAGTTAACTACAAAATTAACTACAGAATTTACTACAAACTTTACTACAAAATTAACTACAAAATAACTGCAAAATTCACTACAAACTTAAACACAAAATTAACTACAAAATGACTACAAAATTAACTCCAAATTAACTATCAAATAACTACTAAATTAACTACAAAATTAACTACAAAATTAACTACAAAATTAACTACAAAAATTACTACAAAATTAACTACAAAATTAACTACAAAATTAACTACAAAATTAATTACAAAATTAACTACAAAATTACAACAAAATAACTACAAAGTTAACTACAAAATTAACTACAAAATTTACTACAAAATAACTACAAAGTTAACTACAAAATTAACTACAAAATTAACTACAAAATTAACTACAAAATTAACTACAAACTTTACTACAAGATTTACTACAAAATTAACTAAAAAACTGACTACAAAATTAACTACAAAATTAACTACAAAATTAACTACAACATTAACTACAACATTAACTACAAAAATAACTACAAAATTAACTACATAATTAACTACAAAATTAACTACAAAATTAACTACAAAATTAACTACAAAATTAACTACAAAATTAACTACAAAATTAGTTACAAAATTAACTACAAAATTAACTAAAACATTAATTACAAAATTAACTACAAAATTAACTACAAAATAACTACAAAATAACTACAAAGTTAACTACAAAATTAACTACAAAATTTACTACAAACTTTACTACAAAATTAACTACAAAATAACTGCAAAATTCACTACAAAATTAACTACAAAATTAACTACAAAATGACTACAAAATTAACTCCAAATTAACTACAAAATTAACTATCAAATAACTACTAAATTAACTACAAAATTAACTACAAAATTAACTACAAAATTAACTACAGAATTAACTACAAAATTAACTACAAAATTAACTACAAAATTAACTACAAAATTAACTACAAAATAAATTACAAAATTAACTACAAAATTACTACAAAATAACTACAAAGTTAACTTCAAAATTAACTACAAAATTTACTACAAACTTTACTACAAAAATAACTACAAAATTAACTACAAAATTAACTACAAAATAACTACAAAGTTAACTACAAAATAAACTACAAAATTAACTACAAAATTAACTACAAACTTTACTACAAGTTTTACTACAAAATTAACTAAAAAACTGACTACAAAATTAACTACAAAATTAACTACAAAATTAACTACAACATTAACTACAACATTAACTACAACATTAACTACAAAAATAACTACAAAATTAACTACATAATTAACTACAAAATTAACTACAAAATTATCTACAAAATTAACTACAAAATTAACTACAAAATTAACGACAAAATTAGTTACAAAATTAACTCCAAAATTAACTAAAAAATTAATTACAAAATTAACTACAAAATTAACTACAAAATAACTACAAACTTTACTACAAAATTAACTACAAAATAACTGCAAAATTCACTACAAAATTAACTACAAAATTAACTACAAAATGACTACAAAATTAACTCCAAATTAACTACAAAATTAACTATCAAATAACTACTAAATTAACTACAAAATTAACTACAAAATTAACTACAAAATTAACTACAAAATTAACTACAAAATTAACTACAAAATTAACTACAAAATTAATTACAAAATTAACTACAAAATTACTACAAAATAACAACAAAGTTAACTACAAAATTAACTACAAAATTTACTACAAACTTTACTACAAAATTAACAACAAAGTTAACTACAAAATTAACTACAAAATTTACTACAAACTTTACTACAAAATTAACTACAAAATTAACTACAAAATTAACTACAAAATAACTACAAAGTTAACTACAAAATTAACTACAAAATTAACTACAAAATTAACTACAAACTTTACTACAAGTTTTACTACAAAATTAACTAAAAAACTGACTACAAAATTAACTACAAAATTAACTACAAAATTAACTACAACATTAACTACAACATTAACTACAAAAATAACTACAAAATTAACTACATAATTAACTACAAAATTAACTACAAAATTAACTACAAAATTAACTACAAAATTAACTACAAAATTAACTACAAAATTAGTTACAAAATTAACTACAAAATTAACTAAAAAATTAATTACAAAATTAACTACAAAATTAACTACAAAATAACTACAAAATAACTACAAAGTTAACTACAAAATTAACTACAAAATTTACTACAAACTTTACTACAAACTTTACTACAAAATTAACTACAAAATAACTACAAAATTCACTACAAAATTAACAACAAAATAACTGCAAGCATAACTACAAGCTTAATTACAATTTTAAACACAAGCTTAACCACAAGCTTACCAACAAGCTCAACTACAAGCTTAACTACAAGCTTAACTACAAGCTTAACTACAACCTTAACTACAAGCTTAACTACAAGCTTAACTACAAGCTTAACTACAAGCTTAACTACAAGCTTAACTACAAGCCTAACTACAATTAAAACTACAACCTTAACAACGGGCTTAAATACAAGAATAACTACAATCTTAACTACGAGCTTAACTAAGGGCCTACATGCAAGCCTAACAGCAGTCTTAACTACAAGCTTGAATACAAGATTAACTACAAGCTTAACTACCAGCACAACTTCAAGCTTAACTACAAGCATAACAGCAACATTAACTACAAAATTAACTACAAAATTAACTACAAAACTAACTACAAAAATAACTAGAAAATTAACTACATAATTAACTACAAAATTAACTACAAAATTAACTACAAAATTAACTACAAAATAACTACAAAATAACTACAAAATTCACTACAAAAATAACTACAAAATTAACTACAAAATAACTACATAATTAACTCCAAATTAACTACAAAATTAACTATCAAATAACTACTAAATTAACTACAAAATTAACTACAAAATTAACTACAAAATTAACTACAAGCTAAACTACAAGCTAAACTACAAGCCTAACCACAAGCATAACTACAAGCATAACTACAAGCTTAATTACAATTTTAAACAAAAGCTTAACAACAAGCTTAACTACAAGCTTAACTACAAGCTTAACTACAAGCTTAACTATAAGCTTAACTACAAGCTTAACTACAATCTTAACTACAATCTTAACTACAAGCTTAACTACAAGGCTAACTACAATTAAAACTACAACCTTAACTACGGCCTTAAATACAAGAATAATTACAATCTTAACTACGAGCTTAACTAAGTGCCTAAATGCAAGCCTAACAGCAGTCTTAACTACAAGCTTGAATACAAGATTAACTACCAGCTTAACTACAAGCTTAACTACAAGCTTAACTACAAGCTTAACTACAAGCTTAACTACAAGCTTAACTACAAGCTTAACTACAAGCTTAACTAATATCTGAACTACAAGCTGAACTACAAGCATAACTACAAGCTGAACCACAAGCTGAACTACAAAATTAACTACAAAATTAGTTACAAAATTAACTACAAAATTAACTACAAAATTAACTACAAAATAACTACAAAATAACTACAAAGTTAACTACAAAATTAACTACAAAATTTACTACAAACTTTACTACAAAATTAACTACAAAATAACTGCAAAATTCACTACAAAATTAACTACAAAATTAACTACAAAATCACTACAAAATTAACTCCAAATGAACTACAAAATTAACTACAACATTAACTACACAATTAACTACAAAAATAACTACAAAACTAACTACAAAATTAACTACAACATTAACTACAACATTAACTACAAAAATAACTACAAAAATAACTACATAATTAACTACAAAATTACTACAAAATTAACTACAACATTAACTACAAAATTTACTACAAAATTAACTACAAAATTAACTACAAAATTAACTACAAAATTAACTACAAAATTAACTACAAAATTAACTACAAAATTAACTACAAAATTAACTACAAAATTAAATACAAACTTTACTACAAGTTTTACTACAAAATTAACTAAAAAACTAACTACAAAATTAACTACAAAATTAACTACAAAATTAACTACAACATTAACTACAAAAATAACTACAAAAATAACTACATAATTAAATACAAATATAACTACAAAATTAACTACAAAATTAACTACAAAATTAACTACAAAATTAGTTACAAAATTAACTACAAAATTAACTAAAAAATTAATTACAAAATTAATTACAAAATAACTACAAAATAACTACAAAGTTAACTACAAAATTAACTACAGAATTTACTACAAACTTTACTACAAAATTAACTACAAAATAACTGCAAAATTCACTACAAACTTAAATACAAAATTAACTACAAAATGACTACAAAATTAACTCCAAATTAACTACAAAATTAACTATCAAATAACTACTAAATTAACTACAAAATTAACTACAAAATTAACTACAAAATTAACTACAAAAATTACTACAAAATAAACTACAAAATTAACTACAAAATTAACTACAAAATTAACTACAAAAATAACTACATAATTAACTACAAAATAACTACAAAGTTAACTACAAAATTAACTACAAAATTTACTACAAAATAACTACAAAGTTAACTACAAAATTAGCTACAAAATTAACTACAAAATTAACTACAAAATTAACTACAAAATTAACTACAAACTTTACTACAAGTTTTACTACAAAATTAACTAAAAAACTGACTACAAAATTAACTACAAAATTAACTACAAAATTAACTACAACATTAACTACAACATTAACTACAAAAATAACTACAAAATTAACTACATAATTAACTACAAAATTAACTACAAAATTATCTACAAAATTAACAACAAAATTAACTACAAAATTAACTACAAAATTAGTTACAAAATTAACTACAAAATTAACTAAAAAATTAATTACAAAATTAACTACAAAATTAACTACAAAATAACTACAAAATAACTACAAAGTTAACTACAAAATTAACTACAAAATTTACTACAAACTTTGCTACAAACTTTACTACAAAATTAACTACAAAATAACTACAAAATTCACTACAAAATTAACTACAAAATAACTGCAAGCATAACAACAAGCTTAATTACAATTTTAAACACAAGCTTAACCACAAGCTTAACAACAAGCTCAACTACAAGCTTAACTACAAGCTTAACTACAAGCTTAACTACAACCTTAACTACAAGCTTAACTACAAGCTTAACTACAAGCTTAACTACAAGCTTAACTACAAGCCTAACTACAATTAAAACTACAACCTTAACAACGGGCTTAAATACAAGAATAACTACAATCTTAACTACGAGCTTAACTAAGGGCCTACATACAAGCCTAACAGCAGTCTTAACTACAAGCTTGAATACAAGATTAACTACAAGCTTAACTACCAGCACAACTTCAAGCTTAACTACAAGCTTAACTACAAGCATAACAGCAACATTAACTACAAAATTAACTACAAAATTAACTACAAAACTAACTACAAAAATAACTAGAAAATTAACTACATAATTAACTACAAAATTAACTACAAAATTAACTACAAAATAACTACAAAATAACTACAAAATTCACTACAAAAATAACTACAAAATTAACTACAAAATAACTACATAATTAACTACAAAATTAACTACAAAATTAACTACAAAATTAACTACAAAATTAACTACAAAATTAATTTCAAAATTAACTACAAAATAACCACAAAATAACTACAAAGTTAACTACAAAATTAACTACAAAATTAACTACAAAATTAAGTACAAACTTTACTACAAGTTTTACTACAAAATTAACTATAAAACTAACTACAAAATTAACTACAAAATTAACTACAAAATTAACTACAACATTAACTACAACATTAACTACAAAAATAACTACAAAATTAACTACATAATTAAATACAAAATTAACTACAAAATTAACTACAAAATTAACTATAAAATTAACTACAAAATTAACTACAAAATTAGTTACAAAATTAACTACAAAATTAACTAAAAAATTAATTACAAAATTAACTACAAAATAACTACAAAAAAACTACAAAGTTAACTACAAAATTTACTACAAACTTTACTACAAAATTAACTACAAAATAACTGCAAAATTCACTACAAACTTAACTACAAAATTAACTACAAAATGACTACAAAATTAACTCCAAATTAACTACAGAATTAACTATCAAATAACTACTAAATTAACTACAAAATTAACTACAAAATTAACTACAAAATTAACTACAAAATTAACTACAAAATTAACTACAAAATTAACTACAAAATTAACTACAAAATTAACTACAAAATTAACTACAACATTAACTACAAAAATAACTACAAAAATAACTACATAATTAAATACAAAATTAACTACAAAATTTAATACAAAATTAACTACAAAATTAACTACAAAATTAGTTACAAAATTAACTACAAAATTAACTAAAAAATTAATTACAAAATTAATTACAAAATAACTACAAAATAACTACAAAGTTAACTACAAAATTAACTACAGAATTTACTACAAACTTTACTACAAAATTAACTACAAAATAACTGCAAAATTCACTACAAACTTAAATACAAAATTAACTACAAAATGACTACAAAATTAACTCCAAATTAACTACAAAATTAACTATCAAATAACTACTAAATTAACTACAAAATTAACTACAAAATTAACTACAAAATTAACTACAAAAATTACTACAAAATAAACTACAAAATTAACTACAAAATTAACTACAAAATTAATTACAAAATTAACTACAAAATTACTACAAAATAACTACAAAGTTAACTACAAAATTAACTACAAAATTTACTACAAAATAACTACAAAGTTAACTACAAAATTAACTACAAAATTAACTACAAAATTAACTACAAAATTAACTACAAACTTTACTACAAGTTTTACTACAAAATTAACTACAAAATTAACTACAAAATTAACTACAACATTAACTACAACATTAACTACAAAAATAACTACAAAATTAACTACATAATTAACTACAAAATTAACTACAAAATTATCTACAAAATTAACTACAAAATTAGTTACAAAATTAACTACAAAATTAACTAAAAAATTAATTACAAAATTAATTACAAAATAACTACAAAATAACTACAAAGTTAACTACAAAATTAACTACAGAATTTACTACAAACTTTACTACAAAATTAACTACAAAATAACTGCAAAATTCACTACAAACTTAAATACAAAATTAACTACAAAATGACTACAAAATTAACTCCAAATTAACTACAAAATTAACTATCAAATAACTACTAAATTAACTACAAAATTAACTACAAAATTAACTACAAAATTAACTACAAAAATTACTACAAAATTAACTACAAAATTAACTACAAAATTAACTACAAAATTAATTACAAAATTAACTACAAAATTACTACAAAATAACTACAAAGTTAACTACAAAATTAACTACAAAATTTACTACAAAATAACTACAAAGTTAACTACAAAATTAACTACAAAATTAACTACAAAATTAACTACAAAATTAACTACAAAATTAACTACAAACTTTACTACAAGTTTTACTACAAAATTAACTAAAAAACTGACTACAAAATTAACTACAAAATTAACTACAAAATTAACTACAACATTAACTACAACATTAACTACAAAAATAACTACAAAATTAACTACATAATTAACTACAAAATTAACTACAAAATTATCTACAAAATTAACAACAAAATTAACTACAAAATTAACTACAAAATTAGTTACAAAATTAACTACAAAATTAACTAAAAAATTAATTACAAAATTAACTACAAAATTAACTACAAAATAACTACAAAATAACTACAAAGTTAACTACAAAATTAACTACAAAATTTACTACAAACTTTACTACAAACTTTACTACAAAATTAACTACAAAATAACTACAAAATTCACTACAAAATTAACTACAAAATAACTGCAAGCATAACAACAAGCTTAATTACAATTTTAAACACAAGCTTAACCACAAGCTTAACAACAAGCTCAACTACAAGCTTAACTACAAGCTTAACTACAAGCTTAACTACAACCTTAACTACAAGCTTAACTACAAGCTTAACTACAAGCTTAACTACAAGCTTAACTACAAGCCTAACTACAATTAAAACTACAACCTTAACAACGGGCTTAAATACAAGAATAACTACAATCTTAACTACGAGCTTAACTAAGGGCCTACATACAAGCCTAACAGCAGTCTTAACTACAAGCTTGAATACAAGATTAACTACAAGCTTAACTACCAGCACAACTTCAAGCTTAACTACAAGCTTAACTACAAGCATAACAGCAACATTAACTACAAAATTAACTACAAAATTAACTACAAAACTAACTACAAAAATAACTAGAAAATTAACTACATAATTAACTACAAAATTAACTACAAAATTAACTACAAAATTAACTACAAAATAACTACAAAATAACTACAAAATTCACTACAAAAATAACTACAAAATTAACTACAAAATAACTACATAATTAACTCCAAATTAACTACAAAATTAACTATCAAATAACTACTAAATTAACTACAAAATTAACTACAAAATTAACTACAAAATTAACTACAAGCTGAACTACAAGCTAAACTACAAGCCTAACCACAAGCATAACTACAAGCATAACTACAAGCTTAATTACAATTTTAAACAAAAGCTTAACAACAAGCTTAACTACAAGCTTAACTACAAGCTTAACTACAAGCTTAACTATAAGCTTAACTACAAGCTTAACTACAATCTTAACTACAAGCTTAACTACAAGCTTAACTACAAGGCTAACTACAATTAAAACTACAACCTTAACTGCGGCCTTAAATACAAGAATAATTACAATCTTAACTACGAGCTTAACTAAGTGCCTAAATGCAAGCCTAACAGCAGTCTTAACTACAAGCTTGAATACAAGATTAACTACAAGCTTAACTACAAGCTTAACTACAAGCTTAACTACAAGCTTAACTACAAGCTTAACTACAAGCTTAACTACAAGCTTAACTACAAGCTTAACTACAAGCTTAACTAATATCTGAACTACAAGCTGAACTACAAGCATAACTACAAGCTGAACCACAAGCTGAACTACAAAATTAACTACAAAATTAGTTACAAAATTAACTACAAAATTAACTAAAAAATTAATTACAAAATTAATTACAAAATAACTACAAAATAACTACAAAGTTAACTACAAAATTAACTACAGAATTTACTACAAACTTTACTACAAAATTAACTACAAAATAACTGCAAAATTCACTACAAACTTAAATACAAAATTAACTACAAAATGACTACAAAATTAACTCCAAACTAACTACAAAATTAACTATCAAATAACTACTAAATTAACTACAAAATTAACTACAAAATTAACTACAAAATTAACTACAAAAATTACTACAAAATTAACTACAAAATTAACTACAAAATTAACTACAAAATTAATTACAAAATTAACTACAAAATTACTACAAAATAACTACAAAGTTAACTACAAAATTAACTACAAAATTTACTACAAAATAACTACAAAGTTAACTACAAAATTAACTACAAAATTAACTACAAAATTAACTACAAAATTAACTACAAACTTTACTACAAGTTTTACTACAAAATTAACTAAAAAACTGACTACAAAATTAACTACAAAATTAACTACAAAATTAACTACAACATTAACTACAACATTAACTACAAAAATAACTACAAAATTAACTACATAATTAACTACAAAATTAACTACAAAATTATCTACAAAATTAACAACAAAATTAACTACAAAATTAACTACAAAATTAGTTACAAAATTAACTACAAAATTAACTAAAAAATTAATTACAAAATTAACTACAAAATTAACTACAAAATAACTACAAAATAACTACAAAGTTAACTACAAAATTAACTACAAAATTTACTACAAACTTTACTACAAACTTTACTACAAAATTAACTACAAAATAACTACAAAATTCACTACGAAATTAACTACAAAATAACTGCAAGCATAACAACAAGCTTAATTACAATTTTAAACACAAGCTTAACCACAAGCTTAACAACAAGCTCAACTACAAGCTTAACTACAAGCTTCACTACAAGCTTAACTACAACCTTAACTACAAGCTTAACTACAAGCTTAACTACAAGCTTAACTACAAGCTTAACTACAAGCCTAACTACAATTAAAACTACAACCTTAACAACGGGCTTAAATACAAGAATAACTACAATCTTAACTACGAGCTTAACTAAGGGCCTACATACAAGCCTAACAGCAGTCTTAACTACAAGCTTGAATACAAGATTAACTACAAGCTTAACTACCAGCACAACTTCAAGCTTAACTACAAGCTTAACTACAAGCATAACAGCAACATTAACTACAAAATTAACTACAAAATTAAATACAAAACTAACTACAAAAATAACTAGAAAATTAACTACATAATTAACTACAAAATTAACTACAAAATTAACTACAAAATAACTACAAAATAACTACAAAATTCACTACAAAAATAACTACAAAATTAACTACAAAATAACTACATAATTAACTCCAAATTAACTACAAAATTAACTATCAAATAACTACTAAATTAACTACAAAATTAACTACAAAATTAACTACAAAATTAACTACAAGCTGAACTACAAGCTAAACTACAAGCCTAACCACAAGCATAACTACAAGCATAACTACAAGCTTAATTACAATTTTAAACAAAAGCTTAACAACAAGCTTAACTACAAGCTTAACTACAAGCTTAACTACAAGCTTAACTATAAGCTTAACTACAAGCTTAACTACAATCTTAACTACAAGCTTAACTACAAGCTTAACTACAAGGCTAACTACAATTAAAACTACAACCTTAACTGCGGCCTTAAATACAAGAATAATTACAATCTTAACTACGAGCTTAACTAAGTGCCTAAATGCAAGCCTAACAGCAGTCTTAACTACAAGCTTGAATACAAGATTAACTACAAGCTTAACTACAAGCTTAACTATAAGCTTAACTACAAGCTTAACTACAAGCTTAACTACAAGCTTAACTACAAGCTTAACTACAAGCTTAACTAATATCTGAACTACAAGCTGAACTACAAGCATAACTACAAGCTGAACCACAAGCTGAACTACAAAATTAACTACAAAATTAGTTACAAAATTAACTACAAAATTAACTAAAAAATTAATTACAAAATAACTACAATATAACTACAAAGTTAACTACAAAATTAACTACAAAATTTACTACAAATATTACTACAAAATTAACTACAAAATAACTGCAAAATTCACTACAAAATTAACTACAAAATTAACTACAAAATGACTACAAAATTAACTCCAAATTAACTACAAAATTAACTATCAAATAACTACTAAATTAACTACAAAATTAACTACAGAATTAACTACAAAATTAACTACAAAATTAACTACAAAATTAACTACAAAATTAACTATCAAATAACTACAAAATTAACTACAAAATTAACTACAAAATTAACTACAAAATTAACTACAAAATTAACTACAAAATTAACTACAAAATTAACTACAAAATTAACTACAAAATTACTACAAAATAACAACAAAGTTAACTACAAAATTAACTACAAAATTACCTACAAAATTAACTACAAACTTTACTACAAGTTTTACTACAAAATTAACTAAAAAACTGACTACAAAATTAACTACAAAATTAACTACAAAATTAACTACAAGATTAACTACAACATTAACTACAAAAATAACTACAAAATTAACTACATAATTAACTACAAAATTAACTACAAAATTAACTACAAAATTAACTACAAAATTAACTACAAAATTAACTACAAAATTAACTACAAAATTAACTAAAAAATTAATTACAAAATTAACTACAAAATTAACTACAAAATAACTACAAAATAACTACAAAATTAACTACAAAATTAACTACAAAATTTACTACAAACTTTACTACAAAATTATATACAAAATAACTGCAAAATTCACTACAAAATTAACTACAAAATTAACTACAAAATGACTACAAAATTAACTCCAAATTAACTACAAAATTAACTATCAAATAACTACAAAATTAACTACAAAAGTAACTACAAAATTAACTACAAAATTAACTACAAAATTAACTACAAAATTAATTACAAAATTAACTACAAAATTACTACAAAATAACTACAAAGTTAACTACAAAATTAACTACAAAATTTACTACAAACTTTACTACAAAATTAACTACAAAATTAACTACAAAATTAACTACAAAATTAACTACAAGCTGAACTACAAGCTGAACTACAAGCTAAACTACAAGCCTAACCACAAGCATAACTACAAGCATAACTACAAGCTTAATTACAATTTTAAACACAAGCTTAACAACAAGCTTAACTACAAGCTTAACTACAAGCTTAACTACAAGCTTAACTACAAGCTTATTTATAAGCTTAACTACAAGCTTAACTACAAGGCTAACTACAATTAAAACTACAACCTTAACAACGGGCTTAAATACAAGAATATTTACAATCTTAACTACTAACTTAACTAAGGGCCTAAATACAAGCCTAACAGCAGTCTTAACTACAAGCTTGAATACAAGATTAACTACAAGCTTAACTACCAGCACATTTACAAGCTTAACTACAAGCTTCACTACAAGCATAACTGCAATATTACCTACAAAATTAACTACAAAATTAACTACAAAACTAACTACAAAAATAATTACAAAATTAACTACATAATTAACTACAAAATTAACTACAAAATTAACTACAAAATTAACTACAAAATAACTACAAAATTCACTACAAAAATAACTACAAAATTAACTAAATAATTAACTACAAAATTAACTACAAAATTAACTACAAAATTAACTACAAAATTAACTACAAAATTAACTACAAAATTAACTACAAAATTAACTACAAAATTAACTAAAAAATTAATTACAAAATTAACTACAAAATTAACTACAAAATAACTACAAAATAACTACAAAATTAACTACAAAATTAACTACAAAATTTACTACAAACTTTACTACAAAATTAACTACAAAATAACTGCAAAATTCACTACAAAATTAACTACAAAATTAACTACAAAATGACTACAAAATTAACTCCAAATTAACTACAAAATTAACTATCAAATAACTACAAAATTAACTACAAAAGTAACTACAAAATTAACTACAAAATTAACTACAAAATTAACTACAAAATTAACTACAAAATTAATTACAAAATTAACTACAAAATTACTACAAAATAACTACAAAGTTAACTACAAAATTAACTACAAAATTTACTACAAACTTTACTACAAAATTAACTACAAAATTAACTACAAAATTAACTACAAAATTAACTACAAGCTGAACTACAAGCTGAACTACAAGCTAAACTACAAGCCTAACCACAAGCATAACTACAAGCATAACTACAAGCTTAATTACAATTTTAAACACAAGCTTAACAACAAGCTTAACTACAAGCTTAACTACAAGCTTAACTACAAGCTTAACTACAAGCTTAACTATAAGCTTAACTACAAGCTTAACTACAAGCTTAACTACAATCTTAACTACAAGCTTAACTACAAGCTTAACTACAAGGCTAACTACAATTAAAACTACAACCTTAACAACGGGCTTAAATACAAGAATAATTACAATCTTAACTACGAGCTTAACTAAGGGCCTAAATACAAGCCTAACAGCAGTCTTAACTACAAGCTTGAATACAAGATTAACTACAAGCTTAACTACCAGCACAACTACAAGCTTAACTACAAGCTTCACTACAAGCATAACTGCAATATTACCTACAAAATTAACTACAAAATTAACTACAAAACTAACTACAAAAATAATTACAAAATTAACTACATAATTAACTACAAAATTAACTACAAAATTAACTACAAAATTAACTACAAAATAACTACAAAATTCACTACAAAAATAACTACAAAATTAACTACAAAATAACTACATAATTAACTCCAAATTAACTACAAAATTAACTATCAAATAACTACTACATTAACTACTAAATTAACTACAAAATTAAATACAAAAATACCTACATAATTAACAACAAAATTACTACAAAATAACTACAAAGTTAACCACAAAATTAACTACAAAATTTACTACAAAATTAACTACAAAATTAACTACAACATTAACTACAACATTTACTACAAAAATAACTACAAAATTAACCTCATAATTAACTACAAAATTAACTACAAAATTAACTACAAAATTAACTACAAAATTAACTACAAAATTAGTTACAAAATTAACTACAAAATTAGTTACAAAATTAACTACAAAATTAACTAAAAAATTAACTACAAAATTTACTACAAAATTAACTACAAGCTGAACTACAAGCTGAACTACAAGCTGAACTACAAGCCTAACCACAAGCATAACTACAAGCATAACTACAAGCTTAATTACAATTTTAAACACAAGCTTAACCACAAGCTTAACCACAAGCTCAACTACAAGCTTAACTACAAGCTTAACTACAAGCTTAACTACAACCTTAACTACAACCTTAACTACAAGCTTAACTCCAAGCTTAACTACAAGCTTAACTACAAGCCTAGCTACAATTAAAACTACAACCTTAACAACGGGCTTAAATACAAGAATAATTACAATCTTAACTACGAGCTTAACTTATTGCCTAAGTACAAGCCTAACAGCAGTCTTAACTACAAGCTTGAATACAAGATTAACTACAAGCTTAACTACCAGCACAACTACAAGCTTAACTACAAGCTTCACTACAACCATAACTGCAATCTACAAAATTAACTACAAAATTAACTACAAAACTAACTACAGAAATAACTACAAAATTAACCACATAATTAACTACAAAATTAACTACAAAATTAACTACAAAATTAACTACAAAATTAACTACAAAATTAACAACAAAATTAACTACAAAATTAACTACAAAATTAACTACAAAATTACTACAAAATAACAACAAAGTTAACTACAAAATTAACTACAAAATTTACTACAAACTTTACTACAAAATTAACTACAAAATTAACTACAAAATTAACTACAAAATAACTACAAAGTTAACTACAAAAATAACTACAAAATTAACTACAAAATTAACTACAACCTTTACTACAAGTTTTACTACAAAATTAACTAAAAAACTGACTACAAAATAAACTACAACATTAACTATAAAATTAACTACAACATTAACTACAACATTAACTACATAATTAACTACAAAATTAACTACAAAATTAACTACAAAATTAACTACAAAATTAACTACAAAATTAACTACAAAATTAACTACAAAATTAGTTACAAAATTAAATACAAAATTAACTAAAACATTAATTACAAAATTAACTACAAAATTAACTACAAAATAACTACAAAACAACTACAAAGTTAACTACAAAATTAACTACAAACTTTACTACAAACTTTACTACAAAATTAACTACAAAATAACTGCAAAATTCACTGCAAAATTAACTACAAAATTAACTACAAAATGACTACAAAATTAACTCCAAATTAACTACAAAATTAACTATCAAATAACTACTAAATTAACTACAAAATTAACTACAAAATTAACTACAAAATTAACTACAAAATTAACTACAAAATTAACTACAAAATTAATTACAAAATTAACTACAAAATTACTACAAAATAACTACAAAGTTAACTACAAAATTAACTACAAAATTTACTACAAACTTTACTACAAAATTAACTACAAAATTAACTACAAAATTAACTACAAAATTAACTACAAGCTGAACTACAAGCTGAACCACAAGCATAACTACAAGCATAACTACAAGCTTAACTACAATTTTAAACACAAGCTTAACCACAAGCTTAACCACAAGCTCAACTACAAGCTTAACTACAAGCTTAACTACAAGCTTAACTACAACCTTAACTACAAGCTTAACTACAAGCTTAACTCCAAGCTTAACTACAAGCTTAACTACAAGCCTAGCTACAATTAAAACTACAACCTTAACAACGGGCTTAAATACAAGAATAATTACAATCTTAACTACGAGCTTAACTTATTGCCTAAATACAAGCCTAACAGCAGTCTTAACTACAAGCTTGAATACAAGATTAACTACAAGCTTAACTACCAGCACAACTACAAGCTTCACTACAACCATAACTGCAATCTACAAAATTAACTACAAAATTAACTACAAAACTAACTACAAAAATAACTACAAAATTAACCACATAATTAACTACAAAATTAACTACAAAATTAACTACAAAATTAACTACAAAATTAACTACAAAATTAACTTCAAAATTAACTACAAAATTAACTACAAAATTAATTACAAAATTAACTACAAAATTACTACAAAATAACAACAAAGTTAACTACAAAATTAACTACAAAATTTACTACAAACTTTACTACAAAATTAACTACAAAATTAACTACAAAATTAACTACAAAATAACTACAAAGTTAACTACAAAATTAACTACAAAATTAACTACAAAATTAACTACAACATTTACTACAAGTTTTACTACAAAATTAACTAAAAAACTGACTACAAAATTAACTACAAAATTAAATACAAAATTAACTACAACATTAACTACAACATTAACTACAAAAATAACTACAAAATTAACTACATAATTAACTACAAAATTAACTACAAAATTAACTACAAAATTAACTACAAAATTAACTACAAAATTAACTACAAAATTAGTTACAAAATTAACTACAAAATTAACTAAAACATTAATTACAAAATTAACTACAAAATTAACTACAAAATAACTACAAAACAACTACAAAGTTAACTACAAAATTAACTACAAACTTTACTACAAACTTTACTACAAAATTAACTACAAAATAACTGCAAAATTCACTGCAAAATTAACTACAAAATTAACTACAAAATGACTACAAAATTAACTCCAAATTAACTACAAAATTAACTATCAAATAACTACTAAATTAACTACAAAATTAACTACAAAATTAACTACAAAATTAACTACAATATTAACTACAAAATTAACTACAAAATTAATTACAAAATTAACTACAAAATTACTACAAAATAACTACAAAGTTAACTACAAAATTAACTACAAAATTTACTACAAACTTTACTACAAAATAAACTACAAAATTAACTACAAAATTAACTACAAAATTAACTACAAAATTAACTACAAAATTAACTACAAAATTAACTACAAAATTAACTACAAAATTAACTACAAAATTAACTACAAAATTACTACAAAATAACTACAAAGTTAACTACAAAATTAACTACAAAATTTACTACAAACTTTACTACAAAATTAACTACAAAATTAACTACAAAATTTACTACAAAATTAACTACAAGCTGAACTACAAGCTGAACTACAAGCTGAACTACAAGCCTAACCACAAGCATAACTACAAGCATAACTACAAGCTTAATTACAATTTTAAACACAAGCTTAACCACAAGCTTAACCACAAGCTCAACTACAAGCTTAACTACAAGCTTAACTACAAGCTTAACTACAACCTTAACTACAAGCTTAACTACAAGCTTAACTCCAAGCTTAACTACAAGCTTAACTACAAGCCTAGCTACAATTAAAACTACAACCTTAACAACGGGCTTAAATACAAGAATAATTACAATCTTAACTACGAGCTTAACTTATTGCCTAAATACAAGCCTAACAGCAGTCTTAACTACAAGCTTGAATACAAGATTAACTACAAGCTTAACTACCAGCACAACTACAAGCTTAACTACAAGCTTCACTACAACCATAACTGCAATCTACAAAATTAACTACAAAACTAACTACAAAACTAACTACAAAAATAACTACAAAATTAACCACATAATTAACTACAAAATTAACTACAAAATTAACTACAAAATTAACTACAAAATTAACTACAAAATTAACTACAAAATTAACTACAAAATTAACTACAAAATTAATTACAAAATTAACTACAAAATTACTACAAAATAACAACAAAGTTAACTACAAAATTAACTACAAAATTTACTACAAACTTTACTACAAAATTAACTACAAAATTAACTACAAAATTAACTACAAAATAACTACAAAGTTAACTACAAAATTAACTACAAAATTAACTACAAAATTAACTACAACCTTTACTACAAGTTTTACTACAAAATTAACTAAAAAACTGACTACAAAATTAACTACAAAATTAAATACAAAATTAACTACAACATTAACTACAACATTAACTACAAAAATAACTACAAAATTAACTACATAATTAACTACAAAATTAACTACAAAATTAACTACAAAATTAACTACAAAATTAACTACAAAATTAACTACAAAATTAACTACAAAATTAACTACAAAATTAACTAAAACATTAATTACAAAATTAACTACAAAATTAACTACAAAATAACTACAAAACAACTACAAAGTTAACTACAAAATTAACTACAAACTTTACTACAAACTTTACTACAAAATTAACTACAAAATAACGGCAAAATTCACTGCAAAATTAACTACAAAATTAACTACAAAATGACTACAAAATTAACTCCAAATTAACTACAAAATTAACTATCAAATAACTACTAAATTAACTACAAAATTAACTACAAAATTAACTACAAAATTAACTACAAAATTAACTACAAAATTAACTACAAAATTAACTACAAAATTAATTGCAAAATTAACTACAAAATTACTACAAAATAACTACAAAAATAACTACAAAATTAACTACAAAATTTACTACAAACTTTACTACAAAATTAACTACAAACTTAACTACAAAATTAACTACAAAATTAACTACAAAATTAACTACAAAATTAACTACAAGCTGAACTACAAGCTGAACTACAAGCTGAACTACAAGCCTAACCACAAGCATAACTACAAGCAAAACTACAAGCTTAATTACAATTTTAAACACAAGCTTAACCACAAGCTTAACCACAAGCTCAACTACAAGCTTAACTACAAGCTTAACTACAAGCTTAACTACAACCTTAACTACAAGCTAAACTACAAGCTTAACTCCAAGCTTAACTACAAGCTTAACTACAAGCCTAGCTATAATTAAAACTACAACCTTAACAACGGGCTTAAATACAAGAATAATTACAATCTTAACTACGAGCTTAACATATTGCGTAAATACAAGCCTAACAGCAGTCTTAACTACAAGCTTGAATACAAGATTAACTACAAGCTTAACTACCAGCACAACTACAAGCTTAACTACAAGCTTCACTACAACCATAACTGCAATCTACAAAATTAACTACAAAATTAACTACAAAACTAACTACAAAAATAACTACAAAATTAACCACATAATTAACTACAAAATTAACTACAAAATTAACTACAAAATTAACTACAAAATTAACTACAAAATTAACTACAAAATTAACTACAAAATTAACTACAAAATTAATTACAAAATTAACTACAAAATTAACTACAAAATTACTACAAAATAACAACAAAGTTAACTACAAAATTAACTACAAAATTTACTACAAACTTTACTACAAAATTAACTACAAAATTAACTACAAAATTAACTACAAAATAACTACAAAGTTAACTACAAAATTAACTACAAAATTAACTACAAAATTAACTACAACCTTTACTACAAGTTTTACTACAAAATTAACTAAAAAACTGACTACAAAATTAACTACAAAATTAAATACAAAATTAACTACAACATTAACTACAACATTAACTACAAAAATAACTACAAAATTAACTACATAATTAACTACAAAATTAACTACAAAATTAACTACAAAATTAACTACAAAATTAACTACAAAATTAACTAAAACATTAATTACAAAATTAACTACAAAATTAACTACAAAATAACTACAAAACAACTACAAAGTTAACTACAAAATTAACTACAAACTTTACTACAAACTTTACTACAAAATTAACTACAAAATAACTGCAAAATTCACTGCAAAATTAACTACAAAATTAACTACAAAATGACTACAAAATTAACTCCAAATTAACTACAAAATTAACTATCAAATAACTACTAAATTAACTACAAAATTAACTACAAAATTAACTACAAAATTAACTACAAAATTAACTACAAAATTAATTACAAAATTAACTACAAAATTACTACAAAATAACTACAAAGTTAACTACAAAATTAACTACAAAATTTACTACAAACTTTACTACAAAATTAACTACAAAATTAACTACAAAATTAACTACAAAATTAACTACAAGCTTAACAACAAGCTTAACTACAAGCTTAACTACAAGCTTATTTACAAGCTTAACTACAAGCTTAACTATAAGCTTAACTACAAGCTTAACTACAATCTTAACTACAAGCTTAACTACAAGCTTAACTACAAGGCTAACTACAATTAAAACTACAACCTTAACTACGGGCTTAAATACAAGAATAATTACAATCTTAACTACGAGCTTAACTAAGGGCCTAAATGCAAGCCTAACAGCAGTCTTAACTACAAGCTTGAATACAAGATTAACTACAAGCTTAACTACCAGCATAACTACCAGCATAACTACAAGTTTAACTACTAGCTTAACTACAAGCTTAACTACAAGCTTAACTACAAGCTTAACTGCAAGCTTAACTACAAGCTTAACTACAAGCTTAACTACAAGCTTAACTACAAGCTTAACTACAAGCTTAACTACAAGCTTAACTACAAGCTTAACTAATAGCTGAACTAATAGCTGAACTACAAGCTGAACTACAAGCATAACTACAAGCTGAACCACAAGCTGAACTACAAAATTAACTACAAAATTAACTACAAAACTAACTACAAAATTAACTACAACATTAACTACAACATTAACTACAACATTAACTACAACATTAACTACAACATTAACTACAACATTAACTACAACATTAACTACAAAAATAACTACATAATTAACTACAAAATTACTACAAAATTTACTACAAAATTAACTACAAAATTTACTACAAAATTAACTACAAAATTAACTACAAAATTAACTACAAAATTAACTACAAAATTAATTTCAAAATTAACTACAAAATAACCACAAAATAACTACAAAGTTAACTACAAAATTAACTACAAAATTAACTACAAAATTAACTACAAACTTTACTACAAGTTTTACTACAAAATTAACTAAAAAACTGACTACAAAATTAACTACAAAATTAACTACAAAATTAACTATCAAATAACTACTAAATTAACTTCAAAATTAACAACAAAATTAACTACAGAATTAACTACAAAATTAACTACAAAATTAACTACAAAATTAACTACAAAATTAACTACAAAATTAACTACAAAATTAACTACAAAATTAATTACAAAATTAACTACAAAATAACTACAAAATAACTACAAAGTTAACTACAAAATTTACTACAAACTTTACTACAAAATTAACTACAAAATAACTACAAAATTCACTACAAAATTAACTACAAAATTAACTACAAAATGACTACAAAATTAACTCCAAATTAACTACAAAATTAACTATCAAATAACTACTAAGTTAACAACAAAATTAACTACAAAATTAACTACAAAATTAACTACAAAATTAACTACAAAATTAACTACAAAATTAACTACAAAATTAACTACAAGCTGAACTACAAGCTGAACTACAAGCCTAACCACAAGCATAACTACAAGCATAACTACAAGCTTAATTACAATTTTAAACACAAGCTTAACCACAAGCTTAACAACAAGCTCAACCACAAGCTTAACTACAAGCTTAACTACAACCTTAACTACAACCTTAACTACAAGCTTAACTACAAGCTTAACTACATGCTTAACTACAAGCTTAACTACAAGCCTAACTACAATTAAAACTACAACCTTAACAACGGGCTTAAATACAAGAATAACTACAATCTTAACTTCGAGCTTAACTAAGGGCCTACATACAAGCCAAACAGCAGTCTTAACTACAAGCTTGAATACAAGATTAACTACAAGCTTAACTACCAGCACAACTTCACATTTAACTACAAGTCTAACTACAAGCATAACAGCAACATTAACTACAAAATTAACTACAAAATTAACTACAAAACTAACTACAAAATTAACTACAAAATTAACTACAAAATTAACTACAAAATTAATTACAAAATTAACTACAAAATTACTACAAAATAACTACAAAAATAACTACAAAATTAACTACAAAATTTACTACAAACTTTACTACAAAATTAACTACAAACTTAACTACAAAATTAACTACAAAATTAACTACAAAATTAACTACAAAATTAACTACAAGCTGAACTACAAGCTGAACTACAAGCTGAACTACAAGCCTAACCACAAGCATAACTACAAGCATAACTACAAGCTTAATTACAATTTTAAACACAAGCTTAACCACAAGCTTAACCACAAGCTCAACTACAAGCTTAACTACAAGCTTAACTACAAGCTTAACTACAACCTTAACTACAAGCTAAACTACAAGCTTAACTCCAAGCTTAACTACAAGCTTAACTACAAGCCTAGCTATAATTAAAACTACAACCTTAACAACGGGCTTAAATACAAGAATAATTACAATCTTAACTACGAGCTTAACTTATTGCGTAAATACAAGCCTAACAGCAGTCTTAACTACAAGCTTGAATACAAGATTAACTACAAGCTTAACTACCAGCACAACTACAAGCTTAACTACAAGCTTCACTACAACCATAACTGCAATCTACAAAATTAACTACAAAATTAACTACAAAACTAACTACAAAAATAACTACAAAATTAACCACATAATTAACTACAAAATTAACTACAAAATTAACTACAAAATTAACTACAAAATTAACTACAAAATTAACTACAAAATTAACTACAAAATTAACTACAAAATTAATTACAAAATTAACTACAAAATTAACTACAAAATTACTACAAAATAACAACAAAGTTAACTACAAAATTAACTACAAAATTTACTACAAACTTTACTACAAAATTAACTACAAAATTAACTACAAAATTAACTACAAAATAACTACAAAGTTAACTACAAAATTAACTACAAAATTAACTACAAAATTAACTACAACCTTTACTACAAGTTTTACTACAAAATTAACTAAAAAACTGACTACAAAATTAACTACAAAATTAAATACAAAATTAACTACAACATTAACTACAACATTAACTACAAAAATAACTACAAAATTAACTACATAATTAACTACAAAATTAACTACAAAATTAACTACAAAATTAACTACAAAATTAACTACAAAATTAACTAAAACATTAATTACAAAATTAACTACAAAATTAACTACAAAATAACTACAAAACAACTACAAAGTTAACTACAAAATTAACTACAAACTTTACTACAAACTTTACTACAAAATTAACTACAAAATAACTGCAAAATTCACTGCAAAATTAACTACAAAATTAACTACAAAATGACTACAAAATTAACTCCAAATTAACTACAAAATTAACTATCAAATAACTACTAAATTAACTACAAAATTAACTACAAAATTAACTACAAAATTAACTACAAAATTAACTACAAAATTAATTACAAAATTAACTACAAAATTACTACAAAATAACTACAAAGTTAACTACAAAATTAACTACAAAATTTACTACAAACTTTACTACAAAATTAACTACAAAATTAACTACAAAATTAACTACAAAATTAACTACAAGCTTAACAACAAGCTTAACTACAAGCTTAACTACAAGCTTATTTACAAGCTTAACTACAAGCTTAACTATAAGCTTAACTACAAGCTTAACTACAATCTTAACTACAAGCTTAACTACAAGCTTAACTACAAGGCTAACTACAATTAAAACTACAACCTTAACTACGGGCTTAAATACAAGAATAATTACAATCTTAACTACGAGCTTAACTAAGGGCCTAAATGCAAGCCTAACAGCAGTCTTAACTACAAGCTTGAATACAAGATTAACTACAAGCTTAACTACCAGCATAACTACCAGCATAACTACAAGTTTAACTACTAGCTTAACTACAAGCTTAACTACAAGCTTAACTACAAGCTTAACTGCAAGCTTAACTACAAGCTTAACTACAAGCTTAACTACAAGCTTAACTACAAGCTTAACTACAAGCTTAACTACAAGCTTAACTACAAGCTTAACTAATAGCTGAACTAATAGCTGAACTACAAGCTGAACTACAAGCATAACTACAAGCTGAACCACAAGCTGAACTACAAAATTAACTACAAAATTAACTACAAAACTAACTACAAAATTAACTACAACATTAACTACAACATTAACTACAACATTAACTACAACATTAACTACAACATTAACTACAACATTAACTACAACATTAACTACAAAAATAACTACATAATTAACTACAAAATTACTACAAAATTTACTACAAAATTAACTACAAAATTTACTACAAAATTAACTACAAAATTAACTACAAAATTAACTACAAAATTAACTACAAAATTAATTTCAAAATTAACTACAAAATAACCACAAAATAACTACAAAGTTAACTACAAAATTAACTACAAAATTAACTACAAAATTAACTACAAACTTTACTACAAGTTTTACTACAAAATTAACTAAAAAACTGACTACAAAATTAACTACAAAATTAACTACAAAATTAACTATCAAATAACTACTAAATTAACTTCAAAATTAACAACAAAATTAACTACAGAATTAACTACAAAATTAACTACAAAATTAACTACAAAATTAACTACAAAATTAACTACAAAATTAACTACAAAATTAACTACAAAATTAATTACAAAATTAACTACAAAATAACTACAAAATAACTACAAAGTTAACTACAAAATTTACTACAAACTTTACTACAAAATTAACTACAAAATAACTACAAAATTCACTACAAAATTAACTACAAAATTAACTACAAAATGACTACAAAATTAACTCCAAATTAACTACAAAATTAACTATCAAATAACTACTAAGTTAACAACAAAATTAACTACAAAATTAACTACAAAATTAACTACAAAATTAACTACAAAATTAACTACAAAATTAACTACAAAATTAACTACAAGCTGAACTACAAGCTGAACTACAAGCCTAACCACAAGCATAACTACAAGCATAACTACAAGCTTAATTACAATTTTAAACACAAGCTTAACCACAAGCTTAACAACAAGCTCAACCACAAGCTTAACTACAAGCTTAACTACAACCTTAACTACAACCTTAACTACAAGCTTAACTACAAGCTTAACTACATGCTTAACTACAAGCTTAACTACAAGCCTAACTACAATTAAAACTACAACCTTAACAACGGGCTTAAATACAAGAATAACTACAATCTTAACTTCGAGCTTAACTAAGGGCCTACATACAAGCCAAACAGCAGTCTTAACTACAAGCTTGAATACAAGATTAACTACAAGCTTAACTACCAGCACAACTTCACATTTAACTACAAGTCTAACTACAAGCATAACAGCAACATTAACTACAAAATTAACTACAAAATTAACTACAAAACTAACTACAAAATTAACTACAAAATTAACTACAAAATTAACTACAAAATTAATTACAAAATTAACTACAAAATTACTACAAAATAACTACAAAAATAACTACAAAATTAACTACAAAATTTACTACAAACTTTACTACAAAATTAACTACAAACTTAACTACAAAATTAACTACAAAATTAACTACAAAATTAACTACAAAATTAACTACAAGCTGAACTACAAGCTGAACTACAAGCTGAACTACAAGCCTAACCACAAGCATAACTACAAGCATAACTACAAGCTTAATTACAATTTTAAACACAAGCTTAACCACAAGCTTAACCACAAGCTCAACTACAAGCTTAACTACAAGCTTAACTACAAGCTTAACTACAACCTTAACTACAAGCTAAACTACAAGCTTAACTCCAAGCTTAACTACAAGCTTAACTACAAGCCTAGCTATAATTAAAACTACAACCTTAACAACGGGCTTAAATACAAGAATAATTACAATCTTAACTACGAGCTTAACTTATTGCGTAAATACAAGCCTAACAGCAGTCTTAACTACAAGCTTGAATACAAGATTAACTACAAGCTTAACTACCAGCACAACTACAAGCTTAACTACAAGCTTCACTACAACCATAACTGCAATCTACAAAATTAACTACAAAATTAACTACAAAACTAACTACAAAAATAACTACAAAATTAACCACATAATTAACTACAAAATTAACTACAAAATTAACTACAAAATTAACTACAAAATTAACTACAAAATTAACTACAAAATTAACTACAAAATTAACTACAAAATTAATTACAAAATTAACTACAAAATTACTACAAAATAACAACAAAGTTAACTACAAAATTAACTACAAAATTTACTACAAACTTTACTACAAAATTAACTACAAAATTAACTACAAAATTAACTACAAAATAACTACAAAGTTAACTACAAAATTAACTACAAAATTAACTACAAAATTAACTACAACCTTTACTACAAGTTTTACTACAAAATTAACTAAAAAACTGACTACAAAATTAACTACAAAATTAAATACAAAATTAACTACAACATTAACTACAACATTAACTACAAAAATAACTACAAAATTAACTACATAATTAACTACAAAATTAACTACAAAATTAACTACAAAATTAACTACAAAATTAACTACAAAATTAACTAAAACATTAATTACAAAATTAACTACAAAATTAACTACAAAATAACTACAAAACAACTACAAAGTTAACTACAAAATTAACTACAAACTTTACTACAAACTTTACTACAAAATTAACTACAAAATACCTGCAAAATTCACTGCAAAATTAACTACAAAATTAACTACAAAATGACTACAAAATTAACTCCAAATTAACTACAAAATTAACTATCAAATAACTACTAAATTAACTACAAAATTAACTACAAAATTAACTACAAAATTAACTACAAAATTAACTAAAACATTAATTACAAAATTAACTACAAAATTAACTACAAAATAACTACAAAACAACTACAAAGTTAACTACAAAATTAACTACAAACTTTACTACAAACTTTACTACAAAATTAACTACAAAATACCTGCAAAATTCACTGCAAAATTAACTACAAAATTAACTACAAAATGACTACAAAATTAACTCCAAATTAACTACAAAATTAACTATCAAATAACTACTAAATTAACTACAAAATTAACTACAAAATTAACTACAAAATTAACTACAAAATTAACTACAAAATTAATTACAAAATTAACTACAAAATTACTACAAAATAACTACAAAGTTAACTACAAAATTAACTACAAAATTTACTACAAACTTTACTACAAAATTAACTACAAAATTAACTACAAAATTAACTACAAAATTAACTACAAGCTTAACAACAAGCTTAACTACAAGCTTAACTACAAGCTTATTTACAAGCTTAACTACAAGCTTAACTATAAGCTTAACTACAAGCTTAACTACAATCTTAACTACAAGCTTAACTACAAGCTTAACCACAAGGCTAACTACAATTAAAACTACAACCTTAACTACGGGCTTAAATACAAGAATAATTACAATCTTAACTACGAGCTTAACTAAGGGCCTAAATGCAAGCCTAACAGCAGTCTTAACTACAAGCTTGAATACAAGATTAACTACAAGCTTAACTACCAGCATAACTACCAGCATAACTACAAGTTTAACTACAAGCTTAACTACAAGCTTAACTACAAGCTTAACTACAAGCTTAACTGCAAGCTTAACTACAAGCTTAACTACAAGCTTAACTACAAGCTTAACTACAAGCTTAACTACAAGCTTAACTACAAGCTTAACTACAAGCTTAACTAATAGCTGAACTAATAGCTGAACTACAAGCTGAACTACAAGCATAACTACAAGCTGAACCACAAGCTGAACTACAAAATTAACTACAAAATTAACTACAAAACTAACTACAAAATTAACTACAACATTAACTACAACATTAACTACAACATTAACTACAACATTAACTACAACATTAACTACAACATTAACTACAACATTAACTACAAAAATAACTACATAATTAACTACAAAATTACTACAAAATTTACTACAAAGTTAACTACAAAATTAACTACAAAATTAACTACAAAATTAACTACAAACTTTACTACAAGTTTTACTACAAAATTAACTAAAAAACTGACTACAAAATTAACTACAAAATTAACTACAAAATTAACTATCAAATAACTACTAAATTAACTTCAAAATTAACAACAAAATTAACTACAGAATTAACTACAAAATTAACTACAAAATTAACTACAAAATTAACTACAAAATTAACCACAAAATTAACTACAAAATTAACTACAAAATTAACTACAAAATTAATTACAAAATTAACTACAAAAAAACTACAAAATAACTACAAAGTTAACTACAAAATTTACTACAAACTTTACTACAAAATTAACTACAAAATAACTACAAAATTCACTACAAAATTAACTACAAAATTAACTACAAAATGACTACAAAATTAACTCCAAATTAACTACAAAATTAACTATCAAATAACTACTAAGTTAACAACAAAATTAACTACAAAATTAACTACAAAATTAACTACAAAATTAACTACAAAATTAACTACAAAATTAACTACAAAATTAACTACAAGCTGAACTACAAGCTGAACTACAAGCCTAACCACAAGCATAACTACAAGCATAACTACAAGCTTAATTACAATTTTAAACACAAGCTTAACCACAAGCTTAACAACAAGCTCAACCACAAGCTTAACTACAAGCTTAACTACAAGCTTAACTACAACCTTAACTACAAGCTTAACTACAAGCTTAACTACATGCTTAACTACAAGCTTAACTACAAGCCTAACTACAATTAAAACTACAACCTTAACAACGGGCTTAAATACAAGAATAACTACAATCTTAACTTCGAGCTTAACTAAGGGCCTACATACAAGCCAAACAGCAGTCTTAACTACAAGCTTGAATACAAGATTAACTACAAGCTTAACTACCAGCACAACTTCAAATTTAACTACAAGCTTAACTACAAGCATAACAGCAACATTAACTACAAAATTAACTACAAAATTAACTACAAAACTAACTACAAAAATAACTAGAAAATTAACTACATAATTAACTACAAAATTAACTACAAAATTAACTACAAAATAACTACAAAATAACTACAAAATTCACTACAAAAATAACTACAAAATTAACTACAAAAATAACTACAAAATTAACTACAAAATAACTACATAATTAACTCCAAATTTACTACAAAATTAACTATCAAATAACTACTAAATTAACTACAAAATTAACTACAAAATTAACTACAAAATTAACTACAAGCTGAACTACAAGCTGAACTACAAGCCTAATCACAAGCATAACTACAAGCATAACTACAAGCTTAATTACAATTTTAAACACAAGCTTAACCACAAGCTTAACTACAAGCTTAACTACAAGCTTAACTACAAGCTTAACTACAAGCCTAACTACAAGCTTAACTACAAGCTTAACTACAAGCTTAACTACAAGCTTAATTACAAGCCTAACAACAATTAAAACTACAACCTTAACTACAGGCTTAAATACGAGAATAATTACAATCTTAACTACGAGCTTAACTAAGGGCCTAAATGCAAGCCTAACAGCAGTCTTAACTACAACCTTAAATACAAGATTAACTACAAGCTTAACTACCAGCATAACTACCAGCATAACTGCAAGTATAACTACAAGCTTAACTACCAGCTTAACCACAAGCTTAACTACCAGCTTAACCGCAAGTTTAACCACAAGCTTAACCACAAGCTTCACTACAAGCTTAACTACAAGCTTGACTACAAGCTTAACTACAACCCTAATTACAATTATAACTACAAGCTTAACTATGGGCCTAAATACAAGCCTAACTACAGTCTTTACTACAAGCTTGAATACAAGCTTAACTACAAGCTCAGCTACAAGCTTACCTACCAGCTTAACTACAAGCTTAACTGCAAGTTTAACTCAAGCTTAAATACAAGCTTAACTACAAGCTGAACTACAAGCTGAACTACAAGCATAACTACAAGCTGAACTACAAGCTAAACTACAAGCTTAACTACAAGCTGAACTACAAAATTAACTAAAAAATTACTACAAAATTAACTACAAAATTAACTAGTAAAATTAACTACAAAATTAACTACAAAATTATTTTCAAAATTAACTACAAAATAACCACAAAATAACTACAAAGTTAACTACAAAATTAACTACAAAATTAACTACAAAATTAACTACAAAATTAACTACAAAATTAACTAAAAAACTGACTACAAAATTAACTACAAAATTAACTACAAAATTAACTACAAAATTAACTACAACATTAACTACAACATTTACAACAAAAATAACTACAAAATTAACTACATAATTAACTACAAAATTAACTACAAAATTAACTACAAAATTAACTACAAAATTAACTACAAAATTAGATACAAAATTAACTACAAAATTAACTACAAAATTTACTACAAACTTTACTACAAAATTAACTACAAAATAACTGCAAAATTCACCACAAAATTAACTACAAAATAAACTACAAAATGACTACAACATTAACTCTTAATTAACTACAAAATTAACTATCAAATAACTACAAAATTAACTACAAAAATAACTACAAAATTAACTACAAAATTAACTACAAATATAACAACAAAATTTACTACAAACTTTACTACAAAATTAACTACAAAATTAACTAAAAAACTGACTACAAAATTAACTACAAAATTAACTACAAAATTAACTACAAAATTAACTACAAAATTAACTACAAAATTAACTACAACATTAACTACAACATTTACTACAAAAATAACTACAAAATTAACTACATAATTAACTACAAAATTAACTACAAAATTAACTACAAAATTAACTACAAAATTAACTACAAAATTAATTACAAAATTAACTACAAAATAACTACAAAATAACTACAAAGTTAACTACAAAATTAACTACAAAATTTACTACAAACTTTACTACAAAATTAACTACAAAATTAACTAAAAAACTGACTACAAAATTAACTACAAAATTAACTACAAAATTAACTACAAAATTAACTACAACATTAACTACAACATTTACTACAAAAATAACTACATAATTAACTACATAATTAACTACAAAATTAACTACAAAATTAACTACAAAATTAACTACAAAATTAACTACAAAATTAGATACAAAATTAACTACAAAATTAACTACAAAATTTACTACAAACTTTACTACAAAATTAACTACAAAATAACTGCAAAATTCACCACAAAATTAACTACAAAATAAACTACAAAATGACTACAACATTAACTCTTAATTAACTACAAAATTAACTATCAAATAACTACAAAATTAACTACAAAAATAACTACAAAATTAACTACAAAATGACTACAAAGTTAACTACAAAATTAACTACAAAATTAACTACAAAATTAACTACAAACTTTACTACAAGTTTTACTACAAAATTAACTACAAAATTAACTACAAACTTTACTACAAGTTTTACTACAAAATTAACTACAAAATTAACTACAAAATAACTGCAAAATTCACCACAAAATTAACTACAAAATAAACTACAAAATGACTACAACATTAACTCTTAATTAACTACAAAATTAACTATCAAATAACTACAAAATTAACTACAAAAATAACTACAAAATTAACTACAAAATGACTACAAAGTTAACTACAAAATTAACTACAAAATTAACTACAAAATTAACTACAAACTTTACTACAAGTTTTACTACAAAATTAACTACAAAATTAACTACAAACTTTACTACAAGTTTTACTACAAAATTAACTACAAAATTAACTACAAAATTAATTACAAAATTAACTACAAAATTAACTACAAAATAACTCCAAAATTCACTACAAAATTAACTACAAAATTAACTACAAAATGACTACAAAGTTAACTACAAAATTAACTACAAAATTAACTACAAAATTAACTACAAACTTTACTACAAGTTTTACTGCAAAATTAACTACAAAATTAACTACAAACTTTACTACAAGTTTTACTACAAAATTAACTACAAAATTAACTACAACATTGACTACAACATTAACTACAAAAATAACTACAAAATTAACTACAAAATTAACTACAAAATTAACTACAAAATTAACTACAAAATAACTACAAAATAACTACAAAGTTAACTACAAAATTAACTATAAAATTTACTACAAACTTTACTACAAAATTAACTACAAAATAACTACAAAATTCACTACAAAATTAACTACAAAATTAACTACAAAATGACAACAAAGTTAACTACAAAATTAACTACAAAATTAACTACAAAATTAACTACAAACTTTACTACAAGTTTTACTACAAAATTAACTACAAAATTAACTACAAAATTAACTACAAACTTTACTACAAGTTTTACTACAAAATTAACTACAAAATTTACTACAACATTAACTACAAAATTAACTACAAAAATAACTACAAAATTAACTACATAATTAACTACAAAATTAACTACAAAATAAACTACAAAATTAACTACAAAATTAACTAAAAAATTAATTACAAAATTAACTACAAAATTAACTACAAAATAACTACAAAATAACTACAAAGTTAACTACAAAATTAACTACAAAATTTACTACAAACTTTACTACAAAATTAACTACAAAATAACTACAAAATTCACTACAAAATTAAATACAAATTTAACTACAAAATAACTACAAAATTCACTCCAAATTATCTACAAAATTAACTATCAAATAACTACTAAATTAACTACAAAATTAACTACAAAATTAACTACAAAATTTACTAGAAAATTAACTACAAAATTAACTACAAGCTGAACTACAAGCCTAAACACAAGCATAACTACAAAATTAACTACAAAATTAACTACAAAATTAACTACAAACTTTACTACAAGTTTTACTACAAAATTAACTACAAAATTAACTACAAACTTTACTACAAGTTTTACTACAAAATTAACTACAAAATTAACTACAACATTGACTACAACATTAACTACAAAAATAACTACAAAATTAACTACAAAATTAACTACAAAATTAACTACAAAATTAACTACAAAATAACTACAAAATAACTACAAAGTTAACTACAAAATTAACTATAAAATTTACTACAAACTTTACTACAAAATTAACTACAAAATAACTACAAAATTCACTACAAAATTAACTACAAAATTAACTACAAAATGACAACAAAGTTAACTACAAAATTAACTACAAAATTAACTACAAAATTAACTACAAACTTTACTACAAGTTTTACTACAAAATTAACTACAAAATTAACTACAAAATTAACTACAAACTTTACTACAAGTTTTACTACAAAATTAACTACAAAATTTACTACAACATTAACTACAACATTAACTACAAAAATAACTACAAAATTAACTACATAATTAACTACAAAATTAACTACAAAATAAACTACAAAATTAACTACAAAATTAACTAAAAAATTAATTACAAAATTAACTACAAAATTAACTACAAAATAACTACAAAATAACTACAAAGTTAACTACAAAATTAACTACAAAATTTACTACAAACTTTACTACAAAATTAACTACAAAATAACTACAAAATTCACTACAAAATTAAATACAAATTTAACTACAAAATAACTACAAAATTCACTCCAAATTATCTACAAAATTAACTATCAAATAACTACTAAATTAATTACAAAATTAACTACAAAATTAACTACAAAATTTACTAGAAAATTAACTACAAAATTAACTACAAGCTGAACTACAAGCCTAAACACAAGCATAACTACAAGCTTAATTACAATTTTAAACACAAGCTTAACCAAGAGCTTAACAACAAGCTTAACAACAAGCTTAACTACAAGCTTAACTGCAAGCTTAACTACAAGCTTAACTACAAGCTGAACTACAAAATTAACTACAAAATTAACTACAAAATTAACTACAAAACTAACTACAACATTAACTACAACATTAACTACAAAAATAACTACAAATTTAACTACATAATTAAACTACAAAATTAACTACAAAATTAACTACAAAATTAACTAAAAAATTAACTAAAAAATTAATAACAAAATTAACTACAAAATAACTACAAAATAACTACAAACTTAACTACAAAATTAACTAAAAAATTTACTACAAACTTTACTACAAAATTAACTACAAAATTAACTACAAAATTAACTAAAAAATTAACTACAAAACTAACTAAAAAACTGACTACAAAATTAACTACAAAATTAACTACAAAATTAACTACAACATTAACTACAACATTTACTACAAAAATACCTACAAAATTAACTACATAATTAACTACAAAATTAACTACAAAATTAACTACAAAATTAACTACAAAATTAGTTACAAAATTAACTACGAAATTAACTAAAAAATTAATTACAAAATTAACTACAAAATAACTACAAAATAACTACAAAGTTAACTACAAAATTAACTACAAAATTTACTACAAACTTTACTACAAAATTAACTACAAAATAACTGCAAAATTCACTACAAAATTAACTAAAAAATTAACTACAAAATGACTACAAAATTAACTCCAAATTAACTACAAAATTAACTATCAAATAACTACAAAATTAACTACAAAACTAACTACAAAATTAACTACAAAATTAACTACAAAATTAACTACAAAATTAACTACAAAATTAACTACAAAATTAACTAAAAAATTAACTACAAAATTAATTACAAAATTATTTCCAAAATAACTACAAAATAACTACAAAGTTAACTACAAAATTAACTACAAAATTTACTACAAACTTTACTACAAAATTAACTACAAAATTACTACAAAATTCACTACAAAATTAACTACAAAATTAACTACAAAATGACTACAAAGTTAACTACAAAATTAACTACTAAATTAAGTACAAAATTAACTACAAACTTTACTACAAGTTTTACTACAAAATTAACTACACAATTAACTAAAAAATTAACTACAAAATTAACTACAAAATTAACTACAAACTTTACTACAAGTTTTACTACAAAATTAACTACAAAATTAACTACAACATTAAATACAACATTAACTACAAAAATAACTACAAAATTAACTACAACATTAACTACAACATTAACTACAAAAATAACTACAAAATTAACTACATAATTAACCACAAAATTAACTACAAAATTAACTACAAAATTAACTACAAAATTAACTAAAAAATTAATTACAAAATTAACTACAAAATAACTACAAAATAACTACAAACTTAACTACAAAATTAACTACAAAATTTACTACAAACTTTACTACAAAATTAACTACAAAATAACTACAAAATTCACTACAAAATTAAATACAAATTTAACTACAAAATAACTACAAAATTAACTCCAAATTAACTACTAAATTAACTATCAAATAACTACTAAATTAACAACAAAATTAACTACAAAATTAACTACAAAATTTACTAGAAAATTAACTACAAAATTAACTACAAGCTGAACTACAAGCCTAACCACAAGCATAACTACAAGCTTAATTACAATTTTAATAACAAGCTTAACCACAAGCTTAACAACAAGCTTAACAACAAGCTTAACTACAAGCTTAACTACAAGCTTAACTACAACCTTAACTACAACCTTAACTACAAGCTTAACTACAAGCTTAACTACAAGCTTAACTACAAGCGTAACTTCAATTAAAACTACAACCTTAACAACGGGCCTAAATACAAGAATAATTACAATCTTAACTACGAGCTTAACTAAGGGCCTAAATATAAGCCTAACAGCAGTCTTAACTACAAGCTTGAATACAAGATTAACTACAAGCTCAGCTACCAGCTTACCTACCAGCTTAACTGCAAGCATAACTCAAGCTTAAATACAAGCTTAACTACAAGCTGAACTACAAGCTGAACTACAAGCATAACTACAAGCTGAACTACAAGCTGAACTACAAGCTTAACTACAAGCTGAACTACAAAATTAACTAAAAAATTAACCACAAAATTAACTACAAAACTAACTACAAAATTAACTACAAAATTAACTACAACATTAACTACAAAAATAACTACAAAAATAACTACAAAATTAACTACAAAATTAACTACAAAATTAACTACAAAATTAACTACAAAATTAACTACAAAATTAACTACAAAATTAACTACAACATTAACTACAAAATTAACTACAAAATTAACTTGGAGGTTAACTTGGAGTTTAACTTGGAGTTTAACTTGGAGTTTAACTTGGAGTTTAACTTGGCGTTTAACTTGGAGTTTAACTTGGAGTTTAACTTGGAGTTTAACTTGGAGTTTAACTTGGAGTTTAACTTGGAGTTTAACTTGGAGTTTAACTTGGAGTTTAACTTGGAGTTTAACTTGGAGTTTAACTTGGAGTTTAACTTGGAGTTTAACTTGGAGTTTAACTTGGAGTTTAACTTGGAGTTTAACTTGGAGTTTAACTTGGAGTTTAACTTGGAGTTTAACTTGGAGTTTAACTTGGAGTTTAACTTGGAGTTTAACTTGGAGTTTAACTTGGAGTTTAACTTGGAGTTTAACTTGGAGTTTAACTTGGAGTTTAACTTGGAGTTTAACTTGGAGTTTAACTTGGAGTTTAACTTGGAGTTTAACTTGGAGTTTAACTTGGAGTTTAACTTGGAGCTTAACTTGGAGTTTAACTTGGAGTTTAACTTGGAGTTTAACTTGGAGTTTAACTTGGAGCTTAACTTGGAGTTTTAATGGTGATTCCCAGCTGTAATCCCATTCTAACAGTTAACAAGGAATTGCTATGGTTCCCAGTATTTTGGTTTAAGCTCAAGGATTTAACACGGTAGTTGCCGAAAAATTGTCAGAAATTCAGGAAAGTTGGCAGCATTCTTGGTGGGGTTAATATGAAAATATTGCAGAATTTGAAGATTTGATTTGGCTTATTCAGGATTCTTCGCGGACGGTGCCAATATCATCCAGTTCATTACAGAAAGTTACATCTATTTATAAGAATTTGAAGATAATGAGTATATTCCTACCGGATTGGTGGAACAACTGGAACCAATAAGCACAAATGTCCCGGAGAATCCCGGATGCAAGAAAAAACTAGTAGTCATTTAAATACTTGCTTATTTTGCGTTCATTAATTTGCTTGTAGTAGATGGTGTAGAATTAGTTAAAAGAATTATAAACATTTGTTACTATGTTTCAGATTTTTTATTTATGCAGTTTGGGTCGTATTAAATTGTTGTATTAGGGGTTAAATTTTTAAACGGGATGTTGGCAGAAAACGTGGCCGATGTCGTTGCAGTCAGAGGTGTGGAAAATACATGAAATTTTCAATTGAAATACAAAATACAAATGCATTTTTAGAAAAGTTAAAATACAAGTATAAAATACAAATACCAGGTATAACTTAGTTAAGATACAAAATAAAATACAAATATCCGGAGTCATTTGGGCAAGATACAAAATAAAATACTTTGCTTCCAACAAAAAGAGAAAATATGAAATGAAAATACCGTATTCGAAATACGAAATACATATTCGAAATACTCAAATTTATCTTAAAGTACATATCTGAGATGTATGTATGTATCGAAAGTTTGTTCTCTCGAAGTATTTTGTATAATTAGACCAAATAATACCATATTTAAAAATGATCAACCTACGTAAGGTAACTGCATGTTATTAGACTTTAGAGTTCCGCATTTGTGTTTATCAAAGTAAATTTACATGGTCCTACGTACAGAATATTTTCCCTTTAAACAAATAATCCTGGGTAATGTATTTACATTTGCGTCACTAATTTAGCTAACTTTATAGTTCTCAGATACATTGCATTTTATTTATTTATCCAGTAAGTAAGTTCTTCAAACTCGCCAAACAAGTTTCAAAAACAGGTCTCAAAATGTTTTAAATTAGTGCTTTTACATTTAAAATATTTATTTGAGCATGTTTTAGAGACGGCCTTAACAATTGCTAGAGTCATGTATTTTAAAACTATATTTTGTACTTAAAATGGTATCCTAACTAAACACATAAAGAGCTAAACGTATAACAGCTAAACGCATAGAGTTATACGCATAATCAGCTAAACGTATAAGGTATCTAAACGCATAATCATCTATACGTATAAGGTATCTAAACATATAATCGTCTAAACGTATAGGCTTCAAAAACGTATAATCGGCCAAACGTATAAGGTATTTAAAAGCATTTACATGTACACTTAATACATGTCTTTGCAAGACCATCGTCGCAAAAGAGACCAAATTGTCTCAAGCATGTTCAACCAAAGTCTACATGTAATTTCAATAAAAGGAAAATAGTCTACGTACAGGCAATGCGTACAGGTAAAACCCACGCAAATAGTTTGAATCCCACTGTTTATCAGGAGCCGTTGATGACCCCGTAAAAATCAGTATTTACGCCAGTTACTGATATTTGTCTGACTATATTTCCGGGAGTGGCTTATAATATATTTGATTTTCTTAGACCGATCTTGTCAAGTTTTTCCAAAATTTACGTCATTGAACTGCGTCAGTGTTTGGGTAATTTGAGCCACAAAAAGGGTACATGTATGGATTGTTCCAGGGGTGGATTAATAAAATAATTTTTACCCTGGCCCTAACCCCCAAAATGGATTTGTGGGCCTTTGCATTTGCATGTATGTAATCTGAGGGCCTTAGTCAACATTTTTGTTACCCTGGCCCTAAATGTTTTATAGGGTGGGCCACCCCGTAAATCAACCCCTGAATTTTTCTAGAACTCAAAATTAACATGTTTGCTGGAAATCTTGTAGGATTTCCGCTGAAATGCTGTAAAGTTTAGTTAGTAAGTAAATTTAAATATAAAAAGATTAAACCATGCGTTACATTTTTGGCTCCGGTGACCTCATTGATGCATGATAATAAATAAATAAGATCATCATTATTAACTTAATTCTTGTAGCTTACAATCAAAATAGATGTTTTGCAGCGATTTATATTTGCAAAAGCAGGTGTCAAGAACGTGTAGGAAAGGGAATTCAAAATTATATTTGTTATTATCCTAAAACTGTTTGAAAAAATTAATTTTGGCGCTTGGTTCTAGGAAATTTCAATGACAGTTTGCACATATATTAGACGATCCCTGTAATAGTGTTGTATTTTGAGACGCCAGCAAAAATATGAAACAAAAAAGACAAAAAACTCTATCCGGAGCCAAATGAAAAGAAATGCGGTAAGGGAAAAATTTTGTCCAAAATTAAGGTTGTAGGATTTTAAATGTTTGACAACGTGATAAATTATTTGAGTTGCGGGCATTTTTGGAAAATCTGGAATTTTTTCATTATTCGACCAGTATTTTTTCGATTATTTAGAATTTTAGCCAATATGTGCTAAAACATGTTCTTTCCATAATTATTTATCAAATTACTAGAACACTGAATGTAAAAAAATTATTGTAAATGGTGAATTCGAGAATTAATAAAATTGTCGACATTGAGTCCATCAAGACGTATGCTCAACACCTGGTACTTTTCTGGACTTAAATGCATACGAAATACATAATGGACTGACTGAGATTTTTGCTAGGACTGAGACTGATAGGGACTAACGCATGGATACTACACGACTGAGTTGACTGACAGAATGTTAGAATGCTACTTACTTGGGACTATTAGAGTTAGAGGACGTGCCTGTACACATTGCCTGTACTTAGACTATTATTATTAAATATTAGTATATTTTCCTTTTATTTAAATTACATGTAGACGTGGGTTTAATATACAATAGACAATTTGATCCCTTTAACGACGATGCTGCTGCAAGGGAATGTGTAGAACGCTAAATATTGTTTTGATCCCTGAATTAAAATACTAGCCTTATTCAAACGAATGTATATACATGTACATTATTATACATTTTCAGGGAATTTTTAGGTAGGCAGGCATAAAACCCAGGGCATTTTCAATTGTGCAACCGTGGTGATGATGACGTCATTACATGGGGTGTGTTGTCGAGTAGATTGAATGATTTTACAAGCTGAGTTAAATTATTGTAAATAATTTAAAATGTAATATTGTTTAATTTTAAATGAAAAAGTTATTAACTTTTATTTAAAAAGTTGAAATTATGTTACGTCAAGCCATATGATTATTACTATCAATGCTATATAATGTAAGTAATGATTATGATTTTGGAATGAAAAACAGTGTGGACATGTAACAACTGTATAAGGAACAGTGCGAGACAAGCTATGATCGATTACACATATTCGATACTGATAAGTCTTTTCACCGTGCTATTGTATCTATTGAGAAACAAGTGATAATTGCTAATTAAAGAAGTAAATAATTGTTTGCATACATGCTGAATTACTTCTTGCATTATTTTGTATAATTGTTGCTGAATATTAATTCAGCTGGTCCTTCATATTAAAGTGAACATTAGAGGAGCTAATCGAGGCCCAATAGGGTGGATGCGTCGTTTCATCACATGATGATGTCTGATGACAAGTGTGTGACTGGGTGCCTAAAAACCAGTATTTTGGATGACGTCATTTGTGAACGCTCCCTTATGCGTTTAGATACCTTATACGTATAGATGATTATACGTTTAGATACCTTATACGTATAGATGATTATACGTTTAGATACCTTATACGTATAGATGATTATACGTTTAGATACCTTATACGTATAGATGATTATACGTTTAGATTTAGATACCTTATACGTATAGATGATTATACGTTTAGATACCTTATACGTTTAGCTGATTATGCGTATTGAGCTTATACGTTTAGCTGTTATACGTTTAGCTTTTATGCGTTTAGAGGTGTAATTCATGAGGAGCCGACCCCAGCACTCTTCGAGAAACCCTTGTGTATTAAAGTAGCCTTGGGTAAGGGCAAGATAATTTCAAGGAATGCTTAGGGAGTTAGAACACGATCTTGCTTAAAAGATGCGCGCAATAAAAGGGGTGAGTAAACATTCCTTAAGAAATTTTGAGAGCTTAGGATCATTAGGCAACATCAACCGGAGTACCTGGGGTGTTGTCAATAAAACAGGTTAGGCTTGTGTGGGGTGCGGTTATGAAGTTATTTCAGCGAAGTTAGGTTAAGAAGCTTTGAAATAGATTGGTACTTGACCTGTAAGAATAGGATTCTTTACTGGGGAAAACGGCCGTTACAACATATAGACCAATGTAACACTTATTTCAATGCAGATTTATTGACCATTACGAAATCAAAACACAATAATTTTATTTTCTTATCACTACCCAATAAATAATGAATTACTCGAAAATACCATCCAAGTCTGAAGCCTGATTACCTGATGCTATTATTAGAACAAAAAGAGCACAAAAACGAGCTTATTAAAAATCGTACAAGTCATAGTCTTCCTCATGGTCCGGTACAGCTTCGCTGGATTCATGTGATTCCGCTGGTTCTAAATAATCCCATGATATGTCATCAATGGTTGCATTTTTTGTAGATTCGTTGGGTAATTCTGAGCTGTCAATGTTAGCATCGAATAATTCAGCTTCATCTGTGGATTCATTGTCAATTAATGCTGCAGTATTATTTTCCAAAGGCATGGTAAATTCCTCGTTGTTAATAAGTATTGTTGGTTTTGAAGATTGAATAAAATGCACGGTATTCGGTTGAGCAGTTAGATCAGGCAAGTTCTCTCCGCATTGGCGGAGTTGGCGGTAATGTATCCGGAAACCGGTTGTTTGGTTTGGAAGTTCGTTCAATTTGAACATCTTTCTCTCCAACAGCGTCGATGTTTTAACTCTCAAAGTAATTAGGTTTGAAGTAACCCTTGCTACAAGTAAAAATTTTTTAAATTAATGGGAATTCAGAGGAATGATGCTGATTGTCGTAAGAATATTTTATGTACCAAAAATCGACTGATTGGTCGTTTCCTCTTCTGCAGTGGAGAAAACTTCCCCACAATACCTATCGGAGTGACCTTTAAGCCGAGACGACATTTTTGGAATACTTTTCATTGTTGTAGTTTCTGTTGTCGGTAATTCCAATCTTATCGGAGGGCTTGGTACCTGATACGGAGCTTGAGGCGGAGGTACTTGTCGAAACATATCCGTATTAACAATTATAATATTCTCTTGACGTCGCCATAACAATCTTCCCGAGGATCTTTCTCTCTTCTCAGATTTTTTCTGAGCAAAGGAACTACGTCCATCGGGGATCAGCAAATAGTCCAGTCCACAAACTGAGGACCCCGTACCAGATCTGGAAATCAAGAACTTCACTTGAGGCTTGACTTACCTCAAATTTAAAAATATAAGTGTAATGAGTTATGATTTAAAATAGAGTCGACTGTTGTATTCTTGCTAACTTCGCGTGAGTATCCTCCGCAGCCATAATACTTTTCCGGATATTGAAATCTTTATCGTTGGAGTCGTAACGAACTCCGCATACTCCCTTTCCTGTTCTAATACAAATCCTATAATTTTGTCCGTTTAGATGCTGAGCTCCTTCAAAATTAAATGCCTTTATGGATCCGCTTTCTCCCAAAAAATACTGCGTGCATCCATCAGGGGCTTTAGAATTTAAACAAGGATTTTATAGTAATTGATGTAGCATTTAAAACTACCATATATTTTCTAATAAAAATTTAATAAATACTACTAACAAATTGTAAGTACCCAGAGCATACCTCTTAAGACATTGAAATTAGTGCAGTCAATTTGGGTCAACCACATACCGAAACGATACGGCTTGCCACTCACAGCCGTCACAAGCCGAAAATCGAGATACGATGTGTTAGCGGACCATGTATCAAGATGTAGGTAAACTGAAATAATAAAATCGGAAGTGAAAGTAAGATTATTTCAGACTTCCACTTTTGTGGAAAGTTCAATTCAGTTTAATTATTTTGTAATATTTTGTACAGCAATTAAATGGCTTTTGAGTGAACTAATAAATACTGAGGTACGACATCCTAGTCAAAGGTTTTTCAAATTTCCTGATAATTCCCGAAATACTTTATTTTTTAATTTTGAATCTAGTCAACATGAATAATTATTGTACATTTTCAAATTTATTTAAAACTTTATCAAAAGAAAATTTGTCCTCGGAGTCCAAGTCTCAGTTAAAACAGCTCTCAATCAACTCTCAAGCTAATTATTAAAGCTTTGACGAACTAATTTTTAATTTGAAAATCTGGAGAGTTAAACACAGTTCCTATTAGCTAGCGTACTAACTATTAGGTTGATAAAATTAATTGAATTGGGCTGGAACTGAAAGAGCATCTCTGTGGATAGCATATTATAAATTATTTAAATACGTACTATAAAAATATCAGATTGCTACGAAGTACTCACAGTGTTGATCGTTATTAATGCCACAAAGAGGGGGGATCCCAGTTGGCCACATTGCTCCTTCAACTTCGAAGACTTGAGTGAGGCAGTCTCCTCTTGTTGGAGCCACCATTTCAGTATCCACAAAATCTACCCGTACCTACAAAAACAAACCCGGTAACGTGAACAGTAATTGAATGGACAATTTAACAAATCAACAATGAATTAACAAACGTTTGTCTACATTGACTATATTAGTGTATTTTATTTTGTTTTAACCTGGCACACATGTGGACTGCTAATTACCAGTCTGAATCGGCAATCCCCTGGACTCATATCATTATCAGGGAAATTTGGATTTACAAAATTAAGTACTAGATCTCTGGACGTTTCACCACATCTATAAACTTGAATCAAAAACAGTTTTAACTTCTGCAACACATTATTTTGTGCAATCACTCTTGTCTGATCAATCCTAATTAATTTCTAGTTTTTAATTTTATTTCAATAATTATTATTAATTTCTCAAAGGATTTTGTCGCACCAAAAAGACTAACCTGATGGAGGTAACAAGCCCTTTTCAAGAGGTGTAGTTCGGTTTTGAAAATCTCCAAAATCCCGAGGCTTCCTTAAAAAAGAGGATTCCGCTATTGGGACAATGTGAGAATTGACGCCGGTGAATCGTAATCTCTGTAGTAATAAAATTTGGGCGAAGACACAAAGTAGATTCATATTGATTTGGGACCGTAAGTCTCTCCACGATGACAATTTTAGAACTGCATAAATTGGAATGATTCTAACGTGAGGTAGTGATCTTCCCTACCTGCACTTTATCGCACTTTTTCGCTCCCATGATTTTTGCGGCATATTTTTCCCACGTACATAATTACAATTCATTCATGCTTATATAAATGTATTAGGACACATTGCAAAATACGTGCTTCCAAATGCCTTCAGAAATAAAAAAAACTGTTTCCATGCAGTCGTATATGTATGCATGTATATTATTTCAGCCCAATACGTTGAACCCCCAAAGAGTTTGATGCGCTTGATTGTTTCACACAACAAAAGTCGCAAAAGGGATAAATGGAACACGGCATAATTTACTCACTACAGTGGTGATAAGTACATACAACGTTCAACGTTTCAAAATTAAGAAAAAGGTCTTGAAGAGAATTATAACAGTACTTGGCTTTTATTTGAGATTCCTTTTAACTTATTCAATAAGAAATGCACACTATTTGGAGTCCATAACATTTGTGACAAAAAGAGCAAGGTTTCTATTTATGTACATAATAAAAAGTGATTAAAGCTAAAGAGTGTGAACTGACCCCACAATTTAATGCAACTTCAGGAAGGCTCTTGGACGGCTAAAAACTTAATATAATTAATAGAGGTATGTGTGTATAATAATGTATCTATTGTTTATACATATAAGTAATTCAAGAGAAGTTTAACTTTAAGGAAATGCACGATTACCCGGATTACCTCATGTGCCAAGAAGTGATGCTCGTCGATTGACGCAATTTGTGGATACTCTATACTCACGAAGATTATTCAGGAAATTAGAGTACATCAGTCCAAGTAAGTATATATCTGAACTGTCTTAAAACTAGAAATTGTAAGTTTGTCTCCTTAGTATAAGTTAACAAAAATCCTTGGATAAATCTTGAACTGACTATAGTTAACAAATCAGTAGTACAGATAGTATGACAAGTAAAGATAGTGGGTGACGCTATTTACTAAATAGGAGTTTGAATTAAATGAGTATATGTAATGTATACCTAAATCTTTATAAAGTATTCTACGAAGGAGTTAATTAATAGTAGGCATCTAGTTTTAAATACTGGAAATCGATATCACCTGTTTAATGTGTCTCAATGTGACCTGACTGATAATTCTTACGTAAGCGTTGCATTATTGTGTAGATCTCTAAGTAAAATGCATCTTCCTAAGCAATTTTGACTCAATTCACCCCAACATATAGGCAACCCAAGAAAAAACACACCATTTACCCAATGTCAGCATATTTATTCACTCGAGATAACAATATTTACGTTTTCGGAGTGTAATAAAAAAAGGAAGTAACGTTTTTTTTGGAGTGAGTACATATGTACAATGTATGGAGTATAAGATTGAAGTTTTAAAAACATTACCTTTTTTCTTTATTACGTGAGTGAAACTGACCATCATTTTCTGACATTGATCTTTAGTGGGATGTTTCAACTTGTCAATGGTAATTTTCCTCGTCTAAACAGAATGTACAAAAATATGGTTTCTCTGACTAACATGATGAACTATGAAGGCAGTACACAGGGACACGTTTTTCAGTGCAGTATAATTAAGTAATTTGGTGACGAATGTTTCCAATCTCTTAATCCTTAGAGAATCAGTCATAACAAATATATATACATTGGTAATAATTATATTTAATATTTGATCATGAAGAGGCAACAGAAAAAGGCATTTTTGTCCTTTGAATCCAGAAATTCATCGTTTAACATTATAACGTTATTAAGATTCGCGTAAAACATGCTCTTTTAGAGCAATAATAGTCCTTCAGAACCATAATATATCATTTTTAAGAGATGCACTGAAATGCAACAATTATTGTAATCTCACTGAAACCTTATTAAAGTTTCTTAATATTGAATGACATCAAAGCAGCATTTCTTTTTGAATGCCTTTAGCATCAATACAGAGTATATTTTAGTCACTTATTCTGATTTTAGCCAAGCTGAGATGGGATTCAATAGGAAAATTTTAAAATCTACAGTATTTTTATTTTTGTTGCTCGTATTGCTTATAGCAATGCAACGAAAAGAAAGTGGAGGATTTATAGTTATCTTCAAAGGTGGCGCTCAAGCTTGTATTAAATTCTAGATCCCTGTCACGACAGTTGCCAAAATCTACCCCCAACGGGTACTTCTACCTTTGAGTACTAACGTGATTTTAAATAGTATTTGAAATATAATGGTAACCAGTAACAACCATAATCAGATTTAAGGCTGAACTGGCCAATGACTGACCCTGGTGAAAAATGGCTTGTTTGTAAGTCTTCAACTCTATTGTAAACACTTGGGAGCATAAGGCAAATGTCTATATGAATTCCTACAGTACAGTACAAACTAACACTAAATGCTTAATAATTAATTTGATATTATACAGATGACTCGTAAATAATAATTTGTATCAAACGAGGTTCATTAGAGTCCGGTTCATCATCATATCCATCTTCGTTCTCCCAAAACTTTTTCCAAATGCTTCCTTCACGCCTCTGTTTCCCAGAAGACATTGCTAAAACTTTCTTCAATTCCTTAAGATCTTGTAGAACGCTAACGTCTAGATTTATATTGTCTCCGTATCTGGAATTAAAAAAAGAAGAAATGTTGAGGATTATGGCCAAAAAAAAAGTTGAAAAGCTATTATCCAGCTTCATTACTTCTTGAGAGTCTCCGCAAGTGGTCCGAGTCGCATCGACAACTCCCGCATCCTCCTCCAAGAATCTGCATACTGAATACGGACTAGTTCAATAGCTGTTGATGTCATTGCCAGACCAATCATGATGTACACGCATAATATAATGTAGCTGGTGTTCTCTGCAAATTGGAATATTTATCTCAAGTAATAAATCCTAATATATGTAGTCCTCGGTTGAATGCTCAAGGTAATTACCTGGAACCAAATCTCCCAAGCCGATGGTGGTCATGGTAATGAAGCAGAAATAAAAAGAGTTGAAAAGGTCCCAGCTCTCCCACAGTGTAAATAAGTAGCCCCCGAATAAGATGTAAAGTAGCAAAGACAGCACAGCTGCTGCAACCGTGGCTGACTTTCCTGTACATATTTCAGAAAATAGACGCCAATGAGAATACATGCTTAACAGAATATTCATACATTATGTCAATTTCAAATAATAATTATAAATGTACCAGAACTGCAACACTTGGACTTGGTTCCTGAGGGAGTCTTCTTTGGTAAACTCTTCTTGAGTCGCTTGGCTGACATGGAAACAAGTGCAGCCATCAGTTTACCAACGTCCGCTATTACCGTTAATGTAAATGGGATGCCTATCAAGGCAAAAAGGATGCAAAACCCCCGGCCCCAAGGTGTTTCCGGAGCCATATCTCCATAGCCTTCATAATAGTAAAAAAATCATATTTTTCCTATTCCTTCATCATGTAATATCAGGTCTGGAAGAAAAATAGTTCCAAATCAGAATTTCTGTATAGGGAGTAATGGATAAGAAGGCTGAAGCAGGAGGGGGAAACATAAGATATTGTATTATATCATCTATTTTTTTATAAAGGTTGCAGTTATCAGATTTCTTCAATATATACATACGTATGTATATACAGTTCACTTTCTACAAATAATATTATTACACTACAAAACAGCTTACTTGTAGATTTATTGTAAAAATTAAATATTACTTGCTCACCCACAATTTAGACATGATTAAAAATAATTTATTTTAGAATGTAAAAAGTGGTTTTTAAAATTCAGGCGACCATGCGTTGACCAGATAGTTTTCCGGAAACAATCTCGACTTTGATCTATTCATTTAATAGACCTTAAGTGCTGATATGGGCCAATGTTTGTAATTTTTAAAAATTTGCTAAAAAGGATTCTATTAAAAAGACAGGGAATCAAAAAATCTTACTGTGCCTTTTTAAATGTACGTGCTTGGGGGAGAAAGCATATACATATGCGACACCATGTGCATAATTATCTATTTAAGGTTGGTACATGTTTATAAGTATTAAATTCTTAAAAAGAATAATCAACAAACGGGTTGTTCCACGTATTGAGTTATGAATTTGCATTCAAAAATGCTTTTCTGACTACCTAGCTTCCTTTCATATTCAAGAAAACAAAAATTATTTTTAAGAAATTGGAAAATAAAATATAAATGGTCCTCATAATTGTATTCAATAAAGTTGGCCTTCGCAATAATATCTCCCAAAACGTGTTCTCATGTGCATACCTACACATATCAAAATACATTCAATGATAGAATTCCATAGTGCTGAGTCCTCGGAGAAAAATTGGCTAGTGAAAATCTCGCTGTCAGTATAAATTATAATCACGGGAGAAAAAACCAATGAACTGATTTCCAAGATTTACGACCTGTCCTATATCATCGTATAATTCTTCTAATATTATAGTAGCTTCATAGCAATATCAGTAGTTTTAAGAGGCCGTTCCTGGAAATGCCTAGTTGAATGAATATTCATATAATATTCATAAATTACGACCAAATCAAATCAGCTCCCATTTATTACAATTTCCCTGGAAATACTATCAAGGAGCACTTCGGAGAATGGAATTGTCCTGCCAAACTGGTTTTATTTTGATTTACTTCAGTCTTTTAAGTGTGGGGGTGTACAGTAGTCTATGAGCATGCATTTGATACGATGGTAATGGTAAATTAAGTAGATGGAATTTCCCTACAAGAATTCCTTAAGAAGGAATTTTCAACGAAGAAGAACTCAAGAAAAAATCGTGTGTGGTTTCGGTTTCACAACTACGTACTCCAAACAAAAAGTGGGCGAAATAGCAGTTAGGCATCGAAGCTTGAAGCCGCATGAATTACAAAGGTTGAAGTTTCACAGAAAATTCAAGTGCAATCCACTCTCTTGAATTTATTTACCAATGGTGGTGAGAACTGTTGAGGCGAAAAATGCGGATTTTTCGAAGTCTCCCCAACTGGCTGATTGTACCACAGTTTCTTCGTCCTTGACAAGTAAACTCAGGCCATTTGACCTTACCTGTTCAAGGGTTGTTACCAACTTCTCCAGAGCTGTGTGAAGAGTATGGTTGAAATCTTCTAGCTATGAAATTAAAATTTTGAAGCATTTATTGAAATACTCCTTTTCATGGTATAGTAAAACCTAAAACCTAAACCACTAATGTTGGAAGCAGCATTAAAAATTCTTGTAATAAAACGATTAGAAACTAATTCCAAGGAATTCAAAAAAACTTAGCTTTTATACAATTTAGAAATTTTGAACTCGAAAACATTCAGTAATCTGTAACTCTAAAGCATTCAGGAATGCTGAGCTCATTGAGTTGATTAATTTTATTTAACCATTTGAAAATATTTACACACCTCGGATGAGTGACTATTGAGTAAAATCTCTGTGAAATTTGATCTCCCATCATCTAAAAGTTTCTTTAAATGTAGGTATCCGGCCACTTCTTCTTCATATTCCAATTTTTGGAAAACCTGGAAAACAAACAGTATTTTAATAACCTTGAGTACATTTTCCAATCCTCCAGCTCAAAAATAATCTTACGTCATGTTACAATTTACTAGCATTTTCAAATGGATTCTATGCATACCACACTAGTATTATTACCAACAGTACATATAATTATATAAACATATTATATTGTGTGAATAGTCAGCTCAGTTCGATTCCATCCATCATCTTCCAGACGTCATCACGGATGTATCTATGACTAGTTTAGGCTAAAGCTCAGAGCAGCATGCCAATGCCAGGTGTACACATGCAATGAAAATTTGCCCTTTGACATAAACACAAGCCATTAAATGCATATAATAAAATTCTGAAAAATATTCGTTTACATTACTAAGCCTCCCACTCTCTCCCAAATAGCTCCGTCAAGGAGATTAATTAAAGAAGGTGTTTGATATAAAGCATGGGAAGTATGTGCGATATGAGTGGGGCGGAATTCCAGAGCAGCCCTTCATATTAATCACCAGAGTAGTGAAATGCACCGTTCCTATGCGGCCTTCCATTAGTTCAACTAGGACTTGGAAACTATGCCCAGCATGAACTGAACGAGAGTGAAAACAAATTAATAGCATTGTGGAAGTTGAGAGATCAACATGCTCACGACATGAGTAGATATCAGACTGCATTTATGATGGTATTATGAAAGTAAGACATTAAGCGTCGTTGGAACATAAACAAAGGGCGCCTCAAACTGGGCTCATCTCCAATTTTTTTTATCCCAATGTATGTATGTACTGTGAAGACGCTGAGCTATCACTGAGCAGCATTTTAAAACACATCCGCGTAATTATTACAAACGTACTGCAAAGATAGGGTAAGAGTAAAAGTTAAAAGCATAATGCCTTCAATTCAAACATGCACAAACATTAGTAAATGTATCCAATAAGTGCACAGAAACACACCCTTGCGATCTGTGGAGAGGCAAAATGAACTGACTTGATTTGGGCCGATAAGCAAACTTATCATATTTTCTGCAAAAATCATACCAACTAAATTCTTTCAACATTCGTGTGTACATTTAACTACGGGAAACTACAATTAATTTGATTTGCGATGACCTCCTAAAACACTAATAGTTTTAACTCTTCATCAATACTGAGGGTCACAGTGTTCAACTCAAACATGACCCGCCGGTGTTTTGACGCATTATGATAATGATGCTGATAGGTACTGACATACTGTGTAAAGCACAAGGAAGGAAGCATAAACGGATCAAATCCAGCTGACACTAGCTTTTCAACATAAGCCAACTTTAACATAAACTATCAGCCTCCTACAATCAGGTCATAGATTTCATTTAAGTATATAGAGTAGACTTGCTGGAAGATAAATTGATATTTAAATTACTCCATAAAGATACAGTGGGAATCCTACAAAAGCACGAACAACCGTTCCGCGAATGATATGATGATGCTGAGCGGAATTATGACAGACCCCGAACCGATAGGGCCATTTAGATAGGATAGTATACCATTGGGGAAATTTCGTCATGTTTATCCTAAATCCACCAACCTTCCTACATCAAAACAGACTGAAGTAGATTATGAATACTTTCAATTAGAAAATATATGTACAGGCTAGGATGCTACAAAGCCTCTGGATTGAGACTCAGGTTATATTCTTGGGGATGGGGAGTAATACGCGAGTATCGTAAACTACACCGGAATGAGCGTAATGCAGCGTGGATTTGTTCAATGCTTATGGATCATTTCCGATTCTCACATAAAAGCAGAAATGATTCTATCATGTACGTCAAATATATATGTATACTCGGAGGTTTTAAATGGTAAATGATGTAGTGCGTCTCTGTGGTAAATCTCTTCTGGCGAGTCTCTAATCCAAGTAATAGACGAAGATATATGTTCATGTCAATTACTTACGGCTTGTGGAGGAAGGGCGTCATCTCTTCCTTCATGGGTCTGTGCCGATGCCGTTCAAGAAAATCATTCAGCTGTCATAATCTACCCGGTAAGTTTCTATGTTTAGATTAATGTAAATACTTGTATGGACAAATTAAATCCCGGAGGATTAAATATTTCATTGAGTCTCTCAAACCTTTCAAAAATTAGGGTAACTCACTATCTCTCCCTCAAAAATTGTAAACGTCCAGAACATACCTAAAGGATAAATATTCCGGGAGCATGACACATCTTAATAAGTTACCTAAAATGTCTTTGCTAACCTTTCTAATATTAACTCCCACATTTGCAGATTTATGAAATCATAGAATCTCCAGCTGGCTTAAATTTTTGCACGGAAGGTTTTTGAAAGTAAAAAAATTATGTTTCTCTTTGGAGCCATTAACAATAATAATTATTATTGTTTATCTACAGATACTTACTAGAGGAATGAACGATCGCTTCTGTTATGCTAAACCTCCCTGAGGTCTTAAATGTCATCTTTAGTTCGCACAGTTTGTGGCGCTCGAGTCAGAGGGGAGATGATTTGATGGTGTGAGAATCATAATTTCAGAGCTATAAAATATTTTATTTTTACAGCTTCTCCCATCCCTCAGTAATGAGCTGAGGAACGGGGGATTTAATCTTGTGTGAACTCGCAGTCTCCGCATGATCTAATGACTGTGCAATAGTGCATCGATGAGAAACTATTTCAGCTGTTATTGATGGGATGAAGGGATGAGGTAACCACGTTTCCTACCCAAGAGTGCACAAGTTAACTGCAGTATGACTGATGTACACTCTGAAAGTGTGCATTACCTGCCAAAACATTTTAATTTCACAATTTTCTCATGGCCTTTGGAACTTACGTTCAATAAAGTTGCTCCAGATCCGTGTATCCGTTTAACTCAAAATATGGCTTCAAATATTAGCACTCCCGGTGACACGTACTCAGTGAGAGTCTCGGTCTAGCAGACTGCCTTAGTTCTGGCAAAGAACGAATAAGTTGGAGGATTTGAAGGTAACATAAAAAATACGGTACTTAGTCAAAACATGGTCCCTACAAATTATGGGAGGTTTAAATTAGTACCTGATCCTACAGGATTTGCAGTACTAGGCCTGTAGTTACTTGAGACTTTGTACATGAGCATTTATGTTGTTAACTGTTAAATGCACACACATACACAGGGAGTTGTGCTACATATACAAGATCCCGGAATGCGGCTGATGAATTATACATGTAACAATACATAGAGCCCGTGTTGTAGGTTCCTGGCACTTTTCCATCCAATTTCGTGCTGCATCTCCCCAGACTACACAATTATTGTATAAATTGCAAAAAGACAATAGAGTGAAGGAAGATGGTGCACTGTATTTTTCAGTGGCAAATTATGCATGACTTGTATAAGATTTTGGCTCCCCTTTATCCTTCACCTTTAAGCTACTTTGTGGGGGAAAAATCGAAGGTCTGAGACGAGATGAGTCTAAAAACTAGTACGTATTGGTTGCTAATGTCAACTCTGTATATGTGCGGGTCTGAGAGAAAGATACTTAAAATTTTCAAACATATCGATGATGATACTTATTCCAGTCTCGTCTCCCAACCCAAGTTCTTACAGGGAAACCAAAAAGAAAATAAATAAAGGAAATTTTAAAGAGCAGTGTGGAAACAGCAGTGATGATAATAAAAATAAGAAGTCAAATGTGAATTTTCCAAATAGATTTCGAAAATAGTTTTTACGATTAAAGTATATATACTGTGTATTTTTGATAACAATCCTGGTCTTGGAATATCCCTCAAAAATCATCCACCCAAACAAATCATGCAGAAACCGGGAAATGTCTCTGTTTCAGAGGCAAATTAGGATCCGCCCGTCGAGTCAAACCAGAGTATACAAAAACGCACAAAGTTCCACACTTGTATTATCTTCCTGGGTCGTTGTCTACTGTCTGCACTAATCCCGGACATGAGGAAGTGTACATGGCTGTTTTTGTCAAGAGACTTTTAAGTACACATTATGTTGGATACATGAGGATGAGAGTGGTTGGGTAGTGGGGAGTGCATGGAGGAATGTATATCTCTATTCATCCTTGCCATTTGATAAGTTCGTATGGCGAGTAAGTATTTTGGAGCTTTGCAAATTGGCGAGTGAATGTCATCGCCTTTTACACCTATTTAACCCTCACGAGTTGGCAGTTATTTTTATGTTGCGGCTAAAATTACTCCCTTGGATCTCATCCCAACCAACCATTACCAACAAATAGTATTAACGTGACATTTTGGCACTGAAAATTTTCCACATAAAAATGAAAATTTGCCAGTCTCACCTTTTCCCCATTGTTTTTCTTCATTGCTTCCATATACATGTACTTATGGGACATAGCCATACGCACAGCTTGCACTTAGCTCCGTGGTAAACTCTATATGGTCTGACTCCTTGCTTGTTCAAGTGCTTTCTGCAAGAGCCATGTGAGAGGAAAACCGAACATGTGTGCTCATCTTGAGAGCATTTGTTATCCCGGATCCTATCTCCAATCTTTCTTTTCCTATTGACGGAATCAACCTTCTCAAGAATTCTGCACAGCATTCTTATCACTGCCGTCGTTAATTTAGCATGCAGTCAAAGACTTCAAGGCAAAAAAAAGCTATAAAACAGTGTTAGTCCCGACGGAAAGTCAGAATTTCTTGATTCAACAACTTGAGCTTACACTACAATAATAATTATTGTTATTGTAAAAGGAGATCCTAAAGTGAAATATTTTGATCAAATTTAAAAAAAAAATTTATATCACAGGTGGAAATTTGGGGGAAGGAAAATATTCTTGTATGTCCCGTATTGCCCTATCTACATATAACTATTAATAGTTGGATATTTCACACAGATTTAAATTAAGGGAGCGAGCATGAAGAGTACGCGCAAATCGGTCTCTTCGTGTTTGAGTAATTTTTTTGCGTAAATGTTTGCAATTGCCTAAAAATAAAGTAGGCATGGGAGCTTAGCTTTCAGTATCTTTCATCTCACAATTGTGTTTGAGCCACCTGTTGACAATTTTAAAGATGAATCCGACGCTGGGATAATAATAACGTGGGTTGCTATATGAATATGAAGTATTTGCAATTTCCAACGCAGCTGCGTATGTAAGTATGCACAATATAAGTATAATTATGCAGGAGAATTCTCTGTGGAAAGTACGGGGTGACGAAATCCTTTGAATTGCCGGGCTGTGTCGGTTCACTTCTTAAGAATTCTTTGGTTCAGTTTTTGAAGCTCTGGGCGCTTCGGCAATGTGAGAATTTTTTGCTCCTGATTTTATATCGAGTTGGAGGGAGTATTTAGACTAGTAATGTCAGGATTGGTGCATGACTTCCGACTTGTGATCCCATATTTTATTACACTCTTGCTCAGGCACCCAAACAACTCCAGATATTCAAATCATTTGGTAAGTCTTCAAGATTTATGTCGCTTCTTGGAGACATTGAGGACTGACTCATCCGTCCAAATCCATAGATGTTTCTAAATTCATCAATAACTTTTGGCTTGCAATTTTTTGAAGCACGCTCAAGTGCAAAGAGAGCTGCAGGAACCAAAATACATTTACACACCAAATGCATGGGACTGTACAGCATTGACAAAGCAATCTTGTCATTGTCACGGCGGAGATTTATTCCCAAGAAAACCCTTTGTTCAACTAATTGATGGAGTGTTTGCTCTTGATGCTAATAATATACCAGCTAAGTAGTTCTACATACGTTCCGATGCATCAGCTAAGAACACTGGAGATCCTACTCCCTGGGATTAACCTCTTTAATCAATTATCACCGTGTACCATCAATCATTTACATTTTAAAAAATACAAAGACAAAAAAGAGAACGTCTACACATTTCAGCTCATCTCATTTTTTTTCTTTCGGAACGGCATCAATTTTCAATGGCATGTTTACAGCCGACATGGCTCACTGCACGTGTTTATATCAACAAGGAAAGAGTTGAAGAGGCTGGTGTAATTTTTCAGTCTGGAGAAACACAGATGAGCCTATGTATGTATGTGTGGGATACAAATAAAGACTGAGACGTACAGGAATAATAATATCAAGAGAAGGAATCAACTCTCGTAAGACGTTCGTCAAGTTACCTTCAAAACATGCACTTATTGTTAAGTTAATGGAGCATCTAGGAATTGTCCCATTAGCTTCTAGCTTCTACTCTACAGTCTCATCACTATAACTACTAGCGGGTGCGGCTAATGATAACTATTTGAAATTCTTTCCTACTGGTGGTCTATAATTTATAAAGTATGTGCCACTAGATAGCTGTAGCACATAAGGAATCGCATTTGCCAACAGTGTTATGTAGTTGTGAATTCGGAAGGAAAACTCCCGGGTAGGGTCTTGCTCAATGAAATGGTATAATCCCAACTTACGTGTCTACAACCTTATAAACCCAATTGCGGTTAAATCCAAATAATAGTGATTGGAACTTTCCCTATGACTCGAGGATCTACAGCCAAGTACCAACTAAATTTACGGGATATGTATGTATTACCATGGCCTTTCCCCCCTTTTACAGGATTTATGAGCGGAGCCTTATTTATTGGAGGGACGATAAAGAGAGTTAAAAATCGCTAGTGCTAATGGTATGGAATTCAAAGGGCCTTTATTTCCATGAAATGAGTGTACTCAGTATCATGGGAGAGCTGAGCAACTGTGGGAGAAGGAAGAGAGTAGTGTATGAGCACAGAGCCACTCTTTTTGTTGTTACTACATACACTTTAACTTTATCTACCTGAACCATATTGTTTTTTTAGAAGGCGCGGCAGAGACTCAAAGCAACTTCTTTGTATCTCCTTTCCAAACACCATAAAATCTCTAAGACACTACTGCCTCTGCTAAATTGCCACTCAAATCATTTTCCAAGAGGAATTTTTGGTACTCTTTCAAGTATTTATTCATGAGTACATTGTAACTCTGAGTCATCCCATTTCCCATAATTATTCACGGCTCGGATTCCCCTTCCCAGAAATCAAAACCCAATTTACACCATCCGATCACCTGGGCTCCCAAGGCTTCCATACAAGATGGGGCTTGAGCGTAAATTAAATTGGTGTAAATAGGAAGCCCTTTCGGTAAACACTTTTGTCAGTATTTATTGACAAATATGAATTCAAATCCTATGATAATCCCCCAACTGTTTTTCTATATGTGCGGGTCCTTTCCGTTTACACGGTAATGTTTTGGCAAACAGAACTTTCCCTAAACAAAAAAAAACACCTCCCACTGGTCCTACCCTTGTTTCTATCCATCACTGGGGGAAGTAATGGGGAATTTAAACAGATCGAAATTATCTACAGGAAGACAAATGAGATAAATCTTTCATCAGGGAAATAAATTTTCCTGCCTTGTGTAAAAGCTCCAAGGAAATAAAAATCCCTTGCAAATGCTTTAAAACAGAATTAGTAAAAAAAAAAGAGTCGGGGCTGGGGTTCTAGGTACACAAATGGTATTCTTACGTGAAGACTTGAATTCCACGGTGAAGTTGTAAATTTTCTGTGACGTCCGTACTCTCATAACAGTTTGTCGTCGTGAGAGAGGAGTTTTTTTACGGCTCTATTTCATATTTTTAACAAGTCTATAAGTAGTCCAGAAATACAAACTCACCGTCAGGAGTGTTGAGCATTGTGGGGAATGAAGGTATGAAAGGATCTACATTGATCTCCGGAATATTTCATAACATTTCCCCCTTTCCTTAAATATTATGGTAGAAAGAGAGCCTTGCATGATTATAAATTGTTACAAGTGTTGGGTGAGTGTAAGCTTGTTGACATAAAAATATTTGTTTTCCCCTCTTGGCAATAATGTACACGTACACTTTAAACTGTACCAGTCACAGAGCTAAATATACCTGGAGATGTGTACTCAAATGTAGTGTACATATTGGAGTTAGGTCCATTTAATAAAAGAGTAGCTTTGGCAAAGTAGGATTTGAACTTAGGTTTGCATACTCTCCGAGCACGATACACAATGTTCTGTGGATGCGGATGCATGATCTTTTGACATTACGCAATGCATTACAGCAGCATGCAATGAATTTAAAATCAAGCCTTACAATATATAGGCTTACTTTTCCCCAAAAAAACTGACTCCCTTGAATACTGTACGCTGGTACATGCCCTTCTCTATGCCGGGTTTTGTGGTTACAGCCACCCTCATGTTGATAAGGCTGAAGGCATATAGTACCCACTATTCATGCACGGCAGGGTAGCGTAACCGAAACCGACAGCATAAAAAGCAATTTGCTTAAGACACACATGAGTCAGTACCATAAAAAAGTGTGCCTTGGAGTGAAATTGAGGAAAAACTACACCAGTAATGACATGCAATGAAGGAATTGCAAAATTTTAATAAATATTAATGGGATTTAAACATGCGGATTTATTGCTCATTGCGAGTACACCCTTGTTAGCCCTCGCCTTGAATTTCAGGAAATGCATTTTTTTTCCGCGAAGTTTTTTTTATCTTAAAACATATAGGCGGATAGATATACGTTGGTAGCATTTAAATAGTATATTTTTATCTAAGAAGTTTTGAAACTAATATTGATTTTAATACCCAAGCTCCCGCTGCTGTGTATAATATTAGGGCAACAAACAAACCAAAGTGACCAAAAAACTTCTTGACACGATTTAAATGTTGGATGTTAGGACGGTAGCGAACACGTTTCGTCTCTCTGTCTGAATCGTCTGCCTTGGTAGAAATTTTTTCCATTTCTCACAAACTTGGAACAATGTAACTTTATTATTTTAAGGGATCCCGCAGAGTATTTGGACAACAAGTGGGCACAAAGTAGAGCACAATCCTCAGCTCCCACTCAAATCACTTGACGCTTGGCGTCAATTAATAATTCAACGATGAGTCACTTTTTCTCTGCTGTTTGAAAATATTTATAAAAATTAAATGCTCAAGGGACCGAAAAATAAACCATTTAGCGAACCATCAATTTTGAAATTTCTTAGAAAATAAAATTAAACACAACACTAATAATATTTATTTATTTTTTGCACCGTAGGGTCGGCCGGCTTCTCCCAAATGAAGTGGAACCCTTGGGATTTTATTACGCACTCCAGAATATCGGCAAGTTACAACTGTTGATTTCGCACGAAATGTGTTTACTAAGTCGACCCATGAATAAACAACCCGGTTTTTCTCAGCTTCCACTCCAGGCTCATGTGCATGAAAATTTCTCTTTAGTCAACTCACACTAAACGGGAGCGATATGTCTCACTGTGATCTTGATCCGGGTTCTACATAGCAGTGTCTAGCCGAGCAAAGGAGGCATATGGAGGAGAGACCGGAATCAGTGAGAAAAGAATAATAGGAAAAAATAGGATTGTAGGTTGGTCCTCACAAATACATTGGGTGTAATAACGGAGAAGAAGGCATACTTTGTAAGAGATCAGATATTCCAATGTTCTATGAATGAGTCAGTGAAGATTGACTCAGATCCGAAATCCGAATTCTTATTCATACCACCAGGACCAATGTGTAGGGACTACTCAGAGCTCAATGCACGTGTCCAGATTTAGACTCAGGATGATTTTCGTTTTCCTCGTTGAAAAAATTATTCCGGACCAGCGCAAAATTTTACAAGCGCATGTCTTCCCTCAATCTCTCCCGTGTAATATTGTATATATGGCTTTCCCTTGTCTTGTTTATTGTTTCATCTTTCAACGTGATAATGACAGCTTTATTATTGCATGCGCTGGGTTATGATCCTGCTCGAAATCTTGCCCTATAACCTGGACAGCATGGGTGGAATTAATTGCTGAAATCATGTTAACAGCAACATCTGCTCCGGTCTAAACATAAAAACCCGCACGATCCGACGCTCATCGCTCCTTAGGCTATTTTAAAAATAAATCTTCTAAAATACCTCTTGGAAATGTAATCCCATTCAATTATATATTCTGGATATCCATGAGGTTGGGAAAGTACATCTACACACTATTTACACCCAGTTCCTAGCAACAGAATTGTATGAAATTCCTCTCCTGAAATTGAATGTCTGCACAAATTTACTGTTTGCTGCACAGTAGTCTGAAAATTCAACTATAGGCAATTTTCCTGCCTCAATTTTGTAACAAAAATTTCTCTTAAAATAAAATACCGCTTCTGCTCTTCATCAAGACAAATTTTTGCAACTCCTTACCATTTTTACAGAGCATATAGTTCGAATAAATTATTGCAACTATAAAAATCCTACATATAACTTTATTAGCGTCAATTTGTACCTGTATTCCATTATTGCAAAAATAATATATCATAGTTTATAAAATCCCTAGGATTTTACTCCCACGCATTATTATAATAATTAACAGTATTATTGAATTCACAATCTACACAAAAAGATTGCTATTGATTCTTTCTGGCGATTCAATCAAGTGAGAAGGATCTTACCGAGGTTGACATACTTTTTTGAGCATCATTTTATATAGGTAGACAAATTCTGACAGTGTCGTATTAGCTGGGCTATAATTTCTATACGAATGTCTCCTCAGAAATGAATCATAAGAATAATGGGAGATTTAAAAAAATGTATGTCTCCTCCAAAGAATGACACTCAAAGTAGATGTGGTCACTGCCAAAGCCACAAAACAGGTAAGATGTACGATATAGGCGAGACAATGGAACATTTTAGAGCCGGTGAGGACTCCTGCAATTCATTCTCATTTGTCTTTTAGATCCGATGACGGTCCCCTTGAGACACAATTATTTTATGAAGCTACTGGGCGGGAGGATTTTTCAATTTATTGTAATGCACTTGTGTTGTGGGAGCAGAGAGGTAAACTGAAATTAATGGCTGACTCTCCAACGAGGCTTGGCATTTATTCGAATTTTTGCAATTGTCTCATCCTTCCGCTGTAAGCCCCGTGTGAGTAGGAGCATTCCGCTTAAGAGATGATAGTGTCTGGTGAGAAATAGATGAAGGGACCTTAGTTGTGACATTTTTAGTTTGTGCCTATGCTGTGATTATTTAGTAAAAAAAATTAGGGTTGAGTCATCTCATCCCAAGAAAATTATGGCTGTATGCTCCGTAAATTAGGTTAAGGATCGCTGCAGTTCTCAATTTTTGATGCTCTGATTTTTATCGGCTTCATGAAAGGAGCTTCTGCTTCGCTAGGAAATAAGGAGAGAGAAAGAAGCTGAAGTTGACCAAATGAACTCGTGGAAGGAAGTGCATACATGGAATGATGAGTGGGAAGGGGTCTGGCACATCTTCCAGAAAACTCGACTCACTTTATTTCCTCAATGACATGCACTTCATGTTTATGGGTATTCGTGTCGCTGTACTCCGAGCTCAAATTGTTTTATGTTACACATATACTCCGTCTCTAGACCCATAGTCAGTCACAAACAAAGACGTGCTCTCCTTCCTTCTTCATATAAATTCTCATTTACGAGTGACCATATAGATGGATACACAACAAACTCCTACAGAGACATTCTGTTGATTTCCCTAAGCATACATTTCCTTTCCTTGCAAAAGTACTAAAATAATATTCATTTAATTTTAAAAAGACATAATGAATTTCCCTTCAAATTTTGTAGATACTCTTGGGAGGCTACCACACTTTAATCTCGATAATGCTTCAAAATTACCTAATACTCCCAAAATTTAAGTTTGAAGTAATTATTACGTTAATTTTCCAGCTATACTAAAAACCATACACTATGGTTCTTTCTCAAACGGAGAGGTCTTGCAAGTAACCCTTTTGGAGTTTTTTTCGATGGTCTGGATATTAAAATGCAACAAACTGAGAAAGAATGGAGTTTTCCTTAAAAGCCTCCTTTCCAACTACATACCAATTTCACGGAGTCTTTCCCATGTCCAATAAACGCTGCCCTATTGTATTTCTTAAATCACCAGTGAACCGAATAGTTCCCATTGGGGTTCAAAAAAAGCAACTGTGATATGGTCTTGATTTAGGCATATTTTTTGACGACCTGAGGGATCTTCGACCGTTCGTCCTCTAACAATTACATTTATTAATTATCTGTATTATTGAAACATATAGTGGGAGAAATAGTGTTTTTATCCACTGACCGTTTGGAGCTTAACAAATTTTGCCACTGGAAAGATCATAGCCAACAGGCTTTAAAACCTTGTGAAATAGTAATGGGAAGCAGCAGCTGAAAATTACTAGGATTCGCTGATGAGAAAATAGGCGGACAATGAGTCTCAATCAGATTAAAGAATGCTAACATGATTGAAAATGACAGACCATTTCCTGATCATGACATTATACATATGAATCACAGGCATGAAAATCCATTCCATGCAGCTGTAGTGCTCAAATTATTAAGGAAGGTTTGAAAGTTCTCCGGACCACGTACATTGCATGTACATATGGAGGTAATGTCAGAGAGAGAGAGAGATTCTTTACATTTGAGATCTGTACAATAAAAACACTCCCGTCAGCATTCTTTAAAAGTCTGGAAGCTTCATTTTCATAAAACATTATAGGGTACTCAAAATAAAGCATGTTTTCAAAGATTTTCATTTGAACGTAGACAATTTATGCAAACTGCTATGTTAAGGTTGTCAAGAAAATGCAAACCTGTGGAAAAGAGATTTCCATATTCAACCCTCTTTGAGCTCTTAGACTATTTCCTAAATTGAGCAAATGTCAGGAATTAAGGTATTTGGATTTTCAAGCTCTCTCATTCAGTATCTGAGTATCTGGAAGTAGGGTGGGATTTTTCTCGAAAAATTTCCAATAGAAAAATAACCTTTATTGAAACAACTTAGAGGTATGTACAGACACAAAAAGGGGGAAGAATGTATCAAATTAATCATTAAGCCTCATGGCTGGTGTGATAAAAGATGGGAAAAATTTTCTAGGATAATAGTAATGCACAGATGAGAGCATCTGTTGGCTTCTTCCATGTGACTCTCATATTTCTGGTCAGTTTTTGCAGCCTGGTCATTGAAACGTTGCTTTGTGAGGAATGGATTCCCGTTCATTGATCAAGCGATGAGCTTTGCGTGAGACAAGTCGGTCTACGTCAGTGGCAATAGATACATTGTAGTTAACAATAGATATGAATTTGTTTACTTCATCATCTCCATACTCCGAAGAAACCTATTTTAAGACAAGGGAAATGGTACCCTAAATATACAAGAAATGGTACTGTGAGGATCAATAGTACAGTGCAGTGGGAGCCGGTGAATAACTCTTGGTTTTTTCCCCCGTTTCTTCACTCTTTCATACCAATGGAGTTCAATTTGAATGTCAGCAAGTGGTGCGTTGCTTCTCTTGCTTTTTGTCCTATTTCTCCCACCAATGAAGATGAGGTGCTCCATAAGTACATATTGATGAAACTAATGATGAGCGTATATACCAATAATACTTTATTTTTATGCCACAATTTTCTCACCAGCTCTCAAAAATATCTACATTGGGAGGCTCAAGTTATTATTGTAGGGAAGCAGTCAGCATCAAATATTATCAGTTGTAATAAAACCGTTGAGTGCAAAAACCCCGCAGGGATAATACTTACGTAGCGGTTGTTGCAGGTTCAAGTCTTTTCCTCCAATAACTCTTCAAATACGTGCTATGGTTATGAATCCCCTGTACCAGCCTAATCCTAAAATTTTACAAATTACGACTTTCTCGTGCGTTACTTCAAATACCAGTGGATATTTCATAATAATAAAAATTGGAATTGTCATTCTAGTTCCTTCACAGAAGCCAGACCATGTGTGATCTTTGCACAACAAATGCTAAAAAGGGATATTCTGGGGACAGAAGAATCCGCTCCTGACAAGTATGTAATTCATGTGTTTTGTGTCGTGACAGCAACTAGGAGTCGAAATTATAATAATTACTTTTTCCAAGATCTACAGATACGGATTCAAAGGGCTTTCCGACATGCAACAATGAAGTCCCATATTGAACCTCGGTGATCACAAAATGAGCAGGAGTGTCATATCTGTCGACCCCTTTTTCTTTCGATCGATTCTCTTTTAAAGAGGTAAACCTTGTAACGTATAAAAATATGATTCAGTAATTTTTTTAAATATTGAAATTGCACAATTGAGATTATGTAAATTGTTTGGGAGTTTGAATTAAGTAACGCAATATAGTTTAGCTGTATATTTGTTCACGCAAATTTTGACATACTTTTGGCAAATATAAAAAAATATTTTCGCTGTCCAAAGGAATCCCATGGTTGCACTTTTTCGGAACCCCTTACCGTATGTATAGGTATATTTGAGTGGTTTCTAAAAGGACAATGCAGCGCTGGAAAAATACGGACACTTATTATGCAAATGCTAGGACGTGACGGTGGGCAAAATGCCTGGAAAAATAGTTGTGCTGCTTAGTCAAGCAACACTACAACAGTTTATGGCCAGCTTGACTATCTGTATTTAAGTAGCACGCATGGAGAAAACATTATATAGCCCACTTTGTGTTACAGAATCTTAGAATAATTTAAATTTATAGTAACTTTACAGCCACTTCAAGAAATTGTACTTTCCCAAAATTGCCAACAAAATGCGGCCACGGCTTGGCTTGGAAAGATGCACTAGAGCCATTCGTACATTTATATTTACAGGCATTTTCAAATAAAGTAGATCAAGTATATTGTATGGTAGAAAGTACTCCCGGGCATCTTTTGACATTTCTAGTTGAACTGCATTGGCGGAAGTAGAGGGAAACGCGAGCCAGGAGAAGGAGGGATGCTGAAAAGTTCCTAACATTTATTTGCATTACACATGTACAATGCCTCAATTACTATTACTTTCACTGGTCATCTTCCTTGCATCCAAAAGTGCACACAATTCATATCTTTCACACAGTTGTGTACTGTCGGATTAGAGCCAAATGTGAAGTTGTAATATTGTGTTAGTCAGAAACTGACACACTAAAAATCTTGAGGTTCAAATACAAATTTGTAGCCTTGAAAACTCCAAAATATTATTATTAATCAATTACTTTTTTTAGTACATGACAATGTTTAGCTCCTACATTTTACCATTAAATATTAATATTAACGCTAGAATTTTGAATGCGGGATAATATTAACATACTTATAGATAAATACATATATTTGCCTTGCAAAGATGCATACTCTGATATTTTGGTACATGAGATATTGGCATTGGGTTTCCGAAACCTTCAACTGATATTCACTCCCTTCTCCTAATTAACACGCCCGTGTGGACCACCTTTGTGCCTTGTAATTTATGCTGGACTGTATCTCACCCGTATTATTTTCAGATTTCTAGGCCATTTCATTCCACAGCCAATAAAAGGTGAGCCAAATTAGAAGCCACTTTTGGTGGAAATCCAAGCCCATGACAATCAGACTGAATCATACTGACTTTAAATAATTATTTTTCCAGTAAGACGTCTGTAAGTAATAATTATTTATAACGGAGCTATTGACAGTGAGTGAAATCATTTTAGTACAAAATATTTGAGAATCGATGATTCCACGAGTAATTTCCAACCAGTATCTACTCCGTGAGTAATCCTTTCCGACACAGTCCTCAACGAGACTGAAACCTGGTAATTAATTAAAGCGGAAGCTTGGTAAAAGCTTGATCTCTTTTCGGATCCGGACTTTATTGCCTCCAAGTTGGTGCATATGCGATTGCGTAGTCAAGGGCGTGGTGAACACTTTGTCTTCTTTGAAACTACTCACTTGTCGTCTTTCAATTAAAATCACTTTTGGCCTCTGACATGCTAAAATTCACAATCATTTTTCTTAGGACTAATTGTGACACATTAGTCTCAGGCCTTGCTCATAACTCGGGAGTAATAAAGTGTATGTAGTAAGAGTGTTGAGTATGTAAGTCATGATACGAAAAGGAAAATAAAGGGAAATATAACGACGCATAAATATGCCTGAGGATTGTAGGTTGAGACTTGACGGGATCCCAGGGGGCAAAAGGTACCATGTCAAGTGTGATACTTGAAATAATAAAACACGAGCCGGCTCTCTTTCCCAATGATCCAGCTTTCGTTCCCAGGGATCCAGATGTTCATCTACCTTTTCTGGTTCATATCCAAGGCTCTTATCTGCTCCATAGTATACTTAAGAGTGCCAACCCACAGTACTTCCGGAATGTATTTATCCATGCGGGAATGATGACACCAGTACTTTGTACCGTACATGAATCACTCCTCCTCGGAGTCACGCAACACTAACTACTTGTAAAACTAACTCAGTTGTAAAATAATCAAAATTATTTGCAACAACACAAATTCTTTGTACTCTGTCGTCATTGTTACGTCACTGGGGTGCTTAATTTAAAACTACACAAAAAAAGTCACCTTCTTGACTTCTTTCTTCGAGCCTTCCCAATGGCGTTGGTAATTATGACTCTTGTCAAGATAACATTTTTGATGTTACTTGAATTCCTTCTACACACTTGACAGAAAACAGAGGTAATTACTTTGACGAAGGAATTCGTCAAAAGACTACCGCCTCATATCTGGGATGCAAAAACTTTATGCTAAAGCTAAAGTGGATCCAGTTTTCAATACCTATTAATCCTTGCTATTACAATGTATTTAACTTTAGCAGTTCCAGACTTGGATGCTAAGAAGTTCTTTTTGTAGCTCTCACCGAGGGGGAAAAGTATTCAGCTTCAGCCAGTAATTAGTTATATAAATTGTTAGTTGCTGCTTTGATATTTACTTACGTAGAATAAGCCCCCTGCACTTTCTGTAGAAAACAATAGTAGTAATTAATTATTATTACAAATCCATTAGCACTTCCAGGCTTCAAAACAATCAACGTGAACATTTGCAAAATTGGCAAGCTTGATACCTTCAGGGTAAAATATTATGGAACAAATAGGACTTACAAATAAAATTAGTTTGTCAGGAGCTTGTACAGTTCAAGTACAGTTTCATTATTTTAGCTCTATATGCACTATGCACTAGTTCTATTTGTACCTACTACCTACATATGTACTTATTCCACGGTTTTAGAGTACAGTTTGACGTCTTGCTGGCTCCTATTATTATTTTTGTCGATTCAGTGTGCTTCTAAATATCTGGACACTTTGGTTCCAGACTTCTGATTGCATAGAATTGTTTTCTTCGGTCCAGTTTGTAATAATTTTAACAGCTTGGTTTTACAACTTTAGGGAAATCATTTTTATTCACACTTTTAAAAAGATTGGCAATAAAAAAATTATATATGTAAAAACATCTCTATTTGTTATGATAATTATGTGCCACTTTCAAGATTAAAAACAGACCTGGAAGATTTATTACTCTGTTTACGGCTGAGACAGCTGTCACACTCATGTATACTCACTTACTCCACCAAAAACGATTCAAAACAAATTACCAGGTTTCAAAGCATGGCTATATAATTAATGCTACGAATCCGTGGAGAAGAATAAATTAAGTAGTTTCGTTTGAAATTAAAAGCAAAATGTAAACGAAACTAATAATAATTTGTAAGTACGTGCACTTGAGAGCAAAGACAAAATGAACTAACCAAGGTATTCTGTGGAGGCAAAATGAGCTAATTGTAAGTATCTTTACTAACGCTATTTTTCAAAGTTCAGCTCCTTGGACTATTTCGTCTGTACTTAGTTCTTTATATTAAAATGCAGTTGGTTAATTTGGCTTTTGATTGAAAATGTGTGCATTATTTATTCCATTTGGATCTTCACCAGAGGTGTGGAAAATACATGAATTTTATTCTTGTAATACAAATACATTTCACGAAACCTTAAAATACAAATGTAAAGTACAAATAACAGGTGTAACGTAGCTAAGATACACAATAAAAACAAAATCCGGAGCCATTTTTGCAAGGAATGTACAAAATAAAATATTTCCCAAATTTATGGGCCAATACCTATGAATCATTCCCAGATCTTTAAATAAGTCAAGTAAAGTATAAGACCAAATAATTCGATATCCAAAACCCATAAATTATTGAGCAAACCTAAGGTAACAGGCACATGAGTAGAGTTTAGAGTTAAGTACATTTGTGTAGATCAAAGTAAATTACTATGATCCTAGAAACAGAGTATTTTTCCTTAAAACAAATAACCTTATAACTCCTTGGCAATTTATTTACAGATTTTCAGATCGTGCCACTAATGTAACTTTACAGCCCTCAGATACATTGAATTTTGTGTATTTATCTGGTACAGCAAACCAGCCGAAAAGGTTAAATAACCTTAACAGTTTTCAGATCTATGTATTTTGAAATTATACTTTGTATTTAAAATACGGGGTGGGCAACGTTACAGGATAAATAAATACAAAATACCATCACGCTCATAGATCTTCAAAATATGAAATACAGTAGACATTTTGGTGCTGACAAATTACGAAATTCAAAATACCTTAAACATTCATGGCGAGAAAAATAGGAAATACGGAATGTATTTCAAATACATTTCAGATACAATATTTAAAAATATTCCACACCTCTAATATTTATTAAAGACATGCAGATTAAAAAAGCTGCATGTGTTAAACTAATGAGTTTACTGACACATTTATTAAAAAATTAGAACCCCAGTTACCAGTAGCCATCGTACAGAAGTCACATAAAACTTAAGTTGAAAATATGGACCAAACCCAGTTCGAGAAACCAATCACACCTGCCGAACTTGACTCACTATCATATCTAGACACAGTGTCAGGTCATGTTATCGGGAGATGTTTAAGTAGTATGTAAGGTTGGTTATGGCTTATAGTAGTTTTTGGACAGCCAATAATTAAATGAAAAATTCATGCAGCTCATGTGTTTGCTAGTTGCTTTTGTTAGATAAGTCTATTGAATGAAACTGTATCTCTAGTTTTTGTTCTGTGACAAGCACTGCTTAAGCTACAATTATTTATATCTCTCATCAAGAGCATTGATGGAGGGCACTGGAACAGTTGGATAAGAAAATAGGATTAAAAAAAGGTATTCGAACATTACAAGAGTGTATAAATTAATTCAGCTAAATAAAATATCTACCGGCATCTTGACTTTTGCAGAAGTTTTTAAGCTTGGAGATTTTCTGTTGGCTTTTAGAATTACCTACTTGAGAAGTATCAGGGATTATTGAAGTTGAATAATGAAGGCAAAAAACAGTAAAGATCCTAGTAGTAGTGAGGAATCAAAGATGACATCCGTCGATTTCTACCATTTAGCTCTGACATTCCTTGTCAGCTTTTTGGCCTGGCCTTTGACGTACTTTTTGAACAATGGATTCTCATTTATTGATGAAACGGTGAGCTTACGGTGGGAAATTTACCTATAATATAAGCAAATAATTATTTATTGAGTATATGAAGACACGTCTGTGTAAGCTTGTACAGTTATCGTACTTAAACACGCGGAGAATTTTTTATACTTCACTAATTACAACTTCTAAATTACATTGATTAAATTATGCAATTTACAAAATATGTAAACTCTGGTGAGATACTAGTAGGTTCATAGTATGGACTTGAACTCAGGTCTTTTTCACAACATTAATACTTCTAATAAATAGGGTTAGGTAGATAACTACCACTAATAAATGTGGTAATTTATTGTTTATTCAAATTAATAAATTATAGGTACGCCCTTTTTGGATGTCCGCAACTGGTTTCCTGCTGTTAGTATTCATAATTTACGTAACAAAAATATTGAGTTCCGTAAAAGACTGGGTATATTTTGGTAATAACATTTTCAATATATGTATGTAGTTATGCACATACACTCCAAAACATTTAATTACATTTACGTGCTGGGATAATGTCTAGTACTGAAATGAACTTCTGAATTGTTAGGAGTGACACTATTCGCATTCACATGTATGATTGACCTCATAATTTCCCTGGAGTTTAATGGAGTAATTTCAAATTTCATGTCGGAGTACTTAAAGTTCGGGGAGCCTTATTTACATTGCCCATGGGGAAATGCAATTGCACTCTTTGATGGGACAGGGTTCTACATAATGTACCTCCTTTTGGCTTTTCTCATCGCCAATGGGTAAAATAAAATATATAAAGTATCTTCCCAGAGCAAAACTTACACCCGTAAATGTTTTTTTTTTAAATTCAGGAAGAGCTGGAGATCCTTAGCAATTTACTGGTCAGCAGCGATTATTAATTCAATGGTAGTGCTTCTCTTTGGAATTGCAGCTGGAAGACACAGTCCTACATTCTGCACATTTTTAAATGCTCCTTACGTAATTTTCCCCATTTTGGTCTTCATAAGGTACGTAAAGTTAATTTAATTATTTTAAATGCGGTATCTCCTTTAATTATTCTAGACTCAACTGCTGAGTCAATATTTCTGGTAACGTTATTTTCTTTTCTCTTTATTGACAATTGGCAGAGCCTTCAACCGAGAATCACAAGGAGAGTGGAGCAAGACAATCAAAACTGGAAGCACTACAAAGGTCCTGGATATTCTTATTGCTTTGGGCTTTGTGACATCAATCTGGCTATGCATTGCTAAGGGACTGGTAAGCGTTAGAATCTCATATACATATAAGTTTCTTTTATGAGCTGATATGATAAATTCCATTTTGAAGTCTTTGCTGCAATAATTATTGAAATTTCATCTACAACTATCTTGAATTATTACTGAAGGCATAAAGTAATTTGCCTGAAATTTCCATAGGGAGCTGTAGGAACTAACACAGGTGTTGTACTGGAATTGCTGAAACATGAGGCCATACTGTTTTTCGACGACCCAGCTCCTTTCCCCGCAATTCAAGTCTTGATTTATCTTTTCTATCTGGTTCCTGTCCAAGCAATAAGTCTTTTCTACACTTTCAAGAAAGTCAAGCCACGATTTTTGTGGGAGATCACTCTCATCTATTCTGGCATCATGATGCAAGTGAGTGGGCTCGCATACGCATAATCTTTGATCCTAAGTATTCAATGCTTGGCAATGTTCAAAAATGACAACTGTAGGACAAAAGATATATTTCTCACTTTTTTGATAATGTATTTTAGTCTCAATTTTCGTACATCTCCACCGCACTGGATCCCCAAACTCCCGCTCCATTCCGGTCTCATTGGGATGATATAACCTTCTGGATTGTTAACGGTATTGTTTTAGTAGTTCCACATCTGTTCCTGTATCGACTTTCACTTCATAGGCAAGCTCCCAAAGTACATAAAGTTCGCTAATAAATTGGCTTACTTAAAAAAATGACAATTTAGAAACGCTGGGTTCAAATGGGAATTCACATGTCACAACCATGGTTTATATGTATCATTTACAAATATGTATTTCAGATAAATTTCAATTAAAATAACCAAGCCAAAGCTATTATTTTGATTTTAGCTATATCAGCTGAAATTTTGAATATTGTAGTCTAAATCCAGGGGACTACATTGTAAAACAAAATTTTATGACTACAATAAAAATGACCAACAAATCATTCATTTCAATCAATCATTATTTTTATATCCAGAGAAGGCATACGAACGAGTCATTGAACTTCTATTGCTTTCCAATTTTTTAAAAACAACAATAATTAATGTACTGTGCATGCAATGTTGCTTGAGGCGATTGCTATGTCGCATGTTGTACAAAGAAAGTAGAGGACAAGCCGTAGTAAATATGAAAAGATCAACAGATACGGAGTAAGTGCGACTATTGGTAAAATACATGTCAGTCAATGTTAGGGTTCTAAATTACATACGTAGTATACGTACGTTTGATCGCTCCCATATATACGACGTGATCACTATCCGAAAGATATCCAATGTCGTTCCAGCAAACATTTTCCAGCAAACAATAAATATTGCTTGGTTTTTCTTCATCGTTGAATAAATGCTGATTGTGTGATCCATTTTCTGTACTTATTTACACATGAATGCAAAGGTGTGTAGTACTGATAAGAAATGCTACGTTTTACCGTTACATTTTGTTATGCTTCAACTTAGGTAACTCCTGTGGAAAATTCTAGCCTCAAAGCCACATTTTTGAAAATATTTTATCTTTGATGAGTGAACTTTGAATACTTTTCACGAAATATTCGTAAACGAATTATTTCAAACATCATGCCCTAGTAATTGGTGAATAGTTTCTTACAAGATTTTCCTCCAGAAAAACAACAAAAGGTAGAAAATGATATTCATCATGGGGAATTTCAACTCAAATATAATGGCATCGTTTATGATGATTCGTTACTTTGATGGTATCGTTTAATAATTAGTAGTTAGACTAATTTTCAATTAATGTAAAACATTCACTCTTATACAGGGGTGGATTAATACAATAATTTTTACCCTGGCCCTAACCCTCAAAATAGATTTGTGGGCCTATATACTATTTATTTGTGTAGTCGCTTTTCTTCAGATATCGAGCCATGTAGACATTTGATCGGCTCTTACCTATCAGTCAGAAATAAGTACAAACTCTTGGACGCTGCATATATTTTTGCTAAATTAACGCAATTTATTGTCATAAACATAAGTATAGATGTACATAACTTAAAGCGCTGACATAAACATGCAATTCTGAGCAATCCCAATTGATATCTTAGTTGAGTTCGACCATCACAGTTGCTACATGTGTACAAGCTGAAATTCTTAATATTTTTTACACAAAAACATATTTCCAAAGGAATTACTTGATATAATGTAAGATGCCACTATGTATTCAAGTGTATACAATCAGGTTTTGGAAATTCAGAGTTAGCGGATAAAGACACTACACTCTAAACTTTGTACTGCCGTGCACCGAATATTGTCGACCCGATTCTAAGATTAGTACTTCCCATAATTACCTGCAAAGACAATATAAATTATACTACAAATGATAATACTAAATATAAAAATAAATACTACTTCATTGTTTAAGCCAGCAGTTTTACCGCTTTTTCGAAGTCACCAGACATTCCCATGGAAAGTTCCAAAGCGTTTTGTTCCAGATCTAGTTCTTTGCAAACTTCCTCACGCAAGTTGTAGAGTAACTAGGGACAAAGAGGACATCATAAATAAACACTCTAAAAAGCGTAATTTCAAAGTCGATGATCCTTCTTCCCCACCCTGAAAGGATTTCTCACCTTAAAATCATCATTGGCAAGCTCAGGACTAGAATCTATCGCCCCAATTGTCATAAGTCCCTTCAATTTTAAATTCGGACATTTTTCGAGAATAAATTTGACCAGTTCCAAAAGATTATCAGGAGAAGCTCCACTTTTAGCTACAACAAAGAGTAAAAACAATTTTAATACAACGTAGTAATTTTACACACAGAAAATATTTCTTTAAAAAGAAATATAAACTTACATTCTTCTCCACTGGTGTTTACTTGAATGAATACATTCAAAGGTGACTGAACGTTTTTCTTTTTCAATGTGTCATTCAGGCAAACCGCGAGTTTTTCGGAACTAACTGTTTCAACAACGTGCAGACTATCAATAATAGAAACTAGTTTCGGTACCTTGCTACGTTGCAAATGGCCAATAAAATGCCACTGGATTTCAGGGCAGTTCTCTTTTATCTGTAAGCCAAAAGTTATTAAAAAATTTGTACCAGGTACATATATATTTCGAAAAGTCGTCTAATCTTACAGATGTTGTAACATATAATCTGGTGCTGTTTCATTTATTCCCACGGAGAATTCAATCATGTATTTTCCTCTATAATAGTGTTTCTATCAACTAACGATTGAAGCTAAATACCTTCAATCAGGAAACTTTTGTCCTATTGCCAGTGCTTGAAAACCCACCCTTATTTTCGTATGATGGCACTGGGAGTTATTATGACTTCAATCACGTAGTTTCATGTATGCTATCAGAGACCACAGATCTCCAAATTGAGGCTTCATACCCGTCCTCACATTGGTCTCAGTCGGAAAACGCGATTGAGTCCCTAGCCTTACAGCCTATCAAGGGAGAGGAAGCAGTCATACATTTTTGGAAAACAGTAAAATTGCAAAAAATATGATTTCCTCAAAATTTAAAACTAATTTCAAATAAATAATTAAGGTCACAGCAGTCAAACGTGCAAAGCTAATTGTAAGTCGGGATTTTTATTCGAACGCTTTTATTCTAATTTGTAGTTTCCATAAAATTTTAAAACACGACAGTCATGCTCGTTTGAATCAAATTTTGGTATCACAAGATCTCAACAAACTGACCAATCTTGACACACGGGGTCAAAGTGTTCTAGGAAATGCTGTGGCAAGCACTTCTCATAATCAGCGTAGAGATCTCTGTGATACAAAAGTCTGAAGCCCATATAATTTGCTTCAAACTAGCACTATCAAGGCTAATTTCTAACAATAATTTTCTTTTAGAAATCAAAAATGATCAGGAAAAAGTTTCACTCATTTGACCCCTATGACCTTACGTTTTTTATTTTGGGAAGTCCGAAAAAAAAGATTATAATAGAGGAATCTATTATCTGTTACGGCACCTGCTTACATGAGCTTGAGCTGACGTTACGTAAATGATATGTAACGTACGTATGCAATACTGACTAAGAAACTCCTGAATCAAGCCTCCCCTGGGATTTTCCCCGGGTTAGGAATAAGAGTACAAGGTCCATGACAATTTCGTAAATCTTAAGTTCGATAATGACAGTCTTACTACCTCCGAACTATTAGCCTTCTCAACCAATTCCTGAACATAGTTCTCTCCGAAGAACCGCTGTCCATTCTGATAGGCTTCTACCACTGCCTCCTTGGGCTTCGTCTTACTCACAGCCACTAGTTTCGGGGCGGGGCAAAGTTTTTGCAATTCCTTAAATAAGTCCAGAACGATTATTACAAAAAACTCTATAAACTCGGCTTTTTTTGTTAAAAAACCTAAATAAATAGTTTCCTCAAGCACATGGTCAATTCAACGGATTAAGCATCTTTTAAAAATGTAACTATACCTCGGATCTTAATTCAGCGGCTGCTGCAATTTTATCCCTCACGTACTTCAAATTCCCACCGATTGTCGATAAATCAGACATTGCAGCGGTCACTGTCACTATTGGCCTGGACAATTTCCACCATAACATCAGCGGGGCAGAGAGTGGTTCTAAAAATATAATAGCGCACTTAATGTCATGGATTAAATATGATTAAATATTATAACGCTTTCATTCGACACAAGCCAGCAAGTCATTATATGGATGACTACACTGAAGTCTAATATTGAGCAAGGTCACATTGCGCAATTCCAATTACACTTAATCATTAATTGTGCAACTATGCACGAATTATGTATGGAAATACCGGCATAATGTGTGCACTTCGTCTCAATTAGTTATATGCACAATCAAATAATTACTGGACTGTCAACGTGAATCCATTTCAAAATTATGGCATGAATTAACAATTAACGTTTAAAATATTAAAATACCCACCTCAAAATTTGAATTACGAAGTTCCCTCCCGTGGATCCCACTCAAGGCTTTCCTCTCTTTCTACAAGTTGGATTCTGTGTAATAAATGGAAGTGGACTTTTTACTCAAACCTCAAGTGTATATGGTTCCTACACTGCTTATACTCCTTTCTTTCTACTTTCTACTTCCAATCCAAGCAGAGGAGTTTAGATAGAGCCCTCAAGTACAGTGTTGGAACGTTTCACCCTTTCATTCACAACAGATTCGGGAAATGTCAATGACTGAGAGACACTTTAATACTACTTTCAGACTGAGGCTACTGGATACTAATTTAATTGCGTAAATTTGCTCAAAAAAGCTTGCATCAGGCTCTTTCAATTTTTTCCGACGATTTTATAGTAACTTATCGGTAGTAATCTACCAATGTCAATTTTTTATCAAACCTAGTGCGCTGCCATGGCTTTATTGTCAAATCTCAACAACCGTTTATCAAAAATGGTTTTTTAAAACGTTTTCCAACACCGACGATAAAGGCCGAAAAAATTTAACCAGGTTGTTCAAACTTTTTACAATGGGACATTGCCTAGTCAGTTAGAACTCTACTGATTTGGGAGTGGAGGGTGTTTTCCGTTTGACCTCAGGAAATTAAAATAGGTCACATGTGACTACCCGATCTAGTACTATCCGGGGGGACAAGGGTCCCCTCACAAAACTTTTGTGAGGGACCTTGTGAACTTCTCGGCTGGTAGGAGTCACTTTGCCCCTTGGTGACTTTACACTCGAGTGCTAGTCACAAATGATTTTTTTTTGGGGTGCAGTGAAACCAAGTTCTTTGTTGATATCGTTTTGCATGATTGTCTGCGGGTCCTCACAATAACTGCCGAACCAATGCTCCCACAAAATTCAAACTTTTTAGGACCGAAGGGGAGCTGAAAGGGACTCTTGGAATTGTGAGGGTGTCAGCTTGTCTGGCATCACGATAACTGCCGAACCAAAGACACCAGGCAATTCAAATTAGGAAGTAGGAACAAATTAGTTAAAAAAAGTAAGAAGCCTATTGTTTTTGAAGGAGATCGGGTCATCCGTTTGACCTCAGAAAATTAAATGAGCTCATATATAAACGCATGCTTATACACATGTGTAGAAACCGGGATGTTAAGCTTGCGCCATCTATAATAATTGCATTTGTTGCTTACTTAAAATTATCTCTCATATCATCACCGATAGACGTCGCACAAACTTCCAAATGCGTAATTAAAATATGAGTGCTAACTTTTTTTTCAACAAATTTATGTACGGATACAGATTACGATTACACAAGGGAATTTTAATGAATCATTAGATCAATATAATACCAACAGTGGAAAAGGGACTATGTTTGTATGTACGTACATGAGTGCATCTACAAATGTTCTAATGGACACAGGTGTGACTATTTTAACCATGTTCCTGACTTATACTCAACGCTAACTGGTATATTTATGAACATTTGAGGGTATTTACTGGGGAACGAATAGTTACCAGCTTAGTGACGCTTTGCCCCTTGATGAATTAGAACGCAGTGCTCATCACCCCTGATTTTTACAGGAACACATTATCTAATGTCTGAGAAGCCTATAGATTGTCGAGGTCCTCTCATTATTCCCTTTGACCTCAGGACATTAAAACAAGTTACATGTAAATACATACTTATACTCTCCGGCAGAGAAATGTCCGAGAGCTACATAGGTCCCAGCACCCAACCTTCATGGACATTGTTACAATCTCTACGGGTAGGAATGGTGCCAGTATCACTTCTCCCCTTGGTGACTCTCCACCCCAGTACTAGTCCCAGATCATGCTCATACATATTTACATTCATCCATCATAAGATCCCACATTCTTGTCCCTCAATTAGTCCCTCTAATTAATTTTCCCTGAAAAGATTTGAAAATGAAATACTGGTGAGCACTGTTACTTACTATGTGGGCTTTTGGTGCTGTTGTTGTTACTATCGGAGAGTCCTGGGTGGTCCTAGGGGCCGTCCAGAATTGACTTGAGGTCTTCCACACGGAAGATGGCGAGGGAGGTATGGGAAGGCCTACGAGTTCCCCAAAGTGTCTCAATATACATTTACACATGGACTATATAACCAGTCTATTTCATACTGGTTTTTTTAACGTATGATGTAGGATACTCATGCCATTATTATATGCTATCCTCCTCATCTTATTCATGTTTTTTTTCATTTGAATTCACGTCTATTTCCGTCAGGCTCTGTCCCTCATATACTTACTTCCATACAGTTATTTGCAATTTGCAAGTCTAAAACTTATCGGGGCGTTATGCATGGGTTAGGTTTAGAGCAGGAGGAATTGAGGAATACGGCGAATACGCTCACTCCGAGCATAGACGTTAAATACGGTTGTTTTATTACCAAACCCTATCTATGCACTCCCAGCTCTAGCTCCCGAGCTACATGTTTCATATTCATACGTAGGGCTACGGACTCCTCGGAATAGTGTTATTACTTCTGGTCGTCCTCAGACAGGTGTGTTGAGAGTCCTGTGTGCCTCTGTGAGTGTGTATGTGTGTGTAGGATTTGAGTTGCTCAGTTTAACTGTGCCATGTGAGTAAGGTGATGGTACACATAAATAATAAGTACTAAAAAAACCCGAAGGGAAAAAAAATCTCGTTACATAAGAAACCAAGTGAGTTGACTGAACGCATTGATTTGTGGACGTTTCACAAATGAGAGTTAAGTTTGGAGGAAGGGACTCTCTTCTCTGGCTCATGTCTTACTATCCTTCCTGACTTCATATAAACATTCAAGTGTGACTTGTGACCTATAAAGAGTCTGGCTCATTTAACTGTACTAACCTACTGTGTGAATCCTCTCGAGCAGTTGTCCTTAGTGCTGTAATATTGTACTCGTTTAGTTTTGTACTTTTGTATTGTTTTTGTCTTTGGTACAAAACTAAACAAACAATATCCATTTTCGAGATACAAAACTAAAACAAAAACAAAACAGGAATTGAAAAAAACAATACAATCCAAATTGTATTGTTCCAAGGTTCTAGAGACGCTAGAAATTTACTAAAGTGATTGTTGTAATAGATTTCTAGAGCACATAGGAATTGATTTGTGTAATTGGAATCGTGAAAAACACGTCAAAGCACAAAAACTGGGCATTGACTGATTATTGGTAGATTCGCCTACTATCGCCCATATAAAATATACACTTACATTGAGTATGTCATTCTAGTGTCATGTGACTATTAATGCGCCAATAAAGTCAATCATAGGTGATTTACTACTAGTTACTCACCAAGTTTCATTATAGGTCATGCGCCCCTTAAAACCGTAATCTGTCATGAGACTATTGGTGACCCAATAAGGTCAATTTGAGGTCACAAGACCTTACTGTGTCACTAGTAGTCACATGACCTCAGATTGACCTACTGTGTCACTAGTAGTCACATGACCTCAGATTGACCTACTGTGTCACTAGTAGTCACATGACCTCAGATTGACCTACTGTGTCACTAGTAGTCACATGACCTCAGATTGACCTTACTGTGTCACTAATAGTCACATGACCTCCGATTGACCTTACTGTGTCACTAATAGTCACATGACCTCAGATTGACCTTACTGTGTCACTAATAGTCACATGACCTCCGATTTACCTTACTGTGTCACTAATAGTCACATGACCTCAGATTGACCTTACTGTGTCCCTAATAGTTGCATGACTTTGACTGTTACCATATTGATTATTAAAGGTTGTAACGGCTGAGGCCACTATATCAACCAATAAAACCCTATTATTATTATTATTATTATATTGATTATTAGACGCCACCGATAAGATGTACTAGTTGTAGGTTACATTTAATGTGGATTAGTAAGACGTCATGAAAAAGGTCACGAATTAAATCAACACTGGCTAATGACAATTCAATGGCATCAGATATGATACCAATGAATCGGTACTGATAAATAAAATTGGCTAACCGTATGGTTTAAATGTTGACCTGGATAAATCTAGTCTGTGTCTAACAAAGACAAAAGACCTAGTCTAACAAACGAACTATGCGATTTGTAAATGTAGTCCACGCATAGAGGACATTTCTACATCGATGAAATAGGTGGTAAAAGCCAACGGCTGAGCAAATTGAAAATATAGATATCAGAGCCCAAGCGTCTACTCTATCCATTCTAATTTTAAGCAATGGTAGTGAATATTGTTTATGAAATTATGTTGTTCTGGAAATTACGATGTGGTTATTACAGGGATTATTCACAAATAGGTTGGTGCCACAGAATTGCACCCTTCAAAATTCGACCGTCAACAGATTCAATGCATCTCTTATGGGAGATTAGTCAATGACTGGTTTTTTGATCTTTTACGTAATTTTTAAACAACTAAAGTTGCACACATCAATTCCTACGTGCTCTTGAACTCAGATACAACTATCACTTTAGCAAATTTCTAGCGTCTTCTAGAACCTTAGAACAATACAATACAGATTGTACAAAAACAAAAACAATCTGATAGAAGTACAAAACAAAAACAAAACTCGGAGTACAAAACAATATCTTAGTTGTACTACTTTTGTACTTTTCGCCAAAGTACAATACAATACTAAAAGGACAAATTACAGCACTAGTTGTCCTCATACGACGACAGAGTCCCAAGTAATCATTTTTCTGGAGGAGAGTTATTACTAAAGTTTCCTGACGTGAATTATATATGTCCGGGTTATATTCATATTTTTTTTTATTTATTGATTCCAAGGTATTACTTCCCAGTGGATACTTTTTGGGATATTCAGAGCTAATTATTGACGTATGTGGAGGAATTAGCTGTGTCGAGCCGACTTCAAGGAGGAACTTTTGAGGAAGCTTGTAGTAGAGAGTGGGACGTATATGAGAGATTGTACATACATTGGCTGTTCTGAGGGCAACGGGAGTTCTTGGAGAGTCCAGAGAGGAATTTGCATCTGCACAAGTGTCAGCATAGAGCCCAGACTCCTTCTTCATGTGCCCCAAATACCATGACAGTCAGTCCGACAGAATCCTGCTGAAATTACATTCGTCCAAGATTGGTCGCCAGTAGAGTCTATAGGTACGTCCTAAGAGTTTGTTTTGAACACTCACCCTGATTTTCAGATTTTTGACAACTTGGGTTGAAGGGGGATGTGTGGATATGTGTAATGTGAATTTGAGCGTGGAATGGAACCGTGACATTGTGCTGAGTCACTGTCCCGGAAGTACATGTCAATAATACTGGACAATATTGAACCTTTTGACAGATCCGACCAGTCTCTCCCACACGAGTTCATCTTCATATGACCGTTCCTAAGTCTGATTTGATTGTGTTCTTATTGCCATATAAGAACCAATGTCCGTAGTTGGTCCTAATCATCATACATCCGGACTACCGAATTCCAATCCGAATGCGGCCTCAGTTAATCAAGTCAGTGCGAATGGGGGGTCGCCAAATCCTAGTCCTCCTATGCGAATCTTCGTGCAAAGAGATTATCGACTTGGGGTAGCCATTAGATTCGTACCTGAGTTTCCACCTGAGCTTAATGGACGAGTACGTAAATATTTACCGTTATTTTTTATGATAAAGATATTTGAGGAAGGATCTTTCCTGGAAGTTTTGATTTTGGTAGAATTTTGACTTGACTGGAAGTTAGGATCAGAATGAGATGTTTGAAACGTTGGGAGGTGAACGCGTCTCCCTTGTTTTAGCTAGTGTGTACAGTTTAGTGTAATAATTCAGGAAATGATATGAATTGTGTGATATTTTGTGATTGTTTCATGTCCTTTATTACAATGTCAATTCAATTTATTTTAGATCGACCAGGCCACTTACGAGTTCACATTAAACCAGATTAATGCATATTTCCAAGACGCTGAAAATTTTGACTGCAACACGTTCTGTGAATCTTGTTTAGGATTCATCACCGCTAATCTGGTTTATTTCTGTCGAGATACCAAATACGAGAAGGTATGTTCCGATTGTCTGTACCTAAATTGATTTAGTTAATTCGTTAGTAGCGCCATTCGTCGTTAGTAAACATCTTTCGCTGGTTATATTGCTGATTTGGTTGCTGATGGAGCAAGAGTTGTAGGGATGTTTGACATGCTTGTAAAGTTATATGATGCCCAATTTATAGTTGCTAGCACGGTTTAGTGTACAACAATAACACTTGATGCGAATTTTTCTATTATGTTACGGGTGGGGTAAATGTTACACAGTTGAGAGGATAGAAATGTACATATTTAATTCATCTGACACTAAACACGAAACAGGTTTAAGACTTGTTGATTTTTGTGGTCGTTGTTTATGTGTGATGCAAATAACTTGATCAAATATATGTGGAGCAATGCTGTAGAGGGTACTGGCCTCAGTTATTTACTTATACTATTGTTAAGTAGTAGTTCCAGAAATATGAACCATCCATTGTAGCTTCCTTTTCTACGTTCGTGGGATGATAGAAACCATTCGAAAATATTCGCTCTACATATCAAAAATAGTACCAAGTGTATTTATGCTAATCGGGCATTATTTTTTCGTTAAAATATTTACTGTATTTTCACAACTACCGCTTAAGAAGAACTAACATAAAAATCGCAGAGCTGAAAATTCTTGACGTAAAATCGAAACCGAAATTTAGAGTATGTTGTAAAAGTTTAAAGTTCTATAGCTTGAAGGACCGGAGAATAAAATTCCAGAACTCGTTCAGACTATATTTAACATGGTATTCGCCACTATCAAACTTTTGCTGGGCTGATGCTGGCTGAGTTTAGTACTCGAAATCATTTTGTAAAAACTAATTGATCTCCTAATTCTTCCTTGTGACAATTTTTGCAACATTACGAACTCTTGATGAAAGAATATGAAACTTTACAGTAATTTCAAGTGCCTGGGTTTCAATTGATATGCTCACAAAAATAATCGAAGATAATAAATAGTATCATTAAAAACCAGTGTAAACTAAGTTTTCTAATCTATGGTGAGTAGCCGTTACTGTATTTGAGTAAGATTATTATGGACTCAGTGACATTGTCTCAGTGCTCAGGCGAGTGGAGGGTTTAAGGTTTGTGTTTAGTCTGAGACACACTAGATTCTTTCACTCATACAGTTATCGCATTCAAGGTGATATACAAAGGTGTTGAAAGGAGAACCCTAATGAACGGTTGTTTGAATCCTGGGTATTACGTTAAGAGTACAGTAAGTTCGCCGGGATAAGCGCAAAATTATAATGTAGAACATTTAGATTTACAATTCATATTTTTACACAATAACGTAATTGGTTATTTCGACAATTAACCTTAGTAGGGCCCTTCAGGGTTGAAATTCTGGAGAAAACCTTGAAGATTTGGAAGGGGTCAGTTGTTAAAAATAAAAAATTTCGAGTGATGCAGTTTTATTCCGTGACCCTTAGGTATGTTACCTTGTGCTTGTTGTCGTAGGGAATTTCGAGCTTAGTTCTTCCATTCATGTCTCTAAGTTTAAAAATTGGAAAGTTTTTGGTCAGTCGCACACTTTTATCAACTTTTAATAGTCTTCACGACAAATCAAAATTTTTCGATTACCTTATCGAAATCAGTAGTTGGGGTTAAAATTTACTTGCTGAAATAATATCTCTAGCTTGATTAGGATAACAACCTAATAAGTAGCATTGATTCACTAATGAGCAGGGAAATTTCTGTTGATTTATTTTAAATTATTTTGTTTCTAGTGCTTGAAGCGTCTCTCCAAGTTCATTAGCGAGCAAAACACTCGCGTGTACCTGCCTCGCGGTCTTCAAATTACGGATCCCGTGGAACGAGGACTACGATGTGTTAGTAATTACTTATTTATAAATTATAATTAAACAGTGGCTTCAACCCGATAATTCAGAAATCATGTAGCCATTAGTTTGAGGACGGTTGTGTAATTGATATGAGGAAGGTGTGACTAGATTTTTTTATAATTCATTTGCAGATTGAAATAGTAATATTGAATGACCAGACCAGATCTTCGTAACGATAGCCAACCCATGTTAACAAAGGAGTGCGGTTTGTAACAGCGAAGGGCAGAAACCCTTGTGATGAGCATTTTCAACAAAATAGACCTTATGGTAAAGTGCAATCAAGGAACAAAAATTGTGGAGGGCAGCTATGCTAGAAAAACTATCTGCTGGGCTAGAAGAAATGGTAAAACCAGTGAGACTGGATTGCTCACGCCACTCTCTTATTAAAACCATGCGTTTAATTTTATCAGTATAATTTAATGATGTAGGTGTAAATATTGTCTATGCCAGTTTGTTTTACTGCTTGTTCAGGATTTTTTTTCAATTAAGTGTTCCTGTCTCTAACATAAAATAATTACTAGTAATTCACTTCTGAGAATCACTTGTACCAAAAGCTTTATTATTATTATTATCATTATTATTATATTACTTTCCTCGCTTGTGACGTTTCCCTGATAAACATGTCTAGCGTGTAATTTACTTACGAAGACACTATATAGATATACATCACTTAATGATATGTAAGGTAACCGCTGTAACTGTATGGGTGTGAAAGATGTTGATAATATTATGATGTGCATATATGACTGATTGTCTTTGAAACAGATATTTATGAATTCTTTATTATGAAGATTAAATAATCAAAATAAAAACATTTAAAAATTCGTTTGTATTAGTTATTAAGGCACGCAATCTTACAGTGGATTGCTGTCGATTTATTGATGCACATGTTCATATAATTGTAAGTTTGCAGCATTACATTTAACATTTATGATCAGCATGAGCATGTTTGCTAAATAATTAAGTGCACCTGCTCAATTGTTAATAATTCTAATTTCCTCTCATGGTAAAATTTTAAGATAAGCACTGTTTTAAACCTGTAGTAAGTTGCAGTATTTTTACATTTTAAAACTAATGTTTCATAAATTGGTTTCTTACGATTTCGCAATTCTTACAATTTTCTACGTTTTGAAGCATTCATAGTGCCGCAAATACAACTTGTAAGGTTTTTGTCCCAACAGTGAAGCAATAATAATTATTACGGTTGAAATATATTTTTGAATAACTCCCGTCCTGTATCCTTGAACCGATTTAGGTAATCAAGAGCTCAAAGTTCATTGAATGCCTGTCAACTTTTATCCGCATTTTGTCAGCCCTGCGACCCTCTCGGCTTGTAATATTATAAATCAACAACTTTTTGATATTTTGGTAGCCTAATCTTACATAAGTGCTGTTTAAAATACATGGAAAATAAAATGATTAATTGCATGATTACATGGTAGTTAAAACAGTATTTTGTAGTTTGTATTTTAAAGAGACGAATGTATTTTAAAGTTTGTATTTTCTGTGTTTTGTAAGGCTTCAATGTATTTTGCACTTTGTATTTTAGATGACAATGACAATGGTTTTTAACCTTCCATAGCATTCAAATTTTCCTAATTTATGCCACTTGAACCAATCATATTTTTTTTAAACGAAAATTATTCCATGAATACAAAACTCCTGGCCTGTCCAAAACATACTGTATTTAAACCATGCATTTAAATTACATTTAAAACACATTTTGTATTTGCCGAAAATGTATTTTGGAAACCTCTGTTTTTGTTTCATGATTAATCTGGTTCATAACAAAAGTCAGAAAATCTGGACAATTACGATTATGAGTACTAGATTTGAATTCATTGTATGGAAATACTTTAGTTTTTAGCACTGCTGACAATTTTTTCAACAAATGTATTTTTTATTGATACTCAATACTCACTTGTAGTCTAAGCATTGCCCTTTCATGCGTACATAATATAAATGTTTTCTTCATAAGTTAAAGGCACAACAGTTACATTTACTTATTCATAAGTAGATTTCTTCTATATTTACGATTTAAAACTTGTTTCGTTGTTTACGCAATAAATCCGTGGCATCTCTGGAATATTCCACAACTTTGTGGTCATAAAAAATCAAAACTTAAAAACATACGTACGAATTAAACAATTTTTAAAAAAGATTTTTACTCATACAAAAAAGTACAAACAAACTTGCTACAATCGTATTATATTTCCTATTTAAACCTCATTCTGCTTCGAAAAAGTAATGTCGATTCTTAAAAAAATTTCGTTGTCACAGCAGACTATGAGCATGAGTTGCATGTAATATACTCACGAAATACTCGATCTATTTCAATATTACAGTCATGGGAATAGAAAGTCAATGAAACGAACTTCTAAGTAGTGATACGGACTATTTCCATATATCTATGTATATGGCAAAAAAACGATAAGATAGGATATGAATCTCAAAGTTACAACGAATAAATCAAATCTTATTAAACACCATCTGAAAGACAAAAATTCGCTAACATATGCAATAATGTATGATAACATTATAAATTCATGCTTACAACAGTCTATTTTTAAATCTTACAAATAGTGATAGATGTCATATCGCTCCTTAAATATGTAAAACGTCATAGTCTTCAAAAGATAAAACACCAATTCCCCACCTAACAAAGATTGAGAAAGCCTATGCGGTCTTGTAAAACACTATTCACTAAGCTTCGTTTACTTGTCTTAGTTCCCTGATAAATGCAATTATTAAAATTAACTCTAAACCCGATTTCATAATTTTTTTCTTTACATAAGTACAAAATTAAAAAGAGGTACCAGTAAAATACGGCAGGCGGAGAAAATTTTAGAAACCACGACATCTGAAGTCACAACGTCGGACTACAAATTATTTGTAATATTGCATTGGTTTAATTAAAAATAATATTGTAACTACGATAACTCTGACTGCGTCGAATTCATTGATTGTGCTATGTAAATGGGCTTCCTATTCCGCGAATTCTCGACTAAATTCAAATCGGAGGGAATTAAGCTCAAAGGTGAGTCGGGGACGGAAGAAGCTGCAATAATTATTCCTTGGCGAGGTGTCCTGGGATGTGAATTTTCTTCATCTACTTCGGCGACTATTTTAGCACTTGATGGAAGAGAAACAGCATCGCGTTGATTTGGGCCGTGCACTGAAACTGAAATTATTTCGCTTGGTCCACTATCCTGGCTAACGGTATCCCCACCTAGAAGATACAATCATGCAAATTAAAAACGATCAAAGCTAGGTACACATTCTATCCAATTCCAAGTGAAAATGTTTCGCACCGTAACTTCCATGGTGCGATGTGCCTTTCCCTTTCCGTTTACACTTTTTCGAACTTCGACGAAGGAAACCTCTAAAAACACTTGAAGACGTCTGACTGGAACTAGTCTGTTATTAGCAATGAAAATCCAAAAACAAATGTTAGTAATCTTGTACCACTCCTTACGCTACAATTTCACATTAAGAATACGAATTTATTCAGGAATCTTTCGGGTGGCGCCCATATCATCCATTTCATGAGTATCATTCCGCAATTAAGTCAATGTACAATAAAATTTCACATTACTACGATTACTCCACATAAAAAATCATACCAATAGAATTTAAGAGGTTCGGGAATTGAATATAATTAGAAATACATTAACAGAAACCCTTAATAACGATGATCTCATGTTGTAAAAACTAAAGCCAATGGGTATTCCTACGAGAATATCCTACCAAATAATGAAGTTTTTTAATCGACCTACGGGATAATCGAGGCTACAGCTACAATTGGACTTTACACTAGAAAAACTGGTGCGAGATGGTTATCTTAATTTGCACATAAGCACAGGAACATGAAAGAACAGCCCTGCATTACAATTATATAATATTTCGCTTTAGGAAGTTCAAGATCATACCCTCGTTGAAGTTTGGTCATCTTCTAAGTAGGGATGGTCGTATGAACTGAACTCTCTTATTTGATTCGTAATTTCTTCCAGCTTTGGATCAGCTACAAGCGAAACAAGAAACGGTTAACAAAACAAAATCTGCAACTTCGTCAATAATAATTATCGAAATGGTAACTACTCGCCTACGCATACCGTGGCATACACATTATTTGAGGCATTTACCTACCCAAAGTTACCATATGAATTACTCAGATACTGAAGATCTAAAAAACTACACAAACCTACCCTTTAATTTTACATGCACGTTGTGGCCATCAACTCTACCCATGGGCCACTTCACATCAACCAATTCTTCTGTCTCGATCTGTATAAAATCATACATCAAAACTGCATTTGTATTTAATTTTTAAAACAACATTCAAAGTAAGTTCTATATATTATATCTGATTCTGAAACAGTTCAAACGCTGTGCAACAAGTAATTAATTTATATGAGATACACATATCTACGTAATAATTACTAAGTACTAAGTACACAAATGCAAAGGTTTATAGCAACAACTAATAGTTGGGGACACTATATCAACTGTTACATATGAAGCACAATGTGCTACGAGTTTCGTAGATACTTACGTCATAGACAACCACTGAGTCCAGTTTCATTGAATGCTGAGTCAAAATGGGTTTCAGAACTTCTGCAATTTTTCGATTAGGGTTAGCACGAACTCCAACACGCCAACCAAGAGGTAACTCAATCCCCAGGAAGGCCCTTGGTTCTACTTTAATTTCCCTTGCACTCATCTCCGAAACTTCAACATTTAAGTCTAACGCCTATAAAATCAATCAAATCAATACTTGTAGAATCTTGACAATTCCATTACAAACGAGTTTACAATAGGAACCAGTCTTCCTTTTAGCGTACGAAGTGTTTAAAATTACCAAATTCGTGCGTTCCTTTCGCTTTTACACAGATATACTTACTGACTACAGTTTCATACATTCTGACCAAGCCAAGAATTTAGAAAATCCTCAAAAAAAATAATTCCAATAATTTTTGAATCCCTATATCATTTAATTTTCATATTCAACAAAATTAATTTCCGTGAACCAATTCGTATGAAGATTATTACTGTCTTCAAGTCATCACATTTGAAGTAATAATATAGTTTAAAGAAGCGCTAACATCAAAATATACGCATTCGTGCACCCATTTTAAATTGCTATAAATAAGTACTGAAGAACGTAAATTATAGACTAGGAACTTTAGGAACTATTATTTGAAGACAGGGTTACATAGTGAGCACACGCATACCTTGCCAGTGGCGACAGACACGACTTCGAATGCTGAGTAATGGAATTCCCTTTTCTCAAGCAATCGCTGAACGGTCGTGCAAAGGGATTCCCCGGGCTTACAAGGCAAAACTGTCGTTGAATTATCCGGTAATATAACACGGCAAAGTTTATAACTTTGTCTCCTGAAGCCATCATCTTGATCAGACCCATCAAACTAAAAATTTCATTAAATTTTACTCCCACGGTAAAGCCAATTATTTTTCCTTCATGAAAATGTCTCATTCTTACTTTTTTTAATATGACAATCACTATACCTTACCAACGTAAGCAATGTAAGCATGTTTATGTATATTGAAAATGTCTGGTGTCTAATTTCTATGAAGAAATGTTTTGAACGAAATACAAATAATTACCCTAATTAACGTATCATACGGAGAATTAGTACTTACATTATTGCTGAGGGCTGTTTGTTGTATAAAAGATAAATCCGAGTTCAGGCCGTCCATCTCATTCTGGAAAAATTAAATAACCATGGATGTTTCAAGCTTCATTCGAAAACCACTCGCACATAGTACACCTATTCAAGCACTCTTTACTGATGTTCATGCACAATTACAATTACGCATATATATAATGGCAACATATACAGGTGTTGCCGGACTAATAATTGTAATAAAGCATCTGAGACTCAATCCGTTCGAGATAGCTATATGTACCTACATTAATCGTTTAAAATCAATCCATTCAATAGAAAAGATTAGGAGCGATTAATTCAGAATATTATTATAAGCACATTTTCCACTCTGAGGAGCATGAAAAAGACATCAACAGAGCATTTTCTAGTGCTACATAGGGTCACACGAAGGTTAAACAATGAAAGAAAAACAAACTCATGCAAGGAAAGTACATCATTGATCCCTTTTGCACATACTTTATTTCTGTGCTTGTTTTTCGACCGATTCTTGATATTCCAAGGTAGGAGAGACCTCCGTCGCCCATCTTGGTGTAGTTTATGAGACTTGACGGAATCCTGATCAGAATCAGAGGCATCTCCCACTGATAACGGCAGTGGTGTGACGCCTGAGGCAAAGTCACGGAACATATCTGATCGTAAGAATCGCGGGTAGCAGTCAAACTTTAGCAAGTTAAAAACTTGAGCCAAGGGCAAGTCGAACATCTCCATGGTTGGTAGTGACAAAGCCTTCTCAACTTGACACCGGGCCTAATTTTTCCAATACAGTAACGATCAAGTACAAACTCTCCCATACGCTAAAACGGGTTAAAACTAACTTCGAAGGCATTATATATACATAGATACGAGTTGGCTGCCGACGGCAATTTTCATATATTATTATAACATTCCACCCAGTCAAAAATAGCACCTTATGTACTAAGAACCTGAAGCAAGGGAAATTTACCTGGAAATCTACATTCACAGGATCACTAGCTCCATTTTGAAGGAATCTTTGGAAGATAGTTGAGGCCATGGAGATCCTTTGGGACTGGGTAAGTTCCGTAAAGGCTTCTTTGAAACGTTGACATGCTGTGTAGAAATGAATATTTTCAGCCGAGAATTCATGCTGTAGAAATTCCTGTACAAAAATAAGAGACAGAGATTCAATACTTGTAAACGCTATTTCTTGTAATGTATCTTCACTACAACTTTAACCAATGCATGGTGGTACTTACTACACACGACACTTAAACCAAAAACACGAGGCAATTAAATGGCTACACCGCCTTTGCTTTAATGGGGACCACACCGCATACTTTTGCCCACTATGCAAATTCTACTACTTCATTTAAACAACACAACTAACATTTTTAACCAGTGACTGATTGCAAGTTGTATTCATCTGCAAGTGGCAATGCATAACAGTGGTGTAACCGCAAACACTTGATGTTGAAAAATGAACTGCCAGTATTACGCTACAAGCATACATACATCCCTCCGCTACGAATACTTGACGTGCAGCATTTGTTAGTCCCATTTAGTGCTAGCAAGTATCATGAGTAATAAGGCAACAAGCTGGGAAAGTGTCAATCTTCACCAACTGCTCAAGTAATACAGTATACATTTCAAGGATGGGAACACATTTTCAAAACAATTTAAACCCTTAAATGATACAAAGGAGCATTTGATAAAACACTTATTCAGGAGTTATGACGATAAACTTGTGTATTTTAAGATTTGAACCCACATCAGATAATCACTAGATTTTCAAAACCACTGAATGTTTCACCCTCATTGGAATACAACAAGAAAAGAAATTGTGTGCAGGTGAGATTAAATGGGCAAACAACATGACTTCCAAAGAATGCCTGTTCACCTGACCACCGACTTGTAAAATACATTATGGGTATTTCACGCTACCACACAACTTGAATCACATGAGTAAGACATTAATGTATAAAAAGAACATGATTGTGTGGTGGTGGTGATACTAATACTTGAATTAACAATTAACTAGCAGGGAATACGGCTAGAGACTACTTCAAGTATGATTACCAATTTATACGCGCCAGGTAAAAGTCAGTGCATCCTTGGACAATATAAGAGAATGCAATAATCGCCAGATAAGTAGCAATAAATCCTAACAGCTCCCAGAAACAATATTTACGAGGATGCACGTACTTTCTGTTACAGTACTACATATGCATACTTTCATACAAAGTACTAACAATAAGAAATCAAGGAGTGAGCAGTCAAAGACGTGCTTCGTATTTTCTGAGTATCATATCCCATTTAATGTAACTTCTAACATCTGATCTCTGATCATTTATACATGGATTTTCTAAACGATTTATTTTTGTCATCCGATAAAAATGAAATCAGTGATTAATCGACAATTTTATGAAAGTTCACTGCTATTGTATGTGACGTACTGTACGTCAGTACCATCATTACTCTCGGATTTGAATACCGCCGGATTACATTATATTATGCTATTCAGTTACCAAAATAATGGCTTTCTAATAACTGCTAGCATTTTTAAACATTGGTGCCATCAGAAAGAAACTACGAGGAAGAACTACTGCCTTATAAAGTACTCCAATATTACTATACTTAACTCCACTTTTCCACATAAGAAATCCACCCGCTCTCGACTCATATCCAATTATGTTACCCTTCAGCTACGCCATTTCCGTACGACGTCTTTTTAATTATTATGAAAGTAATTTCAATAGAAGAGTGTCGTTAGGCATAATCAATTATAAAAAAATTAGACCATCCTCTTTCGTACAAATGCTCGCTTTCTACTTTTATGAAATTATTCTGCACTTCCCCTTTGTGTCAGCAAATGAACTGTAAACGTGTGTAGGTACGTGTGAGCGAGAATTGTGTATGACAAAATATATTACCGTTGAAGTAAAATTCAAAATACGTCTCCTCATTAAATTCTCCTGGCGTAATCATAGACTGCAGTAGTTTTATAATGTAAACTCTTGCAAGTGAAACCATATTTTCTTAAAACAATAATAATTTACGGAGGGGGTGAACATTTATAAGATAAACTGCAAAAACATGGTAGTTCTTTTTCCATTTATAAGCAGTAACGTTTCCATCTCACTGAAACAACACTACGACACTACGGCCATACCCGTTTAATTAATAAACCTTTCGAAATGGGAGAAAAGCTGGAGATAAAAATTACTAAATTTAATAATGAAATAATGAATATGAATTATATCTAACCAGATTAAGTTCATGTGCACAGAGTGCGTGTAAGCTCTAACACTTATCATCGGACAGTGGGCAGGTTCTTCAAAATGTGATTTTGGTGTAGATGCTACATTACATTACATTACTGACTAACATGCACACGAAACTGAATATTAAACACTCACTGTGAAAATATCAAGACCACACGGATCCCCAAGCAGCTTTTCAATGCTTTCAGCCCATTTCTCCACACGGTTTAGTTCCATTTTCGGCTTTGGTGGCTGCGGCACTTTGAATTCCCAAAAATCATCTCCACCGCCCTCAGCCTTGCCCGACTCCTGCAACAGATAAAATTATACACAATTTAAGATTAAATTTCTAAATTCAGTGGTCCACACGAAATTACTTTACAAATTCAATGTACTATGCCTTTTCTAAACTCTATTAATACTCACTATTAATTAAATCAATAATAGTTACTACTATTGTCGGACTCGAAAAACTCAAATAAGGACACAAGAATTAAAACCATTACTTTCTACAATTATTTCTGTCACACCAGACCCGATCCAATAGAATTTAACGGAAATTCTCTTGAACCTGTAGCACGTTACATGAATTATTTAATTACTCCTAATAAAAATCCTTCCCTTTTCCTCGTTATTTCCATACAACAAATTCAGACCACGCTATTCGACGATTATCAAAACGTAGATCCCAAAAATGAATAACAATTAGCAATGATATTACCAAACGGTAAACATACGAACGAGATAATGATATGCTCTCCAATTCCATCATGCCAATATCACACACCAGATTTTTTAACCCCACAAAGACGAAAAATGAATGTTTCAATCTGTGAAAAAATATGATTTTTGGTTTAAGTACGTATTAATATGTTAAATTATTTTGACCAAAACAACATCACAGCCACATTTCAAGCAAAGTATTGTATTTTTGAGGACAAAAACAAGTATGAGTAAAACAGATGAAAAAGAAATGAGTATTTTAAATCCACTTCTTGCAAATCATAGAATCCACCATGCACAATTTGCAATGAAGCAATAAAAGTCATTCTTCAGTAACAATACACAAATGCGTCCGTAGATAAATAACTGTGTTTAATTCACTTCAGTTATTATAACTCTTAAAATGCCAGTCGGTAACTCATCTTAAAGAACTAACTAAAAACTCCAGTAACATCATCAAGGAGGAGCCAGAAAGAATCAGATAAAAGCGATACTGTAAAAAGCCTAACAATGTCAACTCCTTCAAGATGAAATAACTGTCAAATTTTACGAGAGAAATCAGAAACCATTAAGAGTGTGCTGCTTCCCGGTAACATCCCAAGCCTTTTGTGGAAGTAACATTACTCTGAAACGTATGTACTTCTATATTTGAGGAGTCCCGAACCAACAACTACACTCAAGTAATAATGATGGCATATTCTTGCAATTTAAAATCAGACAAAACCTTTTTTCCTCTAAATTATTTATTGCTCTTGGAAATTCCACAGAGAAATGTCACATCACAAATGGACACAGTGCAAAACTTAATGCTTGCGTCAAACTGATTTACAGCTAGGACGACCTCCTTGGGTGACAATACTTCCCACTTGGCCAGAACATGCTCAACGTATTTTTTCCCCTTTTCAATAAAATGTCCAAACAAATTATTCAAAAAACCTGCCCCCCCAACTAAACTTAAATTTAGAGATGACTAAAGGCAACAAACACACTGTAAGAAATGAACAAACATGAGATATACGCCTGCATTACTTATTTTTCATATATCATGAGAAAATAAGATTAACCGGAGAAGCCAAGCATTGTAATTCCAAAGGAATGTCAGCTTCAACCTCTGTATAAACAACTGGAAAACAACTGATCATGTTTCACATGTTCCCTCAATCTTCCTATACGTAATAAAACGAATGAAATTAACCCTCTGAAACATGACACTTTCAGTATTCATCAGTTGATAATAAATGCTGCTACGCCATTGCGAAACCCAAGATAATAGTAGATATACCAATATAGTCTTACAACTATAAATTATTATTATTAATCTTGAAATGGATAAAAGTCTCCTCTCATACCTTCGATAATTTTCTGTTGCACCAAACAAAAAAAAACACTCTTATAAAAGGATTTATAGTTTCAAATAAGGTATAAGTAGGTACTCAAGAAATGTTTTAATTTTCCTGAAGGAATTCCAACAGCCAGTCTGGAAGTAATTAGTAGGAGCTGAAATGATGAGGATGATGGTAAAAAGAACTCTCTTTAATATTTGAAATAAGTAACTAACAATTCAGCCCCGGAACAAATACTTTCTTGGTAAAACAAGACTATATGTATAAACTTCATAAGATCATGGTTAGGCAAATTCAACAGAACAGTAAAAGTACATTACCTGCCACTGCCAACCCTACTACATCAAATGATAGGGCATAAGCATCGCCAAAAGTTAGGTCATGCATTTTCCCAACACACATGTAGATACCTATTACTACACTTAACCCATGTAACAAAATAACTCCTCCCTTCCCTGGACTTACTACCTGGCTGCCCGGCCGGCATGTGATTTCTAGTAGCCAATTACAAGAACAAGACAACAACTGATAATATTTATAGCCTACCCATACTGCTACCGATTTATTTACTGGATCTTATCAATTAAAAATATATTGCATTACAACATTTTGTGGGGATTGTTCCGAAGTTGATAACTCAACCATTTCATGTCATATGATTAGATATACCTAAGCGTTTGCTACTTGAGTTGACAAGATATTTCCATTTTATTAGAACATTAATTCCATCAAACTGCAAACCACCACTAGAAATGCCAGGGATAATTCAAGTGAGTATACTACCACTAATAATAATTATTATCATTATCATTATTATATGCCCCCAATAAGCTATTAATATCCATATTACCTGTAGCGGTAAAAACAAGAGAGACGATTATTATCTGAGTAATAGCATAGTATACCTACATATACCTATACTTGTACGCTGGGAGTTACAAACCATGCAGAAAGCCTACATCAATAGGGATCAGGTACATATGTCAAAGGCTAAGGAATGTAGCTGCAGACATGGAGCAGCTTGAGATTTATTAGTACATAGTTGGGCTTGGGCTTGAAGTAAGTGGAAATACTTGTGGTTGCTGACCTCCGGGAAACATCCGGAAATCAACACATTTGCATACACACAAAGCAGTATGCATAATGTGTAGGCAAACAAAATCAAAGTATCCCACTGTGAATGATGCTCATCTTTAGTACCACTGTGACGGGTGAGACAACCCAATTTATATGGTGCACAAGTCCGTCTCACGTCTCACTCTCTAATGTTAATATGGGTGTTTCAGTTCCAACTCCAAATCCCAGCATGCTTGTAATTACACACCATACTACTAACGAGTCAGAAGAGAGCAATCATGCACATATATGTGTCTAACACATAGGAAGCTAAATAAAACCACAAATATAGACAACACCACTCGGCCTAGTAGTTTTAAATATCTATCTAACTATCTACCTATTTAATCTCGTAGTAGAAATTTCCCTAAATGATCCTCATATGCATCCCTTTACTCAAATCCTGAGATTCTCCCGAAACACAATGTAAAACCTTACGGCATCTTAAGTAGACATTAAATACGGAATACGAAAACTTGAGAGAGAGAGAGAGAGAGAGGGGGGAGGGGAGGGGAGCGGGGGACAGGGTTTCTCAATTCCTACAAGATCGCTCTGCTGTTGTAATATATCTGCTGCATTCCATACTCCAAACCCAGCTTTGGTCGAATCGTTTTATTTGATTCCGATCGTTGGTCTCCCGTCGTCTTCATGTACATGAACCAGACTATTCAAAGTGGAAGTATAAAAGGGATTCTATTCGCCACTTTACATTATTTCACGTCAACATCCAACAACTACAACCCCATACACTCTAATGAAGAATAAAGAGTAAAAGGAACATCAAATCGTTAGTGGGAGTGACACGTTTGCCAATTCCAAACTTCAACAGAATTACTTGTAATTGAAATCCTTTACTCTACATGGAGTGGGTGAACAATGTCATTTCTTGTTGTTAACATCAACATCAACCCATACGGGATGACTTGATCGTAAGCGCAACAGGGAAAAAAAACCTTGTCGCGGGATCAAATCTCACAGACTTTGATTGTAGCAGTTTGTGTGCAATACTTTGAAGGAAACCATTTGATTATCCTTACAAGTCGGGCATAAAAACAGTCTGTAATTTGGTTCAAATACTTCCTAATTCCCACCCCAAGTCTCTCCCTATCAATTGTATTTTCTATCCAAATATTTAAAACTAATTCCAAGGCGTAATATTACGTACACATACCTTTTACAAATGTATGAAATCCCAAAACCATCTTGGTTTGAAAGCAAAAAGTTCCAAGAACAAGTTGATTCTAATAACACTACTGCTTATATATTTCTGGCTAGAAATTCATTAGAACTCACAATTATTTCTAAATTCAAACTATAGGAGCTTCAGAGGGGAAAACAAGCTGTGAAGTTGAAACTTCATTTAACACTGAGATAGAACAAACAAACATTCGCTGTTGAAAGAGGCACTCTTTGGTTGTTGTATTCTCATTCAGAATTTTATTGTCGAATTTCCATTGTGTAGGGCTCAAAGAAAATTAGTAAACTGTACGAATTCCTTTCAATTTCCATCATTGCTTTCCTTGTGAATGCCACCAGGACGTGGTTAAATGAAAATTCCAATATCCAATCCAACTAACGTCGCGCACCCTCCCAAAAAAAATTGTTGAAACTACTTATTGTTCGTAATTAAGTACACGTACACATACACACACACATATGTATATCTATAGGATGTAGATACTTATATTAGACAAATGTCACGTCTCTTAACAAAATCAAATCAGACAGATCAAATCTGATTCACCCACAAAAAAAGGACGCTTTCTATTCCCTTGAAAAATGTGTTACTGTAAAAATCTACTCAACATAATAATAATATATTAACCTGCTGATGTTATGGATTCATTTGGGAAGACAACTGATTTGGACGAAGTTTTCAGAGTAAGTTGAATTTGAGATTTGGTTACAGGGAATCAGGGAGAGTAATAGATACAAACTAGTAGGCATGAAATCCTCACATAGGAATAATGATGTAAAGAGGTAAAAATTTGTTGACGTTGACACAAGGACTTACCTCATAGTAGTACAATGACTGGAAATGCATTCTGACTGATTAGCCCCACACCAACGGGGCATTGGCACCATTGGAAATAATGAGGTGTGAAAAAGCAAACAATTACCATTTGTCTCTTCCATAAACACGAAAGAATTCCCGACGAGAAACATTACTGTTGACACTAAGAGAATTCAGCATATTTATAGTCATTCTCTGGTTGTTGTTATTCGGCTGTTAAAATAACCCACCAATTTTAAAAATTTATTATCTCGTTAACCAAGTCAGAGTCGAACAGAGAACACCTCCCTAAAACTCTTCCACCACTATCTCCTCTCTCATACAACACCGTCTCCGAAACATCCACCCGTTACGAACGACTCTTTGAAACAATCTATAATGTTTGCACACACTACAACCACTCCGTGGCCCAGACTCACAGATCCCCAAAAGAACATTAAGAGGAGTAAATCATGTCATACTAGAACACTCACCATATGCTCCACCATGCATAAAATGTCAATCTCACGACGAGGATCAGTACAAGCATCCCCAACTACTCGGAGGAAAATAATACTAGAAAAAAATGCATGTTTAATTTGGTCGCCAATCATAAATTGACTGTAAGTAAAGCCAACTCCAAATAAACTTCGCACACCCCATCCCCCCTCCCCCCCCCTCACCACATGCACATATGAGCACTCTTGGGATTGTTATTTCAAATCATTTGACACCATCACTTCAGTACTAACAATGACATGTAAGATCAACTATGACTAAATATACATATGTACAATATCTCTCTCAATTGTGTATACCTATATTGGACGTATATGAGATATTTATGTAGATGCTATGTATAAGTACATTTGATATGACCATTGTCATTGAAACAGACACTAGCCACAACGCAATAGATACTGCGACAAACTCAAACAGTATTAAATGATTTATGCTTATAGGTAGACATCGGTTATCCGACAAACATCCCTAGAAGGAGTAAGTACCAGTACTGTCTCTGAGAATGCTTCCCAAGGCATTGACAGTTAATGACAATGTGCATAATAATAATTAGCTATGAGTAGTGGCTCATATGCTTGAGGTTCGTGTGCAATTATTATTATTATTGTTGTTTGTACCAAGTGCCAGTTGCAAATCAAACCAGGCGTTTTTCATCCTTTCAACATTATCCATGGATAAATATTTACACTTCAAATTACATACATACATCCACATCCAAGTCGACGTACTACTGTAGATTAGTAAAAGAAAAATCAAGACTACATATTCACTGTCAGATTTTGCAATTAGAATTTTCTGCTACTTCTTTAAATCTTTCCAAATGGCTATTTTTTTAAACAAATTTATAAACGGTCTCCACAATTTTACAGATAGGGATGAAGTGAACCACAGCATTATATGTACTTTGGGAGGAAACCAGAAAATTACTTGGAAGTTCAAAAATTACCGACAGTATTTTTCTATCCACATATATATACATAAATGGATACACACATACATGTATTATATTACATGGATGTAAGTAAATGAGCAGAGACGTATTTCTCCAAAAGCCCTCAAAGTTCTCATATGAAAGCAACAAAGTACCCCCTCCGATTAAAAAACAGTCTCCATTAATTCAATATCCCTAGTGCTCATGTTCATGCTTAAATAATTAAAAGATTTAAAGCTTATTTTTAAACTAGAGGAGGAGAGATACATAGAAAACCCTAAGATTCCGTGAGAAGATGAAGTGGTAAGATTTCGCATTCATTTTTTTTTTGACTCAATCATTCAATTCGGCCCTTGTGAAGCCCATTTACAATCAAATTACTCACTAAAGTACCAACTTGCGGCACTTCCTTCAACGAAATTACAGAACATGTTGGATCCACAACATTAACGTGATCGTTAAGTTCCTACTGAAATGAAATCATGAAATCTTCCTCTGCGAAGGACTGACTTTTAAGAAGGCGCGATGAAAGTCTTACCTATGATTTTATACGACAATTTTGGGCTGTAATGAAATTAAGAGTCGTATATCATCTCTCAGGAACATAAGTCGAGGTATTTTATGGGGATGTGCATCTAACAATTTATATACATATACTTATACCTTATATATTATTATGTCTACATACCCATGAGTCTAGCTCTACACAAGACCCTTATTATTGTTACATAGATGAGTAAATCAGTGGAGGGAGAATGTTCCCCGCACGCAATGAAAATAGTGGTAGTTTTTGACTCCCTTTTGTAAAAACCGGTGAATCTAAGTAAGTAGATTGGGTGCATGGCCCAGTGATTTCCAGTTAAAGCTACTCAATGCTCCGTCTGTCCTAACAAATCTCATGACTTTGGATTACGTCTTGAGAAAAGTAGCAACCAGGGAGCAAGTAAGTCAAGTGACTGTTTATGGTATCACACATGAGTGACGATAAATATCATGTCAATGGATTCTTAACTCTTCACCTAGCACCATCATTTCATCCTCATCACCATCAGTAACCAGTTTGCCACAAAGAGTTCCTCTACACATAAAAGTCGCGTAGGTTGTATTCTTTGGCCTTTTCTCAGCACTTCATCGATTCCACACACTCCGATGCCCATCTACGTAAATTGGTCGGAGATAATGACAAGTACACTCCAACTGATGGAGATGACGACTAGTCATAAGTTTTCCTCGACACATTCTAACGATAACGATACAGTTGCTTGATATTTTTTTTAATACTTTTGATCATATTTGAGTAAATGCACTTAAGCTTGCAGCGTTCCATAAGACGAGAGCCTCGTACCGACTCCTAAGTGCCTTTCAGTTTTAAAAAGCACGCTAACGACACCAAAATCCCAAGACAAAACAATTCCCATTTCCCATCCTTACACCCTCCACAAACAGGGAAGGGGTGATGAGTAGCACACTCGATTTTAAGTGAATTCCAAGGGAACAAGTACACAAGCAGGACAGAAGGACAGTCACGTTTCTCATCTATTAATTTTGAAAGAAAATCAAAAAATCAAAAAGAAATATACCGATTGGTAATCAAATACTCCCCATGTCATATTCCCTCAATCCCTTCATTCATTCAATCATCATGACCTGGTATGAGGGAGAGCAGAGCAAGACAATCATTATATGCACATATGTATGTACATATACATACTACAAATCTGAAAATTATTCCATTCATCATGTTATCTTCCTCCTGAATGGAGTGTCCGCAGCCTCACCTCCTATCTCAAATCCCCATCTCCTACCAACACCCTCTCACCATAGCACCAACACACACCATCACCTTTCTCGACACCAGAACATGACACGAATTCCTATCAAATAACCCTTCATAAATTAATTAGAGGATCATCAATTTTATTGTAAGGAAATGAAGTTCGAAATAAATCAATCTAATGTCGTACAATGTGAAGGTACTTTCCAATGCCACTTTTTTTTATATATACTTCCTCACAACCATATTCCATATGCTTTCCCTTACCCCGCCTACCCTAAAAAACGTTTATTGCTTAATTAAGATCCACAAATGACTCATAATTATCATGTAGAGAATAAACTAACAATTAACTCACAAAAATTTAATTGAGTCATACAATAGAACAGGGAAACTCCTTTTTGAACAAGCTTTCATAATCTCTGAAATCCTACATAATTTAATGATATTATAGCCATGGAGCGTGCACACTGGAAACTAGTAGCAAGGTTTTTGCACCTAGTTATTGTACTGGCTGTACAGACCAGAAACCACACACAATATCGGAGCTGTTTAGGTAAATTATTGCATCCAACAACACATGCATGCGCATCTATGTACATATGTACGACCCATAAGCTACTAGTATCCCCGTACCCACCCTACATACATGTACATATCTATATCATTAGCTAACTTAGGACATCAATAGTGCTCAAAGCTCAAGAAAAAATGTCTTCTCTATATAACTTCCGTGTTAAATTCTTTGACATCCCTATATATACTTATATCCTTTTCATATATCTACAGATAATTATTCTCCTAAGGATTAGGACTCAGGAAGAAAATCCCATATGAGTGTAGTAGACGTGCACACATCAGCCCGTATTCACTTCCCTCATTACCCTTCTGTGCAAGTCACTTTTGGGGAAATCACCTCCATCAGTTAAAGCCGCAATCACGTAATTTCTGCAATTACACGCGCTCCGACGCACATAATTTACTTTCTACAGTTCATATACTTCACTGGGTTAAGTCAACTACGTACCCCGCCAGGGCCTCGCTAACTGCTGATTACTAACTATGTACGCATGCCATTTTCCCTGTGGATTATGAACGCCGTAATTTAGATATTATACTTACACAACAGGTCACTACAGACACATACATATCTCTGCTTGCACGTTAGCTAGCCTTACATACATACTTACATATGGTCTCAAAAAATACCAACTCCCGCTGTTGTCCATTTGTTTCTGCTTTCTGCACCCACCGAACAAACAAGGCACAGCAAATCCTGCTTTATTTCCTTCATCCATCCGCAGCTCATAATTTACACCTCACACACAAGTATCAAATGGAAGTCAAAATTGACGGCGTTCGTGAAAGCACGACATAATTTGCAAATCCAACATAACCGCATGAGTGTGTAGCTTCCCTATATATATAAATAAATTTTCCGCAAAATCCCGAGCAAATGAAGTACATGTGTAAACCTGCCTGACAGGTCCCTCTTATACTTATAGGTTAGGAAGAAAATGTCAAAAATCCTCCTCCTAGTAGCCTTTCATTCATCAATCCATCAACTCAATTGACTTATGTCTTTGAAAATGAAAGTAGCTATAAAAGAAAGTAAATCATCGTAAATTACGTCGTCCTTGTAATAAATTGTTATTGTAACTGTACATTCTGCAAGCAGATCTGGCCATAACTAGGCACTATTGCAAATAATAATGACTACTCCACACACAAACACACAAGCATTTACATCTCATTAGATCTTCCGTGAAAAAAAAAACTTGCTGAGAAGAATGTATATCTACATATGTATGTACATAAATAAATACCATTTTATGCAATCCATGCTTTTGTTTCTTCTTTCAAATGGGCAACTCCTTATAGTTTTGATTTGTCCCATAATAATTCCAGATTAAAAAAATGTCATTTTTGACAAGTTTTACAAATTTCATAATTTATTTCCACTTAATGTACAAATGTACACTATTTGTAGTATTCACGTGTGACGGACGCTGCCGGAAAAGGTTTGGCAAAACAAAAGCATAGAACAGAATAAGTATTGAAATGTCTGGTAACAAATTAGATATTACGTATAAATGAGTATATATGTACGTATAATAATTCCCCACATACTACGGAATGTTAGAGCGACTGAGCAATTATCCCTACACTCATAATTTCCGAGGATTTGTATAATACCTGTCCCTGTATACAATATACACTATCCATATTGATATACATAGGTAGATACATAATTAGTTATAGTGATCTACAGAAAACCATTAGTAGTAATTGTTTTCACTTCATGTGCATAATATTATTAAATCCAGCGGCTTAGGAGAGCATATATGGAGATATATATTTGTCTCTGAGAGAGAGAGAGAGAGAGAGAGAGAGAGAGACTCATCTGTGTGTGCACAGGTAAAGAATATTCTCGTGTGAAGTAATTACGCAGAGGCAGTATACTATTCAGAGACACACTGTGTGCTCGTAAAAACATTTACGACCACCCCAGCAACAAATATATAGGCACGTCCCGAAGACCGGAACACGTTGAAGCATCTATAAAACCTAAAATTCAGCACCACATGCAGTGTTTTACAGGAGTAAAATTGCGAAACATCCCTCTACAAAAATCATCATGTGTACAAAATTATGGAGGATAAATAAAAATTTACATTTTAAATTTAATTTCTCCCAAGCTATAGAAATCATATATGAAGATTTATGGGATACCAAAATGTTTGATGTTGACATGTCAAATGTAAAAAAAGCTGAACACACACGACTGCCAAAGTACAAGCTACACAGTAAGTATATATTCTATACTTATATATATACCATATAAAGTAGTAAACACTATTAACCTCCTTCCTCCCAGCTCATACCAAATACTTTTCCAGTTTGAAACTACATCCGAAGGAGAAACTATACTACTACAAAGCCGCAAAGAGAAAAAAAATCTCCTGTCAAACCTTCCGTCTACAAAATGCTAATTTGTCACACTAAGAAATTTATACTTCCTCTTCTTCCCTTCTGGTATTCATCCTGTTAATGCTAATCGCCTTACAAACCATTTTTAAATACTTCATCGTACACATGCACTAAAAGAAATTCGCTAAGAGCGGACACCATCGATAAAGATAAGACATTCATCAATTCAAGCACAGGGGGATAACCACAAAAAAATAAAAATACCTCTCCACTCCACCTATAGAAATAAAATTTCCTAGAAATCCCTCGCATAAAACGCAGTGCTATTTCAGGACGGTTTGAACACAGAGATACTTATTTCAAGGAATACTTCAGTCTATTCCATCTTATAAACTCCATATTTTTTTAACTACATCCGATAATGACACCATCCCTGACAATTCCCCCTTTGTAGATACACAGAGTTAGACCTTTTTCCCAGGAAAGGCAATAAGATTCTCTATTCGTAAAAATATACTACAATGGTCACGGACACGAACGCTCAAATCTGGTAATAAGTCAAAATTGCATGCGCATATGAATAAAATTAACTTTAAAGTTATGTCTCAACCATGAAACCTTCTCCAATGATTCTGAGCGTAACCAACCAAACAAATCATGCATATATACATACATACGTAACTTCCAATACAAGTATTCAAATAAATGTGAACAAGCTAATAAGTACTCAAATGAATTTTATGAGTGAGCATACACATAGTAATTCTTGGAATTAACAGTACTAGAGAGACTTTCATCAGAGATTAAAAGAAGTACTTATATAATTTCATGAGCCAGCTTGGCTTTTAAAAAATTCACACTCGTCATCACGAAGTGAGAGCGGTTTGATTCCCAACCCTTGGTCAAGCGCCGAGCTTTAGCGCCATAAGAATAAGGACACGGACTTTTCCCCTGACCGTAAATCCCCAACTGCTCCTGTTTCCTGTGAATCTGTCCCTGCCAAGGGGATCCATACTAGTCCCATCCTTTAGTGCGCTCCTACTCTTCCATAGAGCTTTCTCCGCGCGAACCCATCGGTGGTTCCGCTAGAGGGAGATGTCCCGCTCCCCATGATGTGTCATGACCCACTGACTATGATTAATACAACTATGATTGAATCAACAAGCGTAAGTGTCTCAATCTGATAATCCTCCAAGTTGTCCTCAAATTCAATGAGTTCCCATTGAGGTCAAATATTCGGTGCATAGGAAGTAAGCAAGTGATGATGGCAGAATGCATTCCCATCTTGCATTTCACGCACACACACACACACACACATAAAGTGTACCTAAATATAAGTATGTACTACTATACTAGGAAGGGACGACGCCATAACAGGTGTTGTTCTTGTTAAACATAATAGGGAATAAAGCATGAGGTCATCCGCAGTAAAAATGTAAAGTGGTAAAGTTATAAAACTTTGAGCAACGACGAACAACGCAAGAAAAACGAGAGGAAAAAGAGAAGTAATGTGATAACTTTTGGATCCATAGTGTGCTCAACTGCTGAGCCGTTGCAATACATTATAAAAGAACTTAAGAAAAACTCGAAAATTTGAATAATTGACGAGACCGCTGTCTCAAGCTCGTTAAACAAATAAGGTTACTAAAACGACATAAAAAGTCAATCAAATGCAACTCTCTTCTTCTCAATAACATCATACACTCACTTTGGAGTCATATCCTTGCAGTCCGAACATAGATGCAGTAAAATGACTTCACTCATCGCATCTGTAAGTATCTTCTGTACCTCAACGTCCTGGGAGCAGCAACAAGAAAGAAAAAAGAAAAAAGAAAGAAAAAAAAGGAACGCCACATGGAAGTCGCAAGGAATGAAGGTATATGTAATGCTTCAATCTCATGAACTTCATCAATGCAAAAGGCAAATACTACTACAACACTACTACTACTTCATAACTTACATTCCGCGGTAAAATGTAATCGTGAAGTTTTAGTGAAGACTACTATATAGCCGACAACAACTTTCTGTTTCCACTTTACGACAGTCGTCATCTTCCGACCATCATGCTGTTAACATTAGCAGCGCCGGGAAATCCTTTCTTACATATACATATAATTATGTACCTACATATGTATCTGAGCGTAAGTAGAGACATGAAATTCTTAGATATGACATTAAACACCCAAACATGCCGAGCCTCAAATGTATGATTTTTACTATTTCTGCAATTTAATATATAGACACTTCATTAATGCCTGAAAAATTCCAAAGGACAGAGATTTATCAAAAATATGTACATATGTGTATGCACATCTACACTTCCCCAATTTCTATTCACCTGACAAAAATCCACTACACGAACAACATTCAATAATAATCAATCTCAATCCATTGGCTCAAGAAAATCCTACAATATCAATAGCTATGCCCAATAATAACCTCTGATTTCACAACTTAGAGGAGTAGTAAGTAATTATTATTAAAGTCTTTAATGACTCAAAAGAATTTTTAGAGAACCTAACCCACTAGCAACAGCCACTCGAATAACTTGAAGTCATTCAAAATGAAATGTACTACACGACACACACTCAGAGAGAGAGAGAGAGATACACACAAAAAATTGAAGGAACAAATGAGGGAGCTCAAAACTTTAAAGTAATGAAAGTCTTGAGCTCCTTTCAGAATTCACTTGGAGCTTGCCTAATCTTACTAATCGTTGTGGCGATCTAACCATTACTTTTCCCTCATTCAGGTTTTAACCTTTCTTCATATCATATAGGTATCTGACTTATAGTGTCATTAAATTACGGAAGCTTCTCCATCCTTGAGATACTGCTCTTCTGGGCTGAAAGGATTTTGTAGAAAAGCAACGGAAAAAAACAATTGTGATGAATGTCTGGTAAATTGAAAAGGTATCTGGGTCACTTCAATATAATATATTAGCTCCAATCATGTCTTCTAGTTATCTAGGTAATTTATTGTTGCACTATAGCACGAATTTGATCATGAGAGTTCAGAGAGCATAAACGCTGCTCGCCATGAAGCAATACAAACTGACAGACTACCCTTTTACAATACAGTCTTCTGTGGACTAAACTTGCACGATTTCAGAATTTTTATTTTCCTCACATTGACTTGAAAGTTTCTTACTTATTACCATTATCCACCCATTTTTTAAAAAAATTACCTAAAAGTACTTGGGTACTCAAAATACAAAATAAAAAAAATAATGGAAAGGAATAACTACTATAATATAAAATAAAAATACTAGAAATGATTACTACGTGAGCAGATAAGGGATCCAACTTCAAGGATTTCACCAATCATAAATAAATGTGAGCGCTCCATTTAATTACTTACTAAATAAATGTCCCTGTACTTCTTCCGTCTACGACTGTTTTAGTTTTACAAACTAAATTTCTCATGCAAATTTCTGGTATCAGCCCGAGTAAGGTAAAACTATACATTGTAATCATTATTATTCAATGATCACTGTACGAGTTAATTCCCAGGTCAATTCATGGAGCGATTAATTCAATTATTATTAAATTACATAAACATATAATTACAGTAAAAGTCCGTTATAAAGGGAGTTTCAAAATATCATTACTATAACTGTTCTCAAAGAGTTGTTCTAATTGAAGGAAGAGGTGGAACAAATATTGGCACCAGGTGAGTAGGATGAGTACTACTACTACAAGAGGACAAACCTTTACAAAAAAGCTAAATAGAATAGAATATTCTTGAAAATTTGTGAAGCGTGCAACTGGAACTCAAGGAAATTTATATTTCCTCAAGAATGAAAATATTTCTATAAAACCTATAATTTCCATATTATCAGTGCACCTGCTCTCCAAATAAAAATGCACTTTACCAATAGCCAACCAGTCTACTCAAGCATGAGGGAAAATAACATGAAAAAAAAGACAACAGAAACTCACGATACTACTAAAACATGCATGCGTACTTGTGTAAATGTACATTTGGACTTGATGTTGATGCATTTTTTCGCTCTTGTGCATTGCCTCAAACTCAGGATCTCATGACAACACACTAATTCCTAGGAAAGGGAGCATACAGCGTGCATATTTAGAGACTGATATTAGTACAATTGCATGAATGGCTCGGAAATCTCAAGTGGATTCATTCTTTACAAAATAATACTGAGGTTTTTTTTTCTCTCCTCACCAGCTTTGTGAACACTCAGAGGAATCGGGTATGAAAGTGCTCGTATAGTACCAGAAGAGCACCTATAACTACTTATAGACATCATATACATACATATAATACATATACCAAAAAATATATGCAAGAGTTATGTGCGGCGATAAGTCAAGAGAGCTAACCATAAAGGAAGAAGGTAGCAAGGGGAATGAGAGGGAGAGAGAGAGAGAGAGAGAGAATCAAAAAGAATACGAAATCAAAAACCAGAGCCAGGAACACGTATAAGAGTTCGTACAGAAAGTGTAGATTAATAGGGAGTTTCACGGGTATCTCACGACTACATGCATCGTATTTCATCCATTTATGACAACATTTCGTATTTCTCCATGTTCAGTCATGCCCAACAAGACCAAGAAGGAAATAATGTTGTTCTTGCTCCGTTTCCACGGACCAACTATTACTTTTAAAAAAGCATTTGAGCATTACAGCAAATATTTTTTTTCTCTGTAGGGTCCCTGCAGTATACACACATACACACTACACACATACATATATGTATCATCCACACCGACTACTCCACTATTCACATAGATCATATCATACAGATTATCTCAAACTCCAATATTTGTATATATCCTCCACTCCAACTTCTTGTACCCAATGAACATCCCAAAACCTCATCGAGACATACTCATTGTGTACACACAGTAAGAATGTGCTCCCACATCGAATTTGAGTTGTTGAAAGGATGGAAATCCGATGGTTTGATGGTTACATAATTGTTTCTGGTATTTCATTAAAAAATTGAAATAAACCACAAAAGTTACATATCCACGTATGTATAATAATCAAATATAAGTAATTACATATATATATATTGTATACCTATATATATATACATGTACATAGATATCTATGGAATGTCCACTACTTGTAAAATTATGTATACGCAACTCTAACTTTATCCTCATGCTCACGTCAGGGGAACAGAGAGAACGCGAACAACACGGACGCTACTACGTGACTTTATAAGTTCTGCATTTACAAAAGGGAAGTTATGAAGTCGTTCGGGACCCAGTAGCAGATCCTTTTACTTATTTGTTCTGAGAATAAGGATGTTTCCCGACTCTTACAAATCAATTGCAAAAGGAGAGGTACAAGTTAATCTTGGTTGCACTTTTAGCTACTTAAAAGAGATGCTCCACAAGGTTGTACACACGCTTTCTGCGCAGGAAGAGTATGATGTATGTAAATCCAAGAACAATGTGCATTATGTAGATAGAAAGTATCCTATGGTTATTTTCGGTGATGGTGGCTGTATTTTACTCACAACGTATTGACTCTGCATGTACCTATGTATAATATTTGGGATGGATTTACAACATCATATGCACGTATCTTCTTCTTATTTTGAATGAACAACCGAGTCAAGGAATGGCGGAGTAAATATTGAACTCTCCTTTTAAGTACATATGTACCATCGCTTGGGAGGATGATGGGAAGGATGTGTTAAATTACCAATTTATCGTTAGAGGCTAAACAGTATGAATATGCAAAACAACATCTCTTTCTGCTACAAAATAATTTTTTCCCCCTGCAATTCCAAAGTGAATAGATGCAGATTTCCACACACGACACATGCACACATACCTTTCGCCTAAATGCGCTCCATCGCGTGTAGGCAACATCTTGTTAAAATTTACATAATTGTCATGAATTTCTGAGTTACAAAAATTACCTCATGGAATTCATTCGTATGTGTGTGTGTGTGTGTGTGTGTGTGTGTTGTGTGTATAGTATGAGTGTGTGTGTGTGGAAGATACCCACAAAACTTAACGCATGATTACTTTCTCATCATACAACAGCATCTCCCTGTTCCTCTTTATAATACTAAATCCATCTGATGACAGCCTACAAACCATTGATTTACCTGCGACTTTTAATAATTTTGACTAAATGGGTATTACAGACAAGAGAAGTCTTAAATGAAACTAACAATGAGCAAAGATAGCTCTAAAAGTACACTTTTCACACTACCGCTATCCAAAAGCTCCGCATACAGGGAAACTTTTAACCCACTCCTAATAACCCAAATCTGATAGAAGCAAAATTTAAATATATGTTTAAAGAAAGAACCAGAAACGTATGGACCCTGAGACCAAAGTACATAAAAGCAAGTTCACATAAATAATGACACCTCCAATCTGCAAATAATTTACGACTCAAGATTCCTTCTTTGTATTGTCACTAAACATGAGAAACAAAACCACAAAATACCATATCAGTACTCAGAAAAATATCCTTAAAACTTAGAAAAGTTATTTCAATATAACGGGAAAACAGACAGAAAGAGAATGTACTGTTTCGTTGGAATGATTCAAGGTACAATTTGTTTTAATCACTTTTAGAAACACAACAAACAAAGGGTCGTTAAAAATATTTGCTCATCTCATCTTCACCTTTGAAAAACCTAAGTACGCTGACATTCATGTACATACATATAAGTACATGTTCAATAAAAAGTCATTTAAAATCCATTGTCATTTACAAGTAAATCATCAAGAGTGGGTATATTCGGGGCCTGTAAATATTAATTGATACATGCAATGTTCCTATCATCATCAATTTCATTAATTTTCATTGATGAATTGTCAGAGAAAGTTCATTCGTCACGATAGACTCCTAATGACAGTTTAACTTGACAACTTTAATGTTGTCATGGAAAAGATGTCTTATGTAAGTATATCTAAGTACAGCACAATATGAGATATATAGGTATTTCCACCACTGCTTTAACTTCCCTCATAATAATAACAATAATAATAAAAATAAAGTAGGACTGGAAATCATCATTGCGGCAAGACAGAGGATTAAATAAAATAACACTGTTATTGTATTTGCGTTAAAAAAGTATCTAAATGTACACTTTTGATCAGTTACAGGTTAGGGCTGCAGGCTGCAACTCTGGCTCTATTACAATATCTACATATATACATACTTTTAAGTATAGTGATGGAGGAGCCGAACGGTGTGGAGGGACTATAGGCCGGGTATGAAGAAGCAAATATTATGCATGACCCTGCACTTTTGATGTACTGCATAATAACATTCCAGGCCAGGCTTTTGTTTAGGAAGCATAAAAAAGGTGCTGGTGAATAACATTGGTCTAGGAGCATGGTGATTACGTGGACGCATGGACAGGTTGAGAAACTCTATTTTTTATGCACCATTGCATGTGGGGCTATACACACCATACAGATACTCCCAAACGACTATGTATGAGACAGAAAGAAAGAGAGAACAAGAAAGAGGGAAAGACAACGTACGCACCTAGAGGATGTACATCTGTTGTGCCCAAGTCTTCCCAAGTTGTTTGCTACTAGCAAGCAAGGAAAAACACAGAGAGGTACTCTCATACAAGGTACAGGTTACTCTACTACATATGTATCCACAGGTAGGTTAAGTAAAAGTCACATGATGGATGTAAAGTCATAGGTGCTTAAATATCTTTACTTTCCAGTCCCAGGCAGAATCCTGTTCATCCCAAGGAAATAGGTATTGTGAATGCATAACTACCTACATGTACACCCAGCGGAGTATATGAACACACAATAACTTGTTCGACGAGAATAATGATTATCCCCAAGTTATGATGAGCCTTCAACTCGTGCGCCCAAGCTAGGCAAAGGCCGAGCAAAGCGAGAGAGAAAAGAGGGAAGAGAGAGAGAGAGGGAGAGAGAGAGAAAGAGAACTGATCAAAAGTTGAGTTAAAGCATTATGTAAACTCTTCCCAAAAACCTTAAACTCTGCTTATAAGATTTACAATTTTTTCATAATAAAAATTCAGGCTCACATAGATCCACGTAGTTACTTTTATACATACGCAGTACTTGAAGCCCTAAGAAAACCCCATGTTGTGAACGCATAAGGGTGTACTACTACTGTGAACATGTTTGGGAGCACAAAAGTTCATATACATAACTGACTACTCAATGAAACACACAAACCGTCTTTCCGTTCCCATATTCATTTCTTCCAGGTAATTTAAATGGGTAGAGAGAAGACGAAAAAGGTATCGTGAGTCTCTCATCATAATAATGAGCCATTTACAAGGGGTCAGGCACAAATCAACCCTACGAGCATTTCTGAGGGTTTTTTCCCAAACGGATGAGTTTTTCATGGCAGACAACTCAGTGGAATTAAGGAGGCCTCCTGGTATAATCCTGGTTCTTTTTTCAAGAGGGGAGGTCCTGGATTCTCAACCAAAACCCATTGTACTCTCACCTTATTTTTGAATGGTTCCTCCGTACATTAAATACAAGTAGATACTTATATTTACCAATTCATTTCATTGGACTTTATGTCCATTGTGGATAAACTAAGTGTGAGTGTGATTCATATAAAGTTGAACTTTTGATTTTGAATTAAAAATTATGTTACATATAGATTCCTCCCATTAACAAATACACCAAATGCATCCCTACTACATAATCGATGCAATTGTTCTAGAATAATTCCTAACCACCCACAGCCATTCATAGCGATTCATAGCCATACATACTGGGAGACAAGACTCAGAGTAAGAAAAAAAACTGCAGGTGCATTAAAATTCATTTAAAGTTTATATCTGCTACTGGTTAGATGTGTATGTATACCCATGGACTGATACAACAGCTGTTAATATAAGTAAGCTAATACCCTTTCTTACATTTAGCAGGAGTACCTACGGACATTCTGGAATGCGTACTGCGTACCACTCTAACGGTTAGAGTCGAACCCTCTGTACAATCAATATTGCTGGGCATAAAAATGCAACTTAAAAATTACGACCTACACAGTTCAGATGCCAGAAAAAGAAACCCTGATCCACAAAATTCCCGTTAGTTGAAAATAAAAACCAATTCATAAGTTCCCCCAACGTATTTCTCACACTTTATTTCTCATAGTCCCAGCTCTGAATTCGGTAATATTCGTGGGTGGTAGCTGTAGCTGAGGAGCTCTCAGTACACGCATGTTGTACTTCTTTATTCTGACGAGATCTTATGCTCCCTCAAAATTTCAAGTAGCAATCTTTTAAAACACTTGCTTGTCAACACCACAATGCAGTGCGTACATAGTACGGACATTAAATACAAGATTAAGATATTTTTCATGAATGGTCACGCCTCTCCCGTTCTACTAAATTCTTTACAATTCACTTCCTCAAGAGTAAACATATACCTACTACCATTGTTCCTTAGCCAGTTTTCATACATCCTCCGGGAAAAATTGTTTTAAACAATACCATGTTTCTTAATAAATGGTGAATAAGTGCTCAAGTAATGGATGTGAAGGATACTCTTAGGTTTCCTTAGCTATATATTCCCAATAGCTTCCCTGAATGGAGGTTAAGAAAAGAAATGTATGGCAATTTTAATTTCCGACAAATAAACTGGGGGAGACATACCTATATGTTTGGAAACTCATCACCTCAATAAATGCATGACCTAAAACTAATAGATATACATTATGTACACAGTACACTCATACCCTACACAACGATACAACAATGGGAGTGAGAGACAGCAAAGTTAAACTAGTAATAGGAAGATTGTATGTTGTATATGTGTGGTGTATGTTCACTCAGACCTGTGTGACAAAGAGGGCTAACGAAACCACATTGTTCCAAATTGTGATGGTCCGTCTATTCCACTCCCACAAAATTAAACACCACAATCTGTAGAAAATAATGCTGTCATAATGCATTAAATCTTCCTTCATATTTCAAGGCTCCTCCTATTTACATTTAAGCATACAATATTTAAGGTTGCAGGTGAGTTGAATGCCAATTATGAATGAAAATAATCTTCAGGTCTCAAAAGATGACCATAGAAAAGAAATATATAAGCTTAATGTATCTTCTGTAATTACTTCAAAAGGTTCAGGTTGATTGGACGATACGAAATTGAAATCTAAAATTACTCAGAAAAAAAAAACATACATACAAGGAGAAAACGAGACATTATCAACAACTATAATAACCATGGCCAAAAGTGGTCAATCTCTACCTCTCTATACATATAACAGGCACAGAAAATCCATCCCAAACCTAAGGTTACACAATAAGTAATAAGCCTAAGGAATCACTAAATGTGAGCCCTAGCATCATTAGGATTTTACTTTCTGAAATTATTCCAAAAGCACTTGCAGAGTCAAGACTTCACTACTCGTCAAGTCATACATAAAAATCCGTAATGGACAATCATAATATGGGTTTAGGCTTGCATGGAAACTGAGAGTGGTTATTGTTGTTAAAATGATAATAATTGTGTAGCCAAATGGCCTTTTACACCGTACAGAGCTTCTCAGCATTAAGGAATCTGCCCACGCGCTACCAGACCTCGAAATTGTGAGGCATTTAAACAATTCTCGTTGTTTCCGTATACACAGGAGCAATACCATTTACGCTCACGTTTTTAGGCATGAAACCTATATTGTTGGTACATACAAGAAAGTGGACTTTAAACAGGCAAAAAGTGAATTCTTGGTTTGGGACCTCTGCTGGGAGTAAATTTCTGGAAGTGCACAGCATCACTAGAAATGTACATGTACAATCACCTTTGGCGTCCTAAGATCATACGAGAAAATACTTGGGTTCTTTCAACTTTTACGCAAGTATATTATGAGACATTCACGTACCCTGTTCATAAAATATGGACAAGGACATGTTCAAACTTTTCCAGGACCACAACCAAAATGTCTTCACTGACAGTTGAAGTTACTTGGCATAGTAGATACATACCTTGCACTACAGTACACTAACTCCCCTGCCAACAGAGGTTCAAAATTGTAATGCCAGGTACGACACACATGGTGTACAGAACCACCGGAGTCGTATGTGCCTTCATTCAATGCATTCATTGTATGGATTTATTTTCCTGACAGAAACTTAAAGAATGGTAAGAAAAAACGTTGTGGGTACCTGATTGAGTGCAGGTGTGGAGGATCCGATGGTTCCTTTGGACTCTGAGAAATTCTGGACGAGGACTTCAGGAGAGCACAGATTGTCAAGACTTCGTGTCCCATTCCTTGTGAGGGCTACTCGGTGGGGTAGCGGACTACTGTTGGCAACTGGAATGGGATGACTACCGGTACTGTTGGGTGAGATTGGAGTCATTTGCTCCATGCTGACTCGTTTTTCACGTGCACGAGGTGGGGTGACCAAAACGGAGACTTCAATGTGACGCGGTGAGTTGAGTCGCCTGGATGAGGTTGCAGAGGACGATGTAGCAGTGGGTCTAGGGTTAAAGCTAAGTCTATCTCGAGATGAATTTTTGACATTTCTCCTTGGAGATTTCATATTGATGTCCGTGTTCAAACCCACACCACCTCCATGCGACTCAGGATCTATGCCGAGAATTTCTCGTAAAGAATTTGGATCCGACTCAAAGACAGGGAAGCCGACATTATTAGCATGTCGAGCGTCTGGAAAAAGGCACGATAAGTTTGACACATGAGATGAACTATGCTCCTTCAATTGAAGCGACTGACCACTGAATGAGTTGACAGAACAATGTTTAGAGGTGGACGGAAGACATGAATTACTTGAACATGGCTGAGGGTTTTGTTGTGAGGATGCTGACAAGCTTTTACGATGATGGGACATAGGAAATCTTTTACGTGGCACTGGAGAACGACGCAGATGTCTTAGTTCTTGGGATAAGGATAAGTCTGGTTCAACAATGTCATAAATCCGGGCACTTGTACGATCACTGTCATCACGGAAACCGATACCAGAATCACTGTTACTTGAATTTGTACTTTCTAATCTGTTGGATGCCTCACTCGGCGACCGCTGCTGTGAATGAGCTTGTTGAGACTCTTCGTTGGGGCGGTGTAAGCGTAATATAGAATTAAGAATCGGATCCGCAGTGGCGGGGAATTCCGCACATTCTTGGAGTCCTAAAACTTGTCCGTTTTTTGGCACGGGTAAGGGGGTGCAGATAATTCCAAATGCACGTGCTCGTCTTACATGTTCACAGTGACTTAACAGTTTGGGCTCAACCATGAAAACATGGCAAGAACAGTTTTTATTATGCCCCGTACAAGTTACCAAACCAAAAAATCGTCTATCATCGTTGTATGCCCCACAAAACGCTATGATACTGGATGAATAAAATGCGAGAGGAGGTCCATTGTCCACATTTTGACTTGAACTAAACAAGCTTACCCCAGTGGATTGAATCCTGAGCAGAACAATGCTACGTACCTGTCCAAATATAATTTAATAATTTACGTTATTCAACATTAAGACACTGGCTACTTGTACTCTCAGCCCGAAGTTAGCTACATACAAGAGTTTAATTTAAAAGAATATTTCAGTAAAATAATACCCTAATACGCAGTGATTTACATAAATATGTAAAATCAAATAAGTTTATATCAATCAGCGTGTAGAATGTAAAAGTAATATCTTAACGATATCCGCATTAATAATACATGTATGGATTTTAAATGCCATCAGCAATAATTATCATTCATCACTGATTCGTGAAGATTTTTTATGAACAACCTGAAAGTATTAAATGTGACAAAATCACGTTACGCTTAAGTAAACTACTTTCAATTGTACAAATGACAAGGCTATTCCTCCACATGGTCCCTTCCCTCTCCATATTTTCCAATACTAATAACCTTCAGTCTTAGAAACCACCCATTGAATTCCAAGATGGATAATATAAAAACTACATACAAAGTTTCCCATGTAGGTGACGACTGACCGACAATGAAAGCTACTTAAAAACCCAATAAATATTGACAGTTAGACAGGTGTGACAGAAATTTATAATCCTTAAAAATTCCATGAAAAAAAAAAGCTCATGATAGAAGAAAGGATGAACGTAGCAAAAGAAAGACGTTCCATATAATAAAGATGGAAGAACACCACAACACGGTAACTGAGAGTACATTAAAAGCATTTTAAAATCCCAAGGAGACAATACATACCCTCTTCTCCATGCGTAGCCTTCGAACACAGACAGATAAGGTTTGAAGTCGTTTCTTCTCCTCAATCTCAGGTAATTCCACAGAACCAATATATCCCACGACAGCTTGGTATTTCGATGACGGCTCGGCACAATCTGCTCCTAAACTGCTAATGCTCCGTGCACTTGGACTTTCCTTACGTAGACTCACTAAATTATTAGTTCTGGCACTGCTTCCACTACTACTCTGAGTATTAAACCGATCACTGGCATTACTAGTTGATGGATAATCCATAGGCGGAACACCTTTGCTGCTACCGCTTGAACCAACACTTCCGTTGCGATTATCAAGATGAGCAAATACACGCACAATCTCCACATGTGGATTGCCCACTGTTCCATGACTATGAGAAACCTCTGGAGGTTTCCGGACCGGTGCCACCAAAACTGGCTCATCGTCTTCGAAAGGAAGTGGTGGTCTTGGAAGTCTTCTCGGGGTGGGCATTAGAGGGTCCCACGAGGATCTTCTCGCCTTTGGAGATGCTCGTGGATCTCTCACCGGTTTGATCACCGGCTTATCCGACGACGATGGCCCTTCCAGAATTGGCAATTTTGAATGAGCCGGCAACTTCTTCGCAAGAGCTCCTTTGCTCATGGCACGGGGTCGATGAGGATACTTCGGTCTAGGTTGGTGTACCTACGCAGATTGACATACTTAAATCATTTACATCACACAGTCACCACGGCACAATGACACAAACGACCAAACTATAACCTCCCCAAAATAAGGCTCAATTTACATTAATAAATAATATCCTTATTTTTTCTAATAATGCCGGCAAGTGAGCCAACTGGATTGAGTGGGTACAGACTCCTCTTGAAATTCTTACTCAAACCCTAACCAATGTTTGATGCCTGACAAAAGTTGCACATCCACCTCTCAAAACAAACCTGATCCAACTGTCATTCAAGAGTTTTTTTTTCTTTCCTAAAATCCCTTGTCATTTTCTCCTTGGCTCAATCCAACAGCAACTGCAAGTGTCTCAAGTCTCAATAATAGTGCGACCTCAATTTCATCCCTTAGAAATAGTCTCTTACGGTCGGTAAGCTCTTCCCGTACTCAAAACATACATTTTCAGATATTCCTTCCATCTACTCCCTCAAACCTGCAACTCCTTAATCCTGACAGATGTACTAAACAAGTTATGGATAACTAAAAATCCCTACACTCCACAGATATATTTGTAATTACATAGAGAGATGCACTCATTCATACAAAACACATCCATCCCCCGTCATTAACTAGAACACTTGAATCCTACTCTTCCTCAACACCACCATCGACTACTTCACCAACATCTACTTCTTTCAACAATCTAAACAAAATCTAAAAAAATATGACATGATGGGACTACCTGGAAGGACTCGTCATCCGAGCTCTCACTGAAATACGAATCCGCCACATGAAGTCGTAAGAGTGAATTGCAGGACCCAATGAGCCGAACCACATCATCATGGGCCAGATGTGAGACATCCTTCCCATTGACACCCACCAGGCAGTTGCCCGGTCGAAGGCATGCTTTCTCTGCCGGGCTTCCTTCCACAATACACCGGAGGAGACAGGGCTTCTGACCCGAGATGGTAAAGCCAAAGCCCATCGTCCCTCGGACCAATTCCACCACCCGAATACTACTCCGATTCAAACCACTGAGGGAAGACCCGGGAGCATTATTCGTTGGTGTGGAGCGTTTTTTCCGTCGTCGGAGAACATGTCCAGAGGCTGGGGACGGCGTGTTGGGCAGCTCCATTCTCAAAACCTCACAACCACCACAAGACTCCCGGTCACTGTTCCTCAACTTCTCAAGTAGTCACTGTCCTCACTCTGTCAATTTTTCCGTCCACACACATGGTGTTGCTCCTCAATTCCACAGAAATTCTCACCCGACCCGACTAACTTTCCTCAACACTGAAATAATATTCAAAACTATTTAAAAAACCAAACTGACTTAATAAATAAATGGCAACGGTCCCCTCACAACACTGTCTTCATAGCTTTCGTTCCAAGAACACTCCGAACAACAATAACTATTACAAGACAAGACACTTACAATAACAAAATACGTTTTGATTTAATATTGTGATGAGAGGAGCTCTCCAACCCCTTCTTACCTCTTCCAGCCTATATTTGAGGAGAGTGAGTGAGTGACTGAGTGTACGAAAGTATGCTAAAAATGATCGGAATTACACACTTTGACGTTGACAGTCCGTCCAATATTCCTTGAACAGTGAGACGTACAGGTATTGAAGAGCAGAGAGGAAGATGAGGACTGAGGGTGAGGAATTACGTTCCTCCCTCCCTCCCTCCCTCCCTCCTCTCTAACTACACTCAACAGCACAACAATGAGGTCCTGGGCCGCTCCGTCCCATTGCACAGGAGCGACTAACCGTCCCTTCCTCATAGGCTCATACTCCGCTACTCCATCACATTCCTAGGACCCAATTCCCTATTGTCAGGGCCCTTCGGTCCCGGGAATCACTCATAGTTGCTCTTGAGGACATGAGGAAGTCCCGGGTTGGAATTAATCCCATTAATTACTACCTTCCAATGGGACTCATAATTACAGGTAAGAGATTGTTGGGACAGAGTGTACTTATGGAGAGAGCACTCCTTCCTTCATACAGCGTCGTCCATACCTTTCCTTTTATTATATTATTGAAACCTGCATGAAGAGAAGCTGTGAAAGGGAGCTGAGGGTTTTGTTGTGCTAAAGGGGCAGGAGGTTTGTAACTCTCTCACACACACATAAGTACATAGGCAGAAGGCACAGGTAGGACAGCATCAGCATCCCTCTCCACACACGTGCATTCATACAGCATCAGATGAGAGTTATAACTGATTGTGTGCATATAGGTATACACATACTTATGCCTGAAACTCGTAAGGTCAGATTTTGTGGAAATGCTGTTGTTCCACACACACACACACACACACACAGGTATGCGAGGAAAGACAGGAGTAACGAACGACCGCTATGGTGGACTAGGAGCAACATGTGTCCCCATGCGTCTCGAGCGGTCTCGCGGGTAGCTCATGCAACCGCTCACGAGAAAGCTTCTCCCCTTGTCAAAAAATCAAATCGTTTTTCTTGTCAATGTCAAGAGACCAAGTCAGCAGATGGGCTGGTGATATTGTCACATTTAGAAATTAAAAAGTGGATGTAGAATAGTAGTAGGGGGAGCTGAATATTGTACCTTAAAAATGTCATCAGAGGGACTGTTTAGGAAAAAAATAACCTCATGGGGGGGGGGAGATTAATGAAAGTATTTTTACCCTGGCCACAAACATTAAAATAAAAGGATGGGCTTTTTATGGGGCAATCTTAGTTTTTTTTATCACATGGCTGTAAAATGTTACCCTGGATAGGCTAGATTGGGGTTGATTTAGCCCGTAAATCAAGCCTTGAATAACCGGATGTGCTTCTATTTTTTGGTTGAAGTGACGGCAGTCAAATAAGAAAAATGGTTATAGTCATAATAACTGGAATCAATTGAAATGTAAGGGGAGTTGTAAGAAGTAGTGTGAGATGATGGGACTAACTATTAGGCCTACCTGAATGTTAGTAAATAAATGAAATCTCATGATAACAATTTTTGTAAGTAAGTCTTGTTTCCAGGAAATGAGTTAATGGCTAGTGTAAAATCAATAATTATTATCATTTGGATTTGACTTGTTGGTAATATCAGCCCAGTAGAGCTCAGGAGTATTCCAGTACCTGGAGCGATGTAACAATCTTTAATCGAGGGGGTGAGATGGAAACCTTGATGTGCATTTTTTGCGGAATTCGTTGAATTCAAAATAAGTTATATTCTAAGGCAAGGGGTCATTCATGGATACAATTCTAGAGGTCTAAGGTGACCGGAAAGGGGGTTCAATAATTCGGCCAATCATTTTATAATAATGGTGCAATTCAGTGCAACTAATACTACGTTTTTCTTTTGGGCTGTAAAATTTTAAAAATGGACGTGTGCCGGTTTGCATCACACCTCTAGCAAATATTATCTCAGGTAGAACTTCCAGAGTAGGGGGATATCGTCTCACCTACTTACAAATTATCTGGAAAGGGACAGCAGGCAGCGCATGCACTTGTCTCAATTTATTTTCAGGAATGAAATTTAAATTTTGACAAAATATTTATGAAATTAGGTCATAGACAGCCAAAAATATGAAATTGCATCAAATGATATTCAGCTGGATGTAAAAAATGTCTGTTAAGGAGTTTAGAGTAAAGGATGCATGATATTACTTGTAAAATGTTTTCATTTGCTTTACGTACAAATTGTACTGGTTTTAATGCTGTACGGTTACTTCCATATGTTAGCTAAGACTTTCATAGAGGTTCCGGAGCACGTCTGGAATGTGAAGATTTATGAGAATTTGGAATTAATTAGTTTTTTTAAATATGTTTACTTAATCTTTTATGAAGCTGGTAATCAGAACAGCGTTTTCTAGGAGGTCTTGTTTTCTGGATTTTCGTGTCGGATTTTAAAGGATTTTGAGGGAAAGATATATTTCGTGTATTGGTCTTTAGGTCTTCACTTTCTTACTTGAAAGCAATGTTTTTTGGAAGTAACTTGTCAGAGGAGAATAATCGACAATTTCATATTAGCTGAATTGTGCAAACTGAATTTATGTAGCTATGTATTACAAAATGAACGCGATTCTGGGATTGATTCCTCAGATGTAGCAAAATAAAAATAAATCTCGGTCTGCGTTGGATGGATGCTGTCCTTCTTTCTCACACAAGTCGAACATCAATTAATGCAAAAGTATACATTTTTGGAATATAAAATTTTTATGCTTTCTATTTGAATGTCTACAATAGACGAAAATAGGGACACTATGAAGAGCTCGTGGTAAACGCAAGTATTTGGAGGATTTAAAATCTTGTAATGTCATCTGTGAAGATTTATTCAGAATTGAAGTGTCCGTGCGTCCGTAAGCTTTTTGCGTTGTGGATAAGGGCAGATTCTCGGGCTATGGAAAGAGGCAGGTTCCGGATGGGAGCATCTTTAGATTAATGCTTTGTAGCCATTAGAAATTACATGGAAAGGCGAAATACAGTATATTTTGAGCAAACATTTTAAAGCTAAATGCAGTCGCAGGTAGGTATTAAATGGTATTTTTATTTAGACTGCAGTGATTAGTATATATTACTAAAAGTCACTCGTTAATCTTTGATATTCCATTTGACATTCCAGAAGAAGGACGACGAAGAGTATTTTGAATTGTCCTACTTGTTCCTGTATAATAAGATCAGAAATTGTTCACAAACTCTGACGGTATATTCCGTTTCCACTACGCTCGATTTTAACAAAGGGGACTGTAAAGTCAAATGTGTTTATATAATTACCTGATTATCGACATTGTTCTATGCATGCATTCTCACTAAGCCCTTACGGTAATCGATCCTTTAAGTACTCAAGTAAGCATAAAAAATGATGTCATGTTAAAATGTGACAATAGGACTTCAACCAATTCAAGTGAGTTGTGAATTATCTGATGCAACGGAGGATAGAATTTAAGGAAGAATTATCAAAGTAACATTCATGGTTGCAAATATTTCGTGAAAATGCGGACAATTCACTACGCTATAAAATACTCGTTGTTTTCGCAAGTATTGGTAGTAAGCAGGCGCACGGCTGAGATCTCTGTTGATGTCCAATTGATTGTATTTCCAATTTTTTCCAGATTAATGTCTTAATCGTAGCACAGGATACTCTGAAATAATCCCTAATGTAGTATTTTGATTCCTAATGCAACAGAACAATAAAGGAAACCATGGGTGAAACTAAAAAATAGAAAAAATTGTCAGATCATCCCTATGTGTGTTTGAGGGGTCTATATGAGACAACAGGTCCTGTTTTGTTTACATAAACAGTGTTAGCCTCTGGAGTCCATTGCATCAGATTTACACACGGGATTTTTCCGACAAACCAAGTACAGTAATAACTAATTGACACACTTCAGTTCTGTACACATTTAAACACACAGGAATTACTTCTTGGCCTTCCGCCAATTCAATCCATTGGAAGAAAGCAGTTCGACATGGATCAAACATAACTGTTACGCGGTAGGTATTTGTATTTACTCAATATATAAGTATATATTAAATAATTGCTGGTTGCATAAATACTTATAGGTTGCTCTTAGGGTATTTTTATACAATTCTAAGCCTTGCGTAACTTTCGCGAAAATAAAATGTGTTGCTCCTTCTGTTGAGATTAATGTTGAACTTCGTGTATCATACCGCATATATAAATCTACTAGTCTTAATTTTTCACCATTGGGAATATCGGAACTCTGGTGGTGATAACGGTTTTTTGTTTCCAATAAAAAGCGAAGTAAACGATGACAAATGGATTGATGAAAGCACAAGATCAAAATGACTAACAAATAGTAACAATACTTCCAGTAATAAAATTATAGGAGCAGTACTATGTATGGATGCCGCCTCAAAAAAACAATAATCTCAGCATTACTTTGAAATTTTGAAGTGAAAGCAGGAGATACATTCATTGATTGGAAATCTGAATTCGCGTAAGCAATTCGTGTATATTCCTATTAATAATTTAAGGTGATTTCACAGGAGTAGACGACGTCGCTAATATAAAAGATATGTAGTGTACTTTCTGAAATAAGTAATCCCTGCAGTCAATGACTGCCATGTAATTACAGCCCTCAGAGTGTACCTCACGATAGTAATTATATTTGAATCTCCAGAATATGAACATAAAATGGTGACACCAAAAATTCGTAGTATTTTTCAGAACTGAAAATTACCTGACTATGTGCTGCATTTCAACCAACCAACACCTGCTATAATACCTGCCTACACAAAACATAATCAAATCAAATTTTTAACAAATGGAAAAGTTCCTCAGTTAATGCCATAGAATTCCCTTTCCGAAAACACAGCTTCAACATGACTGTTGCAACAACTCACTCATAGAAAATCTGCTTGCAAAAACCAAATAAATGAATTTACCATGTATTGTCTTATTAATCATAAATGATTCATTCCTGTGGTCAACAAACTTAAAAGTAAAAAATTACAACAACAAAATAACTCGCTATGTACTCATAACTTAAACACAAAAACCGTATTCTGATCATAAAAAATTATCATCAAAATAAAATCTGTGACGATTCGACAAATCCACACCAAGTCACTACTTTTCAATCATTAATACGTTGTTACAATACGTTGTAGATTGCGCACTTGTATTTTCTCAAAGCAATGCTTTGATTGTTTTTGTTCAATATGCTTTCCAAAAAACAGGGGAAAAATCAAGTTTCTGGTATTTTCCTAAAGTACTGTAGAAGGTAAAATGTTTTACAGAACATTCTGCACATTTCTTACGATGACGTCAACATAGATACATAAACAGGTATGATAAACCGCAGAAGATACAATAATAACAATAACACAAACGTTAGAGATAGTATTAGATTCTTATTATTACCAAATATTATGCACATGGTAAAGTAGTTTTTTTCCTTTTTTCCTCGAAAAAAACAAAACGGAACAAATTCCACCAACATTACAAAGTAACGATAATAATAATATATGCAAGATACAGTCATATTCACCAACTTTCTGTATCTTGTAGAACATTTGTTATTGAATGTACTCGAGTAGTGTGTGGAGACAGGGTTTTTAGATAGTCTGGTGACGATGATATTTTCACTTATTCCAATTTAAGGTGTACTACTGACGGCTGCTGTTGTGAATCATGTTTGAATTTAACAGGTATATAATAAATAGTGTAAAAAGTTTTTTGGGCTTTCTTGAATTGTTCGTGTACGTTTGCTGTTTTTTTGTTTTTCAAGCATCTGAATATCTGAATGTCAGGACTTTCACATTGAATAGCGTATAAGTAGTTTCTCCTGCTCTCTTCCTCGTCTTACCAGTGATCATCGTATGAATACGTAAATATGAAAAATTTCATCTTTCACATCCTATCAATTACAAACAATACATTTAATATATGTTAATCACTGAATACTTTCTTGTTTTGGCTACAATTACGTGGATTTTGAATAATTGACACAACAAAAAAATAATAGTAATAAAAATTGAGATACTTTCCATGAGACCCAACACATTTTTATGAATCCCTTATATAATATATCAAATTAAATTTGATCATACTTTCTTATACAGAATTATACCTATAAATACGCTGTAAGTAGATAATAATTTAATAATTATTGATATTTTTGGACTAATTTAGAACAACATTACTCTTATGCATTATTTTAAACCGTTAATTCCTATATAAACTCAATGGTTTCTTTTCTTTTCAAATTATCAACGGATTTCACTTGTGTGTATAGGTGTATATGTGTCGTGTGGTGTTGTTTGTGGTTTATTGTTTTGTTTGACAACAATTGATTTCTCCCTTTTCACCAATTTTTTTTGTAATAATGGTAAAATTTTAGTCAAAAAATTTTTTTTTACATTTTTGACTGAACTGTCCTATTGGCTCACTGCTGGGGATTTTTTATCATTATCTTGAGAGGTAGGAGTGTTCCCATGAGGCGGTCTATCTTGTGCAGGAGGCCAAGAATTTGCTCCAGCACCAGGAAGTGGGGAGTCGGCACCAAATGGCTCAGTGTCCAACGCAGCTGCTGCATCATACTGACTGTTCTCCAGTCGCGTGATCAGCCGCTCGTCTTCATCACCGAATTCGCCACCCATTAGTGACGGTTCACCTACAACCATCACGTCCTGGGATGCTAAGGAAAAACTGGGACCGGGTGATCTCTTCTTGTTGGTTACCGGTGGATTTACTCCTGTCGAATTTCCCGTCGAGTTTGATGCCGAACCTTTCCGTTTACGCCGTTTAGATTGTGGCCTTGCTGTTTCTGTTTTTAAATTAGAAATTAAATAAATACTTCATCATATTTCTTCACGAATTCAAAATAATGAACGAACTTTATTCAAGTAGTCATCGCGCACTGATTACTTGCAGGCTAATCGGAATGAAAACAGAAATTTGGGGGTTTTATTTGCAAGTAGATATTGAACTTTAGACGAATATCCTTCGTAATTCGAAATATCCTCTTAATGTTTTACACATCTCCATTTATTGAAGTTTATCAGAAACAGAAACCTCGCAGCATCAAAAAGTGCATTGTAAAATCACGAATACTGGGAATATGCGAACCTTTATAGTGTCAAATTCCTTTTAATTTAACTGAAAACGTCATGGTTGACATGGAAAATAATTTCAATGTTCATAAAATCACGCTGTACCGATGTACGATGCATTCATTTTGAAACCCAGAGAATTGTAAAAGACTGAATTTTTAGTAAAAATTCTAAACTGCAAATTCATAAACGTGAAAACTTGATCACGTTTTTGAAATACAAACATTAAGAAACAAAGTTGATAAAGATCGAGATTTAAAAATATATCTATATTTACTGAACTTACCAGGTGGAGCAACCATTCTTTGCCATTTTTGGAACAAAGTAGTTTTTAGGCAATCTCTTGGGGACAGCGCATAGGCTTTATGCCTTGACATTAGTTCTTGCATGGGTTCCAGTATTACACAAAGCTGCAATTTTGTACAACAAATTCAGACGTTACCAAATATTGCATGAGTGCTAAAAATATCCGAGCGGAATTATTTGTTTTCATATTAAAAAAATGAATAAAATAGAAATACGGATCAGTTAAATGTAAATGTCTGTGTATATCATAAAATTAGAAATGATCGAGTTTACCCTAAGGTAGTTGAGAGTAGAATTCGTTAGACCCTGCCGGGTTATATTTTTTGAGAGCTGCTCTACCATACTTGATGGATCTTGTTGTTGAGCATGCATTGCAATGGTAGTCCTAAGAACTAATTCCCGGGCTGCTCTGACGGCAAAATGCCACGACTTCATTCTCATTAAATCGTCAAAAGTGAACTCTAATATCAACCTACCTTCCGTACAAACCTAGAAGACATTAATTAGTCATAATATTCCATTATTATTTCCAGTCATCTCTGTATTTGTATCAAAAACATGTCACTCCCTAAGGAGTTATTTAGCAACATTAATATATTTTACCTGAGTAAACATTGGTTTCCCATGCACAGTTATCATTGTACATTGGTCACAGTCTAATGTGATACTGGTATTGTGGAAAGATTCCTTAGGGTGCTTCATATTGTAGGACAGTTCCGTAACACCACCCTCAAAGATACTCCGGAAGTACCGGGGAATCAAAGTCCTTCCGATAGCTATGTAACAACATAAAGACATTATAGTTAAGCCTTTCTTACTTGTATTAGTCAGTAGTCAGCATCGATCACTCATCGAATCAACAAAGCAAACATGTGTAGCACACTTGATCCTTCCGAAACAAACTTGTGAATAGTACACTCTACATTCCCTGTCAAATCCGTAACCATCTCTCTTCTCTGCACCTTAAGTACGTACCCCTGTACTTGTTCATTCCTTCACTCATGCATTAATTTCCTTTCCTAACCTCCTTTATAACACGCCTTGTACTAAGGCATATTTGCTAAAAGAAAAAAATTACATGATATTACACACAACTTCATTCCTTTTCCAACTTTTCAAAAGCGCATGTTCATGATTCAAAACCTCGCTTAGTTTGGGAACACGATTCCAACTTTATACATGTAATTCCATGATTTTTGTGTCTATAATCCATTTGTATATTTACAACAAAACGCTACTGCAAAATTCCGCCTGGGTGATAAAACTAGTAAATGCTAAAGCCAAGGTTATCCAGTCAAGAATAGGCAACAACTGTGTGATCAACCACTCATCATCGAATATTTTTTTCTTCTTGAAATACAGTAAGTATACTACATGGACGGCGGTTTAGCCAAATAATTTTGTGAGACTCTGCGAAGTAATATTGTACAAGCCATGGCAAATACAAATTTAATTAATCAACTACAAACTGCCGTTACCCAGTTTGTGATTTGTTCGGCTGGAAAAAAAACTAAATTTCATTTGAAATACTCAATAAATATTCCAATCTGCTCAAGTAATTTCCCTCATTCCATTATCCAGGCGCAATGAATACACATGGTGAATACACATGGTGAACGTATTCAAGACTTTCTTTACCTGCTCCTTTCGCTCGTTAGCTGAGTCTATATTTCACTCAAATAATTGTGGACTCATCGACCACACTAAATGTATTATGCATGGTAAAAGGTACGATGATCAATACTGGATGCTCTTTATAGTTTTCACGATACATGTTCGATACTTCGACATGTGAAATGTACGAAAGTGCTCAAATACTATGTAGTTGAATAGAAATAGTACATTGAAATACGACAAATCTTATAGTGTATATACACATATGTATATAATGCTACACAGACTGAACATCAGAAATAAACACCGTGACATTGCTCCACTGCCGTACATAAGTGTACAAACTATAACTATATCTATGTATCTATGTATATATGCAGACACACGTATATATGGATCCTAGTGCATACATATTACCACAAGATCTATCCATGGTTTGCCAACTTGGCTATTGGAAACTACAGCAAGACTCGTCTCTCCAGGATTATTTTACCTTGTAAGTTCTGTATACGAATAGGTTCCATTTTCGTTACGCAGCACGCACACAATTCCTGAACATACATCTAGCAAAACCTTTCGTTCACGATTCAAAATTACAGACTAACTTCCTGCTCCTGAATATTCTTATAACAAAACTTACAGGGTCCCTGTCATGTATGAACATTTGTCCTGCTACAATTGTACAAAATAAATATCTTTAACGTAAAATTCGTATTGTAATACATAACGCCACACATACGCAAAGTGCGTAGAGGTATGAAATAACATGGTCAACTATGGAGTGCATGCCATCGCATCGGGTTAAAGTAATTTTGTAGTTGATTCCTACTCCTGCTCTAAGTAGGTTCAAGCCGTGCAGAACCTCCGTAAGTTCGTACACCGTATCATTCTGCAAAACATCATGCGACATCCAATTTCATATTTTTCTTCATGCCTATGTGGATACCTGAAAGGTACTTGCCCATCATGTCAATGCCTGTTGTATGAAAACAGTTAAAACCGTGTGCGGTTACGTCGATTGATGTTTGTCACTGACAATTTCTCTCACAAAATCAACCCAGAATAGTTCATACACGTATATATATAAGTATATCTATACATATACGATGCTGGGTTACGATAAGTTTTGAAGGCTACTGATATTATATAAAAAATAAATAAATACTAGTTAGTGTGTACAGTGACCGTTCCAAGTGTCAATACATGAAGTAGCAGTGGCAATAATCCATTCGCTGCTTGTATCGACGCCACACACTTCCCTATTCCCTACCCTGTAGATCTAGATCGAACGATATCCTGCTGACGAATGAAAATCCAACGCCTAACGCAAAAGATATGTCCTTATAGTAGTTTAAAGCAAAGGTGTCCGTCTATCCTACATGTACGACTACTGGTAGACTATTTGTAGGGGTGCAAGGAATTTTTTGAAGAGGCTTGTAGGCAAAATATGGTGCAGGAATATACGCTAAAACCTATTAAACCAAATAGGTAGACTCAGCTGTCGTAGAATTACAGGCATACATATATGTAGAATCCCGAAGCATTTCATGTTCATTTAACGGCATTTATGACAGATAAAATTAAAATTAAAGAACAATCTTCGCCTGGTACTTCGAGATTGTAAGTGCTATGGTGCATATCAGGCGTCAAAAGTTCGTGCGGTTTCCCATTGATTTGCACTGGATACCTCATCATTTAGAGTTCCAAATATTAGCTAAAATAGAAACTCAACCATTTGAGTGAAAATTCGAGTTTTAGCACAATCCAAATTTAAAACGGAATTTACTATGATATGGTGTCAGCCAGTTAATAAATTCACACTTGTCTTGTTTAGCTGACAATGGAAAATGTTTCTTACGGTATTTAGTTTGTGCATTCTTAAGTTCTACATGCCTTTTGATCAACGTTATAAAATTTGCGCACTATCTCCGGCGCAAACCAAGGTGAAGTCGACAAATCTCTTAGGGTCTTTGGCCAAAAAGTAACTAAACTCAAACTATATTTCATTCCGACCTCATACACCCGGAACTTGAATGAACTTGGTTTCTAATTATTGGAGAACCACAGAATGCATTTAAGTAGTTTGTGGGTAGAGAAAAACATATAATATGAGAAGTGCAGAAAGGGTGTAGAATATTTTTGAGCTATTTTGCTAAAAAATGCAGACTAATATATAGGCTAGGCCCTTCCCGAAATGGAAGGGTGTAGGATAGGATGCTAGATTCGGCTGTTAAAATGTAGGTATATTTGTATGCTCTGTCCAAATTTTAAATGTAGGAAGAATATAGGCTAGGCTGAGTCATTTGGACACCTTTGGTTTGAACCCATATCTTCCTGAACACAGAAGAGAAAAAACTGCTCCCACACAACAACAAATATTTCTCAGCATATTTCAGAAACAGGTACTTAAAGGCAGAGAAGTATTTCAAGCAACAAGTAATTACAAACCTGCTGTTACACCACGGAAAATAAAAATACCGTCATTCACCTTCCATACAATTCAAAAATACTAAAGTATCTATACATAAGACTCAAATACTTACTGTATCTTTTGACACCATCTTCTAGGCAGAATGTAAGTGTCAGGGTTGCATCATCTTCAAAAAATTCGGTTGCAAAAGCGTCCCACCATAGGTTGTCACTTTCTTCTGTCCGCTGTTGCAACCTCTTATTCAGCTCATATATACGGTAATCAGGCTGGCCAAAGTATGGTGCAGCTCGTCTAGGAATGGGCATGGGTCTATTTCAAAAGAAATAACCAAAATTAGCAAAATCCATTAATAGAAGGAAATAATAATATTACACCCATAGTCATAGCAAGAAATCTTTTATAATTCAGTTTTTACAAGCGATATGCTTTGGTCTTGTGCACGCACTGTACAGGAGTTGAGATCTTTAGCAGCATGAGGACCTTGTGAACATGCGATAATACAGAAATGACTTCTAACAGTAATAATTATTATTATTTCCATTTAAACTACATGGCATCATTCAATGGAATTAATATACTTACAATTACTTAACTGTAACTATTATTAAATGCTCTACTGTCTCTGTCTCTCCCTAATATCAAACACGAGTTAACACCAGTGTTTTTGGGAAGCATACACATTTGAACAGCGTTCGAGGTAAGATAATGTTACATAAATGATACATTAAATTCAAAAACCTATGACATGATCAGCATTATAACGCATTAAAATATTCTGAAATAAGGACAAACAACTTCGTTTCACTTGTACCGGCTTTCAGAATTACATACTCCGATACCCTTTAACTTGAGTAAAAGTACAAACGGGGGAAAATACACTTGCTAACTCCAATCAACCAAAAGGGTCTATACACATCCATAGCATGAAACGAACCTGTATTCTACAAGCACTTACCACGTAAATACGTAAGGATGGTTAGAACGTTAAACAAACTTTATACCTATGTACATGCCATGCTTCAAGGATAATTCAACCTGGGTCTCTTCCATCCATGTAAGTGCCGAGAACATACGCTAGAGAACCTAGAGAAAATATCGACTGAATCTCATTCGTACATGAATAAACGAAGGCGACGCAAAACATGTAACTAACCCATAAATAACTATATATCCAGGCATAAATATATATATATATATATATCTATGTAAGTGTGCGTATATACGAAGAGCAAAACATGCTGGCGTTGACACACTACATGTGCGTACTTGGTTAAAAAAAACCAAACTATTCAAGCCCCAAAGTCCTTTTGCAGGAAACTAAAGCCCATAGAATCTAATAATTATTTGTAAATTGCATGCACATTGTATAAGTACACATTATTGTAAACATAATCTATTTAAATCATTTTCAAAACTGCTATATAATAACCACCTATAAAAGTTTCCTGGTGGACCATTAATTGGTGGTGGTCCGCAGAAATATGGTTCAGAATTATTTCGCGGGCCACCCGGCGGGCCTCCTGGCCCAGGGCCAGGACCGGGGGGCATTCTTGGAGGGGGTTCTCCCATTGATGGAGGTCCCATGATACTATGTGGTCCATTTTGCATGGGTGGTTGTGGTGGCATGGAATTCGGACCAGGGCCCATTCCTGGTCCACCTGATCCTCCACCGGAAACAGGGCCTCCTGGTCCTCCGGGGCCCATCGGAGGGCCGGGTGGAGGGGGTCCACATGGTCGACCGGGAGGTGGGGGCCATCCACCCCAGGGGTCAGAGTTACCACAGCAGGCTGCACAGGAGCATGGTGGCGGGCGCGGTTGTGGTTGATCCACCCAGCGTTCGACCACTGCCGCCCCGCCACCGTCAACTCCTTTCTCACTTCCACCTCCTCCGAGAAATTCTGATTTGAAGTCGAAAAACTTCTTCGGTTCCGAATTTTGATTAGTTTGGTTATTCCGTTTTTTACCCGTTGTGAACAATTAAATTCAGTCCCCACAACACTGGAAAATTGTTTCGGACTCTCCGTCCTGTCCAGTAGATTTTCTCATAATTTTTTCCTCCAACTTATCGAAACCGGCTTCTCAAATTTTTGCACGAAACCAATGGATTACAATTTAGTATCTTCAACTCACACCATGTTCTTGTAAGTATTGGCGCGAAGAGAAAAGGGAAGAATCAACTTTCTTTTACAAAGTGAGTCGTTGGAGGAGAGGATGAGAATGATTGTCAACTTTTGTTATTCGATTAAATTTCTACACCGTTGATGTAGTCTGGTTCTTTACATCAGACTGACGTTATGCGATGACAAGTGGAGTACATAGAGTGGAAAAGATACACCAAAAGTCACATAACTCACTAAGTTCCTTTCCATACCTCCTATCCGTTCCATGTCCGTGTCAAGTATGCACGTTCTCGCAAAAAATTATTTGATTGGAATGAATCCATTACTCAAGTTCCAGCAAGAAAAAAAAACATTCAATCAATAGCAGTAGTCGCTCGTCGTCTCCGGGTTTGTGGACAATGGACAAGCGTTTTCTCCTTTATCATCGTCATGTACAGCACACAGTAGTGTACACAAGGTACACAAGGAGACAGCAAAGGAAATGAGTACAAACACTAGCTTCGTTTTTCCACTCCCACCCAAAAAACAAATTTTAGCAGCATTAATGTTCTCTCTCTCTCTCTCTCTCTCTCTTCTTCTTCTTCCAACTATTTACACAGTTTTTAAAAAGTAGTAGCAAGAAGTTACAAGAATAAAAAATTCAAGAATATTAAAATGCTTTGTGGTACTGGCATCCACTACCTAACATCTGTCCTTACATATATACTGATTTGTACTATTCCATTAGAAGAAGAGCATTCCCTCCCTATCAACATCCCACCTCCGGCATGTATCATTCTCTGCTTGACATGGAAACGCAAAATACACGTGGATCCTCGTAACTTTCCCACTGAGTGCCCAAATAAAAACTACGACGCTCGTAACTACCTCACTCTCTAACAATGTTTTTTTTTTCAAACAAATAGGTTCCAAATTTATAGTTTTATTTTGTATTTTTCAAGCACCATGGAATGTAATGGAAAATAAATTGGGACGTCAAAATTAAATGCTGACGTTATCACAAAAGATTAGAAAAACAGAATTTACCCCATCCCTGTCTAGTTGACCTCACACAGCCTATATATATATATATACAATTTTATATAATTATATATATATAATGAACTTGTAAAAAATAATTTCCACCTGAATTTAAGCCCGTTCTAACGAAACCCACTTTCTACACAGATATTACAGAACTTGTAAATGTTTGTGCCCATTAAAGAACAAGTCTTTATAAAATCAGAAGGACCAGTACGTCATTGTATGCTGAAGACAAAATAGTCACTTGCAGGAGTTGACCGAGGAAAGTTCAACAATTTATGCAGAAGCACACACATATCCACTTGTATCTTCAGTTCGATATTACTCAATGGTTCCTCACAAATTATTTTCTCTCTTCAAATTTTCAAAGCGAGTAAGTGTAAACTCTAGGACTGTCACAACTCACAACAATAGGAGAAAATTGGTGAGATTTTTTATTTTGTTCGTCCCTATACTAATAATAATATGTTACTTTGCAGTAAAGTGAAAAATTCAAAAGGGGTATATGTGATAAGTAAAGTACCCCTCAAAATATTCCTCAAGGAAGCATGTGAACAACACTTTCCAGGGTAAATCATTCACAGATCAAGTTCATTTATTTTAAAAACTTGTATCCGGAACAACCTGTAGGAATATTAGCGAGAGCAATCGTACATGGGCATAGCAGTAGTAGCACGTGGCCATTAAAAAATTCGTAACTCTACTTCTCTCGTCGTAAGTACTCTTTTATATGTTTCCATGTGACTAATGGTAAATCCTTCTGTGTGTAGTAGTAGTAGTAGTAGTCGTGATGGTAGTGCTGGTAGTAGTAGTAGTAGTAATAGTAGTAGTAGTAGTTGTAGTAGTAATAGAAGTAGAAACAGGAACCAAGTAAACTAATGTTTGTGTATTTTTATGCAGGCGTTAGTTTCCCTCAAAACAATCCTACACAGGGACATCAGCAGAATTTATTCAGCACAATAATAATATGAAGACTATCCAGTCCACGTATGAAGTGACTGACAGATGTGCTCCCACTCAAACACACAAACACACACATTTGTGAGAGAGTATACAGATGAGAAAAAGACAAAACTCATGCAAAATCCGTCCACTACTAAAGCTGACTACCTTCCCCGCTTGAGTTACATTGCCAAATGATAATATTAGAGAAATTTCATGTAGGGGTTGTTCATTACTTGCAGACCGACGAGCTCGCTCGCTCTCTCTCTCTCTCTCTCTCTCGTTCGCTCTCTCTCACTCACTCACTCACTTGCTCGCTCTCTTCCCTGGCTCCCTTCCACACCCACGTCCCTCTCAAGCCAGCAACGAAGCAAGCAAGCAAGGAAGCAAAGCAGCAACTCCTTTGCTCATTTTCTACTAGGGGTACACCAACCGACCGACCGACCAACCGACCAAAGAGCCGAAATCCGGGAAAGATGAGATGAGATGCAAGAAGACGATGAAAAAACCGGCACTAGCTTTCCCAACTCCTTCCAACTTGCATCCCCAACTTTTTTTTCCTCTTCCAACTCTTTACTACTACTCTTTTCCCATCTCTCTCTGGTTCTCTCAGTCTCTCTCTCTCTCCCTCACTCTCTCTCTCTCTCTCTCTCTCTCTCTCTCTCTCTCTCTCTCTCTCTCTCTCTCTCTCTCTCTCTCTCTCTCTCTCGACTCTCTGCTGGCAAAACTACATAATATCATCTCTCCTTTAGTTCTGTCTCCTTCTTCCTCTGTCTACTTACCATACTACTACCACCACTACACTACTACTAGGTTCAGTCACTCTATCCTTTCCGAGGAAAACTCCATGGATTTTTGCATATCAAATACAGGTGCATGCTTCCCATTATTATCAACAAGCTTTTCATAGAAGTCCTCATATAGGAATCCCAATGTTCCCTAAATCCTTCGATTCTTATAATAAAGTCTCCAACATTAACTTGTTCTTTAACAAATAGATACAGTTTGTAAGTACGAATGTATCCTCTCTCTCTCTCTCTCTCTCTCTCTCTCTGCTCAAAAACACTCACACAAGCAGTCGGGCTCTCGTCCCGACCCCGACAATAATTCAATTGTCTTTCAGCTAATTGTCCGTAGTCCCAGCCATAGTGATCATTTGGCCGGGGCCTTACATACATACATCCGTATCATCATGCATATTTAGATAAATAGATGTGTGCACCTATATGTAGATACATATAAGTGCATCCACTCCCTATACAAAATTATCTTTCCACAGCATCCACATCCACGTAGCCAAGCATACATAGTAGATACATACAAATGTATGGATATGTACACACTTGTACATAAACTGGTAAAACATTCGAAAATTTTCCGTTCATTTCTTTCAGGAACCTCAGTTTTAATCATCTGTAAAGGTCCAGAGATACTCATGTAGTAGTTACCCGAATTCAGAAACTTTCCATGTGAAATCCGTTTAGCACTTTCCAACCCCTTCAAGTAGCATTTAGAACAATCCGCATGCACACAATATCTAATAGAAACCAATATTACTTTGAAATTACAAGCTACATACACATAGAGACACATTCCAGGAACACACCTCATACTAATAACAATACACATGTGTACCAGGAAAAAGTATGGAATCGGTAGTATTATTAAGTTGTATATTGACTTGGAAAAACTAGTCTATACTCGTGAGGACATTGAGAGCTGTCCAAGTCCAAACAAAATAAATGCGTTTTTAAGCACACTTATTGGTGAGTTTTTCAAAGAATCCTATTTTTCTAAAAAAAAATCATTCCAAACACAATTTATTATATGTAGACTGCCAATGTGCCATTATTCTAAAATTCCTGTGACAGAGGCATTGTGTTTTCCCTTTACTGAGATTCGTAGCATGTAATTACATATGTCAATATGTATATCTATATAGAACATGAATAGTCTCCTTCATACGGACTCCACAGACATAAATTGTATAGTTAGGAACTACCTTTCTGTATATAATTTTACTTCATACAAGGGGGAAATTACTCCTAGTACTTTAATATTCCCCATTCTTAAAATATCATACGAGTTTATTGTGATGATGGCCTATTGTCATTTTTTATTCATACATAAACTTTACATGAATGACCCTTTAACAATAAAAAGCGCATACTTTTAAACGGTTCATTGCGTACTCTGAATTAGGCTTTCGTAATTCAAAGTGCACGCACATACACAACCATTTCACAAAACTTTTCGACACAAATAATAAGCATCACTCAATTCTCCTGTAAATCATAACTCATCTTTTCACAACGTGTAGGTAGAGATACATGCATGCACGGAGGCGGTTTAATATAAGATCATCATTATGAGTCCGATGATCCAAGAGTCGAAATGGTCCGACCTAAAATGTATTTACCCTTCCTGTCATTTCAAAATCATCTCATAAACGAAAATAAAAGTAAACACAAGAAATTACATGAGTAGTAGGATTTCGGGGTTTTTTTTAATAAAAAAAACGAGACGTCAAATGACATATACAGGGAAACGATTCCAACCGTAAGCTCCCACTAACCATGTGCACTACTCGTCAATCCAGCCGCAACCAAAATAAAAGCTGGAATATTTCGCTAAAATCCCTTTTTGCATATATTTACAACATCGTGCAATCATGCATTACAAGTATGGAGGATACTGATTATGAATTAACTGTAAGAACATGCACTCCAGTGCGAGTTTCAATGCCTGAAAGAGAGAGAGAGAGAGAGAGACAGGCAGACAGTCAGACGGAGAACTACTGAATAAAACTAACCACTCTACAGAGGAGAATCGGCATGCAAGAGTTTTAGTTTCGAATACACAATCTATAAGTACACATTTATGCACATATGAGTGTATCTACTTATTCTACACATATGTACGGGAAGTTCGTTTTACAAGAAACCATCTTCCTTTAGAATTACTATAGTATTTCTCTCAGCCTCTCTTTCTAAAGCTTTGTACATTATATTATCAATGGGAAAGCATCTCCCTCATTTTCCTTTGCAATCCAACCTACATGCGTACATACAAAATTATGTACATTGAAAACTCAACACTGCACAGGGCATGGGAGAGAGAGAGAGAGAGAGAGAGAGAGAGAGAGAGAGAGAGGCAGCCTGAGTGAGTGAGCAATGTGTCAGGGAGAGAGAGAGAGATTCAGCGCAAAACGCTACATATTACTGTATTCACTTCTTCCAGTAAATATGAAATCAAGTCCGTGTATTTCACTTCATAGGCTAAATCTCATCTCTTCTCGTATATATGCACACACACATACAGAGAGAACTCCACAGACTCTTCCCTACAATGTGCTTTTACTTATAAGTATTCGGAGCCAGCTCAGCCAAAAAGCATTCTTCCTTCCACTTTGTATGTACGTACGTATGTATATGCAGGCTAGGATAGGTATACACACGTTTCGTGGAAATATATGCACACACTCCGGTACCTTCCCTCCCAGTAGTGATGAGCATACGGACACACATAGCAATGAACGCACTGAATTTAATTCAGCGTACATACACTTGACTACAAGAGCTGATAGATATGCACGTCTGCCATGAACTTATTCACATCCTGAAGGATGACATGGGCTTACATAAAATCAGTGCACCTTACAACAAGAACAAGAGCGCCCCTACAAATAAGTACACCCCGACACGTCACAGACTACATATCTATGCATGTACATATGTACATTCACAAGAGAACGGAGCACCAGGCAAAGTATCACATCCTCGTTTTTCCATGCACGGACTACGGACAGAATAAAGACAGAGAATGGCATAGATTATGCAAAACTTGAGAGAGGGAGAGAGAGAGAGAGAGAGAGCTCACCAATAGATACCTATAAACTTGGCTATATTTGTGTGTATGTATGTGTGTGTGTGTGTGTATGTGTAAATGTGTGTGCATGCCGAAAATGTCGACATAATTATAAGCCACTCGTATTTGAAATGCAAGTCAAAGACCCTGCATAGGATTTTTCCTTACATGTATATTTCTGTATAAAAGTAGATAAGTTTGTAGTTAGTCACATGGAGAGATACGTATCATACATACGATTCTTCCTCCTCCAACATCACAAGAGACGTACATACATCCTGTAGTAGTAACACCGAGAGGGAGCATCCAATAACACCATTTACAAATTATGTACGGCCTCATGCATATACGTATACTTAGATCCTCCAGTGTGTATAGCAAAGAATGAGAGATGAAGCCGTAGACAAGTCCGACAACTAATAATTATTCTCATGCACTTGAATAAAAAATTCAAAAAAATCCATTCCCTGACTGACTGCCTCTCTATATGCGTACACTCACTAAAAGTGTATACTGTAGGGACAATCATCTCTACTACTATGTATACCCTCCCAACTATTTTTCTAGTTTTCTGACCATGTACACCAGTAGTGAGAATTGTGATGAAACTATTACTAACATTGTACCATCCAAAATTTGAAGTCACACAGCAAAAGAAGGGAAGAAAGGAAAGAGAAAAAAAACACCTATCAAACATCGCCACCAAAAACATAAACATTAAGGTCAAGCTAACACGGTAAATTCTTTATGCTCCCCCCGTACATACATACGTAACTTACATAGGTAGGTATGTAGTATGTGCCATCAAAACAAACTATATGCATACATGAGTTCTATGGGTATTCTACATCTATGTACATGTATGTACATGTACACATCTACACGCAAGTCCAGATATGGAGCTTCATTTCCATTTCTTAAAACACAAATCCAATACACGTCAGTCAAGGAGTCCCATGAAGCCCTGGAATATAGAATTTTCCTTCATTTCCCCCCCCCCCCCACATCATCACTTCCATAGAGATCCGCATTAGGTGTCATTAAATTTTACCCTATCACCTGCTGTCAAAATTCATTGTGAAATCAATCTAAACTCCTTGACCTTTCTCATACATGCATGACACCTCCAGTCACGCGCAACAGTTCTTACTTGGTACAAACCATAAATGTTTCACACAAGTTATAAATATTAACCTCATCATCCTCAACCCGGCACTTCAACAAGAAATCAACATAGAAAACTTCCCTTTAAACTGGAGAAATTAATTATTTTTTCCCATGCTGAAGTAGATAATGCTTCTAAATGCATATTTACATACAACGCTGGTGTTTTGAATCAGAGGGTTCTCTCTCTTGCGGGCAATGCGCAGAAGTCCATTCAAAAAAAAAATGGATACATCCATTTCCCGGATTCATTTACTTTTTAACAACATAGAAAAAAATAATAATAATTAATGGAACCTTCTTCTCCATTTCCAGATTCCGGAGAATTTCTAATTTGTTTATACTTTTGTAATATTTTACCCCGACTTTATTACAAACACATACATACAATACATTCAGAGAGATCTTGTACATCAACGGACTTTTAAGCTCACAGGGATTGTTTCCTTCTGTTTGTTGCAACGTTCGAGAATAAAAATTACATGTAGATAGATACGTACACACACATGAGTAAATAATGCTCGTATGTATGAGCATGCCGGGACGGAAGAAGGTGGACAGGCTTCGTGTTTATAGAAAAATACATACACACAATTACATCCAGTGGAGATACATACAATGCAAGAAGCCTTGCTCTAGGTCCTTAACCAAAGGAACCAAAAAGGAGAACCCCACAGGATACAATATATGAGGTATAAATGAAAGAAAAGAAACGTACGCGCGTACCTATGACTCTACGTAGGATTGTACTAAAATACAGTTACTATTATTTTCCAGGGGGAAAAAATGCATACCAGCCCTTGAGCTACACACATTAGATTTTCTCTATAGACTGGGTGAACTCCCTACAAACACACACACACACACACACAAATAGGCTGATAATACTCCTCATTTTTGATATCATACCTTCAACTATCTCCAAGTTCCCGCACTTTACTACTCCATCAGTTAAAGTACCCAAAAGTGAGAAAAAAGGGTCCATCTGAAGAAGTGAAAACTCTACTAAGAGTGAGGAGGTATAATATAGAATTGATATATAGTATAATATGAATACAAGTACAGGAATCCTCTATGTCCTCTGCATTGCGTATGTGTAGGAGAAAAACACATATTGATGTATCTCTATACATAGCAACAGGAGAATCACAATCCAGTGTGTTTTGTTGTTTCTACTGTCACAGGGTGGACTCAATCCTAAACACAACTATTCCATGTTTTGGTATGCCATGGTCCTTCCAGTTCCAACCAGAACATCCCCAGAAAGTTTATAGTTTGTGCCTTCTTCTACATAATATTTTAATGTGCCCAACAGCACATTCTTACATTGTAAGTAAAAGGACGAGTCGCGAAGGCTAAGTCATTCACAAAGCCCCACAACAGTTGTTCTTCACACTACAAAATCTATACAGGGCACGAGTCGTTTAACATGCACAAAGACCTTCGAGAAACTAACCTATACCCACCTAAATCAACCCCAACCCTAACCTTGAGGACTTGCAGTTAAATCATTAGTTTGTCCTCGCTTTTCGGGCTGAACTTTATAAAATTACTCGGAGGTCGAAGAGTAACATCATAATGAAACCCTTCAGAAGTAAATACCACGGCGCGTAACAATCCAATCCACCTAGTCCAGCATATCCTTTCTGGAAAAACATTTGACGGGATGTTAGGAGTAACCATTCTTTCTTAGGACCAAGCTATACTGTATTCCTAGTGAAGAGGTCAAATTCAACATCTGGGGTATTTTGACTACGCATCTACAAGTTTGTTAAATGCTAAATTGAGTGGGCCCCTTATTACCCGCATGTAGGCTACTTTTGTACCTGCTCCCTTTGGCTTCTTAGCTCACTACGCGTAAATGAGTCAACTACATACATACGTAGTAGAGTTTCTGATAATGCTCTCACTTGAATACTTTTATTGTACTAATAGCTCCGGGAAAAAAATGCATTTTTAGTACAGAGGACCTAGGACCTCCGGGAAATTAAATATATGCTAACAGACAACTAAACCATTCTTTAGACAAATTATTAATAAGTGAATTATTTCATTTAAAATAACACGATATGATCCTTGTCACTCATTGTCAGTGTTTGGACCTTTTCCTACATTTCAAGATTTCCCCGGGTTGGGGAAGTGCTTTATGAGTTTTCATACCTATTCATATCCCATATTATCCTAATATTCTCAAATCGTTGAATAGCCCTGGAACAAAAGGGGTAGATATCAAATTCCGTGGTCATACCCATGGGAAAACTTCCACAATAATTCTTTGGGAAAACGTAGTATTTATTTTCCAAATAAGAGTAATAATACAGGAATCTATTTTTTTTGCCCTCCAATGTAATTACGTAAATTCATTATTCTGTGTATAAAACCTTTCAGATAACTAATTAGTGGACGTAGGCATCGTGTTTGAACATTCCCAACACTTACATGTCCGCCCGTTAGGATTCCAGCACAGAGAACTCTGGAGAAGCCTCAAAAGAATTATTTCTTCCTACTACAGTTATGACAAAAACGAGCACGACTATATAACACTATTTTTCCCAATGACCAATGGTTGCTATTACACATAAGTGCATATATGTAGATAGATATATAATTGTTTTTAACAAGCGTTCCAACATATATTCATAATATAGTACATACATACAGAGCACAAATCAAATACTTCCTTATTTTACAGCAGCTATTGAACGACTTCACCCACATTGCGGCTTCAAGTAGCTAAGTGCTGAGCGAGAGAGACAATTCAAAGACAACATATTTTCCAAGACAGTTCTCCTATCCCTACGTCTACAGTCGTACAAAAAACTCAGGGGTTTAATAATAAAATTACAGGGACAAAATCCCCTCCATAAATGTTATCGAATAATACTTTAAATATGATCATATTCATTAATGTTCCCCTTGGAATTATTGTTAAAATAAAGCTTCATCAGCCTAATATTTTTTTTTAATTACTATAAGAATTTAGCTAAACAGTTATTTTTATTTTTGTAAAAGAAGTATGGACTCCTTACTAAGCATTTTAGGCTTCAAATAATAATTATGTTCGTTATAAAACATGTGGGATGTGTTTAAGCACCTGGAACATATAATTGTGAAAATAACCCCTCATTTAAAATAACTAATAGTTTTTTGTTCTCAATTATTAATTATTATTGACTACTGAATGCCATTATGTGGGGGAAGGGATTTATCATAGTAACATAGCTACTTCCAAGAAAAATCAATCATTCATTGGCTTCAAATTTGATCCCCGAACAAACTCAAAGTTTTCAAGGTCACTTCACATTCCGTTTTGACTACCAAAAACTAGGGGAAAAGTGCAATCTATTCTCTGAGGTTGGAAGAAGAGACTACTTTTATTTAATAATGGATACTCATATAATGCATGGAAGTTCGATAAATAATATCGGAGGAATGTAATACAACAGAACCCCCTCTAGAATAAATACATATAAGTACATCGTTCCATCTCCTATAAAATATCATTTCTTGATTCAAATAATTTATATTTTATCAAGTCGGTTACAAAACTTTGGAATAGAATTCAGAGTCACTGACAAAGGTAAAAATATCAGAGTTATCTCAAGAAATATTAATCATGCAGTTGATATTAGAATCAATACACATCAATTATTATTATACGTAAACATAATATGTAAAAATCCTGATCTTTAAAAAATTGGCTTATTAATTACACTCATGGTTGAGTTTCCAATTACATACGTACTATTATATCCTCAAGGCTCTATGGGAGAGGGGAGGAGACCAGCCTTTTTGTACTTAAGTAAGAAATAATAAATGATTCAATTCATGAAATGAAGAACTTCGTTTACAAGAGTTATTTAAATACTTCCTACTCTCAATGACGATACAATACAATAATAGTTCAATTATTTCCTTCCATCTATAAAAGGATGAGAGTTCAATAGACGAGATGACCCAATTTCTAAATCGTTTGTTTCCCCATCAAAGCAAGGACAAGGGATGCCAATTATCTCATTATCTCATTCTAAGCAATTAATTCCCGGTTCAAATGCTTCCATCATTAGCATTTCGAAATTCTTTTAATTACTACGACGGACCAGTGATACTAACTATTAAATTGACCCAAATGACAGACTCGGTTTTGACAAAATTCCAATTACTCTGTAATAGACTTCAGGGGAAGGGGGGAAACAATCCAAAAGACTAGAGATAAAATACAAACCTCAAAAATATTTGATTCTACCGTAAGAAATAATAATCCTCATCAATAATAATAATTATGATTGAAACTAAAACTAGAAGCATGACACAAGCTCATCGATTCTATAAACACTGTGTTGGGTAATTTCCTTCATAAAATGGCACACGTATTTCATTCCTCAATTCAGGAATCAATCATCGAAACTAACAAAAAAATTTATGGATTTTAAAACCCCCTTATGCACGGAACAGATTAGCTTTTGTTACCTGTACTGAACATTGCTACGCTTAAATGTGGAACCATCCTGAGCACTGAGTTCCTTCATTGGAAGACGAATAATAATTGACTAAAATAAAGTAGGCTAAGATACCAACTACAATTAAAGTATCAGGGTTTCGAAACCATTTTTTTTTCTTAAGCAGTGAAATGATTTCTGGATTTGCTATAAGTATTCCTACGACGACCAATGCATTGTAGAAGGAAACGCATGCCTTTTACCACTTTTTCCGTTTACTTAAGACAGTGGAGGAGCAATTTTATGGATGCTTTTTACACTCCCAACCCATTGCATAGTGCCCCAATCCCTCTCCGTTTAGAATTTACTTAAAAAGTAAGGTCTAACTCTGAGCTCCCACGGAACGCTCCAAATTAGGTAACGGATTTCTCTTCCTTGAAATAACAAATTCTAAAGATTCTAAAGACAATAAATTGAGAGGTGATTCTCCAGAGCTTATTTTGACCTGCTTGGGTAAACTGACTCGCCCAAATTAGCCCATACTGCACCCGAAAATAATTTCAGAGTCTACGAACACTGCCGTAATTCATAATTAAATCGCACTATACATTTATAATTACATCTAAATGTCTCATAGCACTGACCACGAGTGACCCCTTCCCCTACCATAGTCACTACGTCGGGACATGTAATCACGCAGGTTTAATAATTACTATTTAACGACAGACATATTTAACCATGACACTCTACTACTAAACAAAGTAGTAACCCTCCCTGAGCCAGTAAATACTCCCATTTAAGAAGCCGCAACGTCTTATGGAATGAGATACAGTAGCAGCGTGAGAGAGATCCTTGTTTACTGAGGTGTAAAAGGCATAAAACCATTTTGAGTTTACTGGATTGACAGCATGACTGTGAATGTTGCCCTTGTAACAAGAGCCACAACCACAGAGTTATAATTTACAGGATTCATTCATGTTGCCCCGCGAACAATAAGATTAATTCGAAAGAGGCACAGGCAAAGAGAGGGAGAGAGAGAGAGAGAGAACATAATATTAAACTTTACCACAATTTCTATTAATACACACCTCTAACGAAACTGTCCCATTAAATGATACTTACAGAGATTGGTAGTTTATTATTACATAATTATCTTCCACACAGGTTATTACACTGTATTCCATGTGGACTTGTGTATTTTTTAAAGACTTTCCTTGGCACTCATTCCACCCCACCCAGAGCACCACTACTCTGCCACTGCCAAAAAATGACAGAGGTTTCTCCAATGACACAAGTCAGAATATTCCTACTACTCCCGTCATTTCATAGAGTTTGTCTATTCCTTCAATTTGTTTGCTCTTCTTGAAAAAGCTCTACTCTAATTTGAACATCAAAAACAACATCAAATACCCAATTTCCTTATTAAAGTCCGGACTCCCAGTGATAACTTCTCATTCACGAGACAAACACACGTGAGGTCTAAAACTCCAGTATTTAGTAGTAATCTATGCACAAGTATTTACTACAGGTAAATAAATACTATCATAGTTGACAGTGTACACGCACAAATTCCGCTCCCATGTTTACCAGGATATAAGTATGTATCCGCACTGGACATATGTATGGGAGAGTAAAGGAACCTCCACCTTGCTTTTATAACAAAACCACAAGCGTTCCATCCATTACATTCTTACATTATTGGTCCCGAATACAAAGTGCCCCGTGTAGAATAGAAAGAAAGGGAGGAAGAAATTGAGGTATCACTTGTTGTAAGAGTAGTGGTGAGAAGTGAGAGAATCACATCCAATCCCAGTCATACACACACACACACACACACACACACACACACACACACACATACACACATACACATACCTATACATACATACATGGAGCTTTACATGTCCAGTCCGAAGTTCTTCTAAAAGTTTGCTAATTGTCCACAGATGAATGGGACCAATGTACACAGAGAAGGAACAATGAATGGAATGTAATTTTACTGGTTTCCATAATGAAATCATACAGAACTCCCTCTCATTACATAAATAAACTACATGATATAAAACAAAATAGGTGGTGGGTGGTAGGTACACAGAAATCCAAGGAGGTGCCAGAGTACCATACTTCGGATAATCACTAGAGACAAAATTAGTCTAATAATTAGAGCACTATTTGAGCTACCGTTTGAGCTGATTGATACTAAATGCAAAGAATCTACCGACTTTTACGCGTTAACCTATACCTTAACCCTTTAATCCTAGGAAGGGACCCAATTATTGGCAATGTAATATCCGCTACTTATACTACGACTACTACTACTGTACTACGACTACTATTACACGCTACTACGACTACTACTACGACTACTGTCATCAACAACAACACAAGGCTTTATTTGCACTCCCGTTTGTTTCCCCCTTGTAGAACAGTTCTGTGGTGGATCATGTTTTAAGCCAACTGCATCTCTTCTTGTCTTATCAATCTTGAGAACAAAAGGAACAGAACTAAAGCCACGTAAACTTCTGCTTCCTCCTGATACACTCTCAGGGATTTACATCCACATAGCATCTAGTAGGTAGTCCTTACACACGTAGGGCTACATGAATAATCGACAGCCTACACCTTGTACCGAACAGTATTTCCTATATCTACAGCTACCATCTTAATTGGTCATAATTGAGGGAACGCATTCTACTAAATCCAACTAAGAGAAGCAGAAGAAGAAGAAGACAACAAAAAAAAAACCTACCCACCTCACCACTCATTCATAAAAAATGTATTCTCATAATTATATGCATTCATGTCAACCCGACTTGACTACACATGTTAATATAACTCTCCGTATGGGCTCTGCACCTACCAGATACTCCTACAACAACTGCAACAATGGTCCTTTGGTGAAGTAGTCGAGTTACCTACATTACCCCAGTCGATTTCTAGAGATTTCCCCAACACAGGATTTTCTAATTTACGCCACACACATTTCTCATCATTATTAGATATCTGTACTCAAAGTTCCCTACTTTGACGCTCTATGTGAACGAACAGGTATACTTTTCCAAGTCAACAATAAATAAAGGACATAGTACTACAATCACCAGTAAAAGGTCCTTGGACAAGGCGAGAGTCAATACAAACATCAAATAACCAGACTCGTTTGTTCCTCTTTTTATTCTGTACTATTCTATTCTCTTACACTCATAGTTAGTCTTCTATCTATTTGCTACTCTCTCTCTCTCTCTCTCTCTCTCTCTCTCTCTCTCTCTCTCTCTCTCTCACTCTTCTCTCTTAACTCTGCGTCTTTTTCTCTGCTCTACTCACAAATTTTTTGGCCCTTAAGAAAAACCTTTCCCGAAAAATGTTCGCACCCTATACGAAAATGATCTGTTTGATTTGAGCCCCTAGAAGAAAATCTTACTTCAGACTACGAAAGTGAGAGAGAACCCCGAATGGGGAAGCACACAAGCTTGTGTGTGTGTGTGCTTGTATGTGTACCAGAGAGTCTCTCCCTCTTTCCTAGCCTTCCTTCGTGTATATTTTCCTCGGCATTGTGTTTCCCTCAGCCAATTCTGGGAGCGAGCGGGCGTGGGGAGGCCGCATATCGATTTTTCACAGGGACTACATCGAGAGTTACGAAAATTTTCCTACTCAGTTCTTTTCTTCATTTCATGCTAGACGACAGAACGAGATAGAAGAGTCAAAGATACAGTTCTCTCGTTTCGTGTCCTAGTAGTCCCAACCACTCCTTTGCTTATATTTCTCTTTCCTCTTCAACATTACTATTTTATGTTTTTTTTCGACTTCTTCTTTATTCTTAAACACAAAATACTACACACTTGCACTTCTTCAGCTTTTAACATTAAATTCCTACAATACAACCACTACACTCATCGTCGTCATCATCATCAGCATCATCATCATCAGCTATAGCTCTAGCTACCTTTACCCTTTTCCCCGCTTTGCTCTTCTCTCTCTCTCTCTCTCAGTCTCTTCCCTCTCTCTCTCTCTCTGTCTCTCTCTCTCAAACATACAGTCGCTCTGTAATTGCATCTCTTTTCCCTTACTGTTCATAATGTAAGTGAACATTTTCTGTTGTACCACGCATGAATTTACACATATCTTTAGCAAGAATCCCCATAAGAAAGAGATGAACGTGTTTATTTGCACTTTAGTACAGGCATAATTATACAAAACATATGTAAATGTTCATAGCTTTAGGTATTTTCAAGCCGGGAATCCGCGATTCTTCTACTACATATTTAGAGGGGCTGTAAATAAATGTATCCATAGACGTATGCATGAGTATCTATGTGTCCGCACATCTACAAGTATGTGCCTTTATATTTATATACATAGATTTATATATGTATACACACGTACTATACTACGTGAGAGAGAGAGAGAGAGCGAGCGAGAGAGAGAGAGAGAGAGAGAGAGAGAGAGAGAGAGAGAGAGAGAGAGAGAGAGAGAGATAATTACATATAGACGCATACTTATATAACTATGTATACATCATACGACTGAATACATATGTCGTAGCACACTCGTACGCGAGCAAGCATCGATCTGCTATCCCAACAGATATAATTATACATGCACATATAAGGATACATGCGCACACCTACAACATATACGTACTTACTAATAATTCCGTCAAAAAGCAGCCATGAACCTACAAATAGATAACCTTGCTATGTATCTATAAATATATGTACATACGTACTTCTAAAACGTATACGTACATTTATATTCACTTGTACAACTTGTACAGCGCAAATCAGTAAAGGTAAGTTTCAAGAAGGAAAACTTTTCCATCACATTGTCAACTTGTACATAAGTTTAAGCACCAAAATTTTGCTAACTACACTTTTCCTGAAACTTCTGTTTTATTTCGTGGTCTAGATTTTCAATACTAATGACAGGTACACACACACATGGATTTTAAAATTATCAAATTAAGAATAGAGGAGATATGATTCCCTATCAATCATTACACAGAAGAGCATCCGAAAATAAATATCTTATTTTACTTCTCATCATCAGGATGCAGCCTGCTGATATCTTTAGTTTTCTGTGATACAAATCCCACCTTTCAACATACTTAATTCCAAACCATTTAATCATTAATTATTTACCAAATCATAATTCCATCAAAACAACATACAGTACACACGTTTCAATGAATCCGGAATCCGGAACCAGGTGAACAGAAGCCAAACACGGAGTAACACTGAATCTTTTACAAGGACAATAATTTATCAACAATACAAAGTATTCTTACAGAGAAAAGACTATTAAAATGATTTGTGGATTTTATGAAGGTATATATATACCTATATATATTTATATCTGGAAGGAGGGACACTTGCAGAATTTCTCTTGCGTCATGTACGTTTGTTTCGCTCAAGACTAGTAGAGTGTCTCATTAACAAAGTGTACTGGGCTAAGAGCTTTAGCTTTAATACTTCCTCCCTTCACTCTCAAGTATATATGTATTTACGGTCTATTATGCATTCGGATTTTTCCTCATTACTTCCTCGTATACATGTGCTTCAGGCGAAACCTGAGCTGGGGAAAACGCCGGAACAAAGTACGGGGAAAAGAAGAGCTAGAGACAGAGAAACGGAGCTGGAGAGAGAGAGTGAGAGGAGAGAGAGAGAGAGAGAGAGAGTGAGAGAGAGAGAGAGAGAGACATCTGACAAGAATCAATCAGGATCATTAAGACGGCATACACACAATTTTCCACTATACTTTCTGCATAACCTTTCTGAACCCCACTGACATCCATAATGAAAATATGTAGCTTTCGGTTCATGTCACATGCATGCATGCATACAAGTACCCAGTCCAACTTTCACCGTAGTTCACGTAAATAATCCAAGAGAATCCTCAATAATGTACAGAAATACCACTGCAGCAGCGGTGGATGGATCCGCACAAAACACATCAAATGCCTGTAAAATCCTGGGAAAACAAATATAAGAGAAAGAGCAATCCACCTGCAATATCGGTCTAGTCTCCACACCATCATTCCCCTCCCCATCTTCTGGACACACCGAATCAAAGGAAGCACCAACAAATTCTGATTGTAATACAGTACATTTTCGTCATTTTCTCTTGTCTTTTCTTAAAATCCTTTTTACATCCCCTGGAGGGTAATAAAGTGCGGCTGGCTAAGGAACAGTATGAGTTAACCATCAATGTAGTCTTACATAGCCCCAAAAGGACGTGAACGTTTTTTTTTTAAAGTAAAAGTTTTGATCCAAGTCAAAAGTAACAGCTCTCACTGTGTTCAAACATCATCTCTCCTACAAAAGAGTCAACAATGGAGTACTGGAACAAAATAATAAAGAAGTGTGAGTGCAGAAGCCTACTCATATCCATTCATCTCATTCAAACCAAAACAACTGGTTCTATTAGGGATGGACAAAAACCATAATCTCATCGGGACGTACACACAAGAGGAGAACAAATTATGATATGAATCAGAATCAGATTAAATCGGATAACATGATGCAGTAGTACTATATTACACTACTCTAGACTCACCCATAGGAGAGGCTGCAAAGTATTTTCCTGAACAGACTTGGCTTCCCCCAAACAACCTGTCTTAAAAGTGCGTGCATTGTACAATTTAACATTTTTACATGTTCCGTGCCCTTTCCTCCTTAGGTTTTTCAAATTGTCACAAGTTACGTAGTTAGTGTCCGAATGACCTCCAGGACATTAGACCAGTAACTATTATTACACAACATGAGCGCAACACGCTGAGGGTAAACACAGAATGTTCATCCGGAATATGGACATACAATATATCTACATTCCTTAAACCCTAGTTAGTTTTCTAATATGCACATTCAATTACCATGGCATGGAAGGGATTTCGAATATGTGTAATGATATATACCTGTAAGTATATATGTATATATATATATATATATCAAACGTGTGGACAGATAGATACGTATCGATAGATATACATTACCCCGACTCCTCAAAACTGCTCCACTTATGTAAGAATGGCATCGACAGTTTATCAATAATCTCAATCACATTGTATATAACAAGTGCGTTCCACCCATCGAACCATGAATTCAACCGCAACCTCTCTGTACATACATTTGTACATACTACAGGAGTGACGAAATTCGGATAAGTCACCTTATAATTTATGCACAATTATTCTAAAACGACTCATATATAGAGTGCCTTTCTGAGGCCTAGTACTACTGTCACATCCAGAGAAAAGGTGACATCACTGATGCTGAAACATATAATTGCATCGACATATACAGAACAGGTAAGCCCATGGGTTACTCCGGGTAACCATTTCTATAATTATGTGTGAAATTGCCCGTTGTAGAAGACCCGGCGTAAACAAAGAGCTAGCAGAGAAAATACGTCCCCTCAGGTGTAAGCCCGTACCTAGCTATTGTATAAAATTCACAGAAACTTATGCATGCAGGAACTTTCACGGAGTAAACTCCAAGCTTACCCGCCAATACTCCGTGTACACACCTCACTCCAAATGTCCTTATATATAATACACATCTACATACACACCCAGATGTGCTCAAATAATACTTTCTCTTATGTGGAAAAGCCCGGAGTATACATGCATACCAGTTTCTACTTACTACTCCGTCCATACATGTTTATTCCCTGTTGTCTACATGGTGCTTCCCTCCACAAAGTATGGCCATTACTTTAGTCACATATCTCTCTCTCTATATATATAATTATATATATATACAGATATATAGAGTATAGTACAGACAGAGTCATGTCATCCCATATAATACATTTCTGTATGCTTACCATATACAAGCACCCCCCACCGAATCCAGCACATACACTGTAAGTACCAAATGTGTGCTTCTCTCCGAAACGTCCCCTTTTCTGTGACTATGGATACCGGTATCAATATCATTACACGAGACAGAAATGAATCCTTATAATGTAAAAAGGCGCAACATATTTCTCTACCATATGACCACATTACAACTCCCAAGGAACAAGAATGATTCTAGAAAAGAAAATATCTTAATTTTTCTTTCCCAAAATTTCTAAATCCTTAATCCGAACACACACACACACACACACACACAGGTTTACACATAAACATAAATTCATATACATACATACACACGGAGTTCCACACACATAAATTCGAATGCTACTCCGCAAACCAACGCATTCTTCCAAAAAATTTCAACAGCAAATGTACAGCCAAAGTAGATTTACTAGCCCTGGCTTTAGAGTTGCGTGGATGTACATAGACAGAAAGAAACAAGTGCACATACAATAGTGTACATGTGGAGATAAAAAAAAATATGTACTGCAACTCGTACAAATCTTCGGGGCCTCTTTTATATACTCCCTAATACCATGAGGCCCTGGACGACTCCACTATGTATTCGTATGCATATGTAGGTATAGACAGAGGTAGCGAGAGCAAGAGAGAGAGAGAGAGAGAGAAGTGCTTCAAGTTGAGGAAAAGAGGACACAAACTTTGAACAGTTCGGGGACTCCTTCTCCCCAAGGATAGAAACAGGGAACGCCATTCGCAACCATGCTAGGTCTCCTATAAAACCTACTTATATGCATACAGTGAAAGAGAATGAGAGAGAGAGAGAGAGAGAGAGAGACTGAATGGGCACCATCAATAGAGGAGTACACAGGAACAGAGTATATGCCTTTACGTATAGGAAGTAAAGGTAAAGAGAGAATGGTGGGTGTAAGCATAACTTTATGCAGCAAAGAGAAAATAACCACCACCTACCCCATACAAACCAAATGAGGTGTATACACCAGACATAGGCCTCCTCCGCTACACCGACCTACCTACCCCTACAAAATCATTCTTACAATACAACTTTCCACGTACGCGAGTCCTAAGTTGAAAACTTCAACCCAGTCTAACATAGTATAATACATAAGAACTTGTTCCGTAACAACCGTATCCATGCATTTCATATGTTTGCTCGGTCCAAGCATGTAACCCAAACTGATCTTTTCCACTACTTAAGCCTAGTGTACACATGCAGTATTACAAAACGCCCGTATACACTCGAAGACATACATGACGACGAGCATGAACATGTACTCACACGGACTCCCTGTGCATTCTATAGCATTTGAGCAGTTTAGAAAATCATCTCTATACCAAGGCATAAACGAAACCCGAGACTGTCAACTAAAACTTTAGAGAGAACGAGAGAGAGAGAGCGAAAGGGAGAGAAACACGCCTAACATATTCAAATACTTATCCTATACTACTTCGAACAACTCAGTCAGTCAGTTCATACTCGCACATTCGGTTCGAAACTTGCGAGTTTTCGAACTCACTCAGTCAGAGAAGCAAGCAAGGGAAGCAACATCAAGACGTAGCTGAAGCTAAAGCCAGTGCTTCTCCTTCCTGTAGCACATAGTAGTAGAAGTACACATACACACAGTGCAAATAACTATAGAACTAAAATGCACTATAATTTCCTCAAAAAATTTCTACTTTACACAGACACTCATTGGTACCTCTTCGCAAACAGTTACATACCTAGATAATTATATGTACTGCACAGAATACCAGCAACCATCTAATATTACCAACCCTTTCATCCTACATGTTTTACATGTAGTAAAGCATTACGAAACATTCTGTTCTGTACAACGTACCAACACTGAGAGACATAGTGTGTAGTGTACTTAAATTTGAACATCATGCCTATACAAACCATGCTCTTATTGTTAGCTAGAGAATGTACATCTATATCTACCATACTACGATACATCTTCAGATAGATTTCACTTTATACGGTAACGTAAAACAGTCTCCATATCCATCCTGTAGATGTACTGGTGCATCTTCCCTAAAACCACTGCGCGTACATACTACGTACGTACAAGAGTTCCAAAGTACACGTTCCATGCCTATCCTTGGATTTATATATACACTACATACATACGTACATATATTACATTAGCTCTGCCAGAATTAACTAGGACCGAATCACTTAGGCACAGCTAAAACCTAAATACATATGCCATGCCCATTGCCTACGGTTTTAAGTACTGATCTCCTTCGTTGAAATACCTTTCCTCCATGTGCGCATAGAAAAACAGAAAATCAAGGGTACCTACATCTACATCTCAATATTTTGCAAAAGGGGACCTTCTAGAGATGTGTAAATACTTTCACTATCTGTGAGTGTGAGTAGTGAGCACCACGGTCAAAGTCATTATCATACCCAGGCTATATACCTGTATATATGCTGGGTTCGAACTTACTCTGTAATACTGAAAAGCTTCTATGTACTGAGTTAATATACATATATGTACACGCCACTTCTACGATGTATGTATCCGTATAGGAAATAATTGTATATCCAAAATTACATTATGTACATACGACACACCGCATTGAGATTAGTGGAGATACAAGTAATTATTTACATACGTATCTGTACCTATACACACTTTGAAGATTTTATGAACAAAAACACCAACAAAACAGCAACAAGCGAGGTAATTCTCCTCGAGAACCATACAGATCGTAAGTACTTTTGTAGCCCAATTAAAATACAGCAACAAAATTGTTGACGTACACACATTCCACATCTATAAAACCAGAGGAGGATCAATAATACAAGACTAAGTTCCACACAAGTGAGACATATATAGTTGGAAAACGAGAAACAAATTTTCCTCATCGCGAGAGTTCTCTCACTGATTGACTTCTCACTCCAAAAACGAACACACGCCTTGTCCTATACACGTCACGCTACGTCCCAGGAAACTTATAGAAAACTGTGTCTCCCTGGTCCTGGATTCTTTCACAAAATTTAAGTCTGCTTGCAGATCTATGCAATTACGATCGATTATTATGAAATTGTTTCGTACATACATATGAAAGTCAATCGGCCGTCACGATGAAAAAGGCATAACGTAAGTATGATTCCGACGCAGTAGATAGTATACATGTACGATTAAATGCTAAACTGGAAGCTCAACTGAAAAAACTACAACAACAGTAAAAACGCGCCATCCCCGTATGTACCTAGTCGGATGAGGTTCTCAAGCGCATACGGAACACGAACACGTCTCAGCAGTACTCCATACTATACGTAAACATCTAAAACGTACCTACATATTTTATCTCTCTTGATCCAGCAGACCACTAGTACTTATTGTAGCAACAGTACCATTCGTATGGCAAGCCAGCCTCAGCCTCAGCATTAGCCGAGCAAGAGTCAGAGAGAAGAAACTCATACATAATGGAACGTCTACAAAAGTATACAATATCGAGAGTAAACCAAGAGAACATCCACCAGAGAGACAGAGCCAGGAAAAACTCCTGTACACAGGTTATATATATGTACCTAAATACACAAGTACGTATAAATCATTTCAGTAGACGCACATGAGAGTGTAAAAGTCCATACGAAAAACTACTTGCACTGGTTGCATTCCCTACGTCTCTCTTGCCAACGTCACGCTGAAAAATTCGCAACACTCATTTTATACATCATTGAACGTCCTTCTTCACTGTGTTTCCCACTGCAAGAGCATAGTACTGAAATGGAATCTACCAAAAAGTCGACGCAAGTCAATAGCCCTGTCAAACTACAAAATTGTGTCCATCATACCATGATCCAACTAATTTCTCCGATGAAACACAAATGACGACTGTAATTTTGAACGAAAAGTGAACAACACGGACTAACTCTGGGAACAATAATAATTACACGATTGGTCATACATATACATACAATATAGGAGAGAGACAGCCAAGTTTTTCTAATAACGAACCTCATTTCCTTCGTTCACAGCCATTTCAAACCTCTATGTTAGTACTCATTCCGTAATGTTGATTGTTCAATAGAAATCCAGAATCTACGGGGGAATCCACCTGTCACCTCAGACCTCAACATTATAAACCTAATAAAGCATCCTGATCTTCTCCTGGCGCATCTTTTCTCCTATCCACTTTTACCCTAACAACGTGCTACGTAAATTTTATTAAATTCAAAAACGGAAGATGTTTAAAAATTTAAGAAGTCAGTTAAAATATAGACGTGCATTAAGGAAATTACAAAATCACCTTTTGTGTGTATTGCAATTGCAGGTACTAGCCACCCTTTCCGTTAATTTTTCAATGATACTGAACACTCCCCAACTAAAGTAATGAATGTGACAGAATCAGTCTTGAGCTGTGCCACTGTTTTGGATGTCAAAAAAGCAGCTGAGTAGAATTATATTATGAAGGAGATGAAAACCTCCTGCAGAACACATTCATTAAGATGTCTTTATAAACTACGTGATAACATGAGCGAAAACAAGTAGCAAGTACACAGTAGCGACAAACCGCCAAAGCATTGACTTATCAGGTTTGTCAAGACTTCCCACACATTCAATAAATAACAATCTTACGTTTAACTAGGCAAAAAAACTATTTTTTTGCTTCCGGAATTAAACAGGAACCACTTCAAAAGACGAAGAAAAAGCTTCCTCATAAAAATGCAATGCAAACTAATTTGCATGATGTTCAACAAAAGATAATCCCTGTTGCTTTGATAGACTCGGGATTAATTGCTACATAAAGAGTGAACAGCAAATTATCATCATTTGATTACAGATGATTATAGTGAGGTATTCACTACAATTTATTGCAATCCTAATAGCTGAATCTCTGGTATGCATGCTATTTTATGCATATGTAAAAGGACGAGTAAGGAGGGTGTGAAATCCTGTACTGAAGCTTGTAGTTTAGCTGGTTGCAAGGTAGGTAATAATAATTACTATTTAATACACGTATTGGACTTGTTTGTATTGAGTCCCTACTATCAAATTATTATACAACAATACCAGTCATAATAACAATAATAATAAAAGATGAGACATTTCACTTTACGATGCCATAATTTGGTAATTAAGTAACGTGCCTTGCCGCATGCATGCAAGCAAAGCAAAGTGTGCGCGATCTTCTCAATTATACAACTTTTTCTTCACTTTATGTGAAACTATAAATCAGTTTATCCAACAACAGTAATTAATCTTCTGAGTACAATAACATACAGACAAGATAGATAGTTATCACCATCACCCGAGATGCATAAGTAGATAGTTTCTGCGCATTATTAATATTATGTGCCACAGCAGTCAAGTTGACGATTTTATGAAAAAACAGGGTTTACACTTCTTAATGGCACATGCTGGTTATTTGATCTCTCGTAAAAAGATCAAGATCTCAACTCCCGTGAATGCAACCTTACAAATGGGTGATCCTAACGGCTTGTTTATTTTTTTACCGACTTTTAATGCTGAGAAAGAGAGTCAAGACTCAAGAAACACTTAATCGGTAAGAATAATTACTTAGGTATTGCTTGTCATCTTACCCATGATCAGGTATTCTATCAGGCATTAATCCAGGCATTCCAGTTGAGTTTGCTGGTACAGGCGGCAAATGAGGTCCTATTGAAAAAGAAAGAACAAAACATTATTAGCTTACATAATCTACTTACGTAACTAAGATATTTTTATGACTCTTCTAACATGACTGAAATTTTGAGAGTAAGAAAAGTCTGAAAAAACTAAATTATTTCCTGTAATTATGATAGTACGCTTATTCTTATCATCTGCTAAATCGAATTTCCTGTGATTTGAAGATCTACTCTCCAAAATAAAATATTACACCCAACAATAGAAACAGTAACGATAAATTTTGGAAAAATTGTGTGGAATTCACATTTAACAAATAAATTATTCTAATACAAACTTGATATTCCCGAATAAAAGATTTTTGACCCGCACGTTTGCTTATTCCGTTAATAAGTATTCGTTGCCTCAGTCAGATTAACACACTGTTAATTAATGGTTTGTCAAATATTTCAAGTACTAGCTTGCCAACAGCGCTAATACATTTCTTTAAAAGTGTTGTAAAGAATTTTTGCAAACACGTAATCTTATAAGTACTGAACTCCCAACAATTACCATCTTTAACTTTTTAAAAGGCAAAATTTTAGGTACCTGATGCGATTTGGCCTTGGAAGTGAGGGTGGGGTGAGAATGGTGGTGAATTAAAATTAGGATTATTAGGACCTCCAGGCGGGAATGGACCAGGGGCGGAATAAGGAGTATAACAAGACTGGTTTGGACGAGGTGGCTGGAGAGGTCGGGGTGGCGGACAGCCAGAAGCTGAGAAATTGTTAAAGTATGGAGAGTTTGGACCAGGACCGTTGTAGAGGCCTGAGGGAGGAAATTGGTTACCAGGAACCCCTTGAGGAGGACCGTGAGAGTTGAATCCTACTGGTGTGGAAGAACCGGAAGGCGCTGGTGAATGCGCGTAGTGTGGTGGTGGACAAGGAGTTGAAGGGCCCCCGCCGGAAGCTGCTCCTCCTTGAGGAGTAAATGGACTGCCAGCGGCTGGAACGCTCCCACTAGTTGGGTAGCCCCCTCCTCCACCGCTCTAAAATTAAAATCAAAAGTTGGTAAAGATAAAGAAAACATTCACTGCATCTTTCATTTCAAGCTTCCACAAGCGGGGTGAAAATTAACATTTTGTAGAAAGCAATTTTGGTTTTCTCAAAAAGACGAAATGTCTAAAGAGCATCAAACTTACAATTACTAAAACAAATTTTTCTGCTATATTTTTAATGCTTCAGTATTTTAATCAACGATTACTTGCAGCCAAGTAAAAAAAATATTATTAATTATAACTTGAAAAATTACAGAACTGACATTTAGACTAGTTTGTATTACTGATAAATCAAAAATAAATAACACTGCACTGGTGCCGGCTTAAATATTTATGAAAGAACTAAAATAAAAATACAAAACTCATAAATACGAAATGACTCATGGATCCTTCTTAGAGTAATTTCAAAATGAAAATGCTCAACGTCATCAGTCTATTGAAATATAAAAGACACATCATTATCTGTAATAATAATTTGCACATTTCCAGGTGTATGGCTAACCTGGTAAGCGTTCGGTGTTCCCGGCGCTGAAAACGGGGAAGTAGTTTGATTATTGGGGGTGGCCGCGAAAGGCCTAGTGCCCCCACCTGTGGGGTCGCTTCCCGTTGTGCTCGGTGAGATGATAGACTTGGTCCACAAGCTAGAAGTTCCAGAGGATCCGAGAGCAGTCTCTGGCGGCTCCAGCTTTGAGCTGTAAAGCATAGAACGATCAATAGTTTTATTTCCTCTTGCCCCTCTCCAAGCACTCCGACTCGGGCTTTCCTGTCGACTCTACTCCATTCTACTACACTCTTTAATAAGTCACCTTAAAGAATAATCAGAATAGACCACCCCAATGTCTGCAAATGGTGCCTAATGGTTCATGCAAATTTTTCAAGTCCATCTTATAGCTAATACTGGCAGAAACTCTTACAACTCCTCCAGAAAATTGACGATGTACCTCCTGAATATACTTTACACCTTACCATCATCCTCAAAGATCAAATAACATCTCTGAGGACCTTTCGCTAAGATTGAGGATTCAGGGAGTTAAGCATATTAACAAATATTAAATTGTAAAAGCTACCATCATTAACACCACCAAAAATCCATCCATATATATATCGAGAAAAATGATTAATGGTGTCCATATTAATTGAATGGAACTTGGAGTACTAGCACCCTTCCCCAGAATAATTCGGAAGAGTGATGTAGAATGTGTACATCTACAGTTATCAACTATCCCAGGCCTACTTTCGAAAGAGGAATTGAACTACGACGGTTACTAACATCCTCCAAAAGCGTGTCCAGCACTATTGCGTACACTGAAACAGCTGGAAAGTTTAGTCTTAAAATGAATGGCGGGTAAAAGCAGCCAACAAGATTTGGAGTCTACATCCAATCAAATTAAACAAGTTTGCTGTAAAACATGCTTTCACCAGACATGCCTCCTTTCCCTGAAATAGCTGAATGAATGTAATCAATACGCTTCTGTACGTCACACCACATGTACCTATCCGGGCATCTTATTCAAGTCCGGTGCTATTAAGCAATGACGGAAGTAGTGCACATTGCTTTACAAGTTATTCACAACAACACAAGCCGGTCATGAGCTACCTGCTGCTTCTTACACTACTAAACTTTCCACTCATCATTTGCTGCATTATTATTTCAGAACTGGGATACTTTGCCACAAGAAACTTCGGTTTCTATTCTATCTTTCTTCTTACGGTTAAACTTTCATCGGTAAAACAAGTAATTCAGCTGCTACAAGTTTAATAATAACGTCAAAAGCTACGCAAGAATTCAAACATTCCAACAAACAATTGTGGGAGAAAACAATCGTTGGGATTTCAATAATCATACAATTATTTTGGTACCTACATTACATTTACTTTCTTGCACTGTAAGAAGTAGAGTACGTACATGCTAATGGAAATTTGAATTACTAGGTACAGGTACATAGGACGGTGACTAAAGGTGGGAATTTTATACATAGGATGTAGAAATTACAGGGGCTGCTCTGATATTGAGTTTGGCACAGTAAATCGAGACGAATTGCAATCTGATTACGAATAAGAATTTGGGCAGTACTACAGTATCCTACAACTCGTTACTAATTATGCCATATACTAGAGTTCAATGTTACCATGATTCATGGAATAAACTAATTTTCAGGGCTATACAGGCAAACCGGGTATGCATACGTCTAAACAGAGGAAGGTTTCATGTATTATTACAGAACAATGCCAACCAACAATCATCATTAAAAGGCAGGAAAAGGGATGGGACATGAACGTTATACAGGTGATGGTACAAACGACAGCAACTATGTACTCTCGTAAGTTACAACAACCTATGTAATACCTACCTAAGAAAAGTAAACAAAAAATTCAATTTATTTTTTAACCTCTCCCACCTCATCTAATGTAGAAGCTCCAAAATCTTGTAAAAACTCATTGAGCATGAAATTATTAGGCCTCAAATATTCTCGTCTGATTTCGATAAATATACAGAGGCGAAACCGTTTCCTACCAGTAGCCATTCAAAATCTACAAAAACAATAAATATATTGGCTGAATCCATCCAACCTGATGGAAATGCAAGTTTACACACTAACATACGTATTCTAGACAGTTCTGTTAAGCAACTGACAAATGTTTCGAAAAAAATACTTCGAACATCCTTCACTCAAAATTAAGACCGACATCAAATGACGAAATGAAACAAAAACTATAGATTCGGAAAATATTAAATTAGCTTCACGAGGGATCAACATTAGGATTACTCCAGATGCTGAACGACATGTAAATCGTGAATCCACATTATACGTCGAAGTTGCACATGAAAACACCGGTCTAAATCAAGAATGCCTAATAGCGGCGTCGTTGTTTCTGTATTTATACCTGTCTGAATAACTAAAATACAGAAAACAAATTCCGTCTGTACAAGAATTCCAATGAAATTACAAGTAGTACGGAATAATTAATAACACGACGAAATTCGGGATCACTGAAGACTGTTCAATAGCGGTAAAAGTTGAGCCAGATCAACACCGAACCTGCCTTCAATCCAGCCCAGCGATCACGTCCGAAGTATTGTACAAAACGCATTAAAATCCATTATCACAAAAATAGAATAGGTACTTGGAATCTGAACAACGGGCACTAAAATGGCATATTATTCCACCAGATCACTACGATTGACGACTGCACGCGTGAATTCGCCGAAATAACCAGCATAGCTTGATGCACGTGCAGAAGCAATGACTAAAACTACAAGACACTATTAAACATAAAAACTTATTTCCAAAGCTAACATTCAAACACCCGTCATAAAGGTATCCGTGAATTTAAATAGTTTACAAAACTTTTAACAAACAATTGCTTCACATGTAGTTTTAGCCGAAGTACTGCGAAACTCTATCAAACATATGCATCCAATCAAACTCCACAAGACTAGACATAATTTCATTTCAGGATTTAGTTTTCCAGCGGGGATTCAACACTGAACCTGGAACCATTCTTAAAAATCATAAGAGCTTTTCCTCCTCCTGATCATGAACCACACCATCAATTAGCAACATCTACGTAATTTGAAAAAACACACACATTTCCTTCTCATACTTCATTCCCCTCATTGTCGTAACCAATGCTCCAGAACATTTCCGAGCCTTTCTTTTCACAGTCCGAAATTCCACCGACAATCTCAAGACCTCCTGACCTTTTTCTTTTAATTCTGGACGGAAACTCCCGGAAGATTTGACTAGACTTCTTTCCTCCTACAAACGCCTTTTACGTAAATTGTCATTAGGACTTGACTCAAAGGTATCCTTACAAAACAAGGCAGAAATTCAGGGAGAAATAACTACAACAGAAAGCACGGGAGATTCACTTGAACAGGTATTTAAGGATTCCATGAATGTAACCCAAATACAAGATAAGACCAAAAAAAAAATCGGTGAGAGAGACTGGAGTTTCAGAGGGTTTTACCTGTCGGATGTTCGAGGGGATTTCAGAGTGATGCCGGGCACTGGGACGGTTTTTGGGCTCCTATCACACCTGACCTTAATTCTCCAACCACCATGGGTCACTTGAAGTTCATCACAGTGTTAATTTTCCACCGGAAAATAAATCCGACTGGAAAAAAATATTTAAAAACCCAAGTTGCATCCCTCTTTCAATTTACTCTTTGCTGCTCTGTCATATACACTAAAACTATAACATGAAAACTACACACTTCAATAGACAATTTGCCGACTCAAGCCAGTATAGTCAACAACCTCAAGCTCCGGAGTCTTTCAACTCCCTTTAAAAACTCTGGAACACAAAATAATAACCTGATATTTGGAAATTCCTTCAGCTCTTAGCCTTCTCCTTCGGTTTTGAAAGACAAATGATTTTTTTTAATGGAGAAGGACTCTGTTGAAGTGCTCAGGCTGGAACTGACTGGAAAGTGTATACGTACACTTGGGTATGTAGAACTATACTGTAGTACCTGAAGGTGAAGGATTTATGGAAATTCATTGCAGGCCATTGAGTTTCAGCACTGCATCCATATATATAGCCTTCTCACGTATGTACTCCCGTGGACAGGCCGCCCTCCACACACACACACAACCATACTTTACTCAATGATGGCCCTTTTTTCCCAACGCACAGCATATAGCATCCCAGTACAAGCTCTATGCAGTCTTTTTCCCTCACAGCTCCCAGCCACAAAATGGTTACTTCTCACTCGCTCCGAACAAATCCAAATTACATGTATGCACTCCCTCCCTCAACCATCCACACATACTTTCTATTGTCGTCTCTCCTCAAAATACTCCCCGATCCGAATTTTTAGAATTATTGCAAATTATCTTTTTCATGAACAAGCCCAAATTTTAGACCCTTCCTCAAAAAGATGTTTCCCATGGAATTTTAATAATTTCGGCACAATCACAATTCACAATCCGACCCTCCGTAAATACATGTTGTATGAATTCAATGTCAAAAGAAATTATTCTAAAAAATTCTTTGGGAGCCCCCCGAATTTCTAACTTTTAAATATTCTGGACATCCTTTATTTGAACAGTGTATTGAATTTTCAATGAAATAATTATTTGTAATTTCATTCCCTTGAAATAGTCCAATACTATTTTGTAATGAAAGAAATGACTTGATGGAGAGGATTTTTAAGTGCATTTCCTCTGTTGTTTATTTATGAGCAGGAATAAATCGTATTAATTTTTCAAAAGGATTTGTTAAAAATTGGATGATTATTTGGGCCTGCAGGCATCATTTTTGAATTTTGGGGGGTTGAGACGTTTGAGACAGAAATTACAATTGCGGACAGAGCCCGTGGCTGATCATTCTTATTATTTAGGGTTAATATACACTTGTGTGGTGGGGTCACTTGATATATACAAATGACATGATTTTAAAATGTAATGTGTTAAAAGGGAAACTTTGAAATTTGACAGTGTGTCGAAAGGGAGATGTTGTTGTGTATAATAATAAATGATTATTTCTTGCTGTAAGTATATTGAGTTAGGATTAAACCCAGGGTCACATCAGTGTATGACAGCTTTTTCCGATAGGGATGGAATTAACTAAACGTAGGAAATTACTTGTAGTAGTTGTAGTACGTAGTAGGAAGTAGTTGTTGTAGTACATATTGAATGCAGTAATTGACCACCGTGACCGGTCACCTGTGGCCAGAGATGTGTTGTTTGTAGGGGGATCGGGAGCTTGTGGGTACCCCTTCCTCATATCTATATCTGCTCCAAACTCTTCCATCCATGTCTGTCTGTGTCTATTCTCTTGACTAACTTTCAGTGAGTCTTATACATAGACGTCCAACGTGTACAGTGAAAAAAGTATTCTCAAAAACTCGAGCTTATTTTTTATGGAGGTGTACTTACATGTACGTTGAAGTGTGAAATGTGAATCCTTAGAGTCAGTGTTTACCATTTCTCGCATTTCACATTTCCAGAGATGACTGAATCTACCCTCTTTTAAGGATCGAGTTAAGGATCCTCTTCTGCGGAGATTTTATGCAGCTATTTATATTCCTGCGGAGCGCCTTCTATATATATATATATATAGAGAGAGAGAGAGTGAGTTTAAATAAAAACCGGAACAATACTTGCATCTTGCATCTCATCAATTGTAGGGTTCCTTCCTATTCATTCCCGTCAATATTCGTCCTACCTTCATTCAGGCTTCAGACTCCTATCGAGAATTTACAGCTCCATTTCAAAGGGCCTTCGTATGGAATGATCCTTTCGTCATAGTATGTATTCTACCTATGGTTTCAAATTACTTGAATTTAAAGGTGTAATCAAAAAAGTCACTGAGCACATTTTCTTATTACATCTGGGATGTGAAATCCAGTAAAAGAAAATATTTTGAAGCTCTGCAGACAGTCCAAGCGATGTAATTGTAGGGGAGCCTTGGGATTGAAAGCCTGTTTACATATGTCATTGTGGTTTGTGGCCTAGATTTCCCATACCAAATGTCAGTCCTTTACTCTGACATTGCCATTAACACTGCGAATAAAAATTAAAGAGGTGAAAATTTTGCAATCTAGTTTCTTGAGAGAAAGGTTACTGGGGCATTTTGAGGATTGGCTGTGGGGTTTTTCTTGTTGATAATTGTAGGAAGTAAATTTGATTATGAGTATCAAAATTTGGACCGTCATTTTGAATTAGATCTGGATTGAGACTGATATAGGGACGTCTGATGCTCAAGACTGGTCAGCTTACTGTTTGTACATAGGGATAAAAGATAAAACGCTCTGTGACAGCTCTTTCGGGAGGCATTACTGTCATCAAGTGCCATCAAATTAAATATATTCATGATGAAACTCTGGGTGAAATTGACAAGCATAAACGGTTGTTATTTCAGCACTAATTCGCTTAATTTTTGCATAACATTTGATCGCATTAAAACCGGGACGTTTCTGGATCATATCATTAGATTATTTTTGTTAAAAGTATCAAACGTCTTTTGGACTGCCGACCTGAATGACGAATGACGATGAGAGTAAATGACTGGCAATGAGTTCAACGAGAATATTAGAAGCAAGACGGAGGCCGACGGGATTAAAAACTGGTTAAGCACTATCGCTAATTGTCTTTCTTTATGGAATGAACCTCATATGCTATCAACTTTTCATGCAAGGTGTAGGTTCATAACGGAAAAAAGTTGTTTCAAAATCCAAGAAGAATTCCAAATTTAATTTTGTGGTTCTTGCTAGCTTGCCATAAACAAACTTACAAGATTTTCATGTTTTTGTGCTTTGTCCCCGTTTGAGGAAAAGAATGGAAAAACCTTCATATTTATTAGTAAATTTCCTCCTTCTCTCGAGAGTGCACGGGGTGTTTCATATCTTTGGTCTCCCCCTAACCCATATGACGAAAAATATGGGATGTCCTCATTTTTAAGGAAAATTTGTTCCAGAATTTTTAAACTTTATTTCCTCTCTTTAGATCAAAAACCCTAAATACAGCTGGCTAGGAAGTGGAACAAAGTCATATTTTTTTAGGGTTATTTCAAATTTGGGGAAAAAGTAAGTCAAGTTCTAAACAGTTCCAATTTGTTTATTCAAATTTCAACGTCTTTTGAAAATAAATGCTGATACTGATTTGCAGAAAATTTCATTGACTTTCAGAAAAGCTTTCCAACTGTCTCTATGTTGAGAATTATGGGCATGACCCATAAAAACAAAGGACAAGGTTGGGGAAATTCATCTTCAGGAGCAAGGATACGGAAATGGGAGTTTCTAACCTTGTCATTTTTCCATGAACGGTCTGTCGTTGAGAAAAATATTCCAAAAAGCTTGTCTATAACAAATTTCAAGGGGATTAGTTTGAGCTTAAGCCTCATTTTTTTAAGTCTCTAATTGCGGTATCAGGAAAAGAAAATGTGTGGCAAGTTTTATAAATTAATTCAAAATGTAAAATTTTTTTTCCCTTTTTACAATATTGCCTCACATTTTCAGATGCTGAGACCGCAATTTTTTACTAGGAAAGATGATACTAGGTTCAAATGAATTCCATTGAAATTTGCAACAGTCACGATATTTTAGCCAATGTCTCTCAATGGCAGACCGTCCATGAAAAAATGACAAGGTTAGAAACTCTCATTTGTGTAACTATTTGCTCCTGAAAATGAATTTCCTCAACCTTGCTCTCTGCTCTCGACTTTGCTGCACGTTTGTGACGATTGTGCAATTCTTGACCTAGGTAAAAGAGGCTAATTTTAAAATAGATATGTGAAAAATAATTTGCTTTGAACTGGGGGAAGAACTTATTTTGCGTCGATGCCTAGCTAGGGGGAGACAAATGGTACGAAACACCCGAACGCTTGTACGAGTAGCTATATTTACGCACAAATAAAATACCTTTTGATCAAGGGCAAAACCATAGTCCTTTTGGGTGGAACATTGCCCCCCCCCCTACTTTTTTCCCAGGGAGGGACATCTAATACATTTGTCCCCTCTCCCAACTTTTGGTACTCGATTAATGTATTTTATTATTTGTAGGAAGTCTTGTATCTGGTATCTACTATCTGAAAGTGTCTAAATTACTTTTTTTCCTGCCAAAAGTTTATGAAATTATTTATAATTATTTATATTAATTATTTATATATATATCTAAATATTTTTTTTATTTTTTGGTTAAATTGTGTCACCGAATGTTATTTTTTCAAATGGTAAAGCTTAACTATTCTTGGAATAGCCCTAAATAGCAATTTAGATTAATTGAATACCGGTTGCTATTTACAAAAGTACTATTGCAGTTTATGTACGTATGTAGCTGGTGGGGAAGCACTTGTTACATTCACTCAGTTGTACTTTTGAGCAGACGGTGTCATTAAATTGTGCGTTAATTAGACCAGTTACTATATACTCATTTGTAATGCATTGAGAATTGAGATGATTCTACAAAAGTAAAAGTAATGTCTATGGTAAAAACACACTGGTGTTACCATTTTATGTGAACAAACTTCAAAATTAGTTTCGGCCGGGAAAAAATGTAAATCGATTTGTATAATTATTTTTAACGTGTTAAGCGTTAACCATTCTTTTCTGTTATAAATTGAAAGTTCCGTTTAAACAATCCTTTAGGTTTTTGTCAGGAGCGGCAAAGAGAGCATCCGGGTAACTTAAATAATTAATTTTAAATTCACATTACCACTCTAATACCACCAAATGCAAGATCCGTTTAATCTAATGCGTTCAGAATTCTGAAGCAAGCAAATTTATATCAATAATGGAGTTCCACAATTGAAGGGCTTTGGGGAAAAAATTAATGGGTATATTGGGTAACAGTAATCCATTTCCCGGATTGGCGACTGTGTTCATAGTAGAGGAAAATGCTAGATAGTCAAACCCAAACACCGCCAAGGTCTTCTTACCAAACATGTGAGGGATATGTACCTCAATTTAAGGTTTTCACAGGACGCCCTTATATGATATTGTGAAGAAATTTCCTCCAGAGTGACTATATGTAGATATGTACATACCGAAAGGAACACCCGGCCTAACGTGAGCGCCGGCTTGCCTTAAGTGCCATCAGAATTATCTTATGCCTTGACCACGGACTCAAGATGATTATTTTCATATGAATGAAGAACTTCTTCCAAGTTTAAAACAAATTCAAAATAATGCTCATGGAGTTTCAGGGAATTTGAATTCCGGTTCTCCTTGTGTTATTCCCTTAATTTGTATGACAACGTTAGGATTTCGTTTCCATATCCTCACGAAGGTATGCACTTCTTTGCCATCGGTTACTGGTTCATATTATTTATCAAAGGAACCTGAATTTTTCCAAAGTTACCCGGATTTCTTAAGGAAAGCTTTGCCTTTTGGTTTTCTGGCAATTTCTGCTTAAAATATTGAAAAACATGTAATCCCAGGGGTGCAGTCTGGGGTAGGACGCCCGGGAAAGGGTAGAAAATTAAGACCTTATGCACAAAAAATGAACTCCCATTCCAAGGCATAAAAATTATTAATGTTTTTAGAGTACACGACCAATCACATAAGTAGATGAAGATGGGTATAAACATTTGACACCCAGCTCCTCAAACTACGCTTCAAGCTTTCCCGAGACTTTGTAGGTTTTATTAAAAGTAATTATTAATTAGTAATTACATGTGTAAGATATTATCTAACTTCATCTTTGAGGATTCTTGTGAATCTCCCTGGAATCGAATTTTTTAATTTCCCCTAGAGTCCACGCAGGAAAGATACCAACAGATTTGTACATCCCTATCCCTCCTGGCAGCAAAAAATATTAACGAATTTAAAAATCTCTATTGACAAAGATTTTCTCCTGAAAGGCATCAACAATAATTTATAAAATCAATACTGAAAAATAAACAAATTTCAAAAAACAAACATGCTGCTAATTCCTTTTGAAAATTACCCTGTTGGATAATACTTTCCATGGGAAGTTACAGTGGGAAATGTGGGAATAATTTGTTAATTTGACGCACAAATAATGTTAATTTTTCCCTTCCTATTCAGAATCGACTAATTTTGAGATTATAAAAACACATTGAGCTGTAACAACGTCAGCCTTTACATGCAGGTCTAATGTTAACCGAATATTTAAAACTGATAAAATAAGAAGAAAAACGACGCGCTTCCCAAGCTGAAAAGCCGGTTTTCCAATTTCAGGATGTACCTTATATCACAAGGTTTCCAGCTGGTTCACACTATTTAACATAGTTGTTCTACATATCATGTGCTTGTTGTAAACCTTCCAAATGGACATCAAGTTATTTTTTTGATAAAACCATGTTGGCGTTATGCAACTTTCAAAATATTTCCAACAAGCTTCCTCACTTTGCTCCAGTTCCCCGACCGCTTTAGCTATCTTTGTCACTGTACCAGAATGGCATTGATATTGTCACAAAAGTCTAAAATAAAACAATTCATAAATTATATTCAAATAGTATGATATTCCTGGTGCCCAGTCTGAAAATTCTTAATTACTTGTCCCAGGTTCGCTAAATGCGACTACGTCGAGAGAAATATAAACATTGGGACGAAAGAAGCTCTTCTAATCACTTGCGAAGATTTCATAAATGCCTAATATAATTATGTATGTTATGGAGAACCCATAAAACTGACCAAAAATATAAACTCTAAACAAATATTTTATTTGAGACATTGATGACCCGTTATTTAAAAATCTAATTTCATTCCCTTGGAATAAAATCCTGACTTGCTCCATTCTCAAGGGCAATGAAGCAGAGGCCAGCAATTGTTACCCGTGGCCAATAAAATTGACTTTAGAAATCTTTGAAGAAAAGCTGAGGAAATGAGCATTTATAGGTACCTGAATTAGGACTACAAATAAATAATAGAAAATGTTAACGCCAGCGCGGAAGTCGTCCTACTATATTTCCTTTTATTCATAATGTCATGAATAATATTAAATTGTAATGGAGCGGTCAAAAAAATCCCGTTTGGATTCTCTGGATGGTAGACATGCTTCGAATGAATCGCATGTTGCTTTCGATCATTTTAAAACTTTGTCCAATGGGATGTTTGTATTCTTCAGCTTGCAGTTTGAAATGGATCTATTTACAAATACACGAAATGACATTATCAAAAATTGTGTCGTTAAAAGATATCTTGTTACAACGTTCCAGTAGTTCCAAGTTAGTAAGCTACGGTTAACTGTATAACATTTCTCAAAATGTGACTCATGATTACTTCCAAAAATTCTTCAAAATCGATATTGCCCGTTCCGTCGTCATCAAAAGAGCACAGGAAATTGACACGCTCATCCATCGGGGTCATATCGCCTAAATTATCCAGGCCAACACACCTGTGTACAAGTATTTCAGATTTAATCTTGCACCCAGAAAGTTTGAGAACTTTCACGGGAATAAACGCTTTTAATATCACATTCTTAAATTTCAAATCCAGATCAGATTCATACATTTCAGACACTTCAATTAGACCATCACCATCAACTTCAAAAACTTGAAATAAATCATGTAAATCTAAAACGCGAACTTCATCCCAGCCTGGGAACTTCGGAACAAGGTCTTCCATTTTACATAAAATGTACTTCAAACTGGCCTCTCTGTTAGCCATTCGTTTTTCCAGAACGGGGAAAAACTCTTTCCGGGTCTTCATCTCGTTTCTTATCATGGATTTCATTGCCAAGTCCCATATTATGTGAATGTTTTTACGGGCACGACCTATTAAATGTGAAGTGTGCGAGGATGCTGTTCCGTGTAAGTGGTGTAAGTCATGTATGCAGTCTGCATATAATAATAATGAGTGTTACTTACCTGTGACAGTTCGGTCTCCGGCTCTATCAAAATTTAGGGGCGCTTCATAGTAGTATCGAGGAAATGCGGACCTGATATCCATGAATAGCTTGCTAAGCATGCCCCCCATTTCGGAAGTTTCAATTAATTTAATTAGCTTGAGAGATTTTAAAATATTTCATGAGATAAGTAATAAAATCAGCCTTAGGTTGGAGTGGAGGACTGTTCAATTCTCCTACTAAATATTGTATTTCATACTTTCACTGTGTGAAAATAGTTTTGCACTTTAATCTATTTCCCGAGCTTGTTTATTAGCAATATAACTTTCATTGATGAGGACAAAACAAACAGGGTAGACGTAATTAATCATTTCACGCCCCTCTATCAAACATGAAATATTTGGTTCCCCTGGCCTGTAGGAAACTTAGTTCCAGATTTTATAAAATCTAGTTTATTAACATGGATCATATGTTAATTTTATGAGATGTAAGATCACAGGGTTCAAAAACGGGAAGCAAAGTCTTGAGTTTTTAGAATGAAAATGATTTATTCGTTTATGCTTACACAAAATTTGTGTCAGAAAATCATCTATAGAAAATGTAATGGCCTTTCGGGGAACGATTTACTTGTACGTTGAGAATAGTAGACATGACCGGAAGAGAAATGTAACAAATTTCGTTGGAATTTATTTAAATGAAATATGCAGAGTCCATCTCAAAACAATTACAACTTTCTTTAGTAAAAGCTCACTTCATCTTTCTTATACTAAGACTACAATTTTTGAGATGAACTCTCTATACGGAATAAAGAGAGGGGGGAAATGATTATGGCCACATTGGGAAATCCAACGGTATTTTAACTTTAACATGCAAAGTGCCAATCGAATGTACCAATTTCCGACGTTTTTAACACCGCTTGTAGTGGCATTAAAATTAAGTAAACATTAATTTGTCCCATTTAGCTGTTTCTATTTAATTTCCTCAATTCTTAAAATTTGTTAGTTCAAAAATTCGGTAATCAGTCATTCGCAATGACTTCGACAAAACTTTAATGGGCAGAAGAAAGTTTTTGCTTTTCAAAATTATTTGGTTAAAAAAACTTTTTTAAATTGAAATATTACAGCTGAAAATCAGTTTAATTATTGTAAAAAATATTTTTAAAGACAGAAGATTGATTGAAAAATGTCAGGCAAAGTAGAGCTTCTAGTCTAGTTGATGTTTGGACTTGAGCTATAATTATCTATATAATTATGCACAGAAACATGACTGCACACCAGGGGTGCATTTACCCGCGCCGTGTCCAGAGTATAAACTATTATTAACTAAAATTATTTGAGTACTTCTAAACCTACAATTTAAGGTGTGCAAATATGAAAGGTGTAAAAACGTTATTGGCGCCAGTTATTTATTATTACATTTTATTATTATATATTAGTATTAAAACTGACAGTCGATTTATTCAGATCTAAACATTGTAGCACATGCTTAGCATATACAATAGCATAAAAACCAAAAATTACGTATACTTTGAAAAACAATGCATACTCAAGTACATATTTTTACTGATGTCCAGGGTAAAAACGTTAAGTTATAAAAAATGGATGAAGATAAAATCATCAGATTAAGCTTTCAAACAAGCTATTAATTATTAAACCTATAGTGCATCGTCTCCACAAAAACAGAACATTTCGGCAATGTCGATCAAAAACTCTAATAAGGCCAAGAATTAACCTTATATTAAAATGCAAGTCCAAGTACGTTTACTCTTCCATAGATAATGTAGGTGTCTTTTACATCGAGACATTTCAAATATATATATTTAATTCAATAGTAACTAAACTGAAAATTTCATGAATGACAAGGAGTCTTCATAAGTAAACTATCATTCGTATATCCTGCTCTTTGAAAACAAACTTGAAAACGTTTCTTCTGCTGGCTTTCTTCCGCGATTCATAGTATCATCGTCCACACGAGCATGACTCTTCAGAAACGCAATTGTATACTCATAAACATTAAAGCGCTCAATGTCGGGACCATTAATTTTTACTGTCATTAAGGCATCTAGGGTGCCTTTGTCCATTCGTGATCGCCCTTTGGTCTTCAAATTATTCATGATCGAAAATCCTGTTGAAAATTGACAGTTAAGCCACAGACGACTCTTACAATACAATTATCATGAATCAATATTGCGCTCGTATTTTCATATTATACAAATAAACTACCTTACCCCTTTCAACTTCACTGGACGTGAACGGAGTTACCATTACATATCCCAGGATCTCTTTGGTTAAAGGAGTCCATTGATCCGCACACAGTGTCAAAGCTAAAGGCCAAAACCTGGTGGAATCAGCCGAGTTGTCTAGGGCGGATCCTTCCGTAGTGGCAAGACATGAAAGAACGCCAACCCATTCGGTTTTGAATTGATCGCAATTAGCTTTATTTACGCTGTAAAACTGGCATAGGAATTTAATGCGGACTTCATTACTTTGTGCAGCGTAGTATTTTTCAGTTCTTGGATCAGCGAGATAAAATGTATCCAAGTTATGTTCTTCAAACTCATCAAGCTGGATTTTAAAATTCAAGTTGATTGGGTTGAATAGCTCAAATGACTCCAAAAGATCCAAAGAAAAATATTTCTTAAGAGAAACAATTATGTTTCTGTACAATCCATCTCTTACTTCTGTGTAGTCCATTACCACTTCAAACCGATTCGTCAGCTGAAATCCGTTAATAAGTACTTCTTCACAAGCATCGTAATTGTTTAAAGTGCAATCCCCGTCATCACATATATCTGGACATGCTATATTTTGAAGGAAGCCTTTAATTGATGATCCTTGGTTGTTATGAAGGTCCTCCATTTCGTCTAGTATACCATAAATAAGTTTACCCTTTCCAACTAGCGTGGCTGAAGATTCTTGAAGTTTCTTTGAAGCAATTTTGAATGACGAAAGAATATCTAGGAATTCGTGTAACACAATTAAATAAGTTTTATCTGTCATACGGTTGTAATGCTCATCCGCATTTCTACGTGAGGTGTCATCAAAACGGCCGTCCTTTCGAATCCGGTCCAGGTCTTCCAATATTCCGTACAGCATTTGATGGATAGTTTCCAGCGCTTTAAAATGTGACTCGCTCCAACGTACGTTCCAGATGTATTTCATACGTTTTGCATTTATTTCAAGCTCTTCAGATGTTTGTAAAAAGTGCATCCATTTTTTATAGCCTCGGGAGGAATAAAACGTGTATAACTCATTTAGAGTCTGCTCAAAAGTTTCAAAAAAGGAAAATTGCCATTTTCTAATTTCGTCAATGGGGTCGTCATCGTCCAACTCTTCGAGTACATGCTTGGCTGGTTTTATGCCGTACTTGTAGGCACTGTCTAGCTTATGTGCAAGGCAAACTACATTAGGAACGTCCCTCCCAACGTATTCATGGAGGTGAGTTTTAAATGATTTCTTTGATCCAATCATCACAGCTGCTCCATCACTGGAAAATGACACGATGTTGGACTTGAAGTATTTTTCAAATCCAATAACCAGTTCGTCATCTTTTTTAATTTGTTTTACAAAATAATTTGACATTTCAGCAGCGGTCTCACCTTCGGCCATGTGTATTAGTGAGTAAAAATGAGTAATGGGATATTTGTCTTCTAGAACTTGAATATAAACTGCCAAGAAGGGAATATTAAAGCTTGTTGATGAGTCGATTATTATTGAGAAAGGTTGCTCTTCCGTTATGAGATGATGAAGTAGTTTCTGACGGAATGTATTAGCTAACACCTTCGCAATTATAGAGGGAGCGTCATCAGTATGGTGTTTTGTTCCAACATTAGCTCCAGTTTTTCTGATAGCCTTCATTAGAGCTTCGTGCGCCTGAAATGGTAATCCAGCCATGATCTCAGAGTAAACAATAAGAAGTAAATTCATTGTAGCGTTAAAAGTTGCTTTCTCCTTATCCTCAAAGTAAGAAATTATTTCTGTAACTTCATCGTGTGTAACTGATTGCTCCATTCTTCCATAGAAATCCATAGCTTCTGTATGTAACGTTTTAGTTACATGATTTCGAATTGCATTTCCATTGTCATATGTGTCAGTAGATAAATATCCGGTAGTTACTATTTTTGATTTAGCTTTAATATCCGGCCGGAATCCAATTCCTAGATACGATTTACAAGCCTTGCACGTGAATCTGCACTCATCTTCAGTAAAGTCTATCCATTTTTGAATTGATTCATTTTCTAGCATTTTTGATTTTTTTGGGAATAACCTATGGCATTTATCGACCCAACTATGGCGAAATTCGTGGGTTCGGATTTGTTGAAGCTGTTCGTCAGTAATTATGTGCAGTTGTTTACTAATTGTAGTAATGAATTCATGGTTCTCCGAGTTTTCCGTAGTTGTAATATCTTCTATTTGATTATTCTCTTCGCAAGCATTTACTTCGCCAGGAGTCTCTTGACTCAACACGAAAGCGCTAGCGTCGAAACCTTCGTATACAGGACTGCACATACTGAGACTCATGTCATTTTCTGCAGCTTCGAGCAGTCTCCATGTTTCTGTATACATGGGTCTTGATATTTCTGGCCAAAAATATTCAAATTGCTCAGTGTTAAATTTTTCATTGTCTCCCAAAAGAACCATGTCAACCGCTGTTTCAGATATTCGTTTAATTTGTTGAGTTGTTAGCAGTCTTGCTGCCATTTCACCACCAGGATTGAAATAAAGATTTAATGATTTTGCCTCGGCTTTGCTTAAACCTCGTAATAAAATAATTGAGTAAGAATGATCCATGGGAACTGGAAGCATCCGATTTCTTGCTGTCCTTGAAAAAACGGATTGGATGTGTGGTGTGGCTGTCGAAATTTGAACATTAGCAACATCTGGAGAACCGATTACAACGAAGGGTACAGATCCATCATGAGGAAAATGTTCAAAGCTGACAACCATGGCCAGTTCAAGAGGAGGTCCTTGAATAATAATCATGGTATATTCAGACAAAGCATTTTTAGGTTGGTTTCCTGGACGTTTTTTGCAAACAGACTGTAATTCGATGAAAGGGGATACCTCATTTTCCAAAGACCAATCTGTATGTAGAGTTAAGATATACGACGCTTTCAATTAGGAATCAAAAAAAATATGATTAAAATTACATTGAAGAAAAAGGTACTCGAAAAACATTTACCTAACTTAACTTCAGAAAATTTTAGTTGGCATCGAGGCCCATCATATTTTTTTCGTTTGGGGGGAGGATCGCCTAAAGAACGGTTAATTGGGGCCAAGTTTCCAAACGGAATTAAAAACAGGAACAGAATGACGGTCATCTTCATTGTTAGAAACCAGTCTACAACGAAACATCAGTTTATCAACAGCTTATAATTTCAGGTATTCTGCATATTTATGAACTCACTATAAAAATTATATACCGAGGAAGTGGTATCAAATCAAATAATAAATTCGCGTAATGTATGCATAAAACATATACGGTTATTAAGTTCAAACATGTAACTTTAAATTCGTTTTGTCATGTTATTCCTCTAATCTATGAATAATATTGCCTTAAGGCTTGCTTACAGCTGAATTGGTGTTGTTGTGTTGAAGTTGCTGTTGTGAGTCTTGAACAGAAACTGGAAAGTTCTGTACCTTCTTGTTTGCTACTTTGTTAAAACTGTTCGATTTAAAAATTTATCAAATTTAAATATATATTTTGTAGGCAGAATATATTTCGCAGACATACTAACGAAGGGTTTGTGATTTTTGTCAAGAAAAATATACCACAATAGCAGGGGTCGGATTTTTGCAAATCTCCCTGGAAGATTTTTTTTCATTTTCCCTGCTTGTCATGATGTCCCTGTTCAAAGCAAGTTTAAAACTCCCTGTTGACAAAATAATTTTCGTAATACATCCCAACAATTTCAAAAATCCTTGCTAACAAAAATTGCTTTCCATACAACCCCTCAACAGTTTCGAAAAAAAAACCTGCTAAAAAAAGGTCAACAGGTTTAAAAATCCCTGTTTGCAATCCCGTTTGAAAATTTCCCTGCTGAAATTTTTTTCCCTGGGAAGATTCTTCCCGTATTCCCACATAAATCATAAATCCGACCCCTGCACAATAGTGAAGCAAGCGTTATATGGATTACCGTAATGCCTCTGAAACACTGGAAGTATGGATGTTGGAATTCTTGTAGTGACAGCTTTACAAAATAACAATTTGCCGAAATCCACCAGGAAAATCCTAGACGTTTAAGCTGGTCCTCGTTGTTCCAGCTTGCAGGGAAAACACCAACCGTAAATGCTGTAAAAATTAAAAATAAACAGTATATGGAACCATCAGGATTGTTTGCCATCCAACCAGAATTCACTTCACTTAGTTTTGGTTGAATATTCGCATGCTACAATTGCTGGATATTGGTACTTCAAAACATTAACAGGTAAGGTGCGCTCACATGCAGAGTAATAATTGTTTGAATTTGCTGAATAATTTGCTGAGGGATAATTTTGTATATGTATACTAAATAATAATAATAAACTTACCCCACCAGTGTCAGTTACCTCCGATGCAGCAGCACACATAAATATTTTGGAAAGTAGATTCGGCAAAAATATCTAAAACTAAAGTTCGGACAGTACAAAAATAACTAATATAGCTGTTTAAAGAATGAACTTGTCGAATGTTGAGTTTTGGATCTCATTTAGATTCTCGGAAATGGCAACATTCAAGACAGGTTGCAATGCCCAACCCAAAAATTCCTTTGGGTTATTATTATTGAATCAACTCATGTTTTGATTTAAGTGAATTTATTACAATTTCAACGAACACTTCACCAATGTTTGTATTTGAGTTCCCGGAAAAATTGATAAAATTTTATACGACCACACCTAGAAATCACGCGGGCAAGAACTATTGAACGAATGAAAAAAATGATAAATAAGACTGTGAATGAAAGAAATGAAGAAACTAGACCTTAATATTTGCCCGTATGTACTAGAATTTACTGAAACGGGTGTGATCTTATTCCCGCCTTTATTGTTCCACCAAAGCTTCTCTGGGACACGAATCCTTTACGCTGCTAAGACACGTCATTGATTATAGTAGGCTGTTGTGACTTATGTATGAAAAGTACCAATCTATGTGACAGTCATCAGGTTTTAACTCTATGGACTCTCTTCAGCTTGAGATGGATATGCATGCAAGGTCGAAACTTGATATAAAAGAAATAGCCTTTTTGCCGAAACTGAACAACCCTGATGAACAGAGGTCAACGATTTTCAAAATCCCTGTTGGCAAACAAAGTCCCCTACAAAACGTGAAATCCCTGTCAAAGTAGGCGAATCAATCAGAAAATCCCTGTTTGCCTTAAAAATTTCCCTATAACACGCCAACACGAAAATCCCTGCCAATAAAGGTCAACGATTTTTAAAATCTCTGTTTGTAAAAATAAATCCCTTGCCTTTGAGATTGCTAGAAATATTTTTTCCCAAGAAGAGTCTTCCCGTCTTAACAAACAAAAATCGTACCCCTGAAATTTTCAGTTTAGTTACTATTGAATTAAATATATATATTTGAAATGTCTCGATGTAAAAGACACATTATCTATGGAAGAGTAAACGTACTTGGACTTGCATTTTAATATAAGGTTAATTCTTGGTCTTATTAGAGTTTTTGATCGACATTGCCGAAATGTCCTGTTTTTGTGGAGACGATGGACTATAGGTTTAATAATTAATAGCTTGTTTGTAAGCTTAATCTGATGATTTTATCTTCATCCATTTCTTATAACTTCATTTTTTTACCCTGGACCTCAGTAAAAAAAACTGTACTTGAGTACGCATTGTTTTTCAAAGTATACGTAAATTTTGGTACTATTGTATATGCTAAAAATGTGCTACTTAGATCTGAATAAATCGACTACCCGTTTTAATACTAATATATACAGTCGACTCTCCTTATAGTCACTCTCCCTATAGAGTCATCCTGTGTTCCTCTCAAGCTAAATATATGATAATTTCTACCTTTATGGCGTCACTCGTTATAACGTGAGGTCCTTTATAAAGTCGCTTTTTTGTAGCCGTAAGGTAAAACGTGTACCCTTTTATCGTCATGTTAACGTTACAAAGCTGCAAAACTAGCTAAATACATACCGGTGCTGCCAATTTGAAGTGTCTTGCTCTTCAATTTCACTAAAATTACATTGTCTTATAATGCAACGACGTTATAAAAGACTGGAAGGAACGTATTATTGTAAATATATGTACAAGTGTGGTTACCGACATTGATTAAGTCCCATCCAGGAAAATCCACATTTCGAAGCCTTTAGATTTATTTTAGCATCCAGTAAAGAACTGAGATTCATAGTTTTAACGGAATTACATTTTTAACTGTTGAAAACTTTGGTAAATGATCTGAGAAGTGTCTTAATAAAATTCAGAAAATACTTTATACAATACTGACCTGTTGGTGACAGGGTTTGTGGCGTGGTAAACGTTGAAAAATATGATTATTTATTAATTAATATTTAGTATGTATTTTTATTCTCATTCTGCATAGACATATAGTATGTGCTAATTAAATGAATCGAGACATGAGTCTAATTTAACTAAAACGAAAAATTTGCAATTAAACGTATTAATTTTATGTGCCTCTATAACGTCGTTCCCTTATAACGTAACTTTTTGGGAGATTTATTGATGTCGTTATAAAGAGAGTCGACTGTAATAATAAAATGTAATATTTGTAATAAATAACTGTTGCCAATAATGTTTTTACACATTTCATATTTGCACACCTTAAATTGTAGATTTAAAAGTACTCAAATAATTTTAGTTAATAACAGTTTATACTCTGGCCAGGGCCCGGGTAAATGCACCCCTGGTGTGCAGTCATGTTTCTGTGCATAATTATATAGATAATTATAGCTCAAGTCCAAACATCAACTAGACCAGAAGCTCAACTTTGCCTGACATTTTTCATTCAAACTTTTGTCTTTAAAAATATTTTTTGCAATTAAACTGATTTTCAGCTGTAATATATTTCAATTTAAAAAAGTTTTTTTAACCAAATAATTTGAAAAGCAAAAACATTCTCCTGCCCATTAAAGTTTTGCCGAAGTCATTATGCTTACACAAAATTTGTGTCAGAAAATCATCTATAGAAAATGTAATGGCCTTTCGGGGAACGATTTACTTGTACGTTGAGAATAGTAGACATGACCGGAAGAGAAATGTAACAAATTTCGTTGGAATTTATTTAAATGAAATATGCAGAGTCCATCTCAAAACAATTACAACTTTCTTTAGTAAAAGCTCACTTCATCTTTCTTATACTAAGACTACAATTTTTGAGATGAACTCTCTATACGGAATAAAGAGAGGGGGGAAATGATTATGGCCACATTGGGAAATCCAACGGTATTTTAACTTTAACATGCAAAGTGCCAATCGAATGTACCAATTTCCGACGTTTTTAACACCGCTTGTAGTGGCATTAAAATTAAGTAAACATTAATTTGTCCCATTTAGCTGTTTCTATTTAATTTCCTCAATTCTTAAAATTTGTTAGTTCAAAAATTCGGTAATGATTTACCGGCCTTGTAATCATCACAGCTACCGTTACCCGGGGATCAGTCTAGAGCATTGGGTATGTATGCAGAGTTGTAATTAAAACGTTCATGTATACGAATTAATACAATGTCATGTACAATTCAAATAGTTTATTTAATGCATTAATTCAATCTTTCAATTCACATTTCACGTGCAAGCGGAGCTAGCGAATTAATGTGACGATGTAATTCATTCCAAGCCTACAGACATACGTAGCCGGGTTGCCAACTCTCAGATGATTTCTTATCGGCAAAAAAGGTGAAATTTTGTTAAAAATTGATGAATTTGAATATCCCGTCAAAATTTCGACAAGGATTTCGAAATTTCGGTCCAAAATTAATCTCTTTAATTAACAATTAAACACCTTTTTAATGAGATTTCTCTAACCAAGATGTGACGTCCAGATCAAAATATATTGCGGTTTTTCATATTTTATAAACGCTCCCAAAATATGCTTCTTCAAAATTTTGAAGACTAATGAAGATGAATTTGATTTTTTTAAATTTATTCAATAACGTTATCGGAAGAAAGTTTATCCAGATGATTCCTGTCATCTGTGACCAAGTCTCAGAAGATTGGTTTTGTAGACTAAAAGAATTGTTGAGATTTTGGGTAAAAAATTTGTATTTTAGCTTGTATAGCATAAAAACAGATTTTAAATGAGGTATAAGTAATCGAATTACAGCATCTCATTCAAAAGTTATTGGGTTAGTTATTAAAATTTTGAAAACCGGAAAATTGAAATCAAAATTAGATTCTGGGTCAACACGACGGTTCGAACGAGGTATTGCACTTGATTCTATCTTCAGTACTTCTGGATTCATGTTGAATTTTTCATACATTAGCTAATTCATATAATAGTAGGGAAATTATGGACAAAGAAAAACTTTTCGGGAATAGGTTGTGCTAATTTCTGATGAGCTGCCAAAATATCTTATACCACTTTAACTTCATTAAACCTCACAAAATACTAAAATACATTTAATATTTTTGTCTGCGCTCGTCAGTGAGAGTTCGAGTGTTGCGCTCACCACTCCCAAGTTGAAACTAACGACGGATAAACAATTTGCTTGCCCGATTCGCGACTTATTCATTATACCCGGCTCAAGCAGAGATGGATTGACGGTCGATTGTTGAGAAGATCTTCAACTTTTCTGTTATTCTTTTGAAATGGTAGTTACCAAACCTGCCAACTGTTCCAAAATGTTATTATTGGTCATTGCAGATATCTAAAAACCCTTCAGGTCTAATTACTCCAATAAGAAAACTTAGAGACTTGTGTTTCACTTAGACTTTAAACCTCTGACCTTAAAGATCCCTTCTACCTTTCAAAAGATCACATATATTCATTTTATAAAGTTGAGACATTGCAAGAGAGTTGCCTTTAAATTTAATAGCATAAGGTTCATTCCCTAAACAAAGACAACTAGCGGTAGTATTTCGCCATTCACGGCGGCAGTCAAAAGATGCCTGATCATTTTATTGAAAATAATCCAGTAACGTCCTGGTTTTAATACGATTAAACGTGAAGCAAAATTTAAGTGAATTAGTGCTGAAATGACAAAATTTATTGGTAACCAAGTTAACCCAGAATGACTGCAATGTTGCAATGACGGTCCCAGTTTTCTTAGAGTCATGTTTATATCCCATATACTAATTTGAAAAAGGACGTCTTGATGATGGCAGTCATCAAGTACTATGTACATGGCATGTTGAGCATAGCGATTCATTTTTTCATCCATCAACACATGTCAGACATTCATTTAATTAAAATGTTGTCGTTGTCATGCATAGATAGCGTTCTGGACGACTAAAACAATTTGTCCCTTTCGTGGTCAAAAATCGAATGACGAAATAATCAAGAACCTAAGTATGTTTACATATTTTTGCAAACAATCAATTTTTGTAAGCCATGTTTGAATTTTTCACATCCATGTGAACAAAATCCCCAAAAATTAGCCTGAACTTACATGCATGTATTTGACCGGTTCATTTAACCATAGTGATAATTAATTATATTATAAATATAAAATATAGATTATACAAATAATTCGTCACTGGTGCTTGATTTTAGAGAGAAAGTGTCGCTGTCATGAATATATTGAAAAAACATTTATGCCCCGCAACGTCAAATTAATTTAAAAGCAATTCTGAAATTTATTTTTTGCCAACCGACTTTCAGGCATCCTAACGTAGTTTAGAAAACAGCTGATCCGATATTGAAAACATTATTGTTGTATTCAAATTATTATTAAAATTCATTACTGCCAGATGTCTCATCCGCCCCGGTGGATGGTTTGATTGCTAGTATAACTAATATTTATTTACAATTATTATCAGCAAGACAAAAGGAACAAATAATCTTCATAATGCCCCAGTGAGGTAGCTTTAGAAATGTTTCTCTCAAGAAACTAGAAATTAACGAAATTTTGACCTCTTTAATTTTTAATTACATCTTTTTAGGTTTTAATGACAATGTGAGAGTAAAGGACTCTTTGGTTTCGGAAAACTAGGTCACAAGCCACAATGAAATATGTAAACAGGCTTACAATAAATTACAATCACAAGGCTCCCCTACAATTTCACCGCTTGGACTACGTATATTTTCTTTACGTCATTTTGCCTCTTCACCGACGATATAAGCTTATTTTGATTGCAAGTCCTTATATTCAAGTCCTTAATTTGAAACTATTCTTCTGTGTAGAATATTAATTGTATCCATTATTAGACCTCAGTATTTAAAATGTGTCAATTTATAAGCAATTACACCCGGAAATGTGTACACTAATCTATTTTGTTGATATAACAGGAACTTGTTCCATAGCAATAGCACTACTTATTAGATATATAAACGCTACTGTCAGACACAATCACACTGAGAGCATGGGTCCTATACGAGTAATTCTGCTCATGCGAGCATCTTTACTACCTCTCTGGAGTACATTGAATATCGCAAATTGCACACCTTTTGAAATGAAGCTTTTTCGATATCAGGCTTAAGCCTGAATGAAGTTAGACCGAATAACGTCGGGAATCTGGATTATTAGGCAGGACCCCGTACAGATGATAATGAAGATGCAAGTTTTAAGGCTTTTATTCAAAGATGAGGGAAGGCGATCCACAGGAAAATAAACAATTTTAACTCTTTTAAAGATTATTTGAAATAAATTGATCCTTTATTAACAATTCGTAACTGAAAACGTGTCTGGTACACGGTATTCCAAGGTATAACGTTGAAAACAACTATGCGAAGATTAAACACAGAGTTAGAGATACAACTAAAGGCAACCACAGTATTTTTTTTCGTACCAAAAAGCTTCCAAAAAATTAGGGAGCATTAACTGTTTAGTTACACACATTCATTAACCAAAACAGATTTTTAAAGTAGATACAGTATAAATGACGTTAGTGACGATGACGACTGTTTTAATTACAAAACGATTTTAGAAAACGATTTGTCTGGCATCATTTGGGTTCTGCTCACCAGGACAATAAGGACACTTTAATCTGAAAAAAAATCAAGGAAAAATAAATCATAAGAGCAGGTCGGTGCGGCTAAAATGTAGATGATTTTATTGTAGAAGAAAGAAGCATGCTTCAGACTTACTTATTTCCTGATGCTAACTTATGCAAAGCGTCTCGTGAAATGACATGTCCACAAGTAAGTCGCATGGGAGGATTTGATTCCGACGCTTGTTGCCTCAAAATTGGGCAGGCGAACACAGAATGATAGTGGAATTCTTTACCCAAGTCGATTTCGATCTAAAGGCGTAATCGAATACACTAAAGTGTTTAAATTTTCCCTTACCAACTAATAAATTTGTAACATTATTTGTGAATAATAACAAAATAACTTACCGGAAGTTCATCTTTCCCGTTCCAGATACTGCTAACCTGGCGAGCTTGCATAGCTTGACAGATATTTAACAAAGCAGGAAGAGCGATACAACCAGCAGCAAAACTGTAAAAAAATAAATAAATAAGTCTTCCAAACAGTACACACCACAAAGTGAAAATACTGCAAACTTACCACACTGCTAGTGGAGAGTCAACTGACAAGCCAAGTCTGGCACATGCATCTCTTGTAAATGTCTCCTGTATATCATCCCAGAGCGTATTGTCAAACAAATGACCGTATGGTGAAGCTTCTACATTTCCAGGTACGAACAGTAGTGACCCCATCAACACTTGCACTTCTACAATAATTTTATTCGTTATTTAGCGGCTTAATAAGAATACACAATTTTGCACAAATGCGTGGCCCTAACCCCGTTTATTCGCATAACCCAGAAGAAGAATTATTCTAGGGATTCAATTATTACACGAATTAAAAACACTTGCCTTTCTCGTGTCGTTTTACGAATCTGCAGAAGTTATCCCGTGCGTAACGAATTGACTCGGACTGATGTTTTGGCCCTTTCTTAATCAAATTTAAAAATGCAAGTCGGTGCAGTTTAAATTCTAAAGTTGAACCTTGAGCTGCAAGTGCTTCACAATTTTCTGTAGCCCATAGTAGAGCTGGTTCCAGATCATGTCTCTTTAAGGCGTCTAATATACGATGTAATTCGATAAACGGTTCTTTGTGCTGAGAATCCAGCTCCTGGTCAGATTCCTGCATCATTAATTAGAATACACAACATGAATCCGATATCCGATGATCTAACTTTATAGTCTCATAAATAAAATAATCCATCCACAATTTACTAAAATGTAAAATCTACTCAAGAATATACATCCCTACAGCTTTACTTACTTGGCATAAAGCATCTCCAATATCCAGCATGCCTTGTCTATACAAATGCTGACAAACTACTTGGGTCAGAATTTTAGCCCTCTCTCCAGAAAAAATGCCATCTCTAGTAATGGTTCCAAAGTCCGGGTTTAAGTTCTGGAAACACACAACTTAAATAAGATTCATCTATTTTTACAAACCCCGCCAATTCTTCTACATACAAAACGCAATAAAATAATTAAATAATATTAAAAACATCATTTTAATCACATCCGAATATCAATGTATGTATCACACTAAAACTTTGATATCGAAACAACAACTTACAATACAATACCAACAGTTCTATCATAAGACCGAGACAGACAAAAATAAACTTACCCGGTCAATGGCTTTTCCGACTTTTGACACCGTACTATGAAGGTCCCGATGCTCAGTTGCTATCCGACCAACGGCTTCTCGTGCTTGATTGACTGCATCGCACACAATAGAAGCCTGAGTTGTAGTAAGTTCGAAGTCTCCAGCATCTGCAAGAAATTACAAGCAATTTATTGAGTTTAAAGAGACTCAACATATTTCGACTTCCCGAAAAACTTGATAATTCCATATTTCCTATATAGTTTAAACATTGCATGTAACTGATTCAAACTGTGTCGATATTTTAATTTACTGTATTCCTTGCTAATTTAAATGTCAAGTAAAGGTCACGTACCCGTTTCAAACTGTTCTTGCAACCTCGACAAGGAGTGAATTAAATTAGTGGTCGTTCTTTCTACATGTGCATCAATACCTCCGAACTTCGTTAAAACTTTGTCCAGTTCTCTGTCAACAGCTTCACAACCGTCCATAATGTAAGTTACAGTTGGAATGGACCGTGAGAGTTGAAACCTACTGATGTGGAAGTACCTGAAGGCGCTGGTGAATGCGCGCCGTGTAGCGGTGGACACGGATTTGAATTTTCCTCAGCTGGAAGCTGCTCCTCCTTAAGTATAGTAAATGGACTGCCGCTGGAATGCTCCCACTAGTTGGGTAGCCCCCTACTCCACAGCTCTAAAATGACAATTAAAAATTGATACCGAATACAATCTAGAACAGAATATAGCATTTTTTTCAAGCTTCCACAAGCGGCAGCAGGAAGCTAACCTTTTGTAGAAAGCAATTTTGCTTCATAGCATAGTTAGCCATTATTAAGTTCTGAAGAATAACCCTTTTTGAGATCGAAAGCTTGGCAAATATTCCAAGCATTATCCACGCACTCCAATTATTTCAATATGTTTGGTTTCTCCAGAACATTCAAATTTCTAAATACCATTAAGCTTAATAAATAAAACTGCCGTTTATATACAATATCAACGACCATTTACATTCACGTAATAAAATTATTATTAATAGCAAAGTGAAAATTTTTATCACTGACATTAAAGCTATTTTAATTTTGGATCAATCAAAAACTAACAACATGCATTAGTGCCAGCTAAATTATGACTGAAAAAAACGCGTATACATGAAACGCCTATCATCGATAAGATTAGTTAAAACTATTTGAATCCTTCCAAGAATTATTTCACTTTCGTCTTCTATCATCATCTTCCATCAGTCTATTATATTATTATAGGAAAGTTAATTTCTGAATTGTACAGCTAACCTGGTAAGCGTTCGATGTTCCCGGCCCTTAAAACGGGAAATAGTTCGATAATTGGGGGGTAGCAGCCCCGATGCCCCACCTGTGGGGTTGCTTCTCGTTGTACTCGGTAAGATGACAGAGACTGGGTCCACAAGCTAGAAGTTCCAGAGGATCCGAGAGCAGTCTCTGTTGGCACCAGCTTTGAGCTTTAAAGCATAGAACGATCAATAATTTTATTTCCTCTTGCCCCTCTGTATACGCAATTCTACTCGGGCCTTTTTGTCAATTCTACTCCTTTCTACCAGACTCTTAAAGAAGTCAACTAAAAGAATACACCAATCCACATGCAAATTTATCACGACCCTTTCACCGTTAATATTAGCAACTCTTTCTCCTCCTCTAGAAAACTGACTATCTCTTGACTATACTTTACACCTACACCCATTGCAATCAATCTCAACGATCAAATTATATCTCTGAGGATCTTACGCTACGATTAAGGAATCTCCGAGTTAAACATATTAAAAAATATTAAATGATGTAAAAGCTACAGTCACTATCAAAAATCAATCTATACATCGGGAAGATGATTAATGGTATCCATATTAATTACATGAAATATAGAGACCTAGCACCCCCCTCCCAGAATAATTCGGAATAATGATGTAGCATGTGTGTCCATACAATTATCAACAATAACATGTCTACTTTCTAAAGAACATTGACCGATGACGGTTACTAACATCCTCCAAAAGCGTGATACTATGTGCCGTGAAACAGCTCAAAAGTTTAGTGTTAATGACGGGTACAACGAGAAAGCAAGATTCGGAATCTACATCCAATCAAATTAAACAAGTTTGCTGTAGAACATACTTTCACCAGGCATGACTATTTTCCTTGAAGTGGTTGAATGAATGTAATCAATACTCCTCAGTACGTCACACTATATGTTCCTATCCGGGCATCTTATTCAATTCCGGTGCTATTAAGCAATGATGGAAGTAGTTCACATTGCTTTACAAGTTATTCACAACAACACAAGCCGGTCATGAGCTACCTGCTGCTTCTTACACTACTAACTTTCCACTCATCATTTGCTGCATTATTATTTCAGAACTGGGATACTTTGCCCCAAGAAACTTCGGTTTCTATTATCTTCTTGAGCTTAACCTTTCATCGGCAAAGCAACTAAATCAGCTGCTGAAAGTTTAATAAAAACGCCAAAACAAGAATCCAAACATTCCAATTAACATTTGTGTGAGAAAATAATCGTTGGGATTTCAATAATCACCCAATTATTTTGCAATCTACTTTAGATTTACTTTCAGGCAATTTAAGTAGTAGAGTGCGTACACGCTAATGGAATTTGAATGACTAGGTACAGCAACACAGGACGGGGACTAAAGGTGAGAACTATATACATAGGATGTAGAAATTTCAGGGGCTGCTATGGTATTGAGTTTGGCACAGTAAATCCAGACGTATTATTGTAATCTGATTACGAATAAGAATTTGGGCAGCACCAAAGTATCATACAAGTTGTAAACCTCATGCACATCTAAACAGAAGAAGTTTTCATGCATTATTACAGTACAGTCCCAACCAACAATCATCATTAAAAGACAGGAAAAGGGATGTGACATGAACGTTATACAGGTGATGGTATAAACGACAGCAACTATGTACACTCCCACATCCCAAGTTACAACAACCTGTGTAATTCGTACCTAAGAAAACACAAAAATTCAATTTATTTGTTAAACTTTCCCATCTCATCTAATGTAGAAGCTCAAAAATCTTGCAAAACCTCATTGAGCAGGAAATTATTCGGGCTCAAATATTCGCGTGTGATTTCGATAAATATACAGAGGCGAAACAGTTTACCTACAAATACCCATTCAAAATATACAAAAAATATATCATTGGTTGAATCCATCATACCCGATGGTAATTTAAGTTTACACATTTACATACGCTTTATAGGCAATTCTGTTAAAAAATTGGTAAAAAAAGTCCCAAAAAACACATCGCACATCCTCCACACAAAATTATAGATTCGGGAAATATTAAATCAGCTTCACGACAGATGAACATCGAGATTATTCAAGACGCTGGACGACAGGTAAGTTGTGAATAAACATTATACATAGAAACTGCACGTGGAAAAATTCTATTATTTTAGACGTCTTGTTTGTACATTTCTAAATGTAAAGCCGGCGTCAGCGTCACTGTATCTCTAATAATTCTATCTTTCTCAAAAAACATAACACAGACACTACAATTCCGTCTGTACATGAATTCAAATGAAAGAACAAGTGTGGACTAATTAATAACTTGTCAAAAATCGAAATTAGTTCCATCAGATAGGCGAAAGTCTAGCCAGATCACCACCGAATCTGCCCTCAATCCAGCCCAGCGATCCGTCCGAAGTATTACACAAACGCATCAAGATCCATTACAGAAAAATACAATAGGTACTTGGAACCTGAACATTAAAATGGCAGATTATTCCACCAGATCACTACAATTGACGACTGCACGCGTGAATTCGCTGAAATAACCAGCATAGAACGTGCAGAAGCAATGGATAAGCTAGCACTATAAATAAGTCACTATTAAACATAAACACTTATTTCCAAAACTAACGTTCCAACAAGAGTCCCAAACATATCCGTGAATTTAAGCAATTGCTATACTTACATCTAGTTTTCCCCGAAGTACTGTGAAACTCTATCAAACATATGCATCTAATCAAACTCGGATTTATTTTTCCAACAGGGATTCAACACTGAACCTGGAACCACTCTTAAAAATCATAAGAGCTCCCTCCTCCTGATCCTGAACTACACTATCAATTAGCAACTTCTACGTAATTTGTAAAACACACACATTTCCTTCTCATACTTCATTCCCCTCATTGTCGTAACCAATGCTCCAGAACATTTCCGAGCCTTTCTTTTCACAGTCCGAAATTCCACCGACAATCTCAAGACCTCCTGACCTTTTTCTTTTAATTCTGGACGGAAACTCCCGGAAGATTTGACTAGACTTCTTTCCTCCTACAAACGCCTTTTACGTAAATTGTCATTAGGACTTGACTCAAAGGTATCCTTACAAAACAAGGCAGAAATTCAGGGAGAAATAACTACAACAGAAAGCACGGGAGATTCACTTGAACAGGTATTTAAGGATTCCATGAATGTAACCCAAATACAAGATAAGACCAAAAAAAAATCGGTGAGAGAGACTGGAGTTTCAGAGGGTTTTACCTGTCGGATGTTCGAGGGGATTTCAGAGTGATGCCGGGCACTGGGACGGTTTTTGGGCTCCTATCACACCTGACCTTAATTCTCCAACCACCATGGGTCACTTGAAGTTCATCCGTATTAATTTCCCACCGGAAAATAAATCCCACTGGAAAAAATATTTAAAAACCGAAATTGTATCCCTCTTTCAAATTACTCTGGGCTGCTCAGTCATATCCACTACATAATACTATCACATGAGAACTATATACTTACACTTGGATGGACAATTTGTGGACTCAAGTCAACAACCTAAAGCTTCCAAGGAATTCCCCTCACATTAAAAACCCTTAAATATAAAATTACCTGTTAAACTTTCGAAGTCCACAAATACTCGCGACTTTTCCTCCGGCTTGAACAGAATTATAATTGTTTTTGGTGGAGAAGGACCCTGTTAAAGTACCCAGGCTGGAGCTGACTGGAAAGTGCATACGTACACTTAGGTATGTAGAACTATACTGTAGTACCTGAAGGTGAAGGATTTATGGAAATTCATTGCAGGCCATTGAGTTTCAGCACTGCATCCATATATATAGCCTTCTCACGTATGTACTCCCGTGGACAGGCCGCCCTCCACACACACACACAACCATACTTTACTCAATGATGGCCCTTTTTTCCCAACGCACAGCATATAGCATCCCAGTACAAGCTCTATGCAGTCTTTTTCCCTCACAGCTCCCAGCCACAAAATGGTTACTTCTCACTCGCTCCGAACAAATCCAAATTACATGTATGCACTCCCTCCCTCAACCATCCACACATACTTTCTATTGTCGTCTCTCCTCAAAATACTCCCCGATCCGAATTTTAGAATTCTTGCAAATTATCTTTTTCATGAACAAGCCTAATGATTTGTTACAGATACAGGGTACTCTTCTTTAAAATTGTAAAAGCAAAATAGAATTTTCAATAAATTAAATTGATTGTTTTTGATTTTGAAATTTGTTTACACAATACGAGTAGAAATTCTATTCCTTAAAAGAATGTCCTGATCCTGACTGGCTCCACCTACTGGACCGCTGTATCGAAACTTTTTGAGCAAGAGTATTTGAACAAATTTGGATAAATCTGGAAGGAAATTTTCCTTGAAAATTGGGTCATTGAATGTTTTAATTCCTTGTCCTTTCTATGGACTATTAGAGGGGTATAAAAATGTGTTGCAGCACCATTGGGGGACTTAACTGTCTCGTATGCCAGAAAAACCGGAGTTTTCAAAATTTATGTAATAATGCGTTTAGCTGTCATGAATGCCAGAGATACGGTTTTAAAAATACTATTCCTGACTTTGCCTTATTTCCTTTTCGCTGTATTGAGTTTCAGGGCTAGCTGGATTTAAGGAAACTTTGAAGGAAGAAAATTTGTTTTGTAAGGACTCGTACTATATGAACATGGAAACATTATGAAGATTAAAGCATTCCTGGGAATGTATGGAGCGGGGCATTTGTGTAATATGCATTTGGTGAATTTGTTGAGAGAATTTGGGTGCTCTCGCCTGTAGTTTTAGAGATGTGGAAGGTCAAAGGTCGGGAATAAATCACTTAAAAGTTATCCTACTTTTGGTTAGGTTAGGTTCTCAATTTTATAGCATTGATCATAGCTTAATATGTGAATTCCTTTTTTATATAATTATTAAATTACTTCGAATTTTTTCTATTTTTGGTTAGGTTAGATTTTCAATTTTAGAGCACTGAATTTACAGTAGACCAAGTTACATGAAAATCCTTGTAGGGCATCCGCAGTGGAATTAGAATAGTTGTGAACGTGGCCTTTGACCTTCCGTGACTACGACACTACCAGGGAGAGCATCAACTACACGTTTAAATTACCCTGCTCACACAGTTTCATTAAAATCGGAGAAAAAATCGGTAGTAAACTGCGCTGGTTCCCATTTCGCTAGTAGATATACTTATATTTGTCGCCCTCGACTTCGATGCCCCCTACAATGTGGACCGGCTTTGATGGTTTAATGCGCTGGTCTTTTGACTTCCCAGATTTTGTTCAATTTAAAACTGTGGCTCGGTTATCCAGGAACTTTAGAAGTTCTAGTAGCCTTGGCAACCACCCTCTTCCAAAATGACTTCCCCATGATTTGTGAGTCTCGGAATCCAATCTGGTGGTAAGGATACATCCTTGCCACCATTGCCATACCATTGTAACTTGTAACATTGCCAAATTACAGTCCATTTTGAATGAACGATGCAGTCCTAGTCACAGACGTAGCATAGTAATACCTACTTCAGGTCCGGATTCTCCATCATTATAAAATATATACTGGCAAATATTTTAAGAACCTGGCGTTAGGGTTCGGATAAACACACTAAAGTACTGTTACTATAATTCGGCGAAATAAGTTTTTTCAAGCAGAGAAAATACATTCATGACATGAGCAACCTTGTAGGTGACAAAGAAAGTCAACAGCGCTAATTGCACAAAAGATTGGAACTATTTATAATTATACCTGCGTGTACTTATGTATAGCAGGTAGCAGAAGTCTTCGAGGTAACTTCACACATTCAATATTTCTCTGAACATCTAAATTTTGTCAAAATTGACAATATTCCGCAAATGTTTCCTGACTGTTCTGTTCAACATCATGACTTGGTTGGAGCTCATCAGGTATCAGGAATACTGTTAGTATCTCAAATCAGGAGGGTCCTGATCCAATCAGGACATCTGGCATGCCTATGTCCGATGCTGGATTATTGATTGTATTTTTCAATCTTGTTAACTTCTTAATGATCAACTATTCCATTTCGCCAGAGAGGGGAGCTTTACTCAACAATAATTACTATTTTAAGGCTTTATGACAACTAGATCAGGCTCGAAGGATCATTAAATATTGGGACTGGAATCGCACCTTGGAAACAGTTCAGTTAACCGGCAGTTAGTACTATTTTGCTATTATTCACTTAAAATATCGACTGCCATTAATAAAAGTCAAGTGGCCGATCCCGATTAATATTGTTATATGTACCTATGCGGGTAGCTGGTGGGTATAGTAAGCAACGTAAGCATCCATCAGTACTTGTTACATTCAGTTGCACTTTTTCGCAGATGGTTCCATTAAATTATGTGTTAATCCGGCCAGTGATTATATTCATTTTTAATACATTAAGAATTGAGAGGATCCTGCAAAACCTGGTAATAGTAGTGTCTATGGTAAGAGATGCTATAAAGATTCAGTTCAATTTATTTCCTTGATCCGTGCGCTAAACTTGTTTAAATTCGGGGCATTATTGATTTTCTGTTGCTGCTTGAGAAAATTGAAAATCGTTTGTCTGGAATCCTTTACAGTTAAGTTGGATTTTCAGCGATCTCTCTTTGCTGACTTGGACAAATACTGAACGAGACAGCTGTCACATAGAAAGTCAATGATGGAATCAGAAAATGAGGAGGCTGAAACAGGATGTAGAACTGACGGCAGAGGAAGCAACGACACTCACTATAGTACTTTTATTTACTTAAAGCATCTACGCTATTTTTTCTGCCTACATACATACGACAGTATTCCAATAAATATTTCCTCCATTTTGATCATGAACGAGCATATTATACGCTCCTAAAATATTCATTTCCCTAGTTTGTAGCAACCGTGTACTGTTTTAAGGCTGAAGTTATAAAAGCCTCAAGGAAGTCAGCCAAGACTTTATTCGCCGAAATGCCAAATTCTTATCTCATAGCACCTCATATTTGTCAACATATAGTAGTTACAAAATATGGGATAGGAAATATTCCTTAAAAAACAGAGAATACATTTTTGTATCCCCTTGCCCATTCGTTCCTATCCGTATATGTACATGTTATACTCAAGATGTGCTTATTGTATTATGAAGTCCCTCACTGTCATGTTTCTCCTTCCAAAACAATACGCCTCTGCCATGAAATTATATTTACACCGGAACATTGTCAAGTTTCTGTCCGATTTTTTTCTGTGGGGAAACACAGAAAACGATGAAATAAGGACTTGTATACTGGTTATACTTACTATAGTTTGTAATCCCGGAGTTAATTTTTGTGAGCATTTCTGTGTCATTCGTTGTTGCAAGTCAAATTGCAAGTCCGAATTGTTCCCCGAGAAAAAATCCGGGTAAAGATAAACCCGGAAAAATTGCGAAGTCTAATTTCTGAAAATACGTAAAAAAGGAGTTCGTAATTTGTAACTACATGGACTTTAGTTCATTTCTGTATTATTCGTTGCTGGAAAGTCAGGGCAGACCAGAAAAAATGCATTATATATTATTTATTTAATTAATAATAATTCATTCCTTTAAACACCGAGAAGTTCGTATTTCTTTTTTGTAAGACTCTACAAAAAGTACGTATGTAGTGGACTTTCTCCTTAGTATTCAGGGTAGTCTCGTGATGCCCTCACTATGGCCGAACAAGTAAATAGTGAATCTGGCTTGAAGACTCTTTTCCTGATTCCATAGTTATGCTTGTTGAACAGATTCCCTACCGTGTTTGATGCTTGCATACATATATGTAGGTATATCAGTCATTAATTTCAATTAACGGCTGAGTCAATGGAATAATGTAAGCTCTCCTTAGAATTTTAGCATTATATTAATATTCCTGTAGTTTGATTAGTTATTACCACCTAAGTGAGATCATCCTGAGTTCTCTGATGTATGTATGTGTGGGCTGGCAATGTTGACTATATTTTAAAACGCTTTCGTAGACGTCGCATCCCCCCTTCGTGTAATAAACCACGGCGACAAGAGTCAGTCTGATCATTTTGATAACAAATGATTCGAATTATAACAGCAGGCCTTCCATTATGCATCAGTTTCATATCCAATATATTCATCCCCAACCTTACAATTACATACCACAAGAACCAACAACATATTGACGAGTCTGAATTGAATGCATGTGTTGCTGAAATTATGGAGGAAGGTCTTTCTGAAGAAAGTAGAGAATAACCATGGGTTCCTATTCCATTTATAGGAAACTTATCCAACAAGGTTGCCGGATACCTCCAACGGAAATTTGATTGGAAAATAATATTCTTTCCTTGGCGCAAAGTCAAAACTATCTATGCTTACAAGAGTTAAAGATAAAGAAGGAGAACCACGCTATACATACACAGAATACCCTGTTGTAACTGCGATAGTTTATTATTATGAAACGTACAGACCACTCCAAACGAGTCTGAAAGAACACATGGATCATGTGAGGCTAAAGAATTAAGACAACTCAGCACTAGAGAAATATGTAGCCAATAATGAACATCAAATTGCCTGGAACAGTGCAGTGGGAGTTGCAAAAGAACCCTGATTTGTTTTACGGGTAATTAAGGAAGGTCTCGTAACAGACACCTTAAATTTAATGGACACTAATAAAGATTTTTATTAGATAATATTCAATTTGGAAACCAATAATTGTAAAACTGAAAATTTAAAATCCCAAAAACATTTTAATCAAGAATTAATATTGAAGTTTTTAATATATGTAAATAATTTATTATTGAAAAGTTATTCTTACAAGAAGACCATAACTTAGATCTTTAACTTTCTGTTTAACGCCTGACGATGGCCGTCTTTTTGTAGTTGAAAGTCCGTAAATAAATAAAGCTTTTTGATATTGTATCCAACTAATCCAAAGAAATCCAATCTCCAATATTAATTTTTTTGTTGCCTTTGATATCGCAAAAAAAGAGCCCGCGTAAAGAAATGATGTAGCAATCCACCATACACATTATGAAATGTATAATTTTATTATAAGTTTTATACATTTTATAAAGTTTTTGATTGACTGAGTTTTATGATATAGTAATATATAGAGAACACATGTTATAGTTTGAATTAACAGGGAATTAAATTCAATAACGCCAAGAATTAGCTGGTAAGCAATATGTTTAGGAAATGACAGAATTCAGAAGGAAATAACAAATACAAAATAATCAGTAAGGATATGTACAATATACACAGTAACCACAAAAGATTCTCAAAACTTTCGCCTGTATAAAACAACAAAAATTAAACAGTAGTATTTAATATTTAAGTTAATTGCAACAATAATTATCCAAACTCGTAATAGTAAATTTCACAAATAACAATAAGTAACAAACTAATGTATGAAAAAGAAGGCTTAATTCATCGTTCCATTATGAAGACGCAAACGTAATCTATAGTAATTGATCAAGGAATCAATCCATTGGAATTGATAGTGACACACTATAGCATTTGAAGTACATTCATTTCGTACAACACCTCCTGTGGGGATATGTTCCACTATTGGCAGCAACAAATGAGTGCAACTGGAACTTACGTAACTTACGTCCTCTACAACTTCAAAACTATTAAACTATATATGTATGTACACCGACCTGCGTTATGCAGTATTTACAGTTTTTACCATGATTAAGTTTTATATTTTCCATGTGGAGGGAAAATACTCATAGAAATTATTCTGTGCACAACAATTAATTATTATTGTTACTTTTACCTTTTCCACATAACTGTCCTTATATGTTTCTGCATGAAAGCATACACCTCTCCGAAGACGTAAGTAAACAAATCTACAAAAGCTACAACTACATTGCACTTTATACTTACTTATCTTCGGACAAAATAATTTTCTCAACCACGGTCCTCTACATATTATAATATTACAATTTATCTCATAAATGCGAACAGGAATTCAGAGGACGACTTGACTCAATAATATAGTAAAATTCAGCCACCAGATGCATCATGTAGTCTGCAAAACAATTCGGCAAATAACTATTTACATGTACAAGACAATCAAATATAATTAAATATAATCCCAATCATTTATTTAACTGCATCAAAGGTACTTCAGAATACACTGAATACTACTTGAAAGTTCATAGTAAGAGAAGAACGTTACTATAAACGTAAATTTCATTGGAATTGTTCATTAAAAACGAAGTAATACAATGTTTCTACCTTAAAAAATAGAATACATTACAAATTACAATATATTTTAGAGAAGTCCATGATTTCGCTGTTTTACGTGAAAGGAATTGAACAGATAGCACACAAATAATTAATAAAAACTGATTTTATGTTATACTAACGCAATCATACAGTATGAATAAGTCGAAGTCAAGTATAATATTTTTTGTACTCACGAAAATTTATATAAGTTATTGTTATTGTACAGTTCAAGCATACCAGGATATTTGAAAAAAAAAAGTAAATTAAAACTTTACAAGATGTTGTGGCGGGATTTCACTCCTGGAATTATGCGGCTGTGATTATTATAACCTGTCAAAGCAAACCTAGTAGAAATTAAAATTCCAGCTAATTAAACATGTGCTAACATATGTACCACCAATATATTTAGTAATGTATAACGATGACCACTAAACGCAAAAAAATGTTAACAAACACAGTAAACAATAGTTCAGTTATCGTTACATCTGCTGCAGCGGAGCTAAGTCTAAAATATCTAAATATTGTTTTTGCATATCCAACGAGGACATACTTGATTTCAAAATCTGAATAATTATAACCACTGAAGAAACTATAACAGAAAAGTATAGATATCCATGAAACATGGAACACCTCAAACAAGAAAACAGTTGCAAATAATCAACTGAAATCGAAATAAATGCATCTTCAAGAACATACAGATAGTTAAACATAATATAACTACGTTGAATACTAAACTATTACATATTTCTTAGATGAAAGTCTATTTCTTTTGTAGAGCCAGAATCTAACAGAAATAAATCACTGACTTCCTTCTTTCTTCACAGCATGATATGAGTACAATCAAACGTACACTACAGAGATAGACACATTCTACAATAGTCTTGTTATTGTTGCATATCTTTGACTCATTATTTTGCACACTGTTACATCCCATCGAACATTTGTAAGCTGCAATACAAACTGGTCTTAAACAATAATAAATAAAATGACGATTTATTATACAATTAGATATAAAATAACCACTATCAGTAACCGGAGTACTAGAAAATATGAACAGTGGAACTTTGGGACCTCTTACCGGACCTACGCTCATTATGCTTCATAAGTAATTATATTCTGTATTTTTTAGAATCATTTCGGTCCTCTTTCTTTAGAGGTTTCAAGAGGCCATCCTGGAAACTGTGGAGACACTCCTTGTTGAAGCAGTTCTTTGTAAAACTGAAACTGTTCCATCGTGCCCGGAGACATGCCTAATATTCCCGGAAGAGATACTCCCACAGGGGGCATAAACATGGGTGGGGCTAGTAGTGGTAGAAATGGAGGATCAATTTTGAAAAATGGAGAAGGCATGGCACGGTGACCTAGATGATTATTTCGGTTATGCTGTGAAGAGCCTTGACGGGACTTGTCTCTCGCTTCCCGCTCTCTTTCTCTTTCAAGGCTACTTGGAGGCTTCGTGGAATTTCCTTGAAGATTACTTGGAGCTTGAGGACGGTCTTTGATTCCTGGTATCGAAAATGGATGTTCATTTTTGTGTACCTTGGGAGACTTTTGTGGAGGTTGAAGCCCTGATGAAGTTTGGTTTTTGTGAATACTGAAAGCCGCCAATGGATTTTCGTGGCCGTGTCCCTGATGGTTTTTAGTTTTCATTTCATTCAAGCCATGCAATTTTCCTCCTGATAAATGCGAAGAGGATGCACTACTTGAGGATCGGAAAATGTTTCCGCCTTGGACTGAAGGTGAATGTTTTCCCATCCAAGCAGAAGATTTACTATTATTGCTACTGGATTGGCTATGATTATTGTGATTGTGGTGGACTTTGGTTATGTGTGCCTCCTTGGCAGCTTTATGACCCGGCGCATTTCCAATAGTTGGTGTTGGATTTGATGGAAATAATGTTACTTCTGATGTGAGTCGCAGTCCTAGCTGATTCATAGCATTTGGCGGTGGGAGATCTGCAAGGCTATGGAAGATATTTTTATTTTGTGCGTGACTTGATGACTGGGAAGATTTTGTACTTAGATCCAATAAATCCGTGTCCACAGAACTTCCTTGACTCTTTCCGGAAATCTGATGTTGTTCTGTATGTACTCGTCGTCTTTTCGCACTGCTCAAATCTAAAATGTCACTGGAGCTACTAGTTCCGCCTTGTTCACATATTCGATTTGAAGCTTGCTTTCGTACTAGGATAGGATCTCCATATATCTTTGCCGTTGGAACAAACGGTGATGGTGAGGTAAGCCGTATTGGATGTACTGCATTCTGCATAAACAAATAAAATTGAATGAACATATGCTTACGAAAATACATTGAAATGATTTTTATTTATAACTACAAAATAATGTAACTAAAGCGCATGAGAATCGGATTCATTAAAAATACCCAAAACTATCAACTTTCCCTTTAAGATTTCCGAAAAAGATGCCTGTACATACATACATTGAAATCTTTCAAATTTGCAACAAAAATAAGATATTATTTCCGCTTCCTTCTTCGGTTATTTTCAAGTTTCACACAGATTTCATTCGAAATTAATTGATGAATAATGTTACACTTACATTTGTCTTTTTTCCTTCCAAGTCAACAGGAGTAATACTTAGAACTGGTCTTTCTAATTTGGGCAACTGGTTATGGTTAGTAACTTTTATTAGAGGAGCAACTGGTGGGGATTGAAGCTCCGGTTTAATTCCTGTTTTACTCCCCTTAGATAAGGACTGACGAATGGACGGAGGACCGTAAATATTCTGCATCGACCGGCCCACAAGTCCGTTCCAGCTTCGAGGAATAACTTCCATGTCAGAGGAAGGTGCCCCACGCAATTTAGAACTTTTGTCATTATTGAGGCTGACCAACGGCTCAGTCTTCAACCTTTTCTTACTGTAGAGGTTTTCTTCGTCTGAGACCGAATCGGACTTTTGGATCACAGAAGGACGAATGGGTAGAATTTGTAATGCATTCGATCTTTCCAACTTCTGGGCCAGCTCACTAAGGCCAGGTCCTAATAACTCCACATGGATTTGGCTATCAAGATCTCCTGTAACATCATTTATAACAACCATTAATAACTTACTACTTTCTTTTCGGCAAGTTCTTACTAATAAAATACGACACTCTGACTAATTAGTTTCAATTGCATACGCATAAGTTCAATATAAATTACTGGGCTTATGTTACAAGCTTAAATGAAGCACATAGATAATTATGTACTTATATGTAAACATTAAAGGATACTCCTGAAAAATTATCACGCAGCCATCAACTTAAACGAGAAAGGTGATGGCGTTCATTGAGCAGAATTACTGCTGACTGACCAACCGCAATAAGTTCAGAGAGAATCAGCCATCAAGAGTACAGTTAGCCGCGAGCAGCATTTCCTACCTTTTGCATCCGTGCGTGAAGCCATCCGAGCAGCATGGGAGGAAAGAGCAGAAATCACAGGGAAGTTGAGATTGGCTATTGCAGACGCGTCTATCTGCCCATGATAATTGTTGTGACCTGGTTTCAGGGCCAGATTCTCGTTCCGAAGTCTCCCATTTGCTCCAGTATTATTTGCGTCCGAGATCAGTTTATTGGCTATTTTCTGCATGCTTGAATTCTCAATCCTTACATGTTTGTCTTCCAACTCTATTGATGGTCCCGATCCAATGTGCAAAGCATCTACTGAGACCTTGACTCGCAAAGCATCGTCAGTAATCTTCCAGGGATTTGTAGGCCCATTCAGTAGCTTCTTTGTCTGGATTACATGAGTGTAAGTTAGTACACACATACAAAATCAAAGTATGTATGGAATTAACATTTGTAGAGGATAATGCTTCAAATTGACTAGAATAATTCACTAGGATATTCCAAAAACCCTTTAAAGTAGTAGAACATGGGCGGAGATGGAAATAATTTAATAATGTCTGTAAAATGTTGCATTTGTAATTTTATTATTAAAATGTTCTGCTACCTTATCAGAGCCGTAGCTGCCAGTAGATGATGTCTCAGATTCATTAGACTCCGAGCCCAATGACGGATTCCTACGTCGTCTTCCCTTCTTTGGTTTCCCCTTCAATTTGGGGGCTGCGCCAAACAACAAATATTTACCATGTCAACTTCCTTCTTAATGCATCACATTCTGCGGACTTTGACAGTGGTACCCCACAGTCATCACATAAATTTAGGCACGCACACAGTCCCATCATAATAATTCATTCGGGAGGATGTAACCCTCATAACGGTGATAAACAGTTTCTATTTCTCCATCATTTCCCCCAAAAAAATATTTTTATACAAGTAGGTACTACTAATAGGAAAAGAAAAACAGGGTATCTTGTAAATTTTCCTTGGTAATTATTAAAAGAACAAATAAATACAATATAAAATCCTATAGTCCAAAGGGTGGAGAATTATTATAGATAATAATAAAATGACATACCCAAATGATTACATAAAAGCTCATGATCTTCTAGCTCTGGGTAGTCGAAAACTTCCTTGGCAAAGAGAAGACGACAATTTGGGCCAACATTGAGTCCACCGAGTGCCAAGACCAACGGGTGAGATAGCCAATTACTCAAGTCAGGCGAGCCTTCCAACCGCTTCAGCACTGTTCTCAATCGGATATATCGCTCGTAATTCAAAACAACGATTTTACTTGACCCTGTTAAAAAGTTCAGATTAGAAAATTAGAAATCTTCAATACTTTCAAGACTTCATAAAAGCTGTCACGTTGCCAAGTTTTGTGTTTTTGTTTTGAGTAGTTTCCAATTAGTGGGGGTAATTAAAATACTAGTCAGAGATATGATATGAACAGCCCAAACAGTAATGTCACAATTCCCAAGTAACGTCTTACTGTAATGTTAAAGGCGGACGTTATGTGCTACAAAATTAGCATACCTATAAATAAGTCTTGACATCCGGTAAAAATGATAAGCAAGAAATTTTCAGGAAATAGTTAATCAAACAGGATTGGCTTTAAATGGAAAATATAATTAATTTTTAGGCCGAGTCTGGTTCCTGCCACAGTGAACTCCTTCACGCTTACGTAGACTTATACTGTATTATATACATATGTATATCTGGTTCATACGGAGGATTCGTCAATTCCTTTAATTTTCTATATCGTATAAAGCGAAGGAAAAGAACTCACAACTAATTTATAATTTGATCATTACGGCTTCGTGAATCGATTACTTCATTTCCTCGCAACTTCTTTTCAAAGTCTACGGGTTCTGTGTACGGGGTGTTACATTAACCTTTTATCCCCCGTCCTAGCACATTTCCGCAGGCTTGGTAAAAAAAATCAATAACTAATACACTTTGAAGAGAATCTATTTCTAGATTTTTCAAAATTACAAAAGCATTGACTTTGGAAAACCCATAAGGTCACAGCTCTCAAATGAGTGAAGTAAGTATACATATGTATGTGTTTTCTAGAAATTTTTATTTGACTAAAATGTGGAAATCCATTTTCAAAATAACAATTAAAAATTAATGCTGACGCTGCCTTGACCAGCGCCCTGGCGAAATAATTTCCCCGCCCCAATCAGCACGTTTCCTTCTCTCAAAGAAATATTAACTCCAGTGTTCCAGTTTCCCAGCATTTTTGGGGCTTGCCCTTTCCTCATTACACTTCATTCCCTCAACTTTCTGACACTTTTTGACTCCCTGTACCCAGATTGCTGAGCACAGTTGTCTCTATGATCTACTTTTGAAGCTCATAAAATTGGCTTCAATTTTGCCTCAACACTAATATTTTTTACCTTTTATTTTGGAAATGAAAAATTGAAATAAAGCTTCCCGGCTTGACTCCACTCATTTGACGTGTATGACTCTATAGATTGACCTAGATTCGTGGTTCTTATTTTGAAAAATCTTGAAATAGATTCTCTTTAAAGTGGAGAAACCAAAAATGTACTACCATGTCTGCTCATATGGGTGGCGGGTGTAAGGGAAAGAAAAAGGAAGTGACACACCCTGTACATTCGCCCTTTCCCATTTGAAAACTTTTCTCTCGTCTCTAAAAGTATACACTTTTACTCCTGACTTAAATAGAAAATGTCAGCAGAGTTTTACTTTCCCCATAAATCTATAGCCATTTTCCCCCCCAACGAACCATTTCTTTTCATACCGCAGATCCAGGCAGAATTCAATTTGCAAACAGTTCACATAGAATTTATGTTGAGTACAGAATTTTTGTAATATTTGTAGGGATGGGATTTTTCACTTTCCCCAAAATTCTATACTTACGTATACTTTTACTAGTATATCTTCTTCTTTTTTTTTTTACATAGATACACTTATAGTAACTCCTTCCACCGATCCTCGTGAATCCTTTCTCTCGCCCAAACACATTTTTCTCAACTGTTTCACAATCCTCATAACTTTCATAAAAATCAACACAATATTTTTTCAATTTTTGAACCTAGAAGGCCGTTACAGTCGTGAGCAAATTTTCTTTCACGGGAGTCACCCGAATTGAAGTCAAGAATAACAGTTCCCTTAAAAAATAACATGTACAATGACAGTATTGATTTTGTTCCCTAATAAATTAATTCAACGGGAGGGGAGAGGAAATTATTATGGATATATATTCATAATTATTATAATATATTAAATAGCTGTATGTACGTAAGTGCATCTGTGTAGTCTTGTAAGTACACAGGCTTTGACAAATAATTTTAAATATTTAAACATACAATAATAGCATATATGTACATAATTACATATAGGAAATAAGTAGAAATTGTAAAAATTACCGTGATCCCTAAAATCAACAGTCTCCTTGTCATTTTTGAGGAATTTCTCACTGAGGAAAGCTTTTGATAGAGTTGTATGGGGTGATTTGCAGGAGGCAGATGAAGGAGTTATGTATCCCCAGTCCCAATCCGCCTCATCCACCAGCCATGAAATCAAGTCAGATACCCGTATAATCACTTTGTCCTGGAGGGCTATTACTTCATCCTAGAAAATATTAATAAAACCCAAAGTCACATTATGGTATCATCCCAAATTGCTAAGCATATCTATTCTTATTACTACCATATATGTACCTAGGTATAGATATCTCTACCCTTACATATAATATTTCCAAATTGAAAGACAATTCTGTATGTGTGCCTTGAATATCTATCTTTAACTCTTGTTTAGCCCATCCCAAGGATGGGGGAAACAATTGAAATATGACGAAGCCAAGTGAGGTTTTTGTCCCACAAAATAAGTTTACATATGGAGACGTACTCACACACATATAGATACATATGTAGACGTAAGAGTGGATGTCTTAGCATTCATGCTGCTCATTTTATTCATATCAAAGGTTCAATCTCTCCTCGTATATTTTAAAAACAACATATGTAGATACATATAACAGTCCTCCACCACTCTGACTGAGTCATGTGTATGATATGATAGATGCAATGCAGTAGAATTTTTTTTTATCCTAACCTTTTCATTTTTTACAGCTTTACACCAAGCAAAGTACGTAAGATGGAAATGTACTGACTGATGTCATAAAATTTATTGGTGTCAGTTTGTTTACATTTGGGAACTGAATCTTGAAGGAAATACATGCACCTTATCCAAATCCCTCTTGCATGCAATAATAAGTTATACAATACAAAAAATTCTAATAAATTGTAAGCATGAAGTATCATGTTAATTCATTTTTTTTAAATAATAAAATAATTCCAATTCACACACACACACACACACACACACACAAGGACAAAGTTGAAGATTCACAGCTTAGAATTGGGAAATACAGCTTTATTTAACTTGATCCCAGAGAAAATAATAATACATCAAATGTTGACAAGACTGAGCTGAATTACTTTGACATTCATACTATATAGATACGTATATACGTAGATACGTGTCAGGAAATATTCAGATTGCAAAAATTCCGGGGTCTTTCAACGGCGGTGCTATTATTTTTAAAAACTGTATTTTCAATACCCCTGAATATCTCTGATAACAGCTGATACTAAGGGAAATTTGTGAGTTGCCAAAAAAAAATCAATATTTTTAAAGAGAATTGTCAACAGCTTGTTCCCTTACAGACCCCAAAAATCCCCACCCACGGACAGAGACTCAAACCTACAAAATAACACTATCAGTATTGTGCATTGTAATAAAATTCTGGATTTTGCAGTAGTTCCCATTCATTAGCTTTGTAAATATTCCACCAAATTATTCTGCTTGGATAAAAGTCGGGATGATATGATGCATAGTGTGGAGAGGGAAGGGTATGGGCATATAGAGGTTCATTCCATGTAACCTGCTTCTATGTTCATTACAAATCTTGGGCGCGTCGAAAACTGTCATGCCAAAAGGTTAATGGTACATACAAAGCAATGGGGCAAGGAAAATATCTATTCATCTCCTATCTGCATTCCCAGTATATTTTCCTAATGCTATTTGACTTCCAAAAAGGAGAGTAAGGATTGAAGATGGTCACAGAATAATAATAATTCCAATATCAACAAGAGGTCAAAGTTCATACAAGTTTGATTCCCTTCACAAGTGAAACTTTCAAATTTTATTTTTTTATCATAGTACTCCCAAGCTACCTTTTGATTGGAGTTTGTGTTACATTCTAAAATTATCTCACCCTCTATGGTGGTAATTAAGCTGAGTTCAAATAATTGAAGACCAAATAGATGTAAAACATCCAAAATCCAAGCTTAACTCATTTCGGTATTTAAAAAATATCCTTATCAGATCTTTACAAAATGTTATATGAGATTACGTATGTATGTATCTACATATGTATATAGGTGACTATGGACTTATACTCAGGGGGATTTCGTCGCCGGATTCCTTTCCGCTCGTTTGTTCGGGAACTTTGTGGAATACTTTTTATTATTAATTCCTGTTACTCCACTCTTGTAACAACTTTAGTCTCTCTGTGACTACTATAAATAGAATTTCTTATCCTTTAATACGATGAAGATTACTGTTCTGAGCTACTCATAAAATATGTACTAATTTCCTTCCCCATAGTCCCATCCTCACAAATAATTATTATTTATTAGCATGTGCTCCCTTCATATGTACGCTAAATTGACAAGGCTCATATTGGAAAGCAAATAAATCCAAGTGTCAGTGGGAAAGTTTTGTTCGATCGATTTCCTTTGCTTTCTTACTTTATATCTCCACACATACCCTCACACGCACACACACACACCTCTCTCTCTCTCTCTTAGGTACACTCAACGTGAACTTTCTTCGGGAAATAATGAGGAGACACAAAACCTATGTAGAACACAATCAGAGAGGAAAAGTGCTGAAGTCTATAGAAAAATGATTCAATGTCAAAAAAAAAAAAAAAACATACACACCAAAATGTAATGAGATTTCTCTTGAGCAATTTCCCAACCAATTTTTTAATGGGATCTGAAAAGTTTGGGATTTTATCTTCCAACATCAGGATTTTGCGTAACTTTTGTCGTAAATTTTCGGAACTCCTCTGCAATTATAATAACTATATCCCTGTATTACAATTTTAATTTCTACATTCTTGGGAAATAATAAAGGAGACTGTCTGGGATGGAGGGCTCAGGTGGGACGACGATCCACATAATTGTCCCATCACTTTTCCAGAATTGCTATAAAATTCTCGCAAATTTCCCTTGAAATCCTTTCGAAAAACCCTAAAAAACGCACATCAATAATAGCGTTGTTGACAAAATGGCTATAAACTGCTGAATACAAGCAATTCGTTCCTGAGATGTCATTACGTGCTTGAGAATGAAGTGAGCCTATAGTCCTGCTCTCATGTCCTATATCCATATCTATATAGTAGTCATACCAGTACAGGAGATATAAATAAAGTCAGCTTTAGAAGAATCGTTCAGAAAATTAGATAGCCATTTTTGTTCCCCTAACTTTTCCGGAGGTTCGATGGTGCCTGAAGGAAGTGAAGCTCAAAGGGCACAAAAATACGGTGGATTTCATGTTTTCCGAGCTGTGGTCCGAAAGGAGAAAGGAAGATTTACTGCGACGCCTAAAACTTACGAGGAAATTATGTGCAAACCTAAATGACATGGTAGAAGTTCCGTGCCTACTTGAATATGATATCCTGGATAATATTATACAGAATGGACCGCTTCCTTCCTCCTCATTTCTAGTACGGCACACTACTGTTTCTCTTCTCTCAGTCAGAGTCAATAGAATGAAGGGAGAAAAAAAAAATAGGATGCGTAAGTTCCTAACTGGTCCTAAGTGCTACACTTTCACTCCATACATTTCATATGGATACCCAACATGCCTCCATACACACACACACACACACCCCTTTTTCGCTTATAGCACTGAGCCTAATACACACACTAATCCCCGACACTACTAGGGATAGGAACAACAGCCATATATAAGAATGACAGGTCTTCTAATGTCAGGTATAGCCCCTATCAACTTACGGGTGCGTTCACATCAGTAATGTGCATAGGAGTATTATTACATGATTTGAAACGGAATGTTTGACACACGTGATTTCACTCCTACTTTTCCAGTTTTAGTAGCCTTCTGTATTCTTTATAGTGTAAAATGCGCGCGTGTGTGTAGAGCGTAGTCCCTTTTGCCTCATACTTTTCCCTACTGCACCGTTAAGTTATGTACTAGAATTATTCCAGACCAGGTAAGCTATAGCTAGCACTTGACTGGAGAGAATGTGGAGGAAATATCCAGTCTCTAGAAATCATGCTATTTTTCAATCCTACAAACGACAATCCAAGCAACAAAAAAAAAAATTGCACGGTGGATCGATACTTAAAGCGATTATAGTATATAGTGGAAGCTCTAGAGTGGGTAGAAACCTCAAATCAAACTATACGTTGCTCACAAAAGAAAATTGCTTATTCGGAAAATTCCTACCTGCATGACACTTTGTTTACATTTTAAGATCAACGACGCTCCACTAGCACCCCTCATAACTCCTATTTTGAATCCTGGGTCAAAACTTAATGAATTATTGACTCCAGCCCAGTTGCAGTGAGTAGTAGTGTGTACAAAAATATTTATAGAAAATAATTCATCATTAGCTAAACTATTTGCTCGAATCAATATATCACTGAGGAGAGAGAGAGAGAGAGGCTCCCTCAAATCAATACCTATTACTGAGTAATAAGTCACAAAACTGGTTTTATTGTCCCATCATATTTTCATTTCCGTGCTCACATTTCCCTCCTCTCAAATCCAGTCCGGAGTAAGGAACATGAAGACGGGAATATGCTTGGATGAATAAATACAAGACACATCTATAGATATATTTATATGTGTACCTACAAATGAACACCCATAAATATAAGTATTACACTTGTAACTAACTATAAGACTGTAATATTTGTAATAATTCCCGAGGTGGGTTTACGAAGTAGACACGCACTGGTGTCAAACATATTTTTATTTCCTGGAATTCTCACTATTTTTGAGCAGAGATTACGAAACTATAGTACATAAAAATAGTATGACCTTTCCTCCCAGGATTTTCCTCATGATTCGAAAACATATTCCAGGGAAAGGGGCTAAAAATAGAGGAGAGGATGTACTCTAAAAGAAACGGATGCATGCCCACAATTTAAAATTTAATCCGTGCTTAGATGTAATCAATTCTTCCCATCAGAAACATGCACCCCTATAAGTCATCCCCACAGACCATGTGCATAATGTAGGGCTATTGATTTTAACTACTTAATTCTTCCCCATCATGAAAATATGCGATTCAAAATGAGTACTGTCAATCTTGTCAACACAATATTTCTTCCTACTTTGTCACGGAAATTTCTGAAGAAAGTTTCTACAGATAATTATGATTACATGTGGGTTACTACATTCTGTAGTTACATAGGGAAAAAACTTCCTTTCAAAAGCATTTTCAATTAAACTGCATGTGAATTTAAATCCACTCTATGGGTAGATACTTCATATAGTTAAAACCAGTATGTGAATTAAGCTTCCAAAATACTATTTATTGAAGTAAGGAGCAATTGCTTACATATAAGCATGCTTCCCATCTTCCTGCATATAATTAATAATTGAAGATCTGAACCATGCCATGGCGAGACAAAGTTCCGTGGCAGAGCGCAGGGAATAATACAAAAAAAAAGAGAATAATTCATGAAGGAAGTCTCTCTATTGACGTAATTAATTCTGCAGTAGCACATTCCACCATTTTAACTTAATATGCCTCATAATGTTTACTCTTTTTTTTTTAATCTTTTTTATATGATTTTTTTAAACTTGCGAACATATTCCAAGGAAAAATGCTTGATCATTTCAAGACCAACACTTGAGCTGTACAAAATAAAAAAAATTACAATGCGCATGCATCAAAAACACTCGGATTTTACCGTAAGTTCAAAATTATCACTTTAAGAAATTCTCTTATATCTCTGGAAGTCTGGAAATACCGAGCTGTAGCCATAACTGAAGAGGAGCGTTAATAAAAAAATGTATTCCTCCTCCTCCCTAAATATAACTCCTATATTAAAAATATGAGGGCACATAAACAAAATCCAGTGCATAGTTCCCTGACAGTTTTTGCAACATCAGCTTTATTTTCCAGATCTAATGAAGGCAATAATAACCTTCACTGCTGTCTGATACTAAATGAAATACAAGTGAAACTCTAACTCTATGACTACACTGTACTATGTACTTCACTAAATGAATAAAACCTTTTATAATACTATTGGGACAAACACCCTGCAAGTAATAGATATGTACAGTTAAATGCCCATGGCATAATATACATACCTACATACGTGTGTAATCAGAAAACTGGATTTAGGATAACTGCAAAATTATTATTGAGTATTTAAAGTCAAGCCAGGGGTTTTTACCTCTCCGACTCCCTCTTGTCTTATGAATGTAATAAAATAATCGTATACATATGTGTGACATTAAATATAAGAAGATGCATAATTACATTTATTATTTCCTCTTAGTTAGCTTCACTTTAAAAAATCGGCCTGGCGTAGCTATGTATGTACTTATATGTATCTAATTATATGTATAATAGATACGTGGATGTGCGAATGGACTTTATTATGGGCAAACCATGACTGACTGAGCTGTGTGCATGGGAAGAATTAAATTAAATTTATTGATATTTTCAGACTGTTATCGTTGGAGACTATCCCTCAACGAAGTTTTCCACATTTTTCTTACAAATCAATTACTCTAACGAGCTTTTAAACCTTTTTAATGTCTAAAACTTTTTCTTTCCATGTCAACTTTACGAGGAGCTTGATCGTCCACAGATTCATACCTTTTTTTTTTATGAAGTCGTCAACTCCTATATCCCGCATCCACAAGAACTTGTGAATAGTTTCCCCCATTAAAATTAATTAAAATTCTACCCAAAAGCCCTTATTATTCAGGACTCTAAATCTGAATGGAGTTCTAATATTTTAGAGACTCTTTTCCAACCAGACACAGAGAGTTCTCCCACCACAACAAGTCACCCATTTCGTCTCAGAGAATGCTGTGTCAGTGGAGGAAGGAGGCTTTCAAATCCATAAATACTCGTCGCTTTAAAGACCACTAAAATCAAATGTTTACAAAGTAGAAAGGGAGGTAATCTGCGAGGCAGCGCAAGAGAGAAGATAAATCCTGTGTCAACATAAAATATACACAGACGTGGAACAAAGCAATCGAAACATCTAAAGAAAAGAAAATTGAAAAAAAAACAGGATTGGTGCATATTCCTACCATTCCTCCCTTCTTTTAAATTCTCTGTAAGTAACCGAAAAGTAATAAAAGATGTTATCGACGAAAGGATGGCTGATAAAATAAACTCAAACGTCAATCCCGAGTGGGTGTACATGCACAATATCCATAGTCAAACATAGGATATTTCTCCGTTCCCTTGGCCTTGGTTAGATATGTGTACATATGTATATAGTATGTATACCCCATGATTTGTAACCATTCCCCACACACTACACTTAATAGAGTTAGACATGAGGATAATTATTTACTTCCTATTACAGTCCCTGATTAGGAAACATGGATGTACAAAAATTCAATTCTGTCGGAGTAAGGACAAAATTGATCATAGCCAATGAAATGAGGTTGGAGTGAACTCCTGGAACTGACGTTTCCATTTCATAAGAGTTGAAAATCGATTAAGATTATATCCGGGTTCGAACATGTCCAAACCCTAGTTATTTTTTAATGCTTTCCTACATAAGTGACGGGGAAAACATTTGTAAACAAACCATGGGCTTTAAAACTCCATGGAGATTTAAAAACCAGAAATGAGCCTAAAGACAGAGATATGAAGAAAGAAAGAGAGAGAGAGATGAGATGAAACGAAGGAAGACACGTATGCATCCAACCTGACATTCAACTCAACTCCAACAAGCCTAAAATCAAAAGTAGGACTTACTACACCCCTACTGCACATCATCCTACAAATATACACAAGGATATAGGGGAAATGCAAGTTGTAAAAAGAAATCTATTCTCTAGAGTCTGCAATGGAAAATCATTTGATCGCTTTGTCATTTTCCTTTATTTCCTCCCTTGTCGTCATCCACTGTAAGTTTCTGCCAAAAACGTCCTAGTATAAGCCAACGAAACAAGGCTCACATTATCGATTAAGGTGAATGTGACAACAGACTGTGAGAGAGAGAGAGAGAGAAAGAGAGAGAGAGAAACAGAAGAAGAGTATTACTTTTTTTTAACCTAATAACCCAGCATTTGAAACGTCCCAAGTCAGTACTATTGAAAGTCAGAGTTCGTCAACCAAATAAAAGGTAAGTGTAGGAGCATCATTTCATTTTTTCCCTTTTTGCACATACACACACTTTCACACAGACACAAACACACAACAATACCTATAGCTATCCTTCCAATGACATAAACACACACACACACACTCTTGAACAAACACAGATGGACAAATATTATCTTGACCTATAGGTATATCTAGCCGTATACATATACAATGCATGTACATGCACCTAATGTCATGTTCTCAGAACTTACAATCCAATTGGAAGGAGTATCACAATATCATTTCCGCTTCATGCACACGTAACTAACCGGAGGATTACGTCAAAGAAACTAGCACATTTTATCCAACCAAGCACTCAAAAGATACAAATTTCCCCGCTTTACAACAATAATACAACTCACGCTAAAAAGAAAATCCCATCCTGTATCAATATACAATTATCTACACTTATATATCTCTATGCATACACTCATCTAATAGAATTCCTCATGGATTTATGTACATATGTCTCCCAGTATCCTCATTACCCCTGCCAAATTACACAAAAAGCACACCAAAAAAGAAGATCTGTCTTTAACTTTATAAGGCGGGGCACCAGAGACTGATAGTCTGTCAAGGATGTCATATTACGGATAAGTTCATAACTTTTAATTTGTTTTACTAAATTAAATCAGCCATTGTTTATCTGTTTTGGCACGATTCATAAATACGGTATTTTTACAAATATGTATGTCCTTCAAGCTAATTTCAAAAGATTGATCATATTTCCTGTAATCATTACATACTCCGTTATGTGCATGCTCATTTTGACTGTACCGTAGATTCCTCAAACTCCGGGGGCAGACAGATACGAGAAAGATAATAATTATTATTATTACTAGGTACAGTTATTCCAAACAGAGTAAGAGAATCATGTAAGGGAGATTTTTGTTTACACATAATTATGTAAGCTCAAGGTAATGCAGAGATATGCTGATATAAGGAATACTTTGAAGTCATATGAAACCCAATCCTCCTGATCCCAGGGAGAGTCAAAACACAAATAATGATACAAAATAATAATTAATTTACAGGGAGTTTGAAAAAGGATATTGCTCAGGATGAGACGGTAGGAAATAACAAGCGTGCCCCACTCCGTGGATTCGTTACAGTGGAAACCCGAGATACATAAGAATTTAATAAGGGAGAAAAGAGGAGGAATTTTAATTCCGTACTCCTCCTCTACATGAGAGAGACAGAGGGAGAGAGAGACAAATAAAAATTGGTTTGGAGACTCTTGGGGGATAATTGCTGAAGGGAGAATTGAGGATGATCATTCACAGAATGTATTAATTTCCAGTTGAGTCATTAGTCATACGACGAGCTTTAATAATTACAAATTACATCATTAATACTGCCAGACATTCCCAGCATGCTCACAAGCAGGCTCTTCCTTCAGAAGCCTCCATACAAATAAGATGAATTCGTGGGATATCAAATTATAAGTAATTACTACTGAAATGTCAAATCTTAGGAAACTTAATTAAACAGTAAGTGTTTATCGACTTTCACTGTACCGAATCAAATTTTCTCTAATACGGAACCAAAAGTCTCCTTAATTTTCCCCGAAGGATCGTGGTAAATTAATCAAAATTGACATCAGCAGCACAACCCACAAAAAAAAAACCTTTCCACCACAGTGAATGTTTTATTGACTGTAAGTTGATATACATCCTCTGAAATAATCAACACGCGAACTTACTTTCAGCAGTCGGAAGATATGCATTTGAGCTCAAATGTTCATGTATTTATACATAGATACAGTAGTTGAATTCCCGCAAAAAGGAGGAAGACGAAACGTGTGTGTTCTGTATCTGGATACAGCAACACAAACGGAAAAACAAGATTTATTGATTTTCAAACGAGTCACAAATCTCAAAGTGTAGCGGATGGTTCCAAGTGGGTGTATGTGTCTGTGTCTGTGTGTGTCCCTCTGATATTTTCCTCTGAGAGTATTTATAGATATACATATCCACATATGTATATATATACATATGTATATATATATATATATATGCATATATCTAGCACACATTAGACTTCCAGTACAATTCCAGGAAATGTACTTAAAAGCTCGAATGACACAGCAAATTAAACTTTACATATTGCTACAAGGTAAAAAAAAAATGGAGAAATCCTCTGAAATCATGGGGAATGGGAGGAGATCTAAAGTATATAAATACATACATATATCCCCATAAGCCAGGAAAGTTCCAAGAAAGTCAAAGTTTGTAACCCCTGCGTGCTTCCCACCCACATTACACACACTTATACACAAAAATACATATGATTTTATATTACACTAAGTTGGAGCCGACACACGGGAGTAGTGAATCCAATTCAATTACTTTCAACGGGGACTGGAGGAAAGAAAACTGCCAAAGTAAAAATAAAAATAGGTGGATATAGGTCCATACTTATACATACAGGGATACATGTACATGCGGGCGGAGAGCTATAAATATAAATACTAAATGACATTTAATTACACTTGCATTCAATCGGAAAGATTTATAAAAAAAAACAGCCTTCCGGATCCAACGCAATTACGGTATTAAATCAACTTATTCTAATGTGTAGTCCATACATATCCACAAAAAAAATAAAAAATACAAAAAATACTCCCATATGTCCTGTAGTATTTCAACAGGATCAAAGGGCTGTACTCTCACTTTAAGCCTCACTTCATCCAACGACACTTTAGCCTCTCCTGTCGTATAGATATACATACATATTTAATCGTGTATCCATTCAGGAGCCTCAAACGGAAACACTACTACTGTACCTTTGGAATTTTTATGGATAGAACTTTCGATTGGAGTCTAACTCCACGGAAAACAACAAGTATTTTCCACAGCTCTACACGACTTTGTTTTTCCTTTGTTGAAACTTATTTACAAAATATTCCATCACAATATTCCCATGCATAGGAGATCCCATAGACCCTTCCACCATTTACAATGTTCTCACAAACTAATTGAAAGTTTAATACAATAAGGGAGAGCTGGACAGGAATGTTAATTAGTTTCTTCCAAGCAAAAATATTATTCCGAAAATGAAGGAGTATCAAAGTGCAATTAAAAACTATTTGTTCAGTTTTGAGTTGATAAGATATGTACATATCTAAAATAATAATTATTATTATTACAGAAAATTCAATAAAGAAGTAATAAGTCAATTAGATAAGTTAGAAGCTCGTACCAACTAGCGTCAAGTACACGTACATACATATGTACGTATATCCCTTCCAAGTCATTTCATACACCATACCATACAAATAAATGTACATAATTACGTAATTCAAATGACATACGAAGGATTCCATTAGTATTTATAAGGTAAGGAGTCATCGGAAAAAAATCGAGACAAAAAAGCCCTGAGGTTTCCAAAGAGCCAAGAGCCAACCCAGCCAAGGAAGGATAGATACTGGAATTTGAGAAACTAAATTGAGCAATATGGAATTTTATATAACTCTACGTCTATGGGAATTGACTACGTGTCCGATGCAAATGCTGAGTCTTCATTTGCATAAAAGCTCTGTATAACTCTCTGTATAAGTCAATCAATATATTGTCCTCTTTAATTTTCCAATCTTTTACAGAAAGGACAGCTCAACTGTCCCGACACGAAATTCTATTTTCAGAGCTCCATGAAAATAATGGGGGGAAGTCTACAGACAGATATACATATCCGTATGATCTATTCCTCACCACTGCTGGAAGGACTACGGCACTAATGGAAAGGGTGCCGGGGCTTTGTATCATGGATTTCCCTGTATTTTTCAAACTATAATGGATGCTCCCGATTTGCCAGTGCATGCCAAAGTGTGTACAAGGGGATTCATCTAAACCATTCCAGGAACGAAATGTGACACAATAGGAACGAAATGATCATTTCCTATATACTAATGCCTTCTCTATTTGAATCCTCCTTCATGCATGTATAGACAAGTAAGTTGGGACTATTTTTTGGACCAAAAGAAGAGGAAGAAGAAGAAGAAGAAAAAAATATCAACGGGGAAACGTTCCTACACGCCGCCGAACATATAATTCGCTCACGTATTACTTCCCTCTTTTCAATTTTTCCCCTGTCTCCGCACTTGTTTATCTGGAAAAGCTCCTACATTCTTTATTGTCACTATATAGTTCTTCGGTTTCAATAAAAAAAAATTGGTCTTATTTGAATTCTCGTATGCCTTGAGTGAGCTCAGACTTGAACCTGACATGTTTTAAACTTCCCCAACCCATCCACTATCTCCTTAATCCTCTCCAGAATCAGCCACTTCCATTTTGAGTCCAAGGACAATTTATAAATCAAACCCATGGACCCTATGTAATAAAAATCAATGGAAAGAATAATCCTGACAAAATCCATAGTAATTATATCAAATTTCCGAGCAAAACATTCAGACAGAGGAAATAAAATTTCCATATAGTAAGATAAAGAATTAAAAAATAATTGGACAATATGTCAAGTGAAATAAATTTCGGATTAATTTATTATGAAATACAAATAGTTGAAAATCTCCTTCAACTTGGTTCCTTACTTGTGGGAGCGATTTCCCTAATAGGATAAAACTCATTGTCTGGGCTAACAATTAAAGGCGTTAGAGTAGACCCATACATACATAATTATGTACACATGTAGTTGTAGTTACACACATCCACAGGATTGTCTCTGCCAATGTATATTTCCCAGATGTAGTGTGTGAGGATAAGGAGGATGATAAGCCGGAAACTCTTACTGCCTCCAGCTAGATTTCTTATCACATTTGTGGGCTCAGAAGGAGCAAAGCCTAGTCTCCGTCACTGATTGTGAGAAAAGTTTCAAGTCTATATGGGCATTTTCCCTACCTTACATAACACCCCCAACTCTCACACAACAACATCTTGGGGTTCAGCAAAAATTATAAAAGGAGACATTAAGTACTATATAGGACTACCCTACGTCAAAACTTAGCTCAATGCAGGCTCTGGGAACAATATCTAGTAGGGAAGGATAGGGAAGGGAAAGTTCTAGGTAAGGTATCACTAGGTAAAGGATACACTCGTAGTAAGTACAGTGGTAGAAGTAGAAGTAGGAGTCACGGGAACATTCATCTGATCTGTGTCCACACAACCTATATTGAGTCCAGGTATGAAGCAAGCAAGTATCTACCTACTGTATAAGTACATACACAAGGATAACCAGCAGCTTGTGTAGGACCCATCATTAGCTTAAAATGCACGGCTGTATTGGGACACCCTCCCAAACTTATCCGTACATAATATATTATACTCCGAGAGTGTATAGGCTCTCCGACTCAGGCCACATATTCTGGAAGACGTCTACATACACTCTCAAAAATGACGCTAGTATTATAAATGTTGGAGGAAGGTGGAAGACTGTGAAAGGACACCTTTTACAATGCCCAGTAATAATACATAATCATAACAGGTAGAAATAGCCTTCCCACACAGACTTAGTTATAACATAGGATTTTAGTTGCTCTTCATTTAACCTCATGAGGAATGCTACACACAAACTCACACACACACACAGGGATGCTCCTCATGCATGTACCTACCTATATGTAGACAATAAACCAGAAAATTCATTTTACATTAAATGTCAGACAGCCACCACAGAGCCAACGTGTTGAGACAATGATTACTTTTTTTTTCTCCCCTGACGGACAGTAGATACCACCAAACCCTGACGAAACAAAAGCCAATAATATTGATATATAAACTTTGCGTGTCCATCTGCATCATTTATTCCTTCCTACCCACAGTAGGGATTACAAACTTGCATGCCCATAGATATGTCCTATAATAATGGACATCCGTACAATTACATACGTACATACATATTATACATAGATCCGTGCATAGATAGATATCTTAGATATCTACAAATACATATGTGTATGCTTACTTATACATATATCTATCTATAAATCCATGGCTTTACGCTTTCACTAATAGCCTCCCGTGCTAGCACCTGATTTAGAGTGAACTTACTCGTGCCCGTATGTATGTATCTCCTACTATATTTTTTATAAGAGGCAGAACAATGAAGATTGACAGATTAATTAATACCTTGGTTTAAGAATGTTAAAGCATTTTAATGGTGGATGTGGATGTGCCTGCATCCTACAGGATGATTCCACAAAGATTCAATTGACTTTAAACGAGGAGGTTTCGGATACTAAATCAAATGTTGCAAGTACAGAAAAACGTCGTTTCTTTTCCTGACGAATAAAATATTTACCAAAAATTAAATAGATACAGTGACACACATGTGAAGAGGGAAAATTTCCATGCAAGTTAAATACACAGTGTTGTCACTTGTTACATCATGCATGAATTGCATGGTAAACACTCAAACTAAATATATATACTTTACAAAATGGAGATAATCGAATGAACAAATAATATTCAAGAGAGGAGAGAGAGAGAGAGAGAGAGAGATGTGAGTAATTTTCTTTGTATTCTCACTTTAATCCCGTCAAGGTTTTTGTGGCTTGGTACGCTTGCATAGTAATTACACAGGATCAGGGTTGTCCTTGAAACTGAGTCCAGCCACACTGGTTAGAATGGGGTTTCCACAATACAGTAGTGGCTTCAATATAACACCTATAATGCACTTCCCAACTCAATTCTGAATTCCAAAATCCCTAATTATTTCCAAGTATTTAAGTAATGATTAAGATCAGGAATTACTTACAGGAGAATGCAAAATTCCATACCCATTTACATACTTACATAGATTCATAGTTCCCATTTCCCCCTTTGTAAAACAATACAGAGATTCCCCTCTCTGCAGAGATCTAAACTTCCATTGCTACACATGGAAGTATGTACATCCATACTATCTGTACCTACACGTCTCCTCATAAAATATGCAATTGAAGGAAAAAATTAAGTACCTATTACAGGTACACCGAGAGTTTCTTTCATACATGGAACTATAGTAAAAGAATAATAAAAAAAAAGGAAATAATTAGGAAAAAATATACTTCTGCCGCAGAAAATAGTAGGAGGCGTATATTATACATGAAAGGAGAAAAATTTCCCAGAAAATAAGTTGGGGAAGGCGTAGGTATATCTACGTATATTGCGATGCGCAGAGTGAGCCTTATAAATAATTACATTATTCAAAGCAAATTCTATAGAGCTAAATCAGCAGAGGGAAGTTCTGCATAAAGTTTTAGGAACATCCAGAACTGCACAATTTCTTCCCTCCATCCCATACATACGAACACTTGATGACTATCAACACACACAGTGTAGGTAAGTATACTTATGTGTATGGTCCCAGGACTACGTGTGCCTTGTACAAACAGTAAACACGAGAACACAAACAGCACGACTTAGCTTAAGTGTCCACAACAAATTGTAAATGCTATTTTAAATGCACCCAGTTAATTCACATTCATAATATATAATTATTACAGAGCTTCGTATAGTTCCTACATGCATAGAGCTGAGCCTATAAGAGAAGATACGAGACAGCCACATACTTTACACTCTCAACTCCCTATCTACTTCAATACTATGTAATTATTTCATATAATCCCACAAACTGAGACTTTAAAAACACTTCCAGTCAATTCTACCCACTGGATTTGATCTACCCACTAGGTGTACATATCTCATCTCAGATACCTGATACATCCATAATATGACATATGTATTTTAATCATCCAGCTTGGCTCACAGGAGTCATCCCAAAAAATCATAAGGGTTTGACCCCCTGGCGCCGCGCAATGCGCTCTGCCCTCACCCTCCTCCCTAAAGAGAATTATTACTACTTTAATAATACTGCTATATGATGGAATAGGACGTAGTATTTGTATGATCCGTCGCATATTTATCAGTATAAGCTAATTTTTCCTGAGATTTTTTTTTTAAAGCTTTCCTAAACTTCGTGGACACAAATGGAGGACAGTGTGAATGAGATTGGCAAATATATGGGAAACAATGACTGCAACCTCTCTCCCCTCGTCAAGGAAAACCCCTTCCATATAAACCCCCGTCATGAATTAAATAGTAATAATTATGTATAATGTACATACATACGAGGGAGCTCTTTCACAGAGAACACTTGAAACTCCCGAGTACTAAATGGAATAAATAAAGCCTCTATGTCCCTCCTAATATCAGCCTGGACAAACGATCATTGAAGGAAACCACTGAGCCATTTAATACCATTTTATGTGCCATTTTGATTATTTCAAAATCATCCGGACCTCATGAATACACCCTTATGTCAGATACATATAATAATTATTATTCCATCCCAAATCTAACAAGTAAGGAGCAATGGACTCAATAAATGTCTGCACACAAAGGTATACATAGGTATACTGAACCATAAGAACTGTAAGAACAGCGATTTCATGCCTTCCATGGTTAAACATAGAGAAGTTATTCCTCGTCAAAAGTAAACTTCAGCTATTAGGCAAGAAGACGCTCAATATAAGGAGCACACACACACACACACATACACACAAATACACACACTGTAAATAAGTAGTGCGTACAGGGATACATAAGGAGGAACCGGCGCTGCGTACTATCCACTTGACTGACTGATAGAACAACAACAGTTTCTGAATTTTATGATGTGTGCAGAGAAGGCAGGGAACAACTATAGCACTGCAAAGCTGAGGCTTGCTGTAATAAAATATATTGCGGACCATAATAAACCCTTTCATTCCTTGCTAAATGACAAAATAAAATTTCCCTTCTACCAAAACATTACAAAGTTGTATTTGGAGGAGTTACACTACAGTTTTTTTTTTGGAGCTGACGGAGTAGAACTTCAAACCCAACACACCCTAAGCACACAGTAGGTCTACAGGGTTGTCACTACAAATCTAATTGAATTAACCAAAATATATTTCATGTTCCCATCAAAATCCAGTAATGTCCCTGATCCCGAAGAAATTCTGAGATAATAAAATTATAAGGGCCACCATAGTATCCCTTGTAGGACTACATACCCCATGACACTCCCAATGGGATGCTGTGGAGACGTCCAAAGGTCAGAGGTTCTTAATTTTTACAGAACTGTCGACATCATGACATATGAAAAATAATCCGGGGGAAAACGTCCTACCAACTGATAATGAGGACACAATCATTAATCTTTACAATAATAATTATTATCCCTTATGTAGAGCCTGACGGGGGAGCGGGAAACGTTTGATGACACCCTCTACAGTACAGTCTCTCTCATAAACAGTTTCCACTACAAGCATAAATAGCTATATACGTTTATACGTATCTACATGTATAGGTGTGGTGGACGGACAAATATCATGCTGTTCGGGGAATACAAAAATAACATTAGATCTAAAATATGGTTCTTCGGGGGATGGTCACACCAACAACGGGTTGGAGACGAAGGCCCGTAGTAAATATACATATGTACATGTTGGTCACGGGTGAAAACCTTCGAGACCAAAATAAATAAAATACAAAAAAAAAAAAAAATACAGAAAAATATACATAGATACATAATTACATGGATCTCAAATTGTTGTTTATTCATGGTTTCCACGGGCCTACAATTAGTCCTTTGAATTCTTTCCTGGACCCTGGACCTTCCGACAATATTACTATACATCGTAAACTTAGCCTCATATACTTATCTATACTCCAGAAGCAAATTCCCAAAAATCATCCATACAATGTCCTCTATATCAACTACAGTCGGCAAAAATAATGAACCAATAATATCCACTAATGCACAAATAAATTACCCTCCCTCAAAAACCTCCATACGTGAGTCTATTTGTGTTCGGACTAAATTCCAAGACCCAAGACTCTATCTGCCCCTAAACGATCCCAACCACCGCATGCTATAATGACATTAACTAAGATACTTGAAATCATGGAGATGATAATAAGTAAGAAATATCCTGGTCAGAATCTGAACCGCCCGATGCATATTAGTAATGGAATTTAATTGACGCAATTAAGTTTAAAAAAAAAAAAAACAACACCAGGAAAAATCATTACGACAAATTGCGCAATGATTCTGGAAACTATGATTACATAATCTATTGTTTTACATTCGTAGTAATCCGCATATAATGCAGGAATTATGCAGTGCTCCAGCTCCAGAAATAAAATAAAAAATATGCAACCATTTAAGAATTGGTTCAGGCACGATCCTATCTCCTCTCAAGGTAAGACAAGGAAAAGATTGACACGGGAAATAATGGGGATGCCGATGGTAGCTTGATTGTTAAATATACCAGATATAATCCTATAAATAAGCTCAAACACGACTCAGAAAATGCAAAACATTTGGGGTTATCGGTGATGAGTGCCTGCATGATCGTGATTGTGTGTGTGTGTGTGTGTGTATGGAAATTTACAAAGTCCCAAAAAAGGAACAAGACAAGGAAAAGAGATAGAAATAATGATTATTATTATTATTATTGCTCCTCAAATATTATGAATATTATCGCTAGAGGGAACACGCTCATTGTCAGACAACTGTCACTCATCATGCTCCATACAAAGTGTAACCTCATCACAGAAAAATAATAATATAAGTACTTACTCAATTTATTCCATATTTCCACGCTTCAGTCCCATTACCATAGATTTCAAAGGAGAAATAAAGAGAGTCACAAAAAAAATCCCATACATACATACGCTGTTGGAGCGTCCCCCACGAAAACAATGAGTCACAGATCGTGAACTAAATTGTTAATAATCATGAAAATAGGTTTGGTCACAAATTGTAGCGCAAACATTTGGGATTAGGAGATACATCATATGAACAAAAAAATATAATTATTATTAATGGAAATAAATCAAGGACTAGATGAAAGTAATTATTAGAGGAAAGACACACAATAGATACATGTTTTTCCCCCTAGACTCAATATACACAAATATAGTGTCTATAAAAGGGTGGAATTCATTTCCTCCCCATATTATTACTCTACACAGTATTCTATATAACAAGCAGGATAACATGCTAAAAAAAAAGAAGAACAATAATAATAAGCGTCCGTCAAATCCTAAGTTTGGACAATGTCCAATCAATTAAGCCCTAAATACAGGGTCTCAAACATCATGTAATAGTCCAATGTTTTTTTTGGAAATGATAACCTTCCTATTCCGTCAATTAATAAGATCCTAAAAATAAGAATAAATTAGGGACAGGCAGGAGATGTCCATCCACGTTGTGAGTGTCTCAACTGGGTGGAAGGCTTGACGTAATCAAAGGACGGAACTTGCCTCTTTTTCCCAAAGTATAAGTATTACAATAAGAGGAGAGCATATCCTTTAATATGAGACAGAATAAAAAACCATTCGAAAAATTCACGCAAGTCCTGATAGTAAATCCTTGGCTCAAAAATGGTTGTAACTCCACATCAACTCATGCTATACTACACTCACAATAATGGTACTGTCGTAGACTCGCAGAGACAAGAAGAGTGAGTGTGGTATAGAGGGGCCTCAAGCTGCCCATACATTATATTCTACTTACTTACGATTTGATATAATTACTTTGAAAAATTTGGCTTCTCTACCCCAGTGAAATATTTTACTGACAATGAGAGGGAAGGAGAGGGAGTGAGGGAGACGCAGAGAGAGAGAGAGAGAGAGAGAGAGAGAGAACCTTGGAAAAATACATTGAATGCAATAACATGAGACAAGTCAACACATTTTAATATGTACATTGTTCTCGGATCCACCATCGAAATTTTTATCCTTACATGTTTATGCACTACAGGTTCGTTGGAAGTTGACTCTAAAAAAATTGCTCACTTCAAGTATTATGTTCCCATACGTTACATAATGTCAAATGCCTTTATGTAACATAGTCAAGTACTCACACGTACATACATACAGGCATACAGGCATCTCTATGTACACTATCTCTGGAATGTCTGGAGATAGAAAATCGGACATACCAAAATATACATATAAGTATAGGTATAAGGAGACCCATGGAATACTTCAATGAACTACGCTAGTCTTTATTCCTCCTCCTATTAAAATAGGACTGGTTCAGAGATGCGCATGTTATTTTCCGGTATTTGTTATATATGTACGTCCGTATAAGTAGTCAGATACCTTACAGTTTTACAATGTATGTACATACGTACAATACAATATACTGGTAGATGCATATCCATATAAAATTTCCCAGCTATTCCAGCAATATTGCTTGCATACACAGTACAAATACAAGTGACTCATCTTCCCTACCAATGGGAATAGAACCATGCGGGACTTTCCTATGATTTTACATATAAGTGTGAGCATATGTATCCCCTTATAAATAATCCCCAGCAATGAGCTTCCCTTCCTTCAAAATTCAATCTGACAAGAGCATCAATCATGAGAGTCGTTATGTGTTTTCTTACACGAAACGAGCTCACTCAGCTCGAAAAAAAACATTAACAATTAAATATAAAAAAAATATCCTTCCCCCCTCTATCTCTCTCTCTCTCTCTCTCTTTACATAAGAAGTAATAGACTCCCTCAATGGATTTCCCTATTAAAACAATTATAATAATTATCATCCATAGGAAGGACTCAAGTAAATGACTAATTTACTCACAATGTAAATTTTTCTTCCACATGCACCACCAACTACAAAACTAAACAGAGACAAGAGGGAACAGACTTGGACTACAATCCACTGATTAATTATGCAATTAGTTTAACAACAACGACTCCCGTTAATCCCAGTAAAAACTAATAATAATAAGCCAATTCCCAGTATTAAGTGAGTCTCATATATGAGAGAGTCCCTTTTACAAATGTGACATCCAGAGGCCACAGGGAAACCTGTGTATGTAGGACAAGATAATATATTATAGTATTAGTAATAAGTTTGTGGCTGGATGTACTTATATAAATACTGTATTATATAGTTGGTCTTCATATATAATGCATATGCATAAATGAGAAGAGAATCCTATAACAGCCCATCACTTGTCAATTGCCTTTTTCACCATTGTTCCTTTATTTAAATCCACAGTGTTTCAGTTCAATTTAAAGATTTATTCAACCATGACGACTTGTTTCAAATGGCAATTTTCTTTTCAATGGTATGACAAACAACTGATTGAATGTCTTCCTTCTCTCATCTCATTTTTTCTTTCACAGTTAGATGTACATACATAGATACTTACTACTATATACCCACACAAAAAAAAATATTCCTACAATTGTATCTCCATACATATGTGGAGCAATTACGGGAAGATAATACAATGTAGACTGAAAATCCTGGGGAGGAAAATATTTAAGTAATGTTCGACGTGTACAAGGAGGAGATATGAGGATACAATAGATACATGTAAAAAAAAAATAAAAAGGGAGAAAAATGTTGAAACGATCCATGCAAAATTTTCAAGAGTGAGCCATTCTGTCAGTTCAGTTACATATGTATTATAATATGAGTATGGGCAAATTATATCCTACATACATGCATGCATGCCATACAAACTACAAACGTTTACACACACACACACACACACACACACACACACACACATACACATCTAAATCCCATCATTTCTTTTTTTTTCCCTGAGCAATAAAAAGTCTATAGACCCCCATTTGATATGAGATGTTTGAGATGCTCTTATATTTGTCTGGAAGTAAGCTCGTTTAGGATTTTATAGGAGAGCTCCATATATAGGTATAGTCCCGAAAGCTGATGTACGTAGGGATGTACGGAGAGAGTAAGTAATCACAAGCTATTTATAATATCTACTCCACTTTGGCATAAATACAAGGAGAGGATTCGAAAGCTTGGATTCCATTTGCTTACAAAGCAGACTGTCATTTTGTATTATCCATGTTGGTTTTCCCTATGAATTCCCGCTAACCTGCCATATATGAACTTATTGGATAAATGGCTCCTTTTCTACCCAAAAACTTTGCTCTGCCAAGTGACATGCTGGGAGATAAACACGGGGAGAGAGAGAGAGAGAGAGAGAGAGAGACGTGGCCTATATGGAATCCTCTAGCCTCAGTAACAGCTCCACGTTAAGCATTCCGACAAGAACATAAAGGATTGCAAAAGGAGATGAGATGCGATTTCAATTTGTAATATAAAGCCAGTTTCCGCATTATGGGGAAGGCTGCGACCAGATGACTTGACACATCAGGGATTCTTATAGCAAGTGCATATATATAGTATCTACATACATAGTATGTGTTAGGCCTTAAAATGTATGGACATTGATATTGTGATGCATACAAACCCAAGTAGATACTAAATACTACTACTACTACTACTACTACTACTACTATGGAACCAAAATATCCCCACATCTTTCCCCTACTTTCCACGCATCCATACGTGCGTCCATGTATCCCCTTATGTGTCGAGGATTTTGAGCTATATATAGGAATAGTTGTAGTAAATAGGCTCATAGCCGTACGTGTAGTGTAGTAACTACTACTATGGGGAGGCAGGATATTTTTGCACAATGGATTCTTTTGGCAGCAATGCTTTCCAATTTCCACAGTATTTCTTTATCGCTTCAATAAAATTCTTTTTTACGGCGCTACAATCCACGTCAATGTACTCCTTTTTGCCCTCACATTTATTTTAATTAATTTACATTTTACTACGACCTTCAACTGAATCAATACTATTACGTGAATAGGTACATTGTTATTCCAGCTTCTCAAAGTTTTTTTTACCTTGTACTCCTTCCTCCTCCTCCTCAACATCATCCTCGTCTATTTGACATCCTCTCATCAAAAGGTTCAAATCTCAGAGGGAAGCCTCATGTTGCAAAATGTGAGTTCAACTCAACTGTTCTACGTGACTCATCATATAGGTACATAATTATGTACGTCACTGTAAACCGGGAAATAATTTAAATAGTGAACATTAAATTTCAAACAGATACTTTCAAAGTAAATCCATCCCCCCAGTAGTCTGAGAGAGTGAAATAGGAAACCCAAAGAGTCTTTCATGTCATATTCAATCTCAAAAATAGAACCATTCAAGTGGGAATAATTGAAAAGGAAATCAAAACGACGTAACTATTCTCCAAGACCAATTTAAACTTTCCCTTTGGATAAATTACTCCTGGAATTAAAAACTGGGCCTAAAAAAAGAACTTCGAATCTATAGGGAGAGAGAGAGAGAGAGAGAGAGAGAGAGAGAGAGCACAATCCTGGATTTTCCCAAGAATTTTTTATTTGAGGAGGAATTTTAAAAGAAATTGTTCAAATCTCTTTGTATATAGATACATAGATTCCTATATACAACAAGAGGGAGTCTATTATACTGGAATGACATATGTATGTATGTATGTGTGGAAACAAAAATCCACGTACATACATAGTTTAGGAAAGGGACGACTGTTGTATACGCATGCAATAAACCATCAATATCATTCAGGTTCCAGCTCTGACTGAGCTAGAACTCAAGGGGAGGAGAAGCTTAAAATGACTTTTTCGCATAAATTGTACAAAAATTCTGACTGAGCTCACTCAACTGTGCTCCACAACGATAGTCATTCGACATTTCTAATGGTACAACTTGGGCATTTTAAATATACCAAAAAGAAACCCCCTCACTCCTCACAAAATCCATGTACACTACTGCTCCTTGTAATATGTATTTAGTTCCCTACCAAAGCTCTGGTGGATTCTACTCTTTGTATGTATATAATTATATATATACACATACACACATATTATAAACATTCACACGCATCCTCCTTCCTTCAAGATCCACATAGACTGAGATGAGAAGAAAAAAAATTCTGAGCAGTATGTATTTTAGGTTTGGGTATAGAATATGTATAAATATATACATACATATCTATAAGAATTTATATGATTACATACCTAGGAGCTCTGAGGAGAAATACATACGCACACCTATAAAACTTTTTCATTTCCTTCTCCTTCACCTCTTTCCCTCTGTCTCTTTCTCATCTATTTCTCCCAAAGTTCAATAAAAAATCAAACAATTTTTTTATTCCTCTTCCCTCTTTATTTTCTTTTGCCAACTTTTTCCACATGTGCATATAATACAAATAGTAAACCATCCTGTGAAAAAAATCATATGTCCTTACAGTCAAATGCTCCAATGCAATTTCCCTCAACAGCACTGGTTCAATCAACACAGAGAATATATATATAAAGATTTTCTTTTCAGAAATAATCCTTTTAAAAAAAAATTCTTTTTACCCAATGACAGATATGTACATATAAGAATTCCAAGGTTTCTTTTTCTGACAGGCTTAGAGGGAGCTGGGCTCCATTTTTGTGGAGACAGGAAATTACATAGAATTAATTTAAATACTACATCAGGGGCTGAATTGAGAGAGACCCATGGAAAATTAGTAATTATGGAGAAATATCCGTCCTTTACATACATAGATGGATAGAATCATGTAAGATAGATAGACTGTATTGGGTAATAAAATAGGGCAGATTTTGAGAAAAAATGTGATTTACTCCAGACTGGAGTGTGTTTGAGGGAAGAGTACCACTTGAGCTCCTAATAATACTACGAAACCCAATGATTTGTAGTACAGATTACTTTGCATACCAGATTGAATGGAGTCAGTATAAAGAGTCATCAAAGTCGTAAATCGCTGAACATGAAAAGATAATTGTGCAATTTCAGCCAACACGTTTCTCATCCCTTCTTCTTCCAGCCCAACCTAAAATTGCTCAATCCCTACCAACTGGGAGCGAGAGGAGAGGAGTAGACTGAGGTTGCCTCTGTGTCGGTGTGTGCAAAAACTTTCATCAAATAACCACTATCTGTCTACTGGTCCTTCTCCTCCGTCCGCGTCCGTTCTCTCATGACCATGTAAACGCCCTGAAATTCGCTAAGAATGCCCAGAGTAAAATTGAATTCATCCCTGGAATAATTATCTCCAGCAGTTCTCCCCCCCCCCTCCAACACAGTTCCGCAAAATATAAATGCCAAACTCAACGGCTAAAGTTTCCGTCCCTCCTCCATTTTCTTGTCCTCCGAAAGGAGGAAAGGAGAAGAAGAACAAAAACCAACAAACAACATCCTCCCTGTTCCCATCGCTGACATAATAAACGGCCCAAGAAATTCTCTCACATCCAGCCCAGCTGGAACAGTTGCAAAGGAACAAACCAATTTTCAATAGAGTTTTTACGCACACTCATATACCTAAAATATAGGTATCCATGTATGTATATGCACCCAGCTCCTGGACTCGAGGAAATCCATACATGGACGAGCATTTTTCCATAGCATGCATGACCCTTATATGTAAATAAATATTCCTTAAGGTTTCCATGCACCAGCCCGGAAGGCCGGCTTAGAGCCAGCAGATTTGTAAATAGAATGTAAGAGCCACTTTACCTATATACACATATATCCGAATTGCATGAATGCAGGCATCTAAAAAAAAAAATAGAAAAAAAAGTTCCTTCCCCACTGAATATAAATTTCGCACGGGATGCTTCCACATCAAAAACTGTACTATCCGGAGCTATGTATGTATGTATATGTAGGTCCTCATATAGGACAGAGGGGTATCCCAAGTATCCATGGTACCATCTCTCCTTCCCTACTTCCGCCGTCATAGAGGGTAACATCAATGTATCTATACTTATATATATATCCCCATACTATGTGTAACTTCCAAAGGCCACATTCTACTCCAACTTTCTTTGAAGACACATATATGTAATTATAGATATATATAAATATTTTCTATGGAGATGCGGAGAGACAGGTATATGTATATAAGGTGTTAGGAAGAGAGGTACATCTTGACACAAAAGCAAGTTCAACTTAAACATTTAGCTACATCCTTCCTGTTTGTACTTTTGCTCCACGGCTCTCCCTCATAGAATCCAACAAAATATATGGATCTTGTATATATATATATCATTATCTGTATCAGAGGTAACTATGTAAAACACTGAGCTGTGTGTGTGTGTGTGTGTGTTCCCCTACAAATGCTCCCGAACCCTTTCCCATCCCTAAATATAGACAGGGATGATTATACCTCTATAGATATACCTAAGATGTACCTCTGCCCGGACCCATGCATACGATCCTTCGAATATAATAAGATTTCCCTCGTTTTCCACAGGGTTTCACAAAGTTTAGTTTACAAGTCGACGATGGTGTATCGATCGGGGACCACCAAAAGACAAAAAGTACTTTATATTTCTTTCCGTCCTCTCACACATAACAACAATAAATTAATACAAACATTACATGGATCTCCAATCATCCTGTCCCACACCCGTCAAAAGAAAAACAATATCAGGAGTGTCGGATAATATAAACGAATATATAAGTATAATTATACATATATACAATAATTATATAGATATTGCAAAATACATTACCCCACCAGGTGTTCATTCCCTCTCCCTCCAGCAAATTTAATAACGTAAATATTTATAAATAATACTAATTATTCTCATACTGTAAGTATATGAGACTCCCTCTATACTGTAGTAGTGAGGATTGAATCAAAATATAATGATTAATGAGTCTTCCTTTCTCAGAAAATCCGTCGTTAGTTTCTCTAAGGACACACTTGACAGTTGATTGTTTCGGAGTTGGAAAGATTTCAAGATAATTATTAAGGGCTCAGACGAGAGGAGAATGGATACTTAGGGAAGCATCCTTCCATGCCACAAATTAATGTCATTTTAATTCTATAGACACTCGACATTGCGAATACTTAGTACACATGTATCTATGTATATGTGTGTATATAGTTCACAACATAATGACTTCAAATTTATTATAATTATTATTATAACTTCCCATATACACTGAGAAGTAGATACACATAGACTCCTAACCCTGTGCTACATATCAAAGCAGGAAGGACATTTTAGTTTATTAGTCTCTATCCTCACTCACAAAAATCCCCGGAGTCTCTTCAACGCTCATTTGACTAACATTGTCAGATCTCCATATATACCCCCTCCCTACCACACAATCCCAGTCAAATAACCATGTCAGGCCCAGTAATCGTTCCAGTAATGTAACTGTAACAACAAGAGATATCCTGGCAATTTAAAACCATCAGGGAGGATTCTAACACTTCAATGTGTGTGTTTTTTAAAAAAAAAAAAACAACAAATTTATTATTTTAAGGAACAACGAAATCCAATTCATGTGGACAATAATCCCGCTAACAAAACGTAAATTATTAAAACATTCCCTGGATAAATATAATTACACGGAGTCTAGGCGGTACATAAACAATTACGGGTTGATTGCGAACAGCGTTTGGGGGAAGGGACGGGAACTGTCGGAACCCAGAATAAAAATAATAAACACATGACCCAGAATTCCTCGAAAGAATCTTAAGGAGGCAAAAGAATGCATTTCTCTATACCGCCATCAATAACCGCAAGACTGTTTTGTTAGGAAGGAGCCAATCCCGCATGAGTCCAATATTAGTCTGAGGTATGTATGAGAGCCGAGACTTCCCTTGAGTAGTACTACATAGACCCACAAATACAAATGTAAGTATAGGGCTACAGGCCATGAGGACTCCTCATACCTTCAAAGTATATGTAGAATGTTACATACCTCCAAACTCCTATCTTAGGAATGATGATGATGATGGGATGGAGTGACCATGTACACAATTTGAATGCATCATGATGCATTGCAAGTGAGGATAGACAAAAAAAAAATAAGTGAATATTGTTATGATTGTGATATTGTCAAGTTGGATTTTTGAGACTACAATGACTTCGGTAATATTTATAAATGGCTATGAATAAATATAGATAGATACTTATATATTATGTATGTATGTGCATTACTATTATAATAAATTATGACTGAAGGATGAGATATATCAAGGTAAAGGAAAAATTGCCCTCGAAATTCTAGCCTTACTCCTTTTGTTAATTTTTTTAGAGACACATTTTAAGATATGCCCATAGGTAAGTACATCTAGATACACAAACACAATGCTTTCTGAAGCCCAGTCATTTAAGCATCCATACTTGAGTAATAATTCCAGTGTCGTCAAAGTTCAAAAGAAACGAAAGTAACGATATTCATTTTACAGTTCTATTGTCACCGATACTCCGATACTATTTTTTTTTATTACTATCATTCCTTCACCAGCTAGCTCCCTTGAATAAGTTCATACGAATTGAGGAAACAATCACAAATAATTTATTCAAATTATATTTTTTATCTCAATATTTTTGATACACCATCTGTGAAATACGATATTTGACACTATTTAGGAAAAGTAATCAAAAATTTCGGACTCTCCCGCTCCAGGATTGATAAATATAATAGTAGTGATATAATTGTTCGGCAAAAAGGAATTCCCTTACACAAATATGAATTTAAATGCAATTAAGAGCCTTTAAGTCCCGCACCAGTTGGTATTTTCCAGGGCATGTGTAGAATACACATAGGATGTGAAATGGCTCTAGAGTCCTGGAACAGGGCACGCATAGAAAGGACGAACAATCAGAATGGTTCCACATTTTCTGTCAACCCTTATTTCTGAATTACCATTTTGGAGAAATCGACCGGAGAAAGGGATGGCCGAATGGACGGATCAGAGAGTTGAAAAAACTGAGCAAGTCTTTTATATATAGATATGTATGTATATATACATAGATAGACTTATCCCGAGAATATAAAACGTTTAAAAACCCCCACATATTTACATCCCGACCATCCAGGCCTTCAAAAATAAAACCAAAGCTGAGATGTACTTATTTTGTGCGTGAAGTTTTCAATTTGATCCCTGTTTATATTTCTCCCTACACGACCCACTACTCCATCACTCCATGCCTTATCCAGGGGATGGGGAAATATTTCCAAATACGCTTAATCTACAGTAGTGACGTAGCCAAGCTGGAAATTACATTACTGTTATTCCATACGGGATTTATTACAAATACATAGTTTCACTTCATTATTTCCCTCTAAAGTGACTAGAGCCTAAAATATTGATCTACATTATTTATACATATATTCCTCAATGATACAATTTTTGACTTGGACTAAATGTCCCTCAGATGGTCCCTGATAGACTGGGCTTAATATCCTAAGTAGGAATTTGTACAGATTCAATTCAGTAATTTAAAATATTTTTTTAAATTACCACAAAAGGAAATTTCCCATCAAAATGTGGGACTCTGTTTATGTAAGTATATAGGCTATACGTCCTTATGCCCCATTTTCCAGCTCACTTCATTCCATGGGGGCTGGGAAGGGAAAAAAGGGGAGAAGTATTTAGTCCCAGCCTGTACACATGCACACACACAAATAGAGGATAAAATATATGGAGACCTCCACTCGTCCCCTGCTTCATCTTTGTGCCCAGTATATCACGGTAAAAAACATACACGTTATTGGATTTGGACGTCATATGTATGGATAGGGAGGGACTAGGAGTAAATACTCAAGATAGAAAGAAACCGACTTTTACGGACAGTCCTGCCCTGCCATATCAAAAATATCTACATACTTTAAAAACAGTGAGCCATGGTCCTGTCGTATACCTGGACTTGGCACAGGATTTCTAACTAAAAACCCCCGGTCTAGTCTCCCCTGACACATTTATAAGTCCTAGTCTGTGAGAGTATGTACTCACATATAATTATACGCATACGCATGGACATACCATAGTGTGGGAAGAAGACCCATCACAAAATACATGTTCCCAAATTTCAACTTATGAAGAAGGAAGGACACTGCCATTCCCTCCACTTGATGGTCTTTTCTATTATATAATAATACTCCGTACATAGAAAAGAAAATTAAGCTATAAAAGGGAAAAAACTTTTAAGACTACTATCGTCTCAATGCAACTTACAGTGTGAGTGTGTATGTGTGTGTGTGTGTGTGTGTTTGTGCAGTATTCTGTGATATGGTGTCGTCCGCTCTACCCTCACAAAACTATCTTCAACTTTTCTCTCTCTCTCTCTCTCTCTCTCTCTCTCCCTTCCACTCTCCTGCATTTATCTCTGCCTTGGGCTACACATGTGCATTTATTACTTTATATTTTTATCGCTTCCCCCGTTTTCAGACACATTTTGCATTTATTTCTCCCGCCCTCCACCTCCAACCTATGCAGCCATAATGGTTTATTATGTTGGTGGATGTGCTACTGGGACGGATATGGTAATGCCGACATAGCTATAATTATCTCCACATACTAAACTTTACCAACTTATGTACAATGCATCCTGAAAAACAAAAGTAATTAAATTCTCTCTCCTCTCCTTTCGTCTCTCTATCTGAGGAACTTGCTCCATCCAATAATAACCCCTCCAAATATCTCCACACACTACAAACACACACACACACACACACATACACAGGCATGGATCCACACACACGCCATCACATTAGAGTACAAATAATTCTATTTAAATCCTTCACGTCGTCCCTTGTGTGACTAAACTATATATCTATACAAAGGTAGCTGCAATTAGTTTTGAAGACTCTCTAATCATTAAAAACTCACTACCATTGACAGTTAAAAAGTAATTTTTTTATAGATAAAGTGAGAATAAAAAATGCATGTTCAAAACAATTTGTCAACGATGTAATTATCTCAAATAAATTTCTAATATCCTTTCAGCTTTTGACACTCAAAATTATCCCAGAGTTTCTCTTCTGCTTTTATTATCCAAAAGGAAATTTATTGGAACAATAACAACAACAATAAAAAAAAAACAACTCTTGAGAATAGTACATACACAAATGTACCTATGTATGTACAGACAAAAATATTCAAATGTACGGATTCAATTATATGTAATTATGTTTACAACAACAGTGAATTCCATGAAAATATTCTCTGCTTATGTGACGATGTCAAAAAATGGACCACAATGACTATGTATATAGAGCTTGCTCAAGCACAAAATTCGACTTATAAAAATAAATGAGCACATCAACAAAAGTAGATGCTGTATATGGTAACATCTATACGTAGATATTTGTTTCTATTGAGGGAGTAAAAATATGGTAACGTTTGAAAAATGGTTCCAATTTACTTCAATCAAACCACAATGCACTCCCTACATGTAAATACATGTCAATATGTATGCGTCCCTTAATCTCTCTCAGTTTCCAAAGTATTTTGTATGGAGGACAGAAAGAATGATTGAGAGTCTGGATTGGAACTGGCGGCCAGAAAATGCTGATTGCCTTTATTTATTTATATTTTGGAGAGGACATTCCAGCTTTAGGAAAATCCTTCTGGGACACACAATGGTACGGACAAATATTTTCGCAATGGTTTAAAAGTTTGAGGAAAAATAAGAATCCCAGCCTGTTCAATATTTTAGCAGGATTCTTCAATGATGACGATACCCCTCTATGTATATATTTATATACCTATAGAGATATCTATACATATGCATCGTTCATGTAAACAGTATTACATACGTACAATTAGGTATCTACATATACATACATACATAGATAGATACACAAGTCCAGGGAAAGAAAAGTAAACTTGAACTTTTTCTTGACTCAATAAATGTATGCAACACGCATCCAACTGGTACCATATGGAATCTCATCTTTGAGTGAACCTTTCAGAAAAAAAAGGTCAGAGTTCATTTGATAACATTCACATTCAATTCTTCTAAATGTCATTCACACGGAAAAAATAACTGAAAGCTTCATGAGCATCCACACGCTATACTATAGCTTCATATAGATATGTATGTATATTCACCCTCCAAATATCTGATTCTTTTGTTATGTAAAAGTTTTTAAATTCGTTCCTTCCTTAAAAACTTATACGCATGACTAAATCCTATTTCCTCTCCTCATCCCTAATCCCTACTACACACTACTCCCCCATACATACAATTATTAGTACATGCACCCAGGACATCATTAATCTGTGAGAATAAGAGCAAGTAAGCATTTTATTTAGACTCATGCAAATTCAGCTGACATTACTAAAAGAATAGATACATTAAAAGTTTACAATTAAATCCCTCACGTATTGCTACAGATCCGGAGAACATGGAGTAACATATAAATATGTTCTTCTCAACTTTACATATTTATTCTCAAGTAATTATCTATAAGTACTTGGTCCCAGTCTTGGAAGTTTTAATAAGAAGGTTAGAAAGATCTATATTTTCCTCTGACAGGAGAATCGTTCTGAAATGTACTAACTCAATTCAAATTCCACTCTCCCTCTCTCTCTCTCTCTCTCTCTCTCTCTCTCTCTCTCTCTCCCCTTTCACAACAACTATTTCTCTAATGAAACTTGCAAAAACTTTAACCATACTGAAGAGTGAGACAGAGAACCCAGGGCTAACTAAGTCGAACTCGAGAGAAGTAAAAGTAGGAAAATCTTTCCCACAAGCACCCAACTTCCTCCGAACTATTTGCGTACTACCCGTCAAGAAGAAAATCCTAACTTCTATACTTCCAGTAAACATATATGTATACATTCATACATACCTATATAACGTACATATATACGTAATTACATAAAAGTATAAAGGCATGGTGGGTAGTGGAGCGTGGAAAAGCCGTTGCACGTTCTACAATAACTTCCGTCCTTCCAGGTAGTATCCAAAACTTACCACAGAGTTGAAGGTGAGATATGTATCTACATGTAATTACATATGTCTACTTATATGTATTTATACATCTCTATAATTATATATGTATCTACATGTAAATAAAAGTATATCTTACACTTCATTGTAATACAACTATCTCACATCCACTACACATGGACCCAAGTTAATTTCAAACTAGGAGAGCCACCAACTTGTACCTCGATGCAACTCCTCATTTGCTAACTTTCAAAAGCTTCGTTTTTTTTTCACACCACATACTCCTTTTTCCTGTTTCGTACTTTCTTACAGTGTCAGGGAAAACACTTGAAAAATCAACCACTGCCAAGCAGTCTGGCTATGTCAAATCCTCCACAGACGAATCCCCGCAATGTCATTTCCCATAGGAGAAGATGAAGACACATTATTATATGGAGTCCCAACTTGTTTTTTCGAATGAAGAAGGTTTTCTTTGCAACATAAATTATTATAATGGATTGTAAATGCATAGTGCATGAAAAGTATGCATAATTTGAGAATATTTGTCAATTTAAAGGTGGACATATCGGTGGTTGGCTCAAGAGACAAAATCCAACCAGTAGAAATAATATTTTCCACCATAAAAGTAGATAATAATTTATTTAGTATGTAACATTATGCATGGGCAAAACCTGACTTGCGAATCTTCGCCAGGAAAAAAAATTATTATGGTAGTTATCAGCAGAGTAGTGGAGTTGTAGCCCGACGACCACAAATGATAGGACAACAAAAAGAGGGACAACATATAACTTTTTCCTAAAAGACCCAGAGGTTGTGGATCCTAGAGGAATAAAATTTGTAATTATGCTAACATTGTTCCCCTGCTTTATTCCTCTGATGTAGACTTGTTTAAAAAACTCTTAATGAATACACAAAAACACACACATACATAACTTGTTAAGACCACAAGAACCACTATCGTGGACAAATTCTATTATTATGTATCCCTATCACATTATAATACTACAGCGACAAAAAGAACCATAATTTATGTGCCTGTGTTTGTGCTCATGTAACCTTTTGTTTCCTTCCATTCTGGTGTACACACTCAAATCTGATGGGTCAACTTGCAAAGTCTTGATGGTGAAATAAACCTCCACGTCTCAGCTCTTTGAAAACCATAGTCAGTCTCTGTTTTTGCCTTAACTACATATAAGTATAGATACACAACAGGGAGGACTCTAGGAGCAACACAAAAATCCCACTGTGATGGTGAAACAAATGTATTTTATTTAATTCTGATTTGCTACGTGTCCAATGAAAGTACTGTGGGACAGGTTATCTCCATAAGATAAAATGGTAGGAGTGTATATACCCTACGTACCTATATATAATTATGTATATACATACTTGCCATTCCAGTATATTTCCAAGTCTCTACCAGTTCCATATACGGAGGGGTCGTATGCACGTGGAATAATTAATTATTACTTTTATATATATATATATATATATAATAATTATTAGAAAAACCTTGGGTTGGGTCTCAGGAACCGAGTCCCAGGTATCATCTTAAATAAGCCATGGAACAGGGATCGTAACCGCGTAAATTAAGGATATTTAATGCAGTACTGTAGTACGACGGAACTACATCCCTCCATTTTGAAATTACACTACACTGCCGGCAATATTCCAGAAGCATGTCAATCCATGCATAATTTCAAAACGAACAGGAACAACAAACACAAAACATGGAAAGATTAAATGAGGTTGAAAACCCTTGTTTACATTCACTGTGGCCGCTCCACAACTCCTCAGTAATTAAAAGTAATTACACATAACTACATGTATAGTGTGCCCTACTCAAGTCTCTCTGGGAAGAACTGAGGAGATGAGTTTCAATTGGAACACTACATATGTATATAATTATACATATATGTACATACATTTGTAGAGCCCACACTTTGGATCCCATCGGATACAGATCTTCCACACATTCCGGAAAATCCTGTAAGTATCATTGAAGGATGATATTGTAAGAATTAACTACAGTCTAAGTATCAGTACTGACTACTTCTAGTACATACAAACATACATACATTGGCAAATAAAAAAAAATACACGAAAATCATTAATCCTCTGCAATTCAAGCGCCAATGTACGTCAGACAAAGTTCCTCATGGTGTAACAAAAAATCCTTATCATAAGGCCTCTCTCTGTGTCACTCATCAAACTGCTGTAGCCTGTTCCCTAATTTTTGAAATACACACATATAAGGCAGAAATACGATAAAAAAATAGACATTAATAATAATAATAATAATAATAATAATATATCACAAGTATGTTCTAGATTGGAAAAGTACGAGGATTTATTTTTATACAGATACGTACATATTTACTTAAATAATTTCCAATCCATAGGATTTCCACATACGCATTTATGTATTGATATTTCCTTGGGCTTTGTGAACTCTTGAATTTTAAATGGATCATATTAAAAGATTTCATTAAATGATAAAGTTTCTGTAGGTTTTGTCCTTCCAAATATTTACAAATATTTGTAGCCCCTCACAACTGTCACATTTCCCCGAGTCGGATGATTCTCTACTACTCCCACATTATTTCTCTTCCCGAATGTCTGGGCACTGTTCATGGGTCCGTACATTAATAGGAGATGGGGACACTACTACCCCCATGTAACTGGACCTAGGAGAAATGTGTAGAAAGAAAATACCTCCGTATATAATAATACCCGGGGAGCTACGTCCCTCTCGTACTAAGTACATATGCTGAGAGAGAATCCGAGTGAAAATTAATATTTAGAGTAGAGAGTATATAGTGGGGAGAGACGGAAACTTTTAAATTCCTGCATGATTAAAAGCGTGTGGTGATGCAAACTGAAAAGGAAGAGGACTATTTAGTGCTTTATGAATTGCTATATAATACTCCTATGACTGGTGTGTCGAGTGTGTAGTTGTGTAGTAGTAGATGTAGATAGTAAAGGAGGAAAAACTTGTTGCCACACTACTCTCCTCATCCCACCATCATCACACACAAATACACACAACAGAGATAGAGATATGCCTTTACAGTCGTAGTTAAAGTTGAATAGTCTAAACGAGAGTCTTCTGTTGTTGCCACATTTTCGCATCTAAATGCTTTGTAGATTCTTAGATAAGCATGGATTAATAATAGAAGGCGGAGATACTCAAGACTATAAAGTTTAACTGAAAAAGTCCTAAAACCCTCTTTGACCCAACTGACTCCCTTCTACGCACTTCTATATAATTGGGTGCAAATATATCTACATATATAGATAAGTACATATGTAGATAGATACCTACATATGTATAGTAGTCAAGATTACAAAAGTATAACAGGTCCGGACATCCCGAGCTTCATACACACACACAAAATACTTCAACATGCCTAATGACATACATGTTTGTCATTGTGAAGATATCAAATATGCAGGTATATAGATATAGGAACGGTTCAAAAAGTGTATCCACAGAGGTTAATATGATAGTAGTGTTTGTATTACTTATAGGATGGAGATTTGTTATTAGGAAGTCAAGCCATTCCATGACAACTCTCTGCATACAAACGAGGACGGTCGGATAAGTACATTACAGAGGGCTTTATGTACCTTCCGTGTCTCCCTTTTCCTATTACTTTAAACTCTCTGTATCGATCCTTTTTCAACCATTATTTCATATAGATATACATATCCCTCTTTTCTCCTCCAAAACTTATATACCACTCTCTCCCATTACACAGACAAAGGGTATCCAAAGGCTATGTATTATATATTCCATCTGGCTCATCCGCCTCCATTCAATTTGGATCATTCATATTATCAAGAACATACGCATCTATACACATTCTATATGTAACTCTATATTTAAAGGCATACTCACATGCCTTCCTACCTTTTCAATCCCGACCCGTCAGATCTACACACACACACACACACACACACACACTCACGCACATACATACATACATACACACACACACTACTCAATATTCATACCCAAAATCTAATGTCTTTTCCCAAACTTTCATTTTAGCACATCACCCTGTCATACTATTTCCTCTTTTTTTTAACTCCCATAGACTATACACCCATTATGTAAATACAGCAAGTAGACAATCTAACTTTTCATTCTTTATCACTTTCAATTAATTCCCTCCCCTAAAAATTTATCTCTACAAGTAACGGATTTACTCACAATTTAGATAAACAGTTATTATATTAGTATGAGGGAGTGACAGGGAAAAAATCCCACGAATCACAACTTCCTCAGTGGAACATGAGCAATGTGCAATATATAAAATGCCTTCAAGAATATCAAAATAATCAATAGTTGATCATTTCGTTACAACAGCTCCAAAATAATAAAATCCGTTTTTTTTATGGCTGAGGAAGAAATTAAAAGTGTAAATAATAATAATAATAATAATATTATTATTATTTTTGAGTCAATTTGTCTCCCTTCGTTCCAGTAGAAATACTCAACAACGGAGCCATACTGATACTACATGAATAAGGACGGGGGATCAATACAGTATTTTCTATTGGCTTCACTAAATGCTCTGACTCATGTTAATGTAAATGCTACCTCCAAAGATAATAAGCCGCAGGGATATACGGTGTTTTTCATCAAAATATGTTCCTACACTTCAACAGACTCACACACAGGACACTATTATGTAAGAGTCAAAGGTTTCCATGTCACTGCAGAAACACTTCTCAGAGTCCATCCCTGGAAATAAAGTTTACTATACTAGGCCTTGTATGTTTTACAATTCAAGTGGATGTACATATAGATCTTGTACAGAGACTCAGAGACTGAGAGAGAGAGAGAGAGAGAGAGAGAGAGAGAGAGAGAGAAGTACGGGAAAGGGCAGAAATGTCACTCCTCTCTTTCTCTCTCGCTTCTCAAAACATCGAAACTCAAGGCCTTCCTCAAAGGGTTCAATCAAGATGCAAAGAGCAAATAAGCAAATAACAACAAAGTAATAGAATAATCTTGTATGAATTTATTTGTACTAAACGACGATGAGATAGGAAAAGGACTGCGTACACGCAACATGGAGCAAAAACAAACACCACGAAAGATACAGACACACAGACACAGGACGGCCGTTAAATATCAATACACATATATAAACGAATATCCATTCCTTCCGAACGAATCAATTCTGATGGGCTGTGTACTGTGTACACACATGTAATTATACACGTATATACGTAGTTCCAGTCAAACCTCCCAGGAGTTTATCACCAAAAAAAAAAGAATCATTCATTAAAAATATGAAGGAATTAAACGAGTCAAGCTGCCAGAATCGCATGTTCAAAACGCATATAATATTTGATTACTTTAACTCCATCCACCAGGCTATGGGAGTACACACTGTGTGAGTAATAACCATAAAATGTCCTCCATTTCATAAGTAGCTCCTATATAAATTATACCCTTTTATAAAATAGTAAAGTCCTGGAAAAAAAACTAAGACTATTCCCCCTCTCTTATCCCTCTCCTCCCCCCCCTTTTAAATACTTTTAATATCCATACCAGCAAAATATGGAAACCTCACTTGTGAGAATTCCCTTGCTTAGTTTTTCAGGGAGGGGGGAGGAGGGGAGGGGTAAAAAATCAATCTGGACAAGCGTCTTCGTACGTAAGCCCTGCCCATTGTACAGTTAGGAAGTATTTTAATAGTAGATACTTATGTACAACTATACATGGATAAGTACATACTGTTCTATTCGCTGTTCATCTGCTCTCTTGATGTCAACCTTTAAACCTTCCTCTCCACATAATTACTACGTGAATTCAGACAGATATAGTCAATGCCCTCACCCACTTATGAGTGGCTATACATACACATAGACGAGCCCAATGGATATAAACTTTCATATAAGGATATTATTTACAGACCACAGGATTCAAAGACTTGCTGTCTTGAAAAATAATCCCTAATTATACCTGTACATATTTATAGATGTAGAGTGGGAGCGATGAGGAGGGATCGAGTCACCAAAAAATACTTGTTCCTCGTCAGTCCTAGATTCCAAATGGAATCGGTGGCTTACTATGTGTATGTATGCACACACACACATATCTATATAACTTCCATCCCTATTATCCAGTTGCCCTTCCCTTCTCCTTTGCTTCCACGATACTATTACACTCTCCTTTGCTCCATACTGAAATTAAAGCAGACCCAAGTAACTTTACTCTTTTCCAGTTTTTTTTTCTCTCTCTCTCTCTCGTCCCCACCACGCACACACATTTTATGCTTGGGACTGATACCCGAAACAGAAAACAGTTAAGGTTCTTTTCCTCCACAGATAGCATCAGTTAAATGCAAGAACACATGGAAAAAAAACTATGGCGAACAGTTGGAAATGACTGGCTATATGAGAGAGCGGGAGGGAATAAAATTTAACCAAAACACTCTCAGTGTACTCAGACAATGTTATTTTGAACCGTCCCTCTCCTCCTAACTCCCATTATTATCTGCTAAATAAAATCCTGGCCTTACAGAAGTGAAGTAGAGACGGGACTCACAACACAACTACTATAACACATGTCCTATCCCAGGTTTCTGTTATTTTTTTTTAAATCAGGTCAAAATGAACCCAAACAAGTCAAAACTTTTTTAATATTGAGTAATTACTAATAAGCTTAAAAGCCTACGTACGTATTACAATCTATTTCAGGCTAAATTATTGCAATAATTCTAATTGGATTTTAATTTCATTTAAACTCAATTCCGGAAGAAAAAAAACTCGGGAAGTTACCATAAGTATAGAGACATTTACAGTATGTGATAGATAGAGACATATCCATACATAATTATATTATATCTACCTATACATTTGAAAAGGGGAAAATTAAACGTGTGAAACTCCATAAATGTTGACATACTATGTATGTAGTATGTATGTACATCCATAATAATTTAATTTACTTCACTTGTAAAGCCAGACCCTACAGCTGCCGAGTTCCCGATTAGCAAGCATAAATTAGTTCAAATGTTGAAACCCCAGAGTCGTAAATAAATATATGTATGTATCTGACATGTAAAAAAAATAATTATTATAAAATCTAATATGGCATTCTTCCAGGTTCTATGGTCATAAGTAATTATGCATGTATGTTTGTGTGTATGTATGCACACGTAGTTAAATTTTTATACCAAGTAGGAAATCTAGTGTACTTTATTGAGATTCCCATTTGGTGGTTTCCGTATCATTTACGATAGTTAATTACAGGGGAAAAATCCTTTGTAGGGAAAACGTCTGTAGGAAAAAAAAAGATTCAATGGGAAAAGCTCAAAAACTTTCATTTAATTAAAACTTTGCATAACCGACTAATTAGCGGATTTCCAAAAGTCTGCCTCCAGTAATTGTGAATATCTTGTAGACTACCGTGCACCATTTGGCTCTTCCGCGAGCCTTTATCCACACACAGACACAGGGTCTATGTACTCATGAGAGCTCTGTGTACATATGGGAAGGAGGACTAGGAGCATTTGAGACCGGGCTGGAGTTGAGAGGCAAAGGAAAATCGATTTCGCAATATCCTGCCATGTGAATAATCTACTCAAGAGATTTTTCTGCGGGCAATTTAATTTTTTTCATCCCATCAGATTCTTTCGTAATTTCCATCCTTCCTTCATATCTTCCCTCTGCACTACTACCAAGGCTTCACAACCTCTTGACATTTATTACCGATTTTCTCCTCACTCCATACTATACACAGACACACATACGTATATATACTTATATATATATATATACATACATACACGCACACACAAACACACATAATTACAGACAAACACATACTACAAAAAAAACATAGCTATAATAGGAGTTCCTTTACCACTTACTATTATACATATATGCCCCTCAAATCCATTCCAATAGCCCATTTTGCATGAAAGATTAAGCAAAATATTAAAATTAATCATTTAAATAGTTGTTCTTAACAATATGTATGTACACTCAAGCATACCCAAAACTAACAGAGGCCGCATGTCTTGAGGTATTTCCAATAACCAAAAGTAACCTGGTGCTCCATTTTGTTCAAATGTAATAATAATAATACAGATAGTAGCCAGGGGAAAATTAAGAGTCTTATTTGTATTCAAAATTCTCGTCAATTTCCAGAGAAATAGACCTTCATTAAAATATAATTACATAATCAATAGCGATGGGAAATGTCTACACACTTGAGTGACTACGTACATTCTATACACATATAAGTAGTAATAATAATGAGGTTCTCAGAAACTCCCAACCTCAGAGGTTTTAACCTCAAATTCTTCAAAGTCCTTCACTACTCTACCCTCTAATGACTCCAACGCACTTAATTTCTACATAAAATAATCAATCCATTATGAGCAGACAAACTTAAACCCCCCCCCCATCCAAAAAAAAATAGAATCACACATCTAAATACTTGAATGAAATAATAATAGGGGAAAAACATATATTTTCTAATTTGTCATGTTTGGAGAAATTATAGACAAATAATGATATCTTTCCAAAATGAAACTTCAGTCAAGGAGACTTTTTCCTTCATCGGATAGAAAAATCAATACCAGGAACGGGAAGGAGTTTCAAGAGCGACGATAGCATATAAAAACAAACGAAAAAAAAAACACAGGGAAAAAAAACACACAAACTATATAATCAAAAAATTATATAGTCCCTTTTAACTTCCATATATAGCTATAAACTTCATATATAGAGAAAAACTAATTTGTTAAAATTTTCCTCCTAGGCTCTATTTCCACTTATACACTACGCTCTGAATATTTCTACTCAACTGAGCAATTTAAGTAATTTATTTTCTCAGTTCCGAGAGTATCTATATATGTATACGTATTTTGGGGCATTATGGTGGAGAGTTGGAAAACCCCTGGAAAGAAGTTTCTTCATTGAACACTATACACAGTGTGGGATCCCTCTCTCTCTCTCTCTCTCTCTCTCTCTCTCTCTCGGATACACGCACACAACCCCTAGAAGAATCCTCGTCCCCTTCGGTTTATGGGATCTGCTAAATTAGTTTTGCGAGCAGAAAAACCGCTCTATGCAATGTGAATGCATTGAAAATCATTTTTCGGATTCCTGTTCCTGCGCAATCTACAAACAACCCTCCTTTTTCTATACAAAACACTCCACACACATACACACACACGAGCAAGCGGGAAGAGAGTGAGAGAGACTCATGGCCATGCATACATACAGTAGACAGAGGAAGGAACCAACTTTTAAAATGTTTCACTCTCTCCCTGCAAAAACAAAAATTGACTCTGTGTTACACACAGGGAATTCTCCTCCTACACTCTCTCTCATTGTACTTCAATACAATCTATTCCATTTCTGTTTCTCACACAACAGGAGCAGGAGTACAAGGACCCATAAAAACAAGAATTTAATTTAATTTAAACTTAACCAGCAACCATTTCGTGTGAGGAAACTCACAAAGAGACACACCTCTTTATGCTTTATCAATTTACACAACCGGATACTCAATATCTACATATGTATGTACGTATGTATGTATAGACATGGATATTATCCTCTCCATAGATTCCAAACACAGGGTGAGAGAGAGAGAGATATATATATTTAGATACTATATATAGATACACACACACACACATCCACACATCCTTGCAATACTCTAATGAATGCTAAAAATTCCAAAAGCTACTACACACCAATAAGCCAATGGCATGGCTGGGAATATGTGTTAACTTTCTGGATGCCTGTCTTGTTCAAAGTAATTGTCAAAGCTTTTTATGCAATAGCACGTTTCCCAAAAACTACCTAACTGTCATATCTCTAGACAACTATACTAATTGTAATCTTATATATGGATCCTACCCCATACTTTTAAATATAATTATTATGGCAAGAATACTAAATCAGTAGATATAGATATGTATGTATACAAGGGAAACAATTATTATTGATCCTTCAAATTTGTGGAGAGGGTGTCCAAGGGTCCTGCAATCCAAGTCTCCCCAACTGCATCCTATCTATCGTCAGCCCACAAGAAAATGTGACGAACCAAAGGAAATCACACTGCATTTGAGTAAACACATGCACCCAGTCCCCCCACACGTGAGTACATACGCATAAAAAGTATATCGACCAGGAGAGCCCAGAAGAGAGAACGTGAGAGGATCGGAATACTTAATGATATGCCTTCTCACTCGTCAGTCAATATTTCCATATCTGCTCTGCAGTTTTACTTGGGAGTACCACAAGAGTCTCTACACACTAGTTACACTAGTGCGTCAAGTTATGCAATCCAGTCCCGTCCACCATAAACATTCAACGCTCTACAAATATTATTATACGGAATTAATGCCCAGCCATTGAAGAAGACCCAGACCCTGGGCTCCCATACAGCTGTGCTCTCCGAAGTCAAGAAGATACAGTCAAGTCAGGGAGTGCGGGCCAAAGAGCATAAATCATTATGTACACACAGTGACCAGGCGTCCCTACGTCCTTTCCCTTATGAGAGACTTCCTTTTACAATGAGGATATTCTTCCCCCCCCCCTTACACAGGGACAAAAATTATAATTGAAGGTATTTACTATACATATTCATATTGTATTCCCATGTAGGACTGTATTTATTTTTCTCCTTATAAGAGCATGGAGTCTTGAGCTCCATGTAGGGATGAAATCATACATTGAGTGTACTGTATCTCCTCCCGAGCTTTTCCTTGAACGAGAGAATCCTTGTATATGTCCTCAGACATCATCATACACATATGTATATTACACATTATGGATGGATAGGACAAGCAAGTATCATTACAAGCTTTGGCCGTAAAGCTACAAAAGCCTGAGCATGCCTCTAGGTTAGGTCCTCTTGTGTGATGCAAGAACGAAAGAGAAAGAGAAGAGAGGAAAAAAGCTGCATACACACACATACACACACTCGCACAACAAATACACACACACTCACACACACACACACACACACACACACAAACTCACTCACATACAAAACACTGACAAACCCAACGACATGAACCATGTGCGTATCCTCGTGCATGGTGAGGTAGTAGTTTTTGTAGTAAATAGTAGGAGTTGCATGCATGCTGAATGGTCGATGCAGTTTACAGAATGCACTTGCGTTTTTTTCCGCCTCCTCTCTCCTCTTATACTTTCTTCCCTACTACTCTACTCTCAAAGTACATACAGGCCTCAATCCTCACTTAGTTATATGACGAGGGTGGAAATACAGGACTGTACAAAAAAACGCTCCTACAAGGTATATACCTTCCTCGTCACTCGCACCATTCCACATATAGATAGTTGAGACATGCTGACTAGTGTTGTCCAGTCTTGAGTGAGAGTTTGAGACTGAGTGGCAAAACGAAAAGACTGACTCTTAAAAGACTGAGACTGACTTTAAAATAAGGCGTTTTTTGAGACTGAGACTGAGTGAAACTGTTACATTTTGTAAAAAGACTGACTGAGACTGATGAAAAGACTCATGTATACAACGCGCGTATACAATATTAAGCAATTTTAAATTTTCGCGCCATTATTAAAGCCCAAGGATGGAAATTAGCGCCATTTTGTATCCTTGGGGACTGAGTGGGAGTTTGAACCAAGACTTTCCTTGGGACTGAGACTGAGTTGGACTGATATGCTTAGCATAAAGACTGACTGTAAGCAATACTGACTGTAAGTAAAAGACTTTAAAAAACTGAGACTGATAAACTTCAAGACTGGACAGCACTAATGCTGACATAGGAAATCAAATGCGCCTCAATCTGTGCATAGAAGTGCAGTTTGTTATGGAAAAATCCTACGGTTTCTATATACGTCTGAACCCCTCCAGTCAGAAAATGGAGCTTCATATCCAACTCAACTCTTGTAGTACTGTAGGAGAATACAATCCATGACGAGCCCTATATTTACACCTTGGAAACGCTGTGCGTACGAGAGAAATTGGAAAAAGAGCAGCAGCAACAGCAACAAACAGTACGCTAGCGTAATGGAAACAGGTATCCTTCTACTGTATATGCAGTCAGACTGCAGAAACTTCCACACGCATAGAATCTCACTCTGTCAATTCCCATCTTCCAACCCCAGGTCTCTCATGGCTTCGAGATTATTAACCTGCAAGTTATAGGAAGGGGTATGGATACTACGTGCAGAATAAATATAATGTATTCGGATTGCAGAGAGAGCTTTCTGAGACTCACAATTTGCACTTTACACTTACTACACTATAAAATAGTATAGATACATGATGGGTACTATTAAACATAGGAAATTGCACTGAGAGTCCCGCGTTTTTCCCACCTACTGCTCTTCAGGAGTTTTTTTGTTAACATACCTCCCCTCTCTAGATAGGATGATCAAGTGCAGTATAATGGGCGAGACTCTATATGGTATGAGGATGTTATATAGGTATATACGGATATACATATGTGAGTTTATAAATCTTCTTTAATACTCCCATAAGGCCAGGAATACGATCATTTCGTAATTTTAACATGCACTTTACATCCTCTTTCTCACGAATGCTACACCTCCATACGTTATCCACTAAAATGCAACCCTTTAGATTCTTTATGCTTAATTACCCTATTCATACAAGCCTATAACTCTGTACACAAGATGCAATTTAAATACATACAAGACATTATAAAAGGGAGCTTCCACAACCTAACATGCGTAACACATCCCGGGTTTCCGAGCATTAGTAACAATACATATAAATATATAAGGACAGGCTCATCTCAAGTTAAGAGCCAGAATTGAATCCCTTTAAATATCTTTAATGACAATACGCATAAATATATGTATATTGTAAGTGTGGTCAAAGTGTGATGTACTTCAGTACTTCATTGATGATTTTTGAATTAATTACATTGAAATACACCTTGAGACCCAAGCTCAATTTGTACCATATTACTTCCAAATAATTATCCAAAAGATATTTAATTATTTTGATCCAAGTACGTTGAGTGGGGTTCAATTGGATATTTTACCGGGTGAGATATCGCATCGAATCGCATCGGAAATCTCGTAGTTTGCCTTGGGATAAAACGATAAAAGGGACTATTGGAATTGTCCTATGTATGTACATAAAATTTCTGTAGAAATGTCCAGAGAGGATTGGAAATCTCCTTAAACCTAGCCTTATATGTAATATACATATGCTCGGAATCATACGGCTACAACTCATGAGATAAATGGACGACAGACCTGAAGCCATGGATGTGTACACAGACAATAGAAGCACATTTTTCTTGATGCCAAATGCACATTCATTCAACCCCCCCACACACAATTCAGTTTCTATTCCTCTTCCTTAGCACTTATTGTTAGCTACATTGAACACAAGCACCCCTTCATCTTTTCATCTAATCAATTGAGAAAAATCCTGGTTTACTTTCCATATGTACATACATAAGTGTATCTCTCCAATTATGTACATATACACATCACATCTCCTTGAGTCCGCTGTATAGTACATTCCTACTAAATCTATAATCGTGCCCTCGGCCGTGCACGAGACTCTGAAAGTGTGCGTGTGCAAAAGGAAGACAAATTTAAATAAATGGGAAATTATTTTCACACATTTAAACGGAAATGGTTCTAAAGATTACTGTTCCATTACTATTATGTACATTGTTAAATATTCTTGTTACATTATGTCATCAATGACAATTTTTCCAATTCGAATTTCCTCCATGGGGACGAATTGTTTTTTGTATTTAAAAAATGTACTTCTTTTAAATAACTTAACTTGACCTTCAGCATCTCATCATGACTTGTACACAACTTCCGAAACAATGCTGGGATTAGGGGAAGGAGAAATCAGTCAATTCTTCAAAATTTAAATATTTCCCATAAATACTACTTATACTATGTAACTCTTTTTGTATTAAAAGTAGTAGTAGTAGCAATATTTGTCAATAAGTGTATGTTGTAGGTCCTGGAATAACCTCTAAAAAATAAGAAAATCCCCTCAGTTTATTTTCCCTCAGTTTTGGTACACACCGGAGTTACTTGTGTGTGCACCACTTTGAAAGGCATAAATTCCTGGAAGAAATTATAGGGAGAAAAAATCCCCTCAAGCATTCCGACTCCACCATTAGCAAGACACAAGATCCAGCAAGGGAGATAACAATGACTGAAAGGATTTTCTAAAAAGGATTTTGTAATTTAAAAAAGGGTTTGTGTTCTTTGAAGAATCTTACAAGGGGGGAGGGAAAAAAACAAGGGAAAAATCCGTAGCCATGAGAATCCTTTGATTTACGAAAATAGCCTGATTGTCTTAAAGCAGCTTCAGAAGGACGGAGTCTGTGGCCCACTTCCACACATTACTACACTCCTCCAAATATATATATTTTATAAGGATACAATTATTTATATGCACACACCAAAACACTAAACAGCAACAATGAACCATAAAACCAGGCGATTCATATTAAGAGCCAATTGTCCCATCCTCCCAAATGGATTAAAAATATCAGAGAGAAACAACTTTTGTCAAGTTCATATTATTATCTAATGTACATCCACATTTTGGGGATGACAGCGCCTACTTTTGAACATATCCCTCAGAGAAGGGACCTTACGTGAACCACGAAATAGGTACAATAGGTACTTGAAGGCCTAGGCCCTTTTAGAAAAATATATAGATACATGCATATAAACATAGTGGTAAAGATAAAAGTAGATACTAGGCCGAAGGGTCTTGTCGTGAAGGAGTCATGGAAAAGACCACATACGCCTCAACCCATCTCTTAGTACAAGAGCAAGGTCGGAGAGGAACAATACCTTTTGTAGCAGGTCGTAATTTCAAGGGACAACACCAATAATTATTATTATTTCAATAAAAAAACTAATTTCCCCCACTCACACTATACTTACATATAATTATATCTACATATAGATACATATGTAGATATCAATCTCCCTGTATGGTGCACCTTTCCACTGGAGGAGTTTTTAAAGATCATTTGTATGCCGTAGACAAGGAAGACGTAACTGTAGGATGCTATACGTACACAATAATATCTCTTTTTCAACATTTACAGATATTCTTCTATTTTGTATGCACATTACCATCCCATACATGTTTTCTTTCAAAATGTATCCCTTCCTACATACATACATACATGCCTACAAGTAGTACTGACTTTTACGTATGTATGTAATTATATATGTATATGCTGAGGATGCTTTCTATAATACTTATATCTACGTGTAAATATCCTGTTCAAATCTTACCTCTCCATGATGCTGACTCCGTCCCTCCGGTGTATTTTCGGGTAAGAAATACAATTTTAAACTGCACAGTGATTCATTCCGATCCGTCCAGAGGAGTTGTATTTCAGCAATGCTCAGTATGGCCGAGTCAGGCCAGATCCGTACAGGGAAATGGGAAGAAATTGTGTACGTTTTACCACAGATCTTAATGGATTTGAAGAAAGAGTAGGAGCCATGTCTCCCCAGCAGACCCATCAACTGTAATTTAATAAAAAGAATCAAAATATAAGTAGATATACCAAAAGATCAAACCTATGTATGTATATAATATTATTACGAAAGATATGAGGTAGAAACCTGACAATATAACAGACAGAGGGAATTACATATAAGAGCAAATATCCTCCTGAAATTCTTTCTTTTCTCTTCTTAGAATAATTATTAGAATTTAAAGGCAGAGACTTGACAATATCAGAGAGGCAGTAAGGGGGTAGCTTCACGTAATTACTCTGTAATTACTACATTTTGACGCAATTATTTTAAATGCTCCAAATTCCACTCTATGACTCCGATGGATTTTTATCAAAAGGGATTTTGAGTAGAAGTGTGTCCCTCCTCCAATGAAATCCTTAAATTGAATTGAATGTAAACAGAAAACAATCGATTTTTCCTGTATTGAATTAATTACATTGGGTTTTGTAGGAAGTGCAGCTGGAGTAGTTCACACGGCTTCCAAAGATCCTCCCAAGTGTGAGGAGCCATTTAGATCAAAGATATATCATGTACCTTTGTACTTGGGAGATACATTCAAGGAAGGGGGAAATCAGTCGGAAAAACGGAGGCGACAAAATTGTCAACTCATTCCACTCCTTTCTATTTAATGCATTCCCGAGCTTGGTTTTTCCATTTACACAACCTCATGGACAGAGTACTACTATCTACATATGTAATTATATGTATCTATGTATGTAATTATAACATCTACATAGGCCATGCTAAATAGATACACATACAAAAATGAGAATGACGCATTGCATTGGAGGAGCAGTAGATAATCCAAAGAGATACTGCAATAACCGTAACCAGTCGTAAGTAGAAACTGGAGGTACATAAGTGCACAAAATAATGCCCATTATTATTATTATTATTATTTAGTCTATATATCGTAACGTTCTTAGAAAATACTTTCGAATTTTTATCTCCACAACTTTCCTTACATTTTTTAATTATGACCCGTCCTGCACAACAGTGCACACCTTGTATAAATAATTATTATAGATATGCCCAGAGGCATCTTCATAAGTCACAGGAGCAAGCTCTGTGTCGAATTAAAATTGCAACCTTTAAATATATATATATAGGTATATATTTTTCGAGACGAGAATTACGAGAGGGAAGATGGTCGTTAGAGGAAATAAAATGGAATGAAAGAGAATGAAAGTCATCCTTCTCCTCTCCTTCCCTCCTCCCCCCATCTGTGTCATCAATAATTCCGCCAGGAACAGAAGGGTAAGAGTTTTCATTTGAATAAAAGCTCTACTTCACTCTTCTCATCTCCAGCCTTTTCCACAACAGTATTAAATTACTTTAGTAAAACTTTAAATTTTCAAGCTTTACTTCCCATAATCTGGCCAGCCATGAGGAAATTAGCTCCTTCCGTTATATTCTCTCCTGAGAACAGAAGAATCCATTCAAACTTTACATCTCACACCCTTTCAACCAAAATTATATCGCAATACCATGGAAGTAGCAACAGTTCCTTGACTTCCATACCAAACCCGTCACACATACATACAGTTACAAATTCTAATAATTCTATCAAAACAGTTCTTCAATTTCCCTTGAAATCGACGAGAAAACCAAAATGGAAGTAAATAAATAAAATCTACAACGTGCTTCCTAGCTAAATCATCGTATCGTATTGCATGAGAGAGCCGGACTCAAAGACTGCTGCCAGAGAATAGAACCCTCCTCAAAAAAAAAAAGAAAAAAGAGTAAACTATCCCATCATAACTTTCCGCATATATAGGAATAGATACTTATGTAGCTCTTAGTTCGATCCACACAATGCACTGTACTCAGAGATAAATATCTCGCTATAACACTCACACATCTCATAGTCAACATGCTCAAGTGTAGCCACAGTATATATGCAAAGAGAATACCCAGAAATAAACAAACCATGCCCTGTTAAAAATTTACACAGGACGTGGACGTGATCTGCAAAAAAAAAATATCCCGTCCCTGTAAGTTGAAAAAAAAAACATTTTTCCCTAAAGTTTCAATCCATGCCTCCAGCCGGGAGGGTCGGGGACTCAAATGTTCAGAGCTGAAAGGTCGGTGGTAAGAATTTGAGGGAAACTTTTTAACGTAATATTTCCATCTCTATACAAGTCCATGTGCATATATGTATATAAGAGTCGTAGGGGTAGGTAGGGAAGCCCTGGAGTTTTTCCCCAGATTGGACATCATGGTTCCAATGTTAGGGTTATTATTGCCATTACACATTTTCCTTTATTATCACATATAATATGGGATCTGCAATTTCCTATATACAGATATAATCCTATATGCACATATATAATTACATACAATGTAGAGTTTAAAGTTACACAAACCATAAATTGTCCTTCCCTATCAAAAGTAATAATAATTATAGCATTTACAGAGCATTTTCACTGTCTCAAGCTGAAGGGTAGGCCAGGGAAAAATACATGCATATACATACATACATACATACATACTAGGTAGTAGGATTACGTTCCTCTACGATTTAAATGATTTCATTTGGAAATTGATTGGTGAATGACTAACACATGCCCATATAATTTTTTTTAGAAAAAATACATCATTAAAAAGACTGTAAGAGGGACTTACAATGATAATTATTAGTGCTTAAGGGAAATTGATACTTACAATTAGTCATCTTAAATTACGTTCTTCACTATTGATTTCTTGATACGCATTTATTAAAAATACATATAAAGATACATACTTATTATTATCTATTAATATACTCTGTTATTGAAGTGAGTGTCGCTCCTTTCAAGGGGAAAAAAATAATTTAGCATAGAATAGTTAGGAATTTTCCTGGATATAAAAAAAATACTTAAGACTCAGATTTGAGGAGTACTAAACATGGAGGAAGCATGCAGTAGCAAAATCGTGACATTTGAAAACACAATCAAGGCTGAATATGAGTAAAAGTAGTAGAGGACAAATAACTTTTCGCTTCCCCTTCCCCCACAATGTAAAATCCCATTCCCCAGTACTATACACATACAATATCTATCTATATACATATACAGAGTTACAGGGATTCCTATGGAAGACCTAGTCGAGGAAAAAATGCTTCTCCTCACAAAAAAAAGGAGGATCAAAAGGTAATTTATGAACGAACCCCTAAAGCTCGTAGTCAGTCAACCATTTATAAGTATTAGTTTCAAAACCAAACAAATGCATAGGTATACTGTGAGAGAGCGAGTGAGAGAGAGAGAGAGAGAGAGAGAGAGAGAGAGAGAGAGAGAGAGAGAGAGAGAGAGAAAGTTTACAGAGCAAAGAAGGTATGCCTGTAGGCTAGATCTTGACTATATATATATTTTAATATGTATAAAATACACATATGCATTATAAGCATGGAAAATTGGGAAACTGGAAATGGCAGTTTTAATAACAATAAAACCCACTGAAGTTTTCTCCCTCATCTCTCTCCATTACTCTTTCCAGTCCGTCCCTCATCTCTCTCCAGTCCTTCTAATAATAATTATTATTGCCCCTAGCATAAAGTTACACAATCATTAAATCTTTCTGTATAGTCGCATTATCTTTATCAACTTATTTGATCAGCCACTATAGGTCCTAACTTCTTCACTACCCTTAGTTTTAAGAGGAGTACACAATAACTTCAACCATTTTCAAGGAACTTACAAAATGCGACAATTTTTCTCACGACTATTCCATAGAAATTAGTGAGGAATCATATAGAATATACCTACATATATGTAGATAGAGACAACATCATAAATTACATTACATTGGGAACCTGAGAGTGTCCAAATTACAGTCCTACATTCCATCACACACAATTATTTCATTTTTATTTTCAAATAATACACAGCAATGAGGTAAGCCTGTATGTAGATACATAATAAGCTTGAGAAATATCCACCTTGATAATCTCAAGCTTTTATTTTACCCTGACTGCGATTTGTAATTTGATCAATAATAATTATCATGGATTATAGGATGGAGTCAAATTAAAAAAAAAAAATCAGTTCTACTTGAAGAGGTCGAAGCAGAATTTGGAAGGGTGGAGGAAAATCGCGAACAATTTCCCAATTTTTCCGCATTCCTGTTTTTAATACGCCATTTAGTATTCGCAGCATGCCAGAACATTTTTACATATTAAAAAAAATAAGGATCTACCATTCCCAATCTCTTACGTCGTTATTGAGAGGAGAATAAATCATTATCAGCTGCAAAGTGAAATCGAAAATTGGATTCGTCAAGAGCGGTAATGGTTTTCTTACTGCCACAACTTGTTCTCTCAAGGTATCAAAATCTTTAGGACAATTGGGGGAATAACATTTTTCCTCTATTCTCTCTCTCTCCCTAACTCACTCACTCAACTCACTCATTCACATCACATATGTGCTAAAAGAATCCTAATTAATTTGCGACTTGTCTTCACAGGAAGAGCATGCTTTGAGTCCTTTGGGGCACTGGGATTTGGCAACATTGTCAGCACAAGTCAAGATAACCTCAAATATTTCCTGTCCCTATTTATAACCACAATAATTGCAATTCTCATGAATTTCCATGCAAACACAGACACTCATACACATGCACACACACACACACACACACACACACACACACAGGATCAAAAACATACAAACATCCTCACAAAGTAAAGCGTCAAAGAGAAGGGCAGAAATATTCAAAAGTTTACAGAGGGAGAGAGAGAGAGAGAGAGAGAGAGATAAGACATTTTCTATCATCATAACATTATAAATACCTAAAATGGTGGTTGGAAGGAAACTGTTTCAAGATGATTCAAAGAACAATTTCACTCCATTTTGTTATGACTTTCTTTGAAGTCAAACTGGATTTAAATTTAAAGGAAAAAAATATCTTAGCTTGGATGAAGCTTTGGTTTATCAAGAATATACATTAACATGTACAGTACATATATGATAATGTACATACATAGATCCTTACACACGCATCATATAATACAAAACCTTGCACAGGGCAGTGTTCTCAAAAAGAAGAAGAATAGAAGTTTATAGCATAGTAAAGTACAAGTACATTCTTACAGAGAGAGAGAGAGAGAGAGAGACATACTTTTAAACATGATTACAATAGAGTTGCATTTTTATCAGTGAGTGCCAGCTATTCCGCCTATCTGCTAACACCAGTTAATGCACGTACATATGCATATGTATGTACGTACGTACGTATGTATGTATGTACGTAACAAATTATGGAAGTTAAATACAAGCAGCGGAACAGGCACTGGCATACAGTACAGTACAGGGAGTTTTGTACACGCATATCTACATTTTGATGTTGACAGAAAAAAAAATATGTGAAGAATCTTCAAGAGGAATCTTCAAACAAACAAAAAAAAGAGAGAGAGAGAGAGAGAAAGAAATAAAAGTTATTAATAATTATTAGAAGTGAGTTAATACAAGTGAATCTCTACGCATGCCTTCCAAAAATGGTTTCACAGAGACAGGTTATTGTGAAACCAGTTGAAGGTGTACCTAACTGCTTGTATTTACAGCCGTATATATTTTTTTAATTCCCTGTCACATCAGCCACACGAAACGTAATTAATTGGCACATATGCATTCCCCTGAGCATCCATAGAAAAAATACAATATGGCTGATATTCAGACATTATATAGGATGAGATTGAAACAAGGATGATGATTAGGGATGATACTCAATGAATTGGCTAAATAACTGCCTCCATCCCTGACTACTACTACACCATGGTAGAGTGATACAATTAAAAAAAACGTATTCTTCTAACAATCAAATTGTTATTTCTAATTGAAAGTATACGTGCCGCTACGGGGACGAAAATAAAAAAAATTGCTTGCAAAAATTATGACTCGAGGGCACATGCCATGGCCTTCAAGGATTTAAACCTTCCATGAGGATTTTCCATTTTCCTACTTAACAGCTTGAGAACAGCATGAGTTACATGTCGACGGCAATATTCCACAAAAGAGTCTCTCCTCCATATTGTAATAATACAATATTTACTTATGGAGGTTTATGAAAGATTTTCACAGCAGAGAGAGAGAGAGAGAGAGAGAGAGAGAGAGAGAGGAACCAACTATACTTAATCCAACCACCAAGGTTTTATCCCCTATCGTATCATATACCTTGATATGTAAATATCAGATATATATTTGTGTTTGCTTTAAATACTAAAATTTACTAACTTGCTAAATTTTTATTACGACCTTTAATGCTTATATAAAAATTATAGCTATGCTATATTTCTCCAAGCCCCTCCACACGTAGTATCTACCTATAGTCATTGTTGCGAGGAGCAAGTCACACTATTAATATTAATCAACCCAAATACTGCACATTCTCCCCAGAGGAAATGATCACTTTGGAGCTTAAGTAATTCCAAATAATCACTTGGCACAAACCACACCACTCCAATGCATTCCTTCCATCTCCACTTTTTATTCCTTTGGCTCAATTTTTGAGCAAAAAACAGGTCTCTGCTGATGTTTCTTGTCCAAGAATTTAACCTTGGATCTCAATACCATCTCATGTATGCACACACACACAAACACACATAATATGTAATCATATGTAGATACTTCAGTACATGAGTAACTTGAATCCATTCCAATGTAAAATCCTGGTTTAAAAAAGCGTGACCAAAGTGAGGGGAAATTATTATTGTGCGACGTCCTTTGAGCACATTAGATATTCTTGAGGTTCTTGGAAATCTTCCGTCCTCCCTCGAAACTGACTCCATTCAGTAGTCAGGATAATTATTCTTGAAACCATTAGACATTATAATTAACTGGAATCATTTTTTTCTTACTCATCATACTCACTACTTTGTCCAGTGATTCATTCCCATCCTCCATCATTACAAATACCCATCTCCCCACTCAATGACTGGGGTACATGTCTATCATGTGACAAAATGTTTCAATCCCTCAGGAATTTTGCTCTCTCTCTGTCTGTCTGTCTCTCTCTCTCTCTCTAGAGAAAACAATAATCATTTTTATTAATCTTACATATACGTACCTAATGGGCAAAATTCATCCCATTCCCTATCTTGCAAGTCATACAAGAGTATTGGACAAAAAAAGCATCTTCATAAAAAAATGGGAACGTCGTGCAGTGGGCAGAAATGCTCACCTACCATATCTAAAATATAATTCCTCCGGCAGTAATCAGCTATTAAACGGGAAAGTAATGAGGGAAATTGTGGAAATTATCAAGAGAACCTTATCAAGATCCAACTCTCAGCCATAACGCTACCTACACCTACATACGCTTGTATGTACATACATAGATATGTATGTACCTATCCCTACAAGCTCCTAAGCTCCCCGTCCAACCATAGACTCATTAGAGTGCCTACACACACGAACCATATATGTACATACACATGGTTCTATTGTTCCTGCTCATGAACTTGAAAACACGACATCAACCCCAGGGCTTGACTCTGACTGGAGTAGGGAGTAGAGAATCCGCTAAATGATTTCCAGATTGAGTAACGGGCAAAAGGGACAAAAGCGGACACTTTTGTCATATTGCGAAAACTTTTTTCCATATGGAGAGAAATAATAATAATTATGTAATAATTATTATTACAGATTCCCCCAATGGAAAGAGCAGGGACTTTTGGATGAGACAACTAACTGTGTGTCACAGAGAGAGAGAGAGAGAGAGAGAGAGAGAGAGAGAGAGAGACGCCGAGGGGAGGGACAATTAAAAAAAAACAAAATATTCCTTCGGATTTGAATAATTGCATGATTATTTATTTCCTCCCTTCCATGACTCGGAGTAGTCGCCTGGGATAGTAAGCTCATAGAGGCATCTGTATATGCGAGGGCAGTTGTGTTTAATACAGGAGAGAGGGAAATGATCCTGGCACAGATTCTCATTCAGAGTGTGGTTGATGTCTTGAAATAAAATACAAACAAAACTCGTTTCTCTCTGCACGTTCAGATAAAAGGGTATTAAATGTGGAAGGATTAAACAAGTCACGCCCATCGGGAACCCAGGCATACAAAAGGATGAGTAATAATACTAACAAGCAAGCATCCACTCAGGTATGCAGGGTACTATGTACATATTCCGCTAATACCCACAGATACCCATAGGCCTCTGTCTGCATAATATAATATCATATTCATTATTTTTCCAAATGAAAAAAATTATATCCGCACTTCCAGCCTTCCCCTGTACACACATAAAATAGTGTAGTATAGGTAAGGACATACAATAGTAAGTATATATGTATAAGTGAACAGAGACCCACAATGCATCAGACATATCAACTTACATGGTTACATGTATCAACAACAATGAGTAATGAAAAATGTGTACATGCAGTGTGTTGGGGTAATAATTACATAACGACATTCCCCTCGTGTTTATTTCCCCCTGCCTGAATACGATGACCACATGTAATTATGTAGCTATACTTATAGGTATATAAATATAAGTGTATTCGCAACAGAAAAGAGCTGAGGAAGAGCAGGGAGGGGGGTGAGGGAGGGGGAAGAGAGTGAGAAGATTCCTTTACTATAGAGAGAGAGAGAGAGAGAGAGAGAGAGAGAGAGAACGCTTGCTGGCAGCAACCCTGTCAATATGAGACCTTAAATTGAAATTAAACATGAACCAAAGAGTTATAAACTAGTTTCATATCCCAGGGAATCCTTATAAGGATACATCATTAGATCATTGTAAGCTATAAAACACTTTTGAAGCCTTTTACCCATTCGATCCCTTTCCACCATTTTATTATCCATTTACAAGGAATTCAAAACACATTTCCAAAATCATTCAAAAACTATCACTCAAACCCAGTGGATCTATAGAGGACCTAAGTCATACATACATGCATAGATATCTATATATATATATACATACATACATCCATGTATTATTAATATAAACATACAATCAAATGGAATTGATAGCTTCCAAACTGACAACAGCAACCAATTGGGAGAAAATGCTATTAAATTCTTCAAACGGACTAACAGTTAAGAATTTCATATGGAGCCAGTCCTTTCAATACATTTCATTATGACACGTTAGTAATATAGATATCTGTGTACTTATATATATAGAGAGAATATATGTTATGCTCATGTAAATTTCATTTGAGATGAGGCTCAGGGCTCGGATGCTGTCACATTTGTATTAAATCTCAAGTAATTTTGAATAGATGGATTTTATCAAATGTCATAAAACTCCTTGGGATCTTTATTGAAAAGATTATTAAAATCTTTAAGAGTATCAACTAGAAATAGAAGACCATAATAATAAAATCCAAGTTAAGAAACAACTTTTCCTGCATAAAATTAGATTGTGCAGTGCAATTCTACCAACGACAGGGTTCCCTCCGTCTGTTCACTTTACATAGAGATTAGAGAGAGAGAGAGAGAGAGAGAGAGAGAGAGAGAGAGAGAGAGAGAGAGAGAGAGCAGATACTCTCAGTGTCGAATTTGAACTCCTCTAAACTTATATAACAAAAGTTTCCTTTCAAATTTTATGTTCATATGCATAGCTCTCTAAATAGGTAAGTATATAGATACAGGGGAACATAACCAGGGGCAGAAATTGCTAGATGGGTAGAAAAAGAAGATGATGATGGTACACATCAAAAGTGTTCCTAGTCCGTATCCCGAGTATGTAAATATAAATGTGGAGATATGTCCTTATGTATAAAAGTGCTTGCCCGGATATAGAAACCCAAAGTTTGCCCTGAAAACAGTCTCCCACGCATAAATCAATGAGATGGAATTTCCATTGGAGTTTATATAGACACAAGAGTATGTACAGTATGGTCCCTTCTCAATACATATACAGATAAGTGCATCCTGACAGTACATATGAATATCTGCCCATATACAGGAGAGAGAGAGAGAGAGAGAGAGAGTGGATGTATAACTATAAACATGTGATGGAATAATCGTAAAAGCTATCCTGTAATTTATGGATTTTCTTGGAATTCCATCACAATGTTGCCAAACAGGACTAAAACCTGAAGAAGACGTGTTGAGTTTCGGTCAATTTACTTTTCCTCCCATCCTCATTCACTCGGAGTTGAAGGTAGGGAGTCTTTTCACTCTTTTTTAAATATCTCCACTTAACCCTTTTTTCCGGACCATCCTTAACATGTGTGACCCCCTCTCTCCTCCTGACTAATGCTCAACCTTAGGGACCGTAGAGAACTCACTGACAATGAGTGAGCTAACTACCAATTAACTTCACATTTACGAATTAGTAGCAGAACGAATTCCAGGGACTGGGATATCGCAAAAACAATCATTTCAAAAAATAATAGTAAGACACAAAAAAAAACTCACACACAAAAAAAAACAAATCCCTCATCTTGAAGTTAAAACCATCTCTTCAAGTAATTACTGGTCAGTGTGACTACAAGGTGATGCTGATGAGTCACAGATCATAAGATTAGATACTCACTTGTTTACGCCTCACTCCCAGTCACGCAGTATAGAGTGCGGTAGATCAAAAACCCAAATAAATTATTTTAAAAAATCTCAGAAAAAAAAACATTTCATACAAGTCTTTGGTAGATCTAAGCCGACATGAGTAAAATAATAAAAAGTTTCAATTTACAGGTACTTCAATGTCCGAATGGCTTAATTCTGTGAACTTTAGGTCGATGCGGACTAAAAGTCATCACAGATGAATCATTTTAAGAAGAAAAATTCTGCAAATACCTATGGGATTCCAACGTATCCAGAGGCTTTGCTTCAGAAAAAGGAGAGAAGCCCTGGTTATATTTTTAATTTTACGGGGTAACGGAAATACATATACATACATACATAGGTGAAACGGGGAAGGAAATTTACAGTAAGACGTGTCAACAATTTTATCCTGTGCTGTTGTTTGTAATAAAATATTTTTTTTTTAAAGAGCCAACTCTTCTATAATGGATGCATGGATACATCCTAGTATAATTAGTATACATAATTATATGTATATATATTAAAAAATCTTAGTAAGGGAGAAGGGAATAGTGCGAACAAGGTGGAGACAAATTCCCCCATTCCATATGTTCCCTACCCAACAGATGTGTCTGCTCCTGTTGAACTACTCCAAGGAGCATATTTTTACTGACTATTTAATGCATAAACATAAGAAGAAGAAAAAATGAGTAAACGGTAGGAAAAAAATATGTACTAATATTGCTTGACTGTAATTCCTGACAAGCATACATTATAATACGTGCTTCGGAACATCTTGTATGCAATTTATTCCGCAAGTTCCGTTACAATATCCCAATGTGCAACCCTGTATCAGTAGAAATAGCACACCGTAACTTAAGTACACAAATTTTTGAATTTATACAAAATTATGTATATAGAGACAGTATAATGAATATCAAGCTCAGGATTTTCAAAATCATTCAGCTATAGATATCTTTCTGTAAGGAGTTCAGTATAGAATTTGTGATTCTATACACAGAAAAAAGAGTAGTCATGTACATACATAGACAGGCGTATTTCGTATACATACACAAATCCGTAGATTCAATATTCGTCAAAGCCAACTGAGTGAGATGGAAATTCATTTTGTAGGTTGATCATATTTGAAAAAATTGAATTTTCAGCATTTTCTCAGGGAAATGCCATAGAGTCAAAGCCTACTGTTACGCATTAACCTTCTGCGTTGAGTTCTTCTCCTATCAAGAAATTTCCCTTCTCTTTGTCCCCTCAAAACATAAGCACGCACACGTACATATGTATTTGTAACAGGCACTCAAACAGGCATTCACATCTACGAAAGACTATATTGTGTATGTATATTCTCACTCACTCTCTCTCTCTCTCTCTCTCTCTCTCTCTCTCACACACACAATCCTTCCATACGACCTAGCCCTTTTCCCAACTCGCTTCCAAAGTCATCCCTACTAAGTCAACTCCTGTCGAAGGCAAATAATTACTTCTAAACTTATTCCCTTGAAGTAAATATTGGAAGACAAAACATATGCCGAGAGTTTGCCAGATCAAGTCGATTACCTGAGAAAAATATTAAATCAACGTCAAGAGCACGTCAAGTCTAATTATCTGTGGAGCTACGAAATCTATGGCTAAAGTCATTCATGACAAGTCCTTGGAATATTCTCAACATTCCATGACAACTCAACCTCATACCCACAACAGGTCGATACTGCCACACATTTTCATCCAATCAACAATAATTATTATTCTTCCCATCCAGTACAAGCTGGTTACAATTACTGTAAATTCCCTCCATACCAGATGGGTCCACATATTTCCCGAAATAAGTGTAAAAATACAGAAGGATTTATTCCCTACAATCCCTTACATTTGAGTCTACTCATATGAAACTCTACTCTCCGTCACATCCTTCAAATAAATAATTACACATATCATTATTCCTGACATATCATTCTTATTGGGAATGCATATTCCACATTAAATTCAATCCAAGAGCCGCAGCATTATAGGAACAATTATTATTATATTTCTAAATACAAATAATTTTAAGATGCATATAACTTTCACATTCGTGAACACTAAAATTTTCCATTGTTCTCCCATTACTCTTGAATAGTAATAAACACAATCAAAATGAAATTACTCTTGTGCTTCTATATATGAAAATAATATCTATTAAGTGCCTGTACAGGAAAGGCATTTCGTTCTTTTTATTGCACCAGGAGTATAACACAGATAAAAAAACACTACTGTCATCATTTTAGCACATATTTGCTCCGAACAATCAACCCGAGAACGTCATTGTATTCAGCAATCCTACAACAACAATTTTCATGTGGTGTGTAATAATAATATTCCTCACACTTTTAGTGAGACAGTGAGAGGCAGTGCTAGAGACAGACAGAGAGAGCGAGACACACATAGAACACAGGGAGAGAGAGAAAGAAAAAAAGGGCGAGAGAGACAGAGAGAGAGAGAGAGAGAGAGAGAGAGAGAGGAGGAGGATATTAACAGACGAATCGAAAACTGCAGGAAATTGAAAGGTTCCTTTCAAGAGTACGAGATATGTGAATGCATACATATGTTACATATAATCCCGCAGTGACACGTACAATATTACCGCAATATACTGCTGCGAAAGATGACAAGGGCAAGGTAAGTACATGACACTCGTTCAACGCACACCCAAACAGGATAATCTCCTGTAGACAAAAGTAAATTACAATATGTGCGGACTAGTAACTTTCCGATTCTCGGGTATGACTTCTTCCTCTCTCTCTCTCTCTCTCTTTCTCTCTCTCTCTCACTCGACGACATGATATATGTAGCTCTAAATTGCGCCAACAGTTTAACTTGTACAACGTGTTGCCTCCTCAAATATTAAAACCACTGCTGTATCCTGAACACAACGACACCATGGGCCTCTTTCCCTGGAAAAAAATTGCATACTTCTCTTCCAGACAAATGTGTCAATAAGTGCTCTACTCATTTTAACTTCCCTTCCATTTCCCAGCCTCAGTCATAGAACAGTTCCAAATTTAAAGGACTGAGCACACTCAAAGCTACAAAGATACCCAGAAACAATAAAAACCGTAGAGAGTACCAGAAAATTAAGGGAACGCCATATACTGACAGAAGAAAAAAAAACTCCAGAGGGCAGAGGGTCTCATGTCGTATTAGGGAACTTATCCCCCCAAAAAAATATGAAAATTATGTCTTTTTGTAGTTGAGGATTCTTGTGGAAAGGTTTCTCTCTCCGTTAGTCAAAGTTCGATTGACATTTAAAAGTTTTCAAAAAATCCCATAAGTTTAGACTGACAAAAGAAACCAAGTGTAGGATTTCCCCATAAAAAAGGGCAAAAAAACGAGAACATGTGTTCCGAAAAAATAAAAGCAAAACAAGAACTAAAATTAAACTGAAGAGAGAGAGAGAGAGAGGGAAAATATTCTAATCGTGAGATTTTAAAACAGTGTATGGGTACAAGGCTGTGGTAATCAAAACAGTGAGGGTTCTCTTCTTGCCCGTCATCCTCCCTTTCCAGAGCAGTAGTAGTAAGTAGTACAGTGTAAGGGCATAGGATTTTCCCTTGCTCCAATCCACAGTCACCATCCTATGAACATATTCAGACCCTGCAAAACGTGCCTACAAACATAATACCACAACCAAGACAACTTTTATTGTAAGTACTGTGAACCCAGTTAAGCTTCCCTCTCTCTCTCTCTCTCTCTCTCTCTCTCTCTCTCCTCCAGAATCTACGTTCGTTATGCATCCAATAGCTTAGCCCTACATCCCATCCCAACCAAATGGCAAGAGAGAAAATCGACAAAAAATTTTTATGGCAGCTCCAACCATTATATAGATACAGTTGTCAGTTATATGCATGTGTATAATTATATTTCCCTCCATCAAGTAAAACACGTAAGAACATCCAGTACAGGCACACATGAGCAAGCACAAAGAAAGAGCAAGACTGGCTACTACAACATACTCACATACTGTATGGCATGGTGGGTAAAAAGACACTGTACTTATAGCAGAGAGTGAAAAAAAAAATCCTTTGATTACACTTATGTCCTATAGTTGGATATATATACATACATACACATGTGAGCCTACAATATTTTAACACAATAGCAATTGAGGAATGTTCAATATATTGTCCGTCTAAAATTTTATAACCCCATTTAAATGCAGAGAAACGTATTCATAATCATTTATCTTTTTAACCTTAATTCTTCACACTGCTGCTATTACGATTAAATAGGGGAAGAATAGACTGAACAAATTCTCTCTCTCTCTCTCTCTCTCTTCACAAATCCCTGACGCATATGAGAATCAGAAATTAGTATAATTATTTCTAACTCTCGTACTAATAACTCCAGCGGAGGAGAGTATGAGGGTGGAAATTTACAGATTCAAAAAATCTTGTCAATCCTTGTAATCACGTAATCGTTGATGAATTGGATTCTCAACATGAAAATGTAGCCCTAATTTTTCTCATAATTCATACTAGCCCCAGACTACTAAATTATAATACATGAGTCTGGCTAATTTTTACAATTCCCTACAAATTTCACCTTGTGTATACACAATTATTATGATTAAAAACTTGTCTGTCGAAATCCGACCTCAGTCGAGGTGAAGGAATGTGTAAGACATTTTGTCTTGTGAAAGCTCAACCATAGAATCATTTTAGAAGATAAATAAGAATAGCATAGACCGTCTTTCAAAATACCATCAGATTCTCAAAGATAAGGTTCCACGTACAGAGGTGCTGTTGGAAGCCCTACACTGGTTTCCCAACTGGTTTGTAGTTAAGTACTCAAGTATTTATTATTTGTTAATTTTACGCCTTTGTCACCCCACTCAAATATACTTCATGTCATATGTAGGTGCCGATACAACATGAGGGAATTTTATGACTGGGCAGACCTTGAGAGGACATGCCTACAGTTAATTATTATAAAAAATATTTTATTTTATTTCAGAAAAATCCCATGTACATACATCTTCCCCAACAAATCAGGAGTCAATGTGGAACTCCACTACATTCATCATATCCAGTTTCAAAAAGCAAATCTTAGACGTATGTATGATGAAATCAATTTCCAAATTATATTTCCAAATCCAAGCCCTTGAAAAAGATTTGAAATGAGTAGAATTTATGTGAAGTAATTAATCAAAATGGTGGGATACTACAATAATAATAATAAAAAAAAAACATATATGCCAAGTATGTTTGTATGTGTCACCAGGGTTTTGTCCTAGCAAATAAATAATGAGTAAATTATAATGATGTTTACAATTCATAAAATTGAAACAAGACATTCTCAGTAAAAATTAAACAATAATTTATTACATTAATTCTCATTCCCTTCACACTTATTGTCATTGTGGAAGAATCCCCTCATAACATGTTATTTTGCAGCTCAAATGAGCATTAATTTCTGGAAAGATTTGTGGAAATTACCTAATTATACTGTATTAACTCATGGAAATTATTTACGAGCAGCTATCTAACTGTATGAGAATGAATCAAAATGCTCCTCAAATATTCAAAGAATATATAAATTGCTATGGTCTTGCATGTATACATTATATCCTCAAAAGAGTCCACTCTGCCCCAAACTCACGTTCCCAATTTCCATGTAAAAGTACTTAAATATTACATACATACATATATGTATATGTAAACGTGCTGGTGAATAATTAACATTACACTCGCAGAGCAGAATAAAATATACACATTACCTAATAAAGGCATTAAGACCCATATACCTAGATCTATTACAAACAAAAAATCTGCAGTTGCCATACTTATATCTCGTAAAATACAGTAACCACTTGGCGTCAACGGTTCATTCCGTCATTGAGACGTGTCATTTTCCTCAAACACCTTGTAAAATTTCAGTTATTATCATTACATAATGGCTTTGGCCCCATCAAATCCGTTTTCCCTTCCTCATGGGAATTTTTCCTCCCCATAGAATTGTTACAATCCCAGAATTTACAGGTATATTTTAGGGTTAATTGTAAGCTAGATCCTGTTTTCCTCTTGGATTTTTAATTTTACCTTTATTAATTATGTCGATCGGTTTGGAAACTGTATTCAAAAGCTTGCCCACACTGCCTTCTGGAGCAGGCTTTTCAAAATGCTGGGACTAATATAAGCAGAGCGCTATTTAATGGAGATTGATTATGAAATCAAGACATCCCCATATAGCAGGGCAGACATTCTGTATAAATTACAAGTTATTATGTACCTCATACATATGTTAGTATACCTACACTCACCAAAATAAATTATAGGACTGTACGAGTATATTTTTACTACATGTTCATTTTCTATAATAATTTAATTCGAATCCATGTACCTATATTATCCCCTGGGGGGAAAAAACAAGTAAAATCAATATCTATATAAAAGCCGTTAAATAAAACTAAAATCATGGATTTTTCCGGCTCACTTTTGTCCTGAGCATTGCAAACTAATCTAGGTACTCCTCCTATATGTACTTTCATATGTACACATAAAACTATGTAATACAAACGCCCATGAAGGAGCAGCCTTGTGCCTAGTTTTTATTTTTTGCTCAGGAATTTTTTACACTCACAATCAGATTATTAGAAATATAGATATAAGTATGCAAGTATATAAAAATATAAGGAGAGGACTAATAATCCCAACTTGAAAGCTTGAAACTCCTCACCTGCCTCCTCGTCAGTCTAGTCTAGTATTTGGGTAATACCAGTTCCCTGTATGTATTTTTTTAAATAAATGTAGAGGTAGCTTTTTCAGGACTGGGATAAGCATACTCCACTGTATACACACTACTGTTAAAAGCATTATTATTACTCTTTAGAAACTCATTTATACAGTCTACATTCCGGTTTGACTTATACTCGAAGAGTCTCCTCATATATCTACTTATAAATAAATACAGGGAGTTACACGCCTAGTAGTAGTTACATAGGGATAATTTAGTTAGTAGGAAATTTAGGGCCCCGATCCTCCTTTACTCCATATATCGGGATCCTCATACTATAGTTACATACATACATATGTAGGTCGGTGGAGTGGAGACGGAGAGCCCAGAAGAGCATCATATTTAGCGTAAGTGCTAGTACCTGTACTCTTTTGAGGTATACGGACGGAGTTGGACATGCTCTGACTTCTAATAAATAAAACTGTCGCTATGTACATCATAGAGTAGGGCTGTAGTTGGGTATATCTCTAAAGGAGAGAAGCTCGTTGAGAGAGCTCCTACTGTAAAACCCCTCTATTGCACTACTACTACACGCTCGTCAAGTGAGGATCAAATTGTGAATGTGGACGTAAGTACATATATATATTATTATTATTTTGAGGAACACTCCTCTTGGCTCATTCTCGATAGAAAAAATAAAGGTTTCCAGATGTGAGATGCGTGTGCATCTGCAAATTATTTACTTTAGTTTATAAACAGCCTTGCGCTTTGAGCACGACGGCTTAAATGTATCTAGATATCTACACACACACACACACACACACACACACACACACACACACACACATACACAGGCAGAGAGTTCCGAACCATACATACAATGTGTAGAGTTGGATTCAAAAGGAATCAAGTAGGAGTCCCTGCAGTCGACAATTGAATATAATAGAATGTAGATACTTTTATGTCCATAGCCAGGGACATACATATATACATACATACATACATACGTATGGATATAAAAGAAGTTTAATAAGTCATCTTATGTTTACCCATATTTAATATTCTGCGGAATTATTCTAGGAAAGTTCTCCTACTCGGAAAGACCATTTCCCTATTGATAATCCCATCAGGCTGAGGGACGGAGCAAGCGAGACAAATGAAAGGAACGAGTTAAAATGTCAAAATTAAAGTAAGTAATGGTCCAAGAATACCTAAGTAGATAGATGGTGGATAAGGAATACATAAGAAATAAACATTTGAGTGGGTATTTGCTGGGGGAGCTCTACGTTAGTAGTATATATGTAGTCATGTATTATCTTGATGTCTTGGTCCTACATATATATATATATACTTATATATATCTACATATTACTTACTTATATCTATCTACACAGGATGTACTCACAGTAAGTACATATGTACATAAGAATCTACTTATAGATTCACAAAAGTACATTTTCCCTCACGTTCTGCATATCTTGAGACATAGGTCTGTGATGACAGTGAAATTATAAGGGGAGAATTTCCTATTAATTATTAAACTTGCAATCATTGCGTCAGTTATAATGGGCTAAAATTTTAAGCTACTTAGACGAGTATCTGTACATGAGCTATTATTTGCATTGTGTGCTAGTCAATAATGACAGGATACTTTATTGGTTGAAAAATCTACATGAACGCCCTGCATAAGAGTAACTGTGCAGGTACATATTACACGCCTTCCCTATCTTTACGATCACTCTGAAAAGCCTCTCTTTCCCTCTCTCTCTCTCTCTCTCTCTCTCTCTCTCTCTCTCTCTCTCTCTCTCTCGACCGTATTATACAGCATTGTTACTGTTTTTCTGTCTTTCTCCCCCCCTTCCCTGTGCGTAAGTCTGAGTATATCTAGTACATGGACGTACATACTGTGAAGGAACATAAACCATGGAAAATTCACGTAACGCTTTCGTTCCATCGTCTTTTGACGCTATATTTTCTGTTCCCAGGCCATTCCAAACCAGCTCATGTTATATAGCAATATAGTATATCCACTGTAGTGGTGCCGAAAGTACAAACTAGTACGGATCAGTTGGACTGACTCACAGATAGGTATATTTTAGCCACCATTTCTAAGGGTCTTTTCTACAAATATCACTTCTTCCACAAAAATACACAGAATGGTATATTGAAGTAGTAGTAGTAGTAGCAGCAAGGAGACTCCATAACCCCAGCATTTGTCATGATGAGACTGGCTGAGACAAGAGGTCACAATGAGACCTACTCCACAACTCCACTATTACTTTTTCCAGATGATAAGTAATTTTTAATTTTTATTTCATACCCTTGGTTTTCACAACCTGGCTGGGATTTATAGACCCGTCCAGATATTAATGCCGTCCAAATAAATAAAGCTTGTCTATATGTATATTCTTGAAGCACAATAAATTAGATAAATATTAATTTATAGAGACCTCAACATGAAGGAAGCAACATTATTTATAATCAGGCGCCAAACAAAACGTCTTCTTGTCATCAATACATATAATGACTCAACATCATAAGACACATAAATACCGGAAAAGGGAGAGAAGACCTTTGCTCTGACGTAGGGTCTCATCAAGGCAATAATTTTTAAATCCCCTTCCTTGAATTTCCAACTTTTACTTAAATTATAGATAATTTCAAGAGGAATAATTAGATGCTGAGCATGCCAAACAAAATCCCTGTCAGTAAGACTGGCTGCAGTGAAGTCATTATCACTTCATGTTCCTTCCAAAGCCTGTAACTAATATAAATTATGTAGGGACGTACAATGTGGGAAAAATATACGGATAGGCAGGTATCTACAGCAAAATCAGATATTATTAGATACATACATATTCTCCACACACACTCAACGCATATGTTGTAATTTTTCTTGCTGTATTTGACGGGTCTGAACAAGCCCCATATAATTATTACAGTTACAAAATGAATGAATCCTCCACTTTTCTACAAACGCCAGAATAGTACATGGGTAACAATAGGATTGGAGAACCAAAGGGGGAAACCGTATGAATAAGACAAATCATCTCCCTTCCTCATTCTCTTTCACACCGTCAGCAAATACATCATTGACGTCCTCCCTTCACATACACACAGGCGTTCATACACATGAGAGTAATTAACAGACACTGAGGGCAGGACGTATCCCCACACTCAATCTAATCTTGTAGTGTGAGTAAGTTTACTAGATTAGATACTCAGGAGTGGGGATTTTTACAAAAATAACTGAGTAATGAGTGTAGAGTTACATAGATGTAAAATGCGATTACAAATCTATTTTCCCATCTCTCCCCGTACGAGAATATTTTGCAAGAGAGAAAAAAAATCCTGTTTCGCATCCCATTTCAACCACGTACTTACATATCTACTATTTCGCAATTCCTCTACATTCCTGCTCTTGACAGGATAATCATGCTTCGGCTTCACATGAAAATCAATAGGTTCCTTATATATTATAGGATAGAAATTATATCCATTTTTGGTAATAATAATAAAATAATGATTCCCATATACACATTGCTGCAGTGTCGGGTTATTTCTTGTTTCTCCTTATTATTACAAATAAAAGTGTAGATTGTAGATATCTCTCTCTCCAAACACACACACACACACACACATAAAACTACATACACCTACAAAACATTCAGCCAGTTATAGTATTTAACATCCAACTATACAATACACATCTAAGTTCCTCCTTGTATTCTGAACACTGGGCATGCATATATATATACCTATGTGAGTATGTTCAGACAGCAAAATTTATATGGTTGCGGGGAGGCCGAGATAACATTTCTTGGACAACCTGACAAACCCAAGCTCTCATTATTATTATTTTTATTGCTTGAAAAAATGTGCCCGCTTCAATTCAGAAGCAATCATGAAATTACCAATAAAACTGTGGGTTTGTCAGCTCGTACAAGGGATTTTTATCATCCATCCCAACCACCACCACACCATAAATATGCAAACACATTGGAATTTCTCCACAGATCCGCACACATATAAAACATACGGACCTGAAAGGTGATAATACTTACTTACTACACGTACATACGTAGAAGAGGGTAAAAAACAAGGCGACATTACATTAGACTCATTATTTCATTAGCGCCAAATAAGAAGATTGTGAAGTGAATAAAAAGCAGTCTCATGCAATGACCTTTCCATTCCAAAGGGGTTTCTCTCAACAGAGAATAAATAAATGTAAATTTCCTTTTACAACGTATAATCCAACAAATACAATATTTTTATTCTATGTATAAGTAATTAGATATTCCTTTGCACTCCCTATACAGACGACGCGGAGTGTCTCAGGCCTCGTCGTAACATCTGGGGGAAAAAATCTAATCAATTTCAAATTTTCTTTCGATCCTATCACAAAATGCAATCCCGGCAGCATGTAGGGAAAACAGGCCATTTCTACATGTAAAAATGGTTTCCTCTCCGTGGACCTATCAGTGGATACCTTCCCTATGGATACACCATACGTACATACATATATACATACATAAATTCATAGACCCTAGATATAGAGACTTGTACTTACTCAACTCCCCATGAACCTATTGTACGCTTTTTCCTTGAATAAGTGAGAAAAACCAATAAACACGTAATGAGGTCAAACTGAAGGCATGTATAAAAGTTGAAAATGAATGATATTCCAAGATACCATTGTTTTGACTTAAATCGGGGTCATCCCTGTATATTCACCTATACCTTTCCTATATGTGTATATATAGATATATACAATTATTATTAATGCAACGGAGTGGAGGCATTTCTATGTAGAAAACAAATTCAGCTTATTTCCATACACACTGCGCTCTTCTATACTGTCAGCTCTGAGTGCAATAACAACGGGTCATGATACTGATGACGGTCACATACATATATGTATGTATGTAGTCAGGTCTCATTATGTGAGACCTGAAGTTTAGTAACAACAGGAAAATCCCTTGGCACAGGTAGACTACATTATACACCTACATTACATTATAAACGCCAGTGTGTGTGTGTCTATAGTGCGTAAACAGAACAAATTCAGTAACTACACCTTTAAAGATAATAGGATGCTAAACGTAGCAAATAACAAGTAAATGTATCCCTGCATACATATGTAAGGTTTCCGCTTGTAATCTATCCACCGTCAACGTACACAATTATTTTACAGAGTCACTCCTTCACACAGAAAATTCCAATTTATTTCATCATTCATCAATATTACCAGAACTTTTGGAGGTGTATTATTATTATGTGCCATTATTATTTTCTGCACACAAAAAAAAAACGAGTCTGTTCATGTATAAATTAGCGAAGTTCCGATCGAGATATTCACATAAATTTATCACACGGAGTGTACCTATGATATGTACCTATCTTAAATTTTTTTTTCATGTATGAATAATATTGTACATGCTCTCATCACGTCCTGCCTTGTGGTTATGTAAATGGGAACTGTGTATGTGCGGAGTACGTAAGTATATCTATGTATTTATGATTCTACTCCTGATGCCTCCCACATGAATGCCCAACATGACAACGGAACCGCAAAATTAAATTAATCAAGGATACTTTAACATCAACTGCATTCCCTTGAAGAATTTATGTATCTATGTATGTATGCTTTCAAGAAAACAAATTTACCGTTCCATACAAAATATTCAAGTTTCTCCCCTCATAATCCCCTCTCTGAAGTACAAGGAGTAATAAGCCAGAAAAAAAAAATATATAAGTATATATACGTAGAGTATATTTATTTATCAGGGGTCATAAAAATATAATTATTCTTGATTCCAAGCCCTGGAATTATTTCAGATACTTACATACATTTGGTGTAGTTACCTTATATTTAGGAATGGTAATGATTGATAATACTCATGAGCCTCGTTCCTGTTATTAGGAGATACTTCACAAAGTACACACTTGAGCAAAAGTATTGGACATGGTAAAACTGAGTAATTGTGAGGACGTAAATCAGGTCTGACGGTACTTAAATACTAATGATTGATAATAGAGTTGAGTCTAAACATATTTTTCAAAAACACCTTCAGATAGAGGTACTACAAGAGCCCTCCATAGAGCACATCGTGGTAGGAGCGACACATGGATAAGTATCTACATATATAATTACAGGCATATTATGCTAATTTTTCTCAGCTACATAGATGTAGCCAGAGCAGTAGATACTCATAACATTATTCAATAGTGACTCCTCATATCCTGAGTCCTCAATGATAACATCTCAAATAATAATATAACTTGTCTCTATATTTAGCCCACAAAAGCTTTCTATGGGCATGTGAGTATCCTCCAATTAAATACATATAATTACATTATACTTATATCTCTATATCCACACAACAAAGCAACACAAAGGAAACAAAGCTTCAGGCATCTGTTTATATGTTATATGTATATAAGTATGTAAATAACTATTGTATTTTAAATTATCCCAACATTGTTGTCAACTTGAATATTAATTGAAGTTGAATAATTCCCGATTGGCTCAGACTTCAAAATAATATCTTGAGTTTGAAAAATGAAATAGTATAAAATACTAATGACTCTGCAAAATCCGTATGTACATAATTATATATACATTAGATGCACTAGATAATTAGCGAGCCATTAATTGTTTATTGTTACTGTCATGGTCTCGAGTGGATGGAATTTATATTCTTATACTTGCTCTTTCCTCCCAAGTACACGCACACTAGCTACTGTAGAGATACATAATTACATAAATCCAACCCCCCCTTGTTCGGCTCAGTTGGTCTTGAAAATCAAATCATGCAGGGACTACTGTGCATGGCTGAGGAGGAGAAAAATCCTCATGAAAGTTCTCCCACAGACTGATCTTTCATGAGACTAAATAAAAAAAAAAAGGAAAGAACTTCTTTGCCAAAAGAACTCCTCACGTTGACAAAAAATTAAGTTACTAAAATCTGACTGCAGAATATCTCCTACGGAATCAGGTCATCGGGCACAAAAAGCATGGAAAGATATAATACGTACATATGTATAGTATGTACATGCATAGATCCCATCCCATTTGCTTATAAATGTATCTGAGTACTTGAGAAAAAACTATATACTACCTTTATATTGACTGAACTAAAAAAACGAGCTCAATTGTTGGGCACAAACCCTCTCAAAAACACATTTATTCCTCTGTACTTACTTATAGGTACATGATTATAATTACGAGCCCATATGTACACACATAAGTGCTAACGAATTTATTCACAGGAAATATACTTGTTGAGAAAATCTTAACTCCCTCAAGGAATAAATGTTTGAAAACAACTTGTAATTAAATCACATGTTTTCGCTTCAAGTTTTACGGGGTATTATTTATCATACCCCTCCTAAAATTAGATTTGAGCCAAACTATTGCACCTTTGTGCTGCTTAGGGAATATTGTCAATAGAGGAAAATTGTACATTTACTTACACACCATAACATTCGTGTGTATATGTATGTAATTACTACGTATATGTACACACGCGCTCGGAAAAATAGGATAACGTGAGTCACATAAAATGAATGGACATTCAAATATGAAATAAAATTTGGTCCAAAAGTGATTATATGACTTGAAAACAGTCAACTTGTACTTTGCTCTCACTCTCCGCCAACAAGGATTACAATTAGGAGGAAAAGTGGCTCAATTCACCAGTTGTCAGGTGTGCGTATAGAAGAGGCTAAAACCACTCCTTTATTTTCCTGTACTATTGTAGTATATGTACTAGTTCATGGGTTGGTGTGAAAATAAATACAAAAAATAAATTCCCTATAGCACCAGTAGGGCTTGGAATGGAAGGGAAGATCAGGGTGGATACATATGTGTGATGTGTACATATTAAGACACCTTTAGAGGCAATGGAAAAAAAATGAGAGTTGTCAGACAATGCAGTGCACTTCATGGGACGTGCATACCGGGGACGACAATAAATAATAATCATTACGTTACCTCGATTTTCTAACGATTCCCATCATTCATCTGTCATTAATTTATTTCTCTATATAGTGGATATTTTAGTGCGGCGTGAAGGCCACCATTGATTACTACAGTACTACAGCCCAAAGAAGTTTCCAACTGTCATCAGGTATGAGCCTCGCCATTATTAACACTGCCTCTTACTTTTTATGACTTTTTAATTCCCTTCCACTAACACACTCTCAACTGAGCGTCAGTTTATACAGTTTAACATCCTACCACACCACTTATTAAAATAGTTTTATATACGTACATACATACATACTGCAGAGGTACACATACGGGGGGCTCTCTAGTACTAGATATTCCTCTTTTGCGCAAGACACAAAACGAAACCTCAAGCAAATGTAAGTAAGTACAAGTGCTAAAAAAAAACAAAATCTATGAATTCCATTGAGAATTTCTCAAATAACAATGCATGTGGTTTACATTCAAAAAATGTATAATGGCACAGTAACTAAATATTAATAACCGTGTAGAGATGTGTACATCCCAATAATCCTTCCCTCACATTTTCTCTATTGCTGTCAAAATAATAATCGCCCGAGCACTACTAATAATAGGATGGATAAGAAATTACGATTGCATAATAATTGCTCAAATTCCAGAGTATGTACAGATAGATGCTTAGATGTTGTTATTACACACAACGTATATATTTATATAGTAAACGTTTATCATAATTCCATATATATATATATAATTATACCTATATGTGATTACATGACTTGAACCTCCACTAGTAATAATTTCATCTAGTCTGTATTTCCTTGTATCGAACGAACTGAACTGCAGCTTTAATGTGATAAGATAAGAGGATTTTTAAATTAGTTTTTCGAATGTTAGTAACGGAGATGTCACCCGTCAGACACTGCTCATCATATCTGCAGCACCACTCCAAAGCCTCGTCGTACATACATACAGTACATGAGACACGATTGTCAACTGCCCATATCTCTTCAGTTCAGAGAGTATATAGGGAGGAAAAAAACAAGGCTTACCAGGGCACGAATAACCTAAAAAGGATACATCAATTGTGGGGAAAAAAAGTCATGACTTGCCAAATTCTACATGCGGAATGTCGGTGGGCTACAAGAAAACACAGGCTAGAAGGAACACTAATGGGCTGAGACTGAGGATTTTTCCCTTCATTTGTAGAACTATTAGGGACAATTCTAGCAAAATCAAGTTAATAAATATTGTACTATAAAATAACCTTTTCTGGTTTTCCATTAGTCTCACTGACTCTAGATACTTACATACATAGAATGGTGTGGAAGCCATACACAAGGTAATAGAGAGTAGCTTAGTCCGTCCGTGCATGTGCACATCCTATAGGTAGATACATATGTATATACTGTACACGTACTGGGAGCAACAGTATAAATATATGAATAATTAAGTAGATATATATATACATATAAGTACGCCTTCCTCACAATCCTCAAAAATATTTACTTTATTTTATTTTCCTCATAAATTGGTGAGCCCTGGTCTGGTGATAACTACATACAAAATTTACTTGACTGGCAGTACAAGAAGTAGTGGCTCAAGTATTGGAAGTAAGTGGTACATAAAGTAAACTCAAGCAAACTATTTGAGGAGACCATGCTCAACCCAAGGGAAAATATTCCAAAGGAAAACCTTGCTCAGATTCATGTGGAAGTTGAAATAAAACCTAGTCATTATCTCGACTTATGTTTTTAGCCTGTACCAAGACATAATATACATAGACAGAGGATCCAATTCTCAAACCATTTTTGTTTTCAGATCATGTCATCATATTATGTACTATACGCCACTAACAATTACTACCTTCAACCGCGAACAAGTAGATAAAGCACGAATGCACTCGCAAAAGGCATTTTAGCTGAATCCAGCCAATCCCACAGGATTGTACAGTCTTGGATTGATCACAAAGACTCATTGGACTATGGAAATGTTAAATGTAAAATAAATATATCCTCAACAGACAATACTGAATTTCAAGTCCAGTAAAACATTTTAGAGACACCACATCCAATGTTACTAGATATGACGATATAATATTAAAACACAATTTTTTGTAAAAAAAAATCAATTTCATAACTTCATATTCTAATTTCATTGCCAGCCACTATATACTCATGGCTGGGGAAACTCCGGTTAAATTTTTAAAATGAAACTTTAAAAAAAAATTATAAAAAATAAAAACTGTTGGGCAAGCATAATAAATCCAGGTCAGCCATTCATTCAGAGAATGAAAGTACACTTAGGACGGGCTGAGGCTGATGAAAGACTTTGCTCAGCAGATTTTCTTCTGAAGTCGTAATCGATTTAATCCGATTAATTACATTTACGGGCATAAAATGGTTCAAGACTTATAAAAAATGTAACTTTATGGAGGAAAAATTCGTACATGAGAAAAGTATCATCCGTCTATACTTATGACAAAATCAATGGGTGGACAACCCTGATATAGCTCACAGTGAGAAATCAGAGGCAATTTGTTTTCATCCCATACTGCAGTGGTGTATCAATCAGTGCTCAAAAAGTTAAACCGTTCTATCTAAACAGATGTGCGGGGATACGTGTGTAGCTTCAACTACGTACGTGCTTAATAAATAACGACGCATATAAAACCCATAGGAAAACTGGCTGATTCAAGTTTATATTCAATCCTGCTTGCTACACTGGCAGCCCTTGCAGCGTTACAACAGCATGCATTCAACAACTGTTTAACAGAGTCATACTCTCAACTCTGAGACGGTCTGAGAGAATGTGGACGTTGTGCCTGTGAATAAAAAGCCACATTTGAAGATCCGAGGAAGAAACTAAAACTATACAGTCAACTAAAAGTAACCATATACATCAGAGTAGGGGTAGCATATCTGGAAAGCCTTATCAGTTGATAGCACGGACATGTGTTAATCAACTTTATAATATGCATGAGATTTGGAGTACTGTACTAGGTACGCCAAAATTTACAGGGATTGTTGGGGGGTTCATTTATAATAATAAAAAAAACATACTGTATCCTTCCCTATTTTATACTACAGTCCTGAACAAACTCATGTGCACTAACAGTCCAAAAATCTGGTTTGGGATACATTTTCATCATAATGACAAAAAAACATGTTTCACTGTAATTATCCCCCATTTGTGAACTTCTTAAATTTATATTGGATTTTTATACGCTGATATCCACTGACTACAGTGTCGCTGACAGGAGCATGAATGAATTTAATTTGATCTTTACAACGGCACGAATAAATAATTTCTACTTATTTTAATTTAACCTCAGGAAACATAGCGGCTGTGCAAGAGAGCTCAAGTGTTTCACAAGAATATTGCACACGTTGTCATGTACTAATTTTGGAGACACTGTGACACAATCAATTATCACTGATTTTATTATTCCTTCTCCTAGCGCACATACATACATGGTACGACCGATTACATAAACATGTAATCATTTAATCATTATTTAATTTAAACATATTTTTCAACGTGACCGCAGTTACGACATGAAAAATAAACTTCGCAATTAATAAATAATCTGAACTTGGAAGAGATCTCCCATACACTACGGTCAAGATAATATTTCATCCCGTCGGGCTCTCTCCTTAACTATAATGATCATAATAAATATAGTTTAATGATGAGAGGTTTAAGGGAATTCTGTAGAGTAACACAATAAAAAGCTCCCTTGACAATTTAAACTATAGCGTAGCGTGTAAGTTCATTGTGGGGGAAAAAAAAATCAGAGAACTGTACCACCGCCAAGATATATAACACATCTCAAATCAATCCCGTCAACTGTGAGCATATATGGTGAAACAAAGGTAAAATAAATTCAAATACTTGTATACATGATGATGATGACTTTTCAGGCGGAGAGATAGATAGATAGATAGAGAGAGAGAGAGAGAGAGAGCAATGAACAAAAAAGAAAAGGAATGCATGACACGTCATGGTCATCAAATGATCAATTTAATGGCCGACATGTTGTATACTCAATTCAGTGTATGCATTTTTTTGTACATGAAACCCCATTTGGCTGGGACCAAAAATTACAGGGCAAAAAGGGGGAAGGAAGAAGCAGATGTTCAACAATTTCAAGTTTTCATTCAATTATCCAGATATAATATATAAAACAAATTTTCCCTTTAAATGTCCCATCCACTTTCCAGATAGACTACCACCGCCCACCAAACACACTAGCCTTCTGCAGATATGCATGTAATGTACGTATCCAGTACAATAGAAGAAACAAAAAAAACTTTATATTTAAATTATGATTTCCTCCTGAGTCGCTCACAGTTTCGACCATCCATCCTGCATGCAAACTACAACAGATTAATATTATTGCAAGCTTATTTTATCTCTACCCACTTGTGACGGAGCTGTTCTGATTAAAAAAAATACCACAAAGAGATTATCATCCCACAGAACGCATGTGATATTGACATATGTTATCATTACTGAAATAACAAATGAAAAAAAATTACAGAAGGGGGATTGCAACAACTATGGAAATCTATGTGTAATGACATTTGTGATAGTGACAAAAAAAAATGAAATAAACTCTTTACCTGAACTTCTTTGTTCGACCCCATGTGGAAATGATTATTGGTTCCTTTGGCAATCTTGTACGTTTGGAAATCCAAAATTGGTGTGAAAATTAGAGGGAAATGGGATTAGAAGGGCTTCAAGACTGTCTCCCAATGTGACAGTATTTGAGGGAGATAAGTAGGGGGAGGTTGCCGATTTTCGTCCGTAGCTCTTCCTCAGTAATTCTTGGGGTACAGCTTCCTCCAACAGCAGAGCAGCCGCTTGTATATATATTTATATAAGGAAATGTTTAAAATTTTCCAGGAAATATCTATGCAGGCAAAAAAATAGGACAGCACTGCGTTGAGTTCCACTTGACTGGTTTCGAGCTGAACAGGATAACACCTTGTGCTCACACACAATTCGGGCTTTAGCAAAGATTTCCTACATAGATCCCTATACTACACACTATATATTACCAAGTCTGATGACACTGTCCTCCTAATTGTATGTAATAACGACTGTGACATGCACGTCAAGAGGAGGAATGAAAGGGAAGGAAAAAGTCCCTTTCCGATGGGGCTGGAATTTGTTGAATAATTTTCGCAGAAACTTCAACAATGTGGGTTCATATAATTATGTAATTGTTACAATCATAAGCACAAAAAGAACTAACTGGGAACTACCCTCAAACTTTGTTCTTTGGTTGTCATCCGCACTTGCAGTAATTATAATTATTACTTGCACAGGTTTCCATAAATATTTCCTGTTGGACGAAAAAAAAACTCGGGGCTCTCAGTTCAAGATCATCCGAAACACAGAGTACATATCTACAAATAGGATAGCTCAAGGGGAATGGGATTCCTTTGTTCCAAATTGCTAAAAGGAAAGTTTCTCAACCGGACTGATTCCCTCGACCGATCGGAATTAATCAAGGACCAAATGATCTAATTGAAAGGGAACCGGCTTAATTGAAATTTGTTAGAAAGAACCATTGAAAGAGAGAAATTTCAGACGGTATAATAATAATTCTCTTTTTTTATTCCACAAATAATTGTTCAAAGGAAGTAATCCTGATCTCCCATGAATAGATAATCCCCCAGCTAATTTTTGTTGATGACAGGAGCGTCCTTTGGTAGGCTCTTTCTCAACTGCTAATTTCAGAGTTTCTTAACTTCTCTCAGCATGTGCTTGACGATGCAGTACCCGAGTCACAATACACTGGAGTAGAGGACAGGTAGTGGTAGTGACACGACACTTCACTTTGACAGTTTGTAAATAAAAAAAAACTTCGCATAAATCTACTGCGTCTCTGAACTTGTGATCTCACTCCTCCACCATTGATAGGTCTAAATACACCTTGCAATCACTAACAATTAGGAATGGACTGGAGTCCGTGTGGAGTTCCTCTATTAATATTGCAGATCTCCTCTCCACCGTACATAAAGAGGATCCAATTGCGTTGGGAAGAGATACGATGCGTATTTATTTCGTATAGATAATTATATATATATATCCTGAGAGTCTCACAACCAGCAATCACATGATGGGTGTTGAGACGGTATAGCTCCCTCAAGGAACACGGACTATATAAATTATATATAAGTATATATATATGTGTGAGAAACCCGGAGTGGAAAAAACTCAGACGGAGCCGTGTAATAATACTATAGCCCTCGTGGGATTTTGGCTACATAAATAATATTTTGTAGTTGTCCGAGTAAGGTTCAGCCTGGACGTAGTAGTAGTAGTATCGATACGAGAGGAAGGAAGGATAGGAATTCTCATAATGTGATCACGTTGACATTCAGCACTGGTCTTGAAATTGGAACGAATTTTCTTCACAATCTGAGAGGCTTACAATGAGTCACAAATCTATTGTCACAAAATTGTAATATAATTTGAGGGCCATTAGCAGGGAAACTTTTCTTTGTTCCTGTCGTCGTCTTCGTTGACTCTGTGAGAGCAACAGTTCTGCTCCTTTTGGATTTACCAAATCTTCGGGTCCTACCATGCATATCGTCTTGGTCGAAAAACTGATTACTTTTTCCTCCAATTCTTCTTCTTCTTGTTTAAATTCTGCAAAATCAAACAAAGGCTAGTCTTATTATTTATAATCTCACATTACGTTCCACCACATCCTCGAGTCAGCATGAATGAGCGGAAATGTTTTAAAAATTTATTTTGATGTTGAGTAAGTAACAAGATCTACCTCTCTCTCTCTCTCTCTCTCTCTCTCTCTCTCTCTCTTTCTGAAAATGTTTCCTTCCCAAAGTCTGGCTTCACTGCTGCTTCTTCATAAATAATGTAAATTATCAAACTGTCGGAATAAATCCTCGGAATTCCACAAGTTCACTGTGCACTTTTTTGAGATAGGGCTCTATCTCTATAATTTGCCCCGTAAATAGCTCAAATTGTTTTTTTTTTGGTATTTATTAGCATCCAGAATGAATTATTTTCATTTTACCGTCCGTTAGCTCACTAATGACAATTCCAGAATTTTTGGCTGTATGGAGAATAAATGTATTCAAATGATATACACACTCACACACACACACAAATACACACACACAAACACATATACAGAGTTCAATGTCAAAGCCAGCGAAAAAAAAAAAAAACTTTCTCACTGTGTTCCTATAAATATAATTGTAATAACATACAGGGCCTTCAAGCAAAGTTGAAGGCTGCTTATATGAAGGAACGGGAGAGTGACAGAAGACACGAGAGACTGCTTCATATATAGCAGGATGGAGCACGCTATTTCCCTCAACGAAAGATCAGCGTCACACAGACCGTTTTTCTTGCGTCTCTCTCGAAAACTCAGTGGATACTGAATGTTGGGAGCTGGGGAGGGTTCCTATGCTATTCCTATAAAGTTCCGTCTCTCTCTCTCTCTCTCTCTCTCTTCTCACTCAACTCGCACCATCATCCAATGCTCCGCTCTCAGCTCTCCCAACAACCCAAATACAAAATTGTTCTGTGCATGTGCGTGTGTCTCTGGGTATATAATACACAGGGTTATAGCATTATATCGAGGGGTTTTTATACAGGCCGAGAGCCCATAATTTGATGGGAATATCTACATACCTTTTTGAATGTGGTTATATTGTGCAGAGTGAATTCATTGAATATATGCCGCATTTTCCTTCCCTTCTTTTTTTTTCCCAATGCTTCTAAAACTTGAGAAACTTCCTTCACCCGCTGCCCCTAACCCTCGATTTTAGTTGCCACAATATTAAGGAGCAAATATAGGAAAACCCAGGAGTCCCAAATCTACCAAAAACTTGCTATTATACATCCCGATTCCCTCCTTCTTCTTCAAGTCCATGGAGGTCCTATAGAATGGTCTCTAGACATAGTAGCATAGAGTCTACATATACCCCAGAAGAATCGTAAAGATTTTAAAGCAAACCAAAAACCAACTAATAACATTCAAAGAAAGTTCACAAGTTCGTTTAAGCCTGGTCTCTGTCTTTTATTATCGTTTGTAGTTTTTTTTTCCCTTTCGTATAGTATTCATATACTTATATATAGAGGAGTAATTGCATGTTTTTGTGTCCTGACGTTTTGGGGGAGAGATATAAGGAGGTACTATATTGTTTGCCGTTTACATCCCATGTTTTCTTTGGCCCTCTTTTTATTTATAACGTTGTCATTAACTGGGGTTTACATTTTCCCCCTTTGTTCAAATCAAAATGGTTGACGTAGATAAGGTTGATATTTTCAAACTATGAGGGTTTTACTTTCTTTTTTTTTTTTTTTTTTTGCTTACGTCCTGAGTATTTTAATGCATGGCTTACCATATTTTTGTCAGTTTGCACTCCTATAGGATTTAAGAATCTGACAGGATCTTGACATGTTTCCAAATATGGTTCCACTATATTATGTATGTATGGGGACGGACGCTCGAGGAGCGGAGTCATTACTTTCAGCCTGCGTGTGAGAAATAGGCCTTGGGCTGTACTATTGGGCTTTATGGACAATTTGGCTGTTTAGCAATAAATTATGACACTATGTATTGAAGAGAGTCATGTTGCATAAAAGGATGGCGTCTGGTCATGGAAGGGATAAGTTCCTCAAAAAAATCCCACAGTTCCTTCAGAATCATTCCGAATTATTAGTCATGTTAGTATTTTTTGATTATAATTATTTTAGTATGACTGTACTTTATATGTAGATACTTGAGGGAGTTAAGTGTCAAATGATTTAGATAAAATGTTTCCCTATACGCCAGACCCTCAGAGATATAGCTGAGTGATTATATGCATACCTATAATTACGTATATACAATGTATATGTGTGTGAGCGGAGTTCTGTGTGTATATGACAGGGCCCAGGGTACGGAAAGCTCACTGTTGCTGATTGATTGGGACTTCTTGGGAATTACAGAGCTGAGCTTGCTATTAATAACAGTGGAATAAGCGACTGAAATTATGTAAGTGGTTCTGAAGAGAAACGATAAATGTGTCGAATAATAAATTACGTATGCAGTAATTACAGCACAAAGAAACGTTTTCTGGTCTCAGGCTCTCTATACTTATATGCTACGGTGCTGTAGTGTAATGAGGGTTTTGTGTCCTGGGATATGTATCATCTCCTAATAGGCCCGAGTTTGTATCTATGTAGATTTATAAAATTGTTGAGCGCATTAGGCATTAGGATCTGAAATCCGATATAACTCACAGTTGCTCAGGCCTGACCTAATGAAATGGAAATCATATACCCAACCTCATTTTATGTAAATGCCGATCTAAATGCCTTCCATGTTGGTTCATGGAATGGCAGCAGCGGACAAAAAAATATTTACAATCTCTGGTGCGCTCTTTCTCTCTCTCTCTCTCTCTCTCTCTCTCTCTCTCTCATTTTATTTTAAACCATACGTAGAAAAAAAAATTTGCAGAAAACTTAACTTTACAGCATCCACTCTAAATTCAATGGATATACTTGGGGGAAACAAGTTTTCGTACTGTGAAATTAAGAGCGCAGGGCGGAAACGACTTAATGTACGGATATGATTGCTACATTTGTTTTTAGCTCTCTAATATAATTAGATATAGGTTTTATAATATACTCTCACGGATGTTAGTGGAAAACCACGAGCGTATTTCTTTTGATCTGGAGCTTTAAGTGGGTACTCTCGATAGGAGTCTACATACTCTCTTATACGTTTCTATGATTTTTATTACACGGGACAAGTTTCTAAACATTGATGAAGTATAAACTGGAGGTTTATTTTTGTTTGATGTTGGTCCGTCTATATTCATCCACCATGTCATATTCTATTTTAAATCTTTAGTAGTTTCAAATCCAATCCCAGTGGGTCGTCCATGTCATGACAGTATGGAAACGGAGAGTAAATATTAAGTATTTAGTAATTACATGTACATAATCACGTTCACACGAACAGTTTCCTTTGACTTTCGAAACGATAATAATTAAATAATGCTCTCTCATATGGTATGGAGTGAGAGAAGTTGATGGGTTGGAGCGAGAAAAAAAATATTTCCAATCAAGAAACTTGCAACTTTTGCCCTTGTGGTTATCATTAAACAAAACAAATTACATCATTTCCACTGCACACTAGCACACACACACACACACACACATACACACACAGATACACACACACACACACAACAGCTCATAGGGTAAAAAAAAAGTTTTGCTGCGTAGGTATTACTGCTCATGTTTTTCTTATCAAGTTTTAATCCAGCTTTTTCCTAACTCCTGTTACCCCTTTCAGCTCACTCTAATTTATTTCCTATGGCTGATGATACATGATTCCGAAATATGCACATTTTTTCCCTTCATACAAGGATCCATACATTAATAACCTAACCATGATGATTTCCCTTCACACGCAGACAATATTAATTATAAAAGATTAAATTCTGGAAATCCCGAAGTGTGCACATACATACATACATACACAGAGGAGAAGGACATAGAATAAAATATTTTGTTTCTTTTCAGCCCACAAAATATAAATGACTTGAGAGGTGGAGAAGCTAATGCCATACTCTTTTACAAGCCTTGTTAGTTAAGCAATTAAAACATAATTTCCCAAGTTCTACCTCACCTCTTGCAACAGAGGGAACCAATGCTCCCGCTAATGAGACTAGATGATGATGATAGCAATTAATTTAATTCTCCTACCTAGGTATTAATTCTATCTGCTGCATCATTTTAAATGCGGATTATTTACTCAAGTCATATTTGGGTTAGAGACGTGCTCCAATGCATAATGTGGCGAGTGTAGGAACTCATGAGATTCACCTGTGTCTAACTATTCATGTGAAGCAAGCCAGGATTCCATTTAAATTCCAGGTAGATACATATATTTATATATGTAAATATGTACGTTACATATTACAGATGTACATGAATATACTTATACTACTTACAACTGCACAGCATCCCAGCCATTTCACAGATATGGGTACATTTAACAGTACAAGAAAAATTTCCTCTTTTTCTAAACGCGTTTGGACTTCTCTTGGACTAGATTAGTTCCGAAGCGTAAAGATTCACCAGAGTTTTTCATTTTCCTGTGACGATGTTCTTCAGAGGTAATTGTATCCTCAAGCATGTATGTGTGTGTGTGTGTGTGTGTATGTGTGTGTGTGTGTGTGTGTGTGTGTGTGTGTGTGTGAGTGTGAGTGTGAGTGTGTGTGCTAATGTTACATGAAAAATAACCTTTAAAAGTCGGCGAACAAAAACAACTGACTATATTGACTGTTGAGTAATTTGCAATTTGCAAATCAAACTTGATGCCTGGCCATGAACTGTGCAAGTTGGTCGGCTCTGTGTATAGATGCCTACATATATGCACAAGTACAGAACTTGAATGTCATATGGTTTTATTATATGCACTTATGCAGGACTACATATTGGATCCCCCCAGTCGACTACATACATAGGTTTTGGCAAACCTATGTAGGCTGAGCATGCAACCTTTTTGTGCTCATACGAATTTATTTAGTAGCTTTTGTTTATCCCATTCCTTTGTCCTATGTAGCACTATTATTAAACTTGAAACATATTCCAAACATTTTAGTAATTACATTTACAAACAAAATGTATAACGTTACAGGTTATAGCTCATAGCTCCTCTTGCCCTCCCATACCTCCGTCGTGCTGCTTTCTGGCCGAACATTTCCCATGCAAAATACTGTATATTAGGATCCCAATCCATAGGTACCCACTTAACGGCCACAATTTGCAATTCTCCCTTTGGTATATGGTTATCTCCAAACCTAACCCGTGCTTATCAATTGTCATTCACTTGAAAAAAAAAACATCAGTTTGTTTTTCCGCCTTTCCTCTCCCCAGTGTTTTAAGTAGGACTCCTCACAATTGAGCAATCAATGGGTCTCACTATACACTGGCAGTACTGTAGTACTATAAAGCGTCCATGTAATATTTTAACAAAGCCTCAGAACAACCTTCGACACTTAATTACTCAACAGAGACTCTTATTGTGAAGAGAGTCTCCCCATCCAAGAAGAACCCGTTTATTGAAATATCGATTATGTATTTAATTTAGAACAGGTTCATATTTAATAATTAATTACAAGCTTTCAAAACTAGAACAATTTCAATTGTCTATTTTGATAAATTCCTGAGCCGTTTTTCAAACAAGATATTTAAGTCAAATTATTTGTAAAATAAATGAGCCCCGTTCAGTACATTACCATATGTTTACATTGCATGAGCCTACTTAAATGATAGTATTTGTTTTTAAATATCCTACAGTTAAGTTTTAATTTTGATATTGGGGACGAGACAGTGGCTCAAAAAAAAATCATAAAATTGGAAGAGTATATAATTATAATCGTAGGGGAGCAAGTATGTTTATTATACTGGTTTCTTCCTTCCATTAAAGCTCGAACGAGTCAAATGAATGTAAACTTGACATGTAAATATGTATAGTAGGGGTTTCAGCATAGAGTTACTTGTGTGTATATGTCTAACTATAGCCAAATATGACCATGAGTGTATTTGATAGGAACTTGCAATTAGGTGGCATTGGCAGGTTGTGTGTATATTGTATATGTGTGGACCTATGTATGTACATACATATATATGTAGATAGCTATAGCTATATAGTGTGTACTAATGTATGTGTGAGTTGAATCAATGTGTAGAAGTTGAAATCGTAAAAATAATCGGATTTTATTTCGTGTCGTGTAAAATGGGGTCCCCTCAACTGGCGTAGGGACTACAGTTGGTTTTACTTTTGACGTCCGCCCTGTACTACGGTACGCTAGGCTCCTGATAATAGCTGTAGGATATTAGAAGGTAATTCCACTTTTCCCCTTCTGAACTTCCATTTAATTTTTCCATCAGACTTGGATTTTTCTCCCGCAATCAACCATTAACCCCACACGTATATATATAAAGACTTGTATTATTTAAGTTGGGAAAGGTGAAGGAGGAGGGAAAAAATTGGTCATTTCTTCAGCCAGCAATTTACACATGGGACATTTACTACGAAATTGTCACTCGGCATGATATAGACAAAGGGCACGGAAGTTACATTAGAAACTTGCACATCAGGACGAAATATGTGTAACGTAATGAAATAAAACATGATAAGATAGAGAGAGAGACAGAGAGAGGAAAAAGAGAGGCGGACGTTAAGGATGGCAAATGCAGTTTCTTCCCTCTTTTATCCTTATGTACGGACTTGATCACACCCGAATCACTCTTCCCCTCAGTTTCAGTCCTTGTCCATACAATGTGCATACATGTGCAGTGCATAATACAGAAATTCCCTGGGACCTTATAAATACATATCTACTCACAGTATGTAGTAGCTCCACAGCTTATACATTCCAGGCGCCCAGGAACAGAAACCCACGAAAAAGGAGATCTTTGTAAAATGTCAAAATGTACCAACTTGAGACTTTTAGTGTAAAACAGGAAATCCAGTCCCTAAACAGATGCTATGCTCACAGTGGCTTTTAGTACACAATATAAGATTCCTTCCTATTTAGTTCCTTCACCCAAACAAAGTCAAGCCCCTACGGATGCATAGGAACAGACGTGCAATTACATAGCAATATGTAACTCCACTCTCACCAGTCTTTCTACTGTATTCTCCCTTCATCGAATCCCTATTTTTAATGTTACAGTTCTTGCAGAAATTCCTGTACAATTGTGTATAATAATAAGTGTGAGAAAGTAAAAACAAAAAAAAAACAAATGGGAAAATTGATTTCGACTGACGTGGAAAATTATTCAGGGGAAGGTTCTGAATATTAAGGTTACAGGGAAAAAGTCTTACTTTTAAAAAAAAAAAAAATAGAGTAAAGGAAGACTACCGTTGAAGAAGTATTTAGAGGAAAACGGAACCATCATAGATCCACGAAAGATACTTAAAATTTGTAAAGGATCAGCTTAATTCCTTCATTTTGATGAGTTGAATAATCGTTGTGTAGTGTGTAGGCATGGGTTGACTCTGGAGCATAAGGTTAATTCGATATGGAAATGCTCTATTATCATTTCTGAAAGAAGAGATGAGTGGAGCCTGTGGACGGAATTTGTAGGGAGGAGGATGGGAAGCGGAGGGGTCTTAGAGATGCTAATATTTTTTTTTTGAGGACTGGGATATACCTGTAAGGACATTTATGCATACTGAGACATACATATGTATTGGTGCGAAAATGTAGAAGGCACATGACAGTATTTGAGCGGAGAGGAGTAATAGGCACATGACGTATTCCCCGTATTTCCAAGTTCAAAGTTAGCTTTTCCTAATAAAACTTGAGATTGGATCGATTATTCTATCATCTGTATACGTTTCTAGTTTCTACATTGGAGTCCCCACCAAAAAGGTATGGAGTGCATGAATACATAGTAATGGCGATAAGGAAGAGCGAGTACCTGCCCCAACTCTTCTCTTTATTTACGTTCCACAATTTATTTTCCTCCCCCCTTTTCCTCTCTCCAGCTATATCTACAATACATCCTATACATCTCTCCATCATGTATAGGGAAGCGTCCCATATGTTCATTAGGGCTCGTTCCAATATAGACTCATGAGTCCCATGGAAATACAGGACTAAAAACTCCTCACACCTTCCCCTCAGTTTTTTCACATCCTGCCTACCTTAAACCGCAGACGTTTTCGCAGGCCCTCCTCTATCATCACAATGGTAATTATTGGCGGCCTCATGGTTTTTCTAAGGGGGTCCACATTCCCATCCCTACTCACTCCCTTCCTTCAGACCTATGTACTTATATATTTATCCATACCCACACCCAAGAGACATTCTCAATTCTCACCCTACTATATTTGAGTGAGCCCTTAATAGTACACTCTCCAGCTGTGCACACGAGTTTCCTATAAAATTTTGTAGTTGGATTTTGTCCCATCCTGCATTTCCACCCAAGCTATCAATCTCATAGCCAATTATGATTTTAGCAGGAAAATTTACAATAGTCTCAACTCAAGTGTAGAGAAGGAACGGAAGAGTCACTGCTCACTCAGTCGTCCTACATTTGAATTTTCTCTTTATTATCAAATTATAATAATACAGTTGTGAACTGCGGTGTAATTAATTGAAAAAGGTAGGAAACTTTGCTAGGTTTCGAAAATGTCTCCGGCTGCTCTGCTCACATTTACAGATAGTAGGGATAGGAGCTGTGCGGCTAGTGTAAGGACGGCGGAGTCCCTAGATAATTAAGGATGTATGTATGTACATATGTATGTTCAGGGGGGAAGTTATAACTTGAGGAGAAGTTTCCCCTGTCGAAAAAGTATTTGCTTCTGCCAATTTAACTAAATTGATTTAATTAAAATTACGTTTCAAACTCAGGGACGACTGTGTGTCATCTGACAGCTAATAAAAGCTCGGATGGTAAGTACACCTCCCATACGAACCCTCTCATTGTGGTATTGTTTACTTCTGCGTCAGGGTATATACATAGCATGAATCTCTGATAGAAAGGAAATGCTTGGAGCATTTTCGTCTTTGCTCTAAGCTTTCAAGCCTCAGTGGGAACTTATATTTGCGAGCATTCCGACTTGATATCCCTTTTCAAATTGAGCCTTTTTGTGAGGTTGTTCAGTGTGGAGGGAGGGAGGGAGAGAGAGAGAGAGAGAGAGAGAGAGAGAGAGAGAGAGAGAGAGAGAACACATTATTGTTTTAGGGGACTAAAAACCTTTAAAATCTTGAGCTCTAATGTGGAATTGGACATTGTTACGATGTAATGAATGCCTGGGAAACTTTTGATGAAGACTAATCACAAAGTTGTTTCCTGACTTTTATAATACAATTATTATCTTGTTTGGTTTGGATCAAATAATTCAGAACAAGTACGTCCTCCTTTTAATGTAGAGTATCCACACATCAGGGACAGTGTGGAGCTTCACATCAAAGTAAATACTTTCCATTTATAAATTTAATGAGACGCGCGTTCCTCCTACCTTGGTCCCACAAACTATGAAAATTAATTCCCTCATGTGAATTTATTAATTCCATTATGAGCTCTACATCAATGGCGTACAGGTGAATTCGACGAAGAGCTTTTTTTCTATTTTATAAAGAAATATTAGAAGGTATTAAATTTCCGAGTAAGGACTTACTTTGAACCTTTTCCTTCCTCACCTATTCAAAAATCCTTTTTTTTTATGGAATACTGGGAAAAGTTTAGAATTGCCTTGTGCAAGGAATAAATAAAATGTGATGGGGGGGGAGGAGGGAGGGGGGACCATTACTAATGCTTCTTGAGTATGCCAAGGATTGTGAGGATGCTTTAATGGGAAGAGCCCAGAAGTCCATTGGTACAGAACTGCACATGAATTTATGCATGATTTCAGAGTGCTAAGTGAAACTGAAACATGACGCCTGACATTGAACTCGCCAAAGGGAGTGCATCTGGGGAACAAGATGCATTTATTTCGGTTGGTACACAATGCACTCCGTCCTCCTCTATCAGTACATAATATCTTGAATTTAAATTGTAACTGTGGGGATATTCGAATAAAAAAATATCTCTTACGGCGTGCCACTTTTTCTGAAAAAAAAAAAATATTGTCAAGACCTATTTTTCATTTCGGCTCTGATTCTTTATGGGTGTCATTAGCATTTCATGCCGGTATCGTGCCTGTATGCTACTTTATTGAGATGTGTAATTTTTGTGTGTCTGAACTAAATGTCCCGATGGTTTATAATATGATTTGTTTTTTTTCCCCTGACATTTGTTCCGTTGTTTAAATATAGATATTTGCTACAGCTGCGCAGGGCTATTAAGATAACTCCATCATTTTATTCTATCATCAGAGAATGTTACTAATCTGAATCTGTTTAATTTCCTGGGATTTGTATGCACAATATATGTATACATGGGGGACGTGTCATTACCTATATTATACTAAAGGCAGAGGCCCAGAAGGACCATTTCTGAGAAAGCAAATGGTTGCTAAATTTTTCACAGAAAAGCAGGATTTAGCTATCGCTTCCAAATTACAAGAACATGCACCATAACTCCTGATAAACTTCCAAGGGGGTCAATGGTATCTGTATGTAAGTATTTACTATAAACTTATATAGGTTGGATCATTCGAGTCGTCTTGCCTCACGTAGTCAAAGTCAACCTTTTCCTCCTCAGTTTTTAACGTTTCATCACAAATTGATGCAGAGGAAGATTATGAAAGGAGCCCATACATATCCGCAAGTTTCCAAAAGCACCTTTGACTCTATAACAATATTTACATGTTTTTATTCCACATTTTGACTGATCTACTTTATTCACTGTAAATGCTAATTTTACATCATTAGCTGTCCTTTTTTTTTCAGATGACACTGGAGTGGCTCAGTTGATATTGAAATGCTCTCACAATCAGCACAGTTGTAGGTTCTAAAAATTGAATTCACTTCATGGTTTGGTTCCCCTCCAGTAAGTGTCAACGCTTGGGAGGTATTAAATGTATGCAGGACTCCATTCTTGGAACAATGCTGTTTACTTTTTCTATTCTTCTTCCTTTCGAACTAATTCTGCTCCCACATGTGTACAAACAGCTCACATTTGGGGAGAAATGAATGCAACGTTCTGCCAGCGTCCTGTCATCCTGTCTTCAAGCCCATTTATTCTCCCATCCCGACCCGACTCTTTTAAACGCTGCTCCTTGGCCCTCACTCTGGTCTCTATTGATTATTATGTGAACGTAGAAAGATTTGAGAAACCGGGATCCCGTCCTCCCGTTATTAAAACTTCAGCCTTATGCTCTATAAAACATTTGTATATGTATGTACGTAGACGCTCTCTGGTGCAGAGATCTACATAGTGGCTCACAATGACTGTCTCCCTCTGGCCCAGATACTCGAGTGACCCATGTCAAATATTGGACTCCCCAATAGATTGTGGCAAATTCGTACCCGATTTTATAAAAAAAATTTCATGGACCTTGGTAAATATTTTAGAGCTCAGGATTCAAAAACGTGAAGCAAATTCTGAATTTTTCAAGGATCTCTTTGGTAATTTTATTATTCCCGTTTAAATTTTACAAAAATTGATGACATTTAAATAGTAGGAAATTCTATGAGCTTCTCAAGGAAGTATTTTGATAGAACCCTCTCCGTTAAAAATGAATATTTTAAGAGTCACTCTCTTTTGCAGGATAAAGGGGGCAATCGTTTGAAGCCACCAAGTCAAGTTGATGCGTTCCATCAGGTTTTAAAAATGCTGTAAGCGTATATCCACTTTGGATGAAACTGTGGAATTTTTAATTTGAGCGAAGACAGTGTATTTACTTTTCAAAAATAGTTGAGAATTGTAGGAATAAGGAGGAAGGTTGGGACTTCTGATCAATAAATACTACATAAAATAAACATTTGAGTCCTCAGCCAAAATCCTTCAGAGGGGAGATGCGCAATTTGAGGAACCTCAAGAACCATAGATCATTCCATCCCCTTTAATTTGGAATTGTAGAATAAATATGTGAATAGAAAAAAATTTATTATCAGGTCAAGGGATAACCTCAAAAGTTGGGAATTTAATTTAGTTTTACAATCCTGCAAACGCAATGACACAATGTGATGATGTTCTGCCCTGAAATTTAGTAAAAGTGCAATTCAATGCAATTTCAATATTTTTAATAGCCTGAATTGGGTTTGAGGCATGCAATCATTTTAATAAAATTTCCATGATTGAAACTGCATGCGGAAAGTTGGATTTTGGCTTTGGAAACTTTAAATACATATATATTTTGTTGTAGCTTTACAGTGTACTACTCCAAATCGGATGTATTTGTGCACGCAAATGTGGAAGTTTCGCTCAGAGATTAGGCATTTCACTGCGAATACTAAAGCACATCAAACCCTCCTCCGACATATGTACATACATAGAATCGAGCATACATACATACCCTAGAATCTTTCACAAGTTTCCGTGGAAATCCAAACCGCGCCTGGAATGTAAAATCCCCTCTTGGTAGCTCATATGCTGCGGTTACGGTATGTTACTGCAAATGTTCTAATGGAACCAGTAGGGAAGTCAAAGCTTATCCATAGATTATCGTTTGGCCTAATTTAATTTCTTTCGAAAGTTACAAGCAAAGGCTCGGGAAATTTCCGCGGAATTGACTGCCACTGGTATTTACTATTTATCACTTGGATACATGAAGGAAAGGGGAACTTCTATGTACTGATTTTTGGTATATTTTCACTGATCCTATTTGCAAAGCTATTACAACTCTGTTACAAAGCTGGTACTCCAAGCTGATTGGAGGATTTGTAAAATGACAGATAATATTATAAGAAGTCACCACGACCACCACATTACTCAAATTAATTTCGTATGTACATATATCTAGTGAGGCAGTGTAATTAAATAATATTCTAACATTTTCTTTTTTTTTCTTTGCTGAAGGAAATCTACCTAATAATAAATACTGAAGAATGTAGCCTCATCTGAGTTACCAAAGCCTCTTATAACGAGTGGATGGAAATTCACAAATCCTACAAACAACTACTGTGTCTTTCTAAAAGTGGGCTTCATTACTGTACGAAATTGTATTTAAACTGTGCACCCAACTAGGGAGAGATTTTATTTGTGAAGAAAAGAAAACATGTGGAAAGTAAACCAGTTCATATGTAAATATCCCTTGTGACCAGTAAATTGTGTACAGGAACTTTCCGTGGCAGGAACTCAATTGTGGCTTGATTACTTAAAAATTACGAAAAGCTGCTCTCGTGATGAAACTTGTCATGTTATTTTTGGAATTAAAATGCAATCTGCTCCTAAACACAGTGTAGGGGATGACAGATGATGAGAGGCCTGAATGAAAAGTGTAACATTGGGCCGGGGGATACTTACTATATGTCGTAATAAATTTCCATGACATGAAATTTAATATGGCAACAGTGCTCCATGCAGTGACTGTACTGTATAGCTTGGGGATAATTATTTTCAATTGATTTTTCTAATTTGTAATTCTAGGCTTGCCTCCCATTCTAATTAAGAGTATATGGTGACTGAATCCTATGAATTTACAAGTAATGATGGATTTTCTAGAAATGTCTAACCATGTGACAGCATCTGACACTATACCGACCTATCATGTGACTCTGAAGGATTCAAATTGGAATCAATAATAATTCCCCTAATCAGCTCTACCCCCAATAAGTTTCACCATGGCGGAGACTTGAATTTTATAATTGAGCATGTCAGCATAATAATTGAGAAGACTGTACGAAATTCAGAGGAAGAATCAGATCTCCTCTTCTTGTTAGAACTACTTTAGAGAATTGATACGATTGAGTCAACCTTTAGTTTACATTTTGATGTAAGTACATGACTCCGTGAGCCATCCCCACCCTTACTGTTTGTGTACATATACAAATGAACGTATTGAAAATGACATGAGGATTTTATGCCACACACGCACAGCTCACTATCAGTATACAAACATGAGAGTATACACACAACAGAGCAGAGAGAGCCTCATGAGGGAACTTGATAGCCCGTGTGCTCACAAAGATACCATTTTAAATGTTTAGAGATAGTTTCTATATGTAGACTTGTGACGGGCTAAATGCTACTCACACTCTCAGACTGCTGGGCTTGGTTCTTATAAATATTTAAGTCTGTAAGGAATTTTTATCTCACACATACACGCCAACTGCCAGTGCCAAGTCAAGTTACGATACACTTGCAGATAGTTATGACACATTTACAGGAATATTACCACGTAATTTCTCAAGCTTGTAATTCCTAATATAATTTTTAAACTATTCATCCTTCCTCCTGGCTTCCCTAAATTTTCCCTTTGTATGATGCCAAAATTATGCCTCTCTAGGAATTCTACATCTAACAATAGGTGAGGGAGGAAAAAACACACAAAATCTGTAGAATGTATTAATTACTAACCCCTGCAGTTGAAGGTACATGAGACAATCTCTCACCCCTACAAATAAAAATCGATCATTCGATTGATTTACAAGGTTACTAATAATTATTATTGAACATTCTACCCATGTCCCACACTTCAGTGTTATTCCTCGTATAGATAATTACTGAATTAAACTTCATTCGAAGTAATTTGCAGCAAGTATTTTTCTATTGTCACTCATAAAAGAGTAGTCTTCCTTGCACTGACAATGAACACGGCCCAATCTTTGGGTGAAATGCTAATTGGAATGTAAAAATGTGTAGCACGGTCTCGTAATAATGGTAATAACAAAATTGTAATCATATTTTATTCATGGAGTCACATGCTGACATCATTTCTCCGAAAGTTAGATCCTGAGGCAGCTATAAATGATAACAATATTAATGTCATAAGCCTTACACATGTGTATGGTACAGTGTACATATGTAAATACATAGGATGGGAGTTTAAATGTGCAAGCCTTTTATAAATATATATTGTCATATGGGACATGGAGCGTCAAGGGGGGAAATGCATTGGCATCCTTGAAAAGAGCGTTCCTCATGTAAGAGACTATTATAATTCCTTCTGACTGAGTACGAACGAACCATACTGATCCACTAACAATAAATATTGAGCTTTATCATCCTGCGAAAGTGTGTTAAAAAGGGACGTCCACAAATCCTCCTCAAGAATCAGGCTTGGGTTTAGAAACTTGTAAGTATCCTGGGACTCGGTCTGAGGAACAGTTCCTAAGGTCCGGGTAAACAAAAACCTCAAAGGTTTTTCCAGGGGTTCAGGAAACTTGTAATTATCCCGGAGGATTACAATCCTACAGTGATTTGTCCACAGCCCCTTGCATGCAATCGTCCGAGACTAATTAGTAATATTGCTATGATATACTCAGGGAAGTGAGGGCAGATAAAAGCAGTAGTTTACTGAATACCATGTAAACATCCATTCTTTATCCATTTATTACTTTTGTGTGCATTACAACAACTGTACAAAGTTGTACACAAAAAAGCCTGTGTGTTCAAAACTACAAAATGTGTGCTACGTTGCAACGCAGCATGTACATATGTATGCTTGTGTACCCCTGAATTTTTTTTGGCACATGAGGAAACTCAATCAGCAACACAATCCATTCCAGGAAGCAGCCCTATTACATAATGACTACAAATTAATACACGCACATAATTAGTGAACATATATACGAAAATCAAATTCATACCTGACCATAACTTTCGGACTTCCCAGGAACCCACGTAAACAAAACTTTGATGGGATATATTGTCATTATAGCTATTATAGGGGAAAACATACGTAATAAAGTATACAGTATGTATTAATAATTGTGAATACATAATGCCGTCCATGCACATCCATGTCTGTAATCCACGGATGAAGCATCAACTCAAATGGCAATGGTAAAAGTGCAGTGATCTAGTTTGGTAATTTTTCTCGCTAAAGGCATAAGCATGGCTTTTGATGGGTAAATCGTGGAGAGAAAATTAATTGATTTGTTGCCAGAGGAGGAAAAGGAATAACTAGCATACAAAACATGAGCTTTTAAATTAAAAAAAATAAAATAATAGGAGAAGATACCATTTGAAAACAATGAGGTAGGGAGGACTGTGTAGTCACACGAGGTTATAAACATTGGTGAAGTCATTCTCCGCATGAAAATTCATTATATGAATCACATAGAAGCACGGCATGGAAGGAATGAGGATTTATTGAACAGAATTATTATTATAGAATCCTGCAAATGGAGTAGTCAGAGTATCTGCACCAAAATGTTATTGACATTAGATAAAAGGCACAGATACTTGTAAGACCCGTGCAGCGGAATGGGAGTCATTCTAACTTATTTATATTTATTGTAAATGTCTATACATACTCACAGAATAATTTACATCGTCAATATAATGACTCATCCTCCTCCTCCCCCCCCCCCTCAACCAATCATCATTACCGCTCTGACAACTTGAATTCCGGACGGAAAGGTAAGTGTTCGTGAAATTGGATCTTGTGTTGACTGCACTCAATGCAGAGGCTCCAACCCGTAAAACTCTTAAGTCAGTTGTAATTTTACTGGAAGAAAATCTAAACAACGCGACGGAGATGCCATGCCGAATTTTTCCCTTTGGTAATAAAGATCAAAAGTGATGAGCATTACATTAGCACTAATCCCAAAATCCCCTCATGCATGGAGTGTCTTTTTGAGTGACTCCACATTCCCTGTCAGCCTGGAGATAGCCGTTGAATGTGTGTGTGTGTGTGTGTGTGTGTGTGTGTGCCCAAGAGATAATTTATATTTAAATTGGGAATCAACATACTATTGGCATATGCATGACACATGTGCAGCTCTCCGTGGATCCCATTTTGTAAGAGCATTCAAAATATGCTGACCTTAGTGTCAAAGATTTGGTGAAGCTCCATACAGTGCATGGAAGTGTGTGTAAAAGATATTTACAAGAGACCCCGCTATGATGTAGCAGTCCCTGAGGCTAATGATACACTTAACCAGCATAAAATTGGATCCTCCGTGGATACTTCCCCAACAGCATACATATACATAGGTACATGTGTGAGCAGAATAAGGAATTCCTAGCTATTTCATCTGCTCAGAACATTCTCCATTCAAATCGACCCAAAAGATGTAAAAACATTTTAAAGATAAACATCTATCTCACTCACTCAAGTAAACTTGTGTAGCCAGCTCTCAATCTTGTTTTTCGGGTTCAATTTTAAAAAGAATCCAATTTTTAATTTTATGCAAAATAAACTGGAAAAAAATTCCGTCGGACACCCATGACTTCAATGGCTCTTCTCAGATGCTCTCTCACTTGAGCATTAGCGTAATTTAAAGGCACAGAAAATCACACTAACAGTAAAAAAAAATATGGAGATGAAGTGCTAATAGTAGGGGGATATTATCTGCAAAAAATGTAATGAATATTCCAAAGCACTAAAAGTTTGAATTCCGGTTATTTTAATTCAAGAGGAACTGGGCTGTTATCTGATCTATTTTATTGCACAAAAATAGAGTAAATGCTTTAATTTCAGTTGTAGACAAGGCAATAAGTCTTGTTACCAGCCCAAGACAATGGCTGCTTAATTACTAGCATTAATTCCAATGTCCAACGTGTTTCTACTTTTTGATCCGGCCTCTCTTTAATGTATGGAGGGTTCGAGTCCCATCCTTCTCTCATGTTTATTCCTGCGTATGTATAGTCCCCTTACGTATAATTAGTTATTCTTCCACATTTTTATTTATAGTTTGTAGACCATTGCACAACTTCATTCAGCTTCTTTATTTTTTATTCCTACACAATGTTAAATATGTTGGATTACCAATAAATTACAAATGACGATGAGATCCCTTGGAGGTATTGTTTGTATTGAGTGAGTTTCTAAAACATTACAAGAGGAAATTTTAGGAGGAATTATTACTTTTGGGACTAATGTAGGATTTTATAATAGTGGAGGATCCGCTAATTTTATTTTCTTTTCCTTTGGTCATCATATTCCCTCTTTAATTCCTCTGCAGGTGTTCCCAGCTCAGTGAGTTTGGGGATGTGTCATGGGGAGGTTAATTTATTACGTCGAATAATTCCTGTAGTTTTTATTCAAATTTTCCGGATTCATATTCCCTGCGTTATTTTTAACAGGGCCTGATGTTATTCCTACAATCTCTGAAGATGATAACAAAGTTTACAGGAAATTGCATAAGCCTTCAATAGAAATTGAAACACTGAATAATGCTATTAAGATACTGTTTATCATCGTGATAAGAATAATTTAAAATAAATTAGCTCTTGTACATATGTACATGGGATATCTCTGAAGCAATCATACTTTACTTGGAGTCCTATTTGAATACAAACTCCATAATGTTCACTTCATTCTCAACTGTGAATGCACGTCGTGGCCATGTTGACCTTAAGATGAGGTTATCAAAAGCTTACTAATCCTCTCCATTGAGTCCATTGAGAAATAAAATTAAAATCAACTTGTTTGCTTCCATTCCTATTCCCATTTCAGAGACACCCCTATGTACATATATAGATATATATATATATATTTAATTATATATAGATAGTAGGTACACATAGCATCCACACACAGGGCCCGATCTATGGCTCTGTTTTTTGTTTGCACATTTCCCAGAAGCGTGCAAGGCATCCCTGCTAATATATGTACCTACATAGCTGTTGATGGAATAATAATATAAATAACTACATTAGCCCGCTCCATCCCCATTCTACATATGAAATTCAGGAGCTGACACAAAAACAACAAAACGATCCAGTTTCTAAAAATGAATCCTTTCATTCTTTAATATGCTACTCCTACCTAGGAAATTCCCCAGACATGTTCTCCTGGGCTCCATATAGTTATGAGAATGTTAAATTCGCAAGAAAATTATTACTTTTGTAATAGGAATGTGTGAGAGCTGAGCGCTATATGTTCCATCCATTTGATTTGTCATGTTCAAATTATATTTACAGTCATACATTTCACTCCGTCGGTTGGACGCCTGAAACTTTAGAACTACAATAATTGACTCTAACATAAATTATAGTTTAGAGTCCCGGTGAAGAAGCAAAGTGAACTACTGCTTAGACTTTCGTAAATCATATTTTTAAAATGTGAGCACCTATGAAACAACCACTAGAAATAATTATTTGGAATATAAACTCATTCCAGATACTCAATTTCCTCCGGAAATTATAAATGGCTCGTTTCCATTTCTTCTGCAACATAAATGGTTAATTTTCCTTCTCCACGATATAGCGATGGGTACCTATTAACACTTGTAGATAAGACAGTTCAATGGGCCGTGGACACATAAATAAACATATTTTTATGAGGAGTTTTTAGAGGTATGTGAATCACAGGAGAGGAAGGGCCTCTTTAGGAAAGGCCTGGCCTCAGAAGGTTTTTTAGCAGGATTGAGGATTTCCCCTCATAATTGGCAATTTTCATTGGGCCTAGGGAACTCATGTGTGCCCAGCCCCTGGAAGTGTTCCCAGCTAGTGTTACGAATTATGAGAGAGAAGATGCAAGTTTTTTTTATTACACGTGTCAGCTCAATACAATTTGGAAAATAATATGACCACATGAAGTAACACAGTCAGGGAAGACAATCCAGAAATATCAAAGGGCTTGATAGTTATGAACGACTGTAATGTATGATTAACTGGATTTCATAAGTATGATTTAATACAATAAATTATGCTTTGATCATCAGTTATGGTAAAGTACAGAGTCTTGTTCATAATTTCTCATTTCGTCCATTAATGGATCACCTCAAGCGTTGAGTAGAATTGCACAGGGGCACGTGTACATAATTTACAGAATTGTTCCAGGGTTCCCCGTCTGTGGAAGCTTGGCCTACATGGACATAATAAATATGAATCTATAGATAATGACTTCTATTCCGAATATGTTCCTACAATTACTCCCGACATGCAACATGATTGTGCACTACATCCTTACTACTTGATGCTCTGTAATAATAATTATTATTGCTTCTTCCATGACGGAATATTTAGTAGTGCAAAAATATTTTTGACGTGCTTGTTTATGATGACATCTATGTGAAATTCCGGTTAGTTATTTGTTCGGCAGAATCCCATGATAGAGTTAACCTGACTGAGCTACTGGGTTTCCACAGTTAAAAATATACGCAGATCTCACAATCAGAAGCAGTGCGGTGTCAGCACAACTGATTGATTTGTTTCGATTTCGCCTTTATTAGGGCTGACAAATGCTGAGGTGCTTGTTTTTCATTTATTCGTACATACATAAGCAGGCAGTTGACAAACTGAAGTGTTACATCAATCAAAATATACGAAATGAACTTTATAAATAACAATTATCTATGTACCGTGAACCAGAACTTCGCACTTGGTTCAGCGCTCTGTGACAAAAATGTTTACAGTAAATTATTACTAACTACCAAAATATGTATGTACTGAAACCATGCATTTAAGGAGACAAACACAGTCATCAGGATAATCGCTGGAGGAGTAATTATTTCCATTAAATATTTAAGTGCTGGACATGACGTCCGAATTGGAGTAAAAATATGCGTGTATACTCATGAGAGAAAAGTAATTATCTTAAGCTTTCGTAGTCCAGCTTTGACTTTGTAAATAGATACGCAAATATAGGGAAAAGGTCTGGAGTGGCAATTCCAAATGTCATTCTCATTGTATTTAAGAATCCCATACGTTGAGCTTAGCTGTAAATCTTTCTATTTGTTGATATAATTATAAGGATTTCAAAGCCCAGTTTTTGTAATTACCTCCATTCATACCTCAAAGTAATTATTTTCAGCTTTAAATAAAAGATCTCATATTAGATACCGAGAGTTTCACACAAACTTTATTTGGAATTATTTCCCGTATTTGATTACGTCTAAATCAAGTGTCACAGTCACAGGACCGTGACAGGAGGTTTAACATGCTTGTGTGGACTTGAGGTACTTGATGTTTCCAAAACCCTGAAGTGAAGTAGATTCCCTAACAGTATTTATTAGGAATATAAATTATATTTGGGCTCCGCTGTCTTCCCATAGATGTTCTGACACAATCTCAAGTCAGTTTTAGTAAGTGGGTGAGTCACTCCTGAGTCTTGGAAGAGAGGGGGAAATGTAGAATATAAAATTCTGTTCTGTTTAGAACATGAGCAAAACTACTTGCGGACCAGGTACGCACCCCCCCCCCCTCCCCCCATTAAAAACCTTGTGAAAGTTCAAAACAACTTTTTGAGTAAACGGGAATTCTTATAGGATTTACTAAACCCACGCTCCAACATTCATGTCCTTAATAAATATATTAAGAGCTCAAGTAGTACGTGAAGTATTGCAAGTGTTTCAAGATGGAACCGGAGCGAGCATAAAATAATAACTGTCAAAAACATACAACCATATTGATCCAATTCTAAGCTGAATTCAGTCGAAGGCTAAAAAAAATTCGGAGAATCAATTCAGTTTCAATAAACTCCCCCCTCGCCGACAGGATGAAAGGGAAAACATTTACAAAATTAATTTACCTTCCGCTCAACTCCGCTGTGTAAGTATATGTATATACATATATAGATATATGTACACACATGGAAGGTAATTCCTGAAAGTCAGAATTCTCGGTAGTTGGAATATGAAATGAAGAGCCGAGAAAGTAATTTCACATAGAAACACTTTTAAAATTAAAAGCTTCAAAAGGAATATCCACGAAATACTCCGTCAAAAATACACACGGAGAAGGTTAGTAGGAAAATGTACATAGGTATATAAGTACTATTCATACGAGGAAAAATCCTTTTGGGCAAATAATTAAAAGTAACCGGGTAGAGAGAGCCATAACCCATTTTTTTCCCCCTTGCCCAAGTACTCCTTCCACCAGTCTTAGACCTGTCTGATTAGCCCTCAGGAAATATGAACTTAGGTACACGGAAGATGAAATTTAGGAGTGAGATTAACATTGTCAATGCAATTATGGTATGCCTACAGGAGCTCACTTATGCTGTATGGATGCTAACTGGCATGTATTATGTTCCGTGTATTAAACACTACACATTGTAAAATACTATTTGTATATAAATAATTATTAATAAAACTGTTCCTGTGCAGCTGCCAGTGTAGTGGTAAGTTTTGTTTTCAGGTACACCTGCTTTACATTTCCCGTATAGCGCTCATCTCTTACGGAAGGACTACGGGAGGAGAAGGAAGAAAATCATTGCAATGAAAATAATACTATGGCTTTTATTTCCGCCCTCCCCCCTCCCCACTCCCTTCAGATATTCTGCATTATTCTGGGAAGAAAAAAATATAAGTTGGAACCTTCCAGCCTTTTTCCAGCCTTTCCGCCCTGACGCAGTAATTATCACATCTAAAGCCGTGAAATACTTACATTACGATTCCTGGAGAGAATCCCGTAAATCCTTATAAATTACCACCATGAAATGCCCTGCTCTTTCTCTCCCTGCCCATCTGCTTAGTTTGTTTTTGAGGAACGGTCATGTGAAATCGACAAAGACGTGGGAAGTGAAACGGAGTTGAGAGAAATTGAGGGAAGAGAAAGAGGAGCGAAGAAAGAGCGAGGAAACGATAAAAGCTTTGAATGGACACGTGAAAGTAATCAATAATTGCCCAGCCCCAGTAACATTGACTTGTTCTCCTTTTAATAGTATTATTCCAGTATTAAATTAACCCCTTCATTTTCCAGGGACCCTCCAATAATAATTAGATATAGACGACTCTGTCACAATTAGAGGGTCAAGGGAATTTCAAAGAATTCAATTTTTTCATGTACTTACATACGTATGTCCGTATTTTAGTTGCTTTGAGGTAAAATTTAAATTAATGAATTTCTCCGGAATCGTAATTGAAATACTTTACAATAATTATACCTATACATAAGTCAATTTAGGGAATTTGGGGAGTAATTCCCAGGTGTAGGACATGGCCGAGCACTTTTGAAGGCTTGTAAATTTAATAGGGATTTACTCTAAACTTGGCAATAGACAATTCAAGGATTTTAAATGATTACATATGTATGTGTGTGAGTAAATATGAAGGTGGAATGAGGGTGGAACCCAGTCATGTTCCAGCGTATCACATATAAATACTTAATAGCTCATCGAATTTGTATCTAAGTAAGTGGCTTCGTCCTTGGTTAACCATATCATGGGAGAGAGGAGGTGAAGAAACTCAACAGCTACCTGAAATCGTTACAAGCATCGGAGGACATGCACTCAGGGAAAATACAGAGTTGCTCCACTAAATTAAATAATTAGACATAGAGACCCTGTAATTTTGAGTAACTGGGAGGAAAAACTGTGCGAAGAAAGCAACTTTCCCACTACCAGGAAAAGGAAACTCCATTGACAAGTGAACAAACAAGTGGCACTTACATTTCGGCAGTGTAAGATCCGGGAAGAACAAAAACGGACCCACACTCAACATACATAGTATTTATACATTCCAAATTATTTAGTCACATCAGTGGTACTCTCAAATGTATTCTAGATGAGTGCTTGGCCTGAGATAATAATTCCATATAAATCCCGGACAGACGGTTAACATGGAAAAAGGAACTTCGTGCTGGTCCTGTCGTTGATTTCATAAAACTCATTTATGTCCATAATTTCTTCGTCGCCCTCTCACACACGTCTTCCTCCTAACTCTTTGAAGAAGCATAATGAGCAAGACTATTGGATAAAGTTACGGGGAGGAAATGTTGTCTGAGAAGTCCCGATGAGTGTAAATACAAAGTTCGTCAAGCTGTAAATCATCTTCCACTGAACTACACCTTAATTGAACAAGTTTTATTCTAAGTTTTCGTAATTGCTTCTGTGTTTGTTTCGTTAAAAGCTGGCAACTTTTTCAAAAACTCCGTAATTGCCTAATGGAATAAACCTGGCAATCTTTCAAAAACATTTCTTACACCCTTTTTCCTCCACTTTTCAGCAGGTGGCCACAGTTCCCAAATGAACCACCAACTTTTTTTTTCATTCTCCATTCTCACTCTTCCCTCCCATCTTAAAAGAGACGTTTACAGATATGTATATATCTACATACATACCTATAGGAGTATCTCAAGATATAGATACATAAATTCAGATGTACCCATACACGTCCATGTAATATACGGACAATGCCCTGCTCACACTCGTGGACATTTCCTTATAGAACTAGTTCCCATACATATGTAAGTTATGCCAAGGCGTACATATATATATATATAGCCGCTTGAGTACTACTGTAGCAATGTTGAAAAAAAACGAAGCCGTGCATGCACAAAATATTTTACAGTTTTCTCGAGTTTCAGGGAGATCTGAACCCTCCCAAACTTTTACTTTTATCTCCCTTTGAGACATATGTAACCTCTAAGGGAGCTGAAATTCTCCTCTGAGATTTGATGTTCTTAATATGAGTCTTATACGTGCCACCTCCTTTCCTGATGGTTTTGTCCCTAGCGTTTTGAAACCATGTAATTACTGGTTCATTACTGAAGGATTTTCTCATTCCTACAATTTGTGATGCCGGGCAACTGGAAAGGGTTCCTTTCAAAGTATTTCTACACAATATTCTCATTTTCGCTCTCAATTCTCTCTCTCTCTCTCTCTCATCTTGTTCCCTGTTTCATGTGATCACTCCAGTTTAAAATAACTGTTTCTCCTGCTCTGCCTCCTAAGGTTGAGACACCATATAATAAAATTGAAATACCCTCAAATACACAGATATCCCTGGATTTCTGAGCAAACTCCAGGCGATAACCCCGTAAAAGATTTAAATTAAAAAAAAACAACAATATTAAGACAAATATTTAACCAGGAATAGATATTATAGGAAACTAGGATTACAGGATTGTGCATTTCAAATGAATTGTAAAATTGTCTTATTCATGGGAATGTATGTCAGTACTAAAAAAAATAATAATCAGAGTAAATGAGAGGCAAGGAAAATAATAGGAAGCAAGATGGAAGGAAATTTGATTCTGAAGGATGTAATTATTTAAGAGCTCCGTTAAAGATCGGTATTAAACTGTCTCTATAGGGTCTGACCTAGAGCCTGATCTGTGAGTTTGCAGTGTACGCTCCATATGTATATACAATGCAGGTACAGAGCCGGGTGAACTTACATAAAAGTAATGATGGTCGTAATTGTAGGGAGCACAAGTCCAGGGAAATAGCCAATCTGCACTATTTTAACTGGAGTTTCCCCCCCCCCCGTCGACGGCAGTGAAAAACAAAGGAAGAAAAAAAGAACGGGAGAGAAAAAAAAATTGGAAAAAAATTCCAGCCTGATTTTCGTTGGAAACTGCCGATCGTCAAATCCTAGAAGTAATAAAATTATTGATCTCTTCTGGTTGCTTTGAGCTTATTCTTCTCTCCTTGTATACATAAATACAGAGGATTACAGGGGTGTACTTACTCCCGACGTAAATTGTTAGCTATGGTGCCCATAATATACAGGATTGTGTGTATCGATAGCCTGGATTTCTATCCCATTGTTCCAGCAACCGCTTTTTAGTAACGATTCAATCCCAAGAACACTGCTCCTTCACAGATATTACTTACTTTTAGTTGCAATGCAATCCTAGCAGTAAAAGGAGTACCGGGAAGAACTATATTTGTATGTACATACAACGGGATAGCAGCCGTTCTCCTACATTCGATTTCTATTTCATGCTCTATGGAACTTTAAATAAATCCTTGGTACTCTCATTGTCTACAAGGTACGTGTACCATGGAGACTACATACAAGTTTCCCAATACCAGCAGACTTGAAAGAGACATTTCCTTTGTCTTTTCCCGTATCAGTGATGAATCTTGCCTATGGGCCAAATCGGATGTGTCAGATTTCAGCTAGGACATAGGACAACATAACTTTTATACGGATTCTTCCAATGAAGTATTTGATTATCATCGTATAATAAATGTGGTTACCTCAACAGAAAATTTTAATGTGATCATCCTCGGAAATTTACTTAATAGAGCAAAAGCTGCATTACATGTAAGTGCTCAGACAGTGTAGTCTTGGACCTCTAGAGTCAGATGTGGGAGCCAGCTTTAACTAGACCGTAGATTGGAAGTTGGGGAAGCCTGAACCGATGTCTCCCGACACTCCGCTTAAATAGCGTGTTAGTAGGGAAGGTCACATTAAAATCGACGCTATCTTTACAACATGCGAGTAGAATGACAATAAAAACACTATCAAGTACTAATACCAAAGTCGTTAAAAGGCTCCATCATCAAAAGTTTCTTCATATCTTACGCACACTTAATAAGTTAGTATGTGTAAAATGGGCTGAGAGATTCATTTGCTCTTTTGTCATGTCCTCTGAATACTGAAGGACTATCATACTGGGATCATATATATATATACAGTTACATTTGTCGATAAAAAGGACATAAATATGGATTGGTAGGAGTTTCTCTATGGATGTGTCTCCTTACCTATGCGTAGATATGCATCACGTCCCTTTTCCATAGGATTCCGGTTGAGAACTGTGACTGCAGCAATCTTAGATTCGAGGCTGGATTAAAGGGGGGTAAGATGGTTACAAATGGTCTCGAAAATAGTCTATCACTCAATATGATGCATAAATAAATTATACTCAAAAGTAACCTTAAATGTCACATAGTGAGTACGAATGTTAAACGACAAATGGTCAGACTTGAATTGGTCCTCATATTTTAGCTTTTTTATTTCCTACTTGTGGAGTGGGGAGAACCAGGGACCTTTGTATCAACTCTTTCAAAGTACAAGTCATCATCGAGCAATTGTCCGAGAATTGTACTAGATATTGTTACTTCCATTTAAAAAATATACTGTCACCTTTAGGAAGTCTTCCCTTTGGATTTGGAAACTTTTTAAACAGCCGCAAGCCTTAGGGAAAACAGGAGAATGCACTCCGTTCAAATCGAGCATCTGAAGTAGCTGTACGTTGTCACAGTTATTACTAAACATCGACGTGACATATCCCCAGCCAAAAGTGATTGCGGTTTTTGAGAGACCTGCGGGGCCTCCAAAATTATTTTAGAAATGATTAGCTAAGGTCGGGATTTTATTTTTTGCAAAATAGAAATATGTCCCTGATAGGTTTTAGTATTTTAGTTATTTGACAGTGGGAAATTCATGACGATCCTAAGCTGGTTATTGGAGCTGCAGAATGAATTTTATGCTGAAGAATTTATTAATTTTTTGCAAAAAATTGCAATTTTTAAATTCGGTTACTAAATCAAAACTTGATTTGGGGTCATTACGACGACCCTATGAGCACGTTTAAAATAAGAGCGTAGTAAATTATTAGCTTAATTCTGTGGCTAATTTGTGTTTAAATGTTTTTTATGAACACAAACCTGAAACAATTATTTAAATTTGAAAAAACCAAGCAGCAGTGAACAAATTCCATTGACAAACAAAACTACAATATTAAATGTTCATGTATCAAGAATAGGATTAAAGCAAGAAAAAAACAAGGAAAGATATAAACCCTATAGGAAACTCCGCGTAATAATTATTATGCTAATGAGACCCACAAACAAAAATTAATTCCCCAACGAGCAAATTTTAGCACCACATAAATAATCTCAAAGATAATTTAAATCACGCGTAGTGCTTTTGAATTGAGGTGTGAATGGTTTTAATATACATACAATTCAAACATTGGAGCAATTCCAAGAGCACTAATTTCTTAACATGTAAAAGCACTAAATGGATTCCACTTTAATAAACTGACAAGTAAAAACATGATGTGATTAAGTACATTGATGTAGCACACCCAAGTGCTCCTTTTAGATTGCTCCCTTTAGATGTCTACAACTAACTATGACTCTACACATCCAATTAAATCAATCATCATATGAAGAACCACGGCTGGACTAATTTCGACATTTAAAAAATGCAGTCACCGGAAAGATACACAATATAGATGAATGCCAGTGAGTATATGTATGTGCAGAGAAGAGGATTTTCTTCAATCAAGATACTTTTTCGCTTGTACTTAATTTAATGTACAAAAGTCACTAGATCATTTCAATAAACACTTGGAAATGTTTAGACATTATGGACAGACTGCAGCACGAAGGCCCGATAGTATAGTCAATAGTCCAACCCAGGGTAGGCTATCTATCGTGAACATATGAAAACGATCTATTACCACTTCTCAGGGTCAGCTAAATGTCAGCAGCAATTAGTCCATTAACTACATGCTTTATTAACAACTCCTATACGAAGAGGGCTGCAGTCCACGTTACATAAATGCACTTCTAAAAGGGTAAAAGTACCTAAACAATGCATACTTTAAAAAAATATTAAAGTGAATAATTTAGTAGCTGCTAAGCCATATTACTACATCTAAGCGTAATTTAAATAACGAGTTATTATTAGTTCGAAATGCATGTGAGACTAAGGGAAGTACCAACCACAGCTAATGACTAATGTTTCTGATGTTGAACTAATGGAAGCAGCCCCAATACTTCCACTACAAGCTCCAGCAAATCTACTGCTATGTACACCCCCGGTAGTCACTAGATACTGGTATTTGGAAATGAAGACTATGAAGTAACAAGGTACACAATTACACTATTAAATCCACGTCAGTATCTCAAACTCGTCTGATTGTACGATAATCTTGTTACTTTGCATGTATAAGTATACATATGTTGTGTACGTAAACGATTCGATTGCAAGGTGCCATAAAAGTCTTAACTTTGACGTACTTAGATTGTGCAAGGGCATAAGTACCAATTAAAATTTCATCTGTAGGCATCTCTCTGTAAAGCTTACCAATCAAAATTTATTACAAAATATGTGTACCCCGCCGATGGAATTTTTCCAGTCAACAGTTCCAATAAAATTGCGTGATTAACTGCTATTTGGAAACCATAATCCATCTGAGCCGAAAACAATATGAGTATAGCGGGCGTCCACATCTTTCAGTAGCATATACCTATTATGTGACATCAAGTCTTATGAAATGAGCATGCAAAATACAAACAGTAATTTATAAAATTATTGAAACTACGTGGTTACATTAGCTCTTGCAGTTTACTTGCGATACTTTTCTGGCTGATAACAATTGAGGACTAAAATGTGACATGGAAAAATATGCTCATACATTTTTGATAATGTACACATTCAGTTTAAAAACAATATGAGGCATTGTCACATTCTCAACAGCTGTCTCAATTCCCTACGGAATATTTTTGCTCAATTTATTTAAATGCAAGTGAATTAATCCTGGTTGCTTGGCTTCCATTCAAATATGACAGGGCAAGTCAGGACCATAATAATGAGTACAAAACCTCCACTTATTATCCGTACTGCAATTTTAAATGGCTCGTGGTTCTGTCCACATTCAAATTACCCACATTCAGTACAATGCAGACTCTCATACATACTCAATTTTTTCCCCAATTTAGGTCTGTATATTTTTTTTAATGAGAAGAAAAATTGATAATAATTGGCTTGCATATAAGAATTACTAAATTCTTTTATGTAAACCCTTTTACGAGATAATTCATTCCCTTTTTAAACTTCTTTTTTTACTCCTAACTTGTTTTCGTACTTTAATTCTTACTGTTGTTTCGAATATCATTATTTCCCCAAAAACGAGTGGAATAAAATTATTTAGAATTCATGTAGTATAAGAAAATTGATTTCCAACTATTATCCATACAGTAGTTTGAGTATACATATTTCGCCACAGTTGCCTATATAGCTTTACATTATACTCAGGATGGAATATGGGTTGGCTCTGTGTTAGAAAAACTATTTGAAATCGAGCACGTGTTCCAAGGCGCGAGTTGGAGGAATTCTTTGTGGCATAATTATTTTTATTATTATTTTGCAAATAAATTATTATCCCATGAAACAAAAACTAACGAGGTATAACCAGAACCAAAGGCACGTTCACGTTTTCAAAAGAGTTTGTATTCTTTTTGTAAAAAAAAAACAAAACAAACAATGGAGTTCAATTATAGTGTCAATCCTGTCACTAGTCAAAATATTAGCGGGGACGGGGAGGGACAATCATAAGTTGTTGTAATGCTATGAATGCAAGTGTTGAGCAATTCCACAAATTGATACAGTCGTCAAAAACAAATTATAATAGACACCATATACTTGGAGTTGTTATTTGGAAGTTAAAAAATAATTTTTGAGGGGAATGAGTGTACGTAGAGAAAGTACCTTTGACAATGTTGGAGTGGAGCAAATATAGGGAGCAGGAATGTGTGGTGTGTTTGTAGTGTAGTTGATTTCAATTGATTTAAATGCATATAGCCTTGTGGGAATGAATGTGTTCATCCACACAATTATCTCTTTATGACGAAGATCTCACCTGGAAAGCATATTTGACCACCTGTGTTCCATATGGTTATTGGGAACCAATGAACATTTACAAGTTTGGGAGCAATCCTGAAGCAAGTCCTCTCCTTTCATGTTCATTGTAGTGAGCATCTCCAATTATACAACATTCCAGTCTGTTTTGTCACTCGAATCCCAGTTTTTGCGAATAGAGTAAAAATGTGAGGAGTAGGAAGTTACAAGTGGTCAAAATATTATTACAAATGTAACTCAGGAAGGATTTTTTTCAAAAGGTATTCTGATTTCTGATTTTAAACGCCTCATAAAAATTATTGGGAATTTGCCTGCGGTATTTTATATCGTGTATTGCAAGTTCTAGCATTGTAACCCAAATATTTATGTACACACTCGTATTTCCTTGTAATGCTGTCGGAAATTAAATGTGTCTAATTCGGACCTCAGTGTTGAAGTACTTATAGCTTTTGTAGCTGATTTGTTACTTTCTATTGCGCTAATCGTGTATTGCTTCATCGTATCTTACAAAAATACTTATGTAAGCTTGCTGACTTTCGGGTTATGAGTTATGACCAGATTCAAATGTGATGATTGAGTAAATAATTTCTTGTGGTTGAGTATCTATTTATAAATAAAATATTTGATAGGGACTCAAATCACAAATCCATTTGGATGAGGTCAGAGAGATAGAGGATTGATTTTGGAAGTAGTTTCGATTAAATATTACAAATTGAAATCTGTGTGTATTGATGGAATGTATGGGATCATTTGTATGTAATTACATGGAAGTTTTTTGTGGAGAAAAAAAAAGTGCAGGGATGTAGTTTGTATCTCAGATTATTGGGAGTGTTTTTTAAGTATGTTGTATTTATTGGTCCTTATGGAATTATTATTCAAAATAGGGCAGAGGATGTATATGTTCCTACCATTGAATTCCTTTGACGAAGGATGGATTTTTACATGATTAAGATTTAAGAATGGTGCTGCTGCATTTTGTTACCATTACTCTTGCATATTATTTGGAATGAGGGATGATGTTGTCAAATGATGTTACGGCTGCTGTGCTTGTTATAAATCATTTATGAAGCACGTTTCATGAATTCCAAGGTGTGGTGCTAATGCTAAAGGATATTGTGCTTTACTCGTTGTACCTCAGTTTAACTGCAGACACCAGGCACTATTCCGGAAATATTTGAGGCGAACATTTCATTTGTAATATATTGAACGTATCACAGAGTTTTGCTTATTTAATACTTTATGATTTAATCCAAACTTCCCTTACAGATGCCTCTAAGAGAGTTCCCAGTCAGAGTTGTATTTTACTAAAATGCTCCAATATCTCCGTAACTAACAATAAGTGATTACTTCCTGCCATGCATAGATTTGACATTTGTCGTTGACTTTCCCTTTCCTTTAATGGTAAGAGCTATTTGAAATAATTGTTAATTCCAGACACGTATGATACATATACTGATGTTTACTTGTGTTGCAGCTCAAGATAAGTCAGTGATGCTGATTACAGTCATAGTGGAGAGTCTCTACACGGGAGCTGCCTCCGGTTTCACACAAATTGTTGTAGATGATACTGAGCCAGTCCGAACAATCATCACGAAATTCTGTGATACCAAGGTATATTTTTTAGTCCAGATGTCCGAGTTCAAACATTTACAGAGCTAGAACAAAAGTAGTATTGATTTGAACTCACGAAATTCAAAATAGTGAAAATTTTTAACACTACAATTTTTTTTTCGTAATTACATGATTATGTAAAGACATGATTTGCAGTTCGGAAGATGGATTTACTTTAATGCCATAGATACACAATGTATTACAAAGTAGTAGGATAAATTTGCTGTTCAGGGTAGTAATTATTTTTGTACCTTGTTTTAGTGCTTGTATGTATTTAGGTGTTCCTTTGAGCAGTCATGAAATAACTGTGTTGTCCTCAGTTCCTTACTATTGTCATTTCAAATTTATCGGCAAACCCAACATTTTAGAGTACGCGGAATAAATAATAGAGCTACTGGTGCTATTGTCCGTGTAAACCTCTGTCGTGACACATGATGTAATTATTATATGAGGTTATAGCCATTTTTCGGCTTTGCCGGTGCATTTCTTTCTGCCATATTATGTTCTCCTGAAAGTATGACGCTTAACTCCATTATTTTAGGAAATACTGTAGGTATTATTACTATTATCTGACTCCAGCCTCACTTCGAGCTGAAATTCAGTGAAATATTCCACACTTACAAGTAAAATAACCTTCAGTAAATTGAAACCAAGGCAATGGACCGCTGGCGTAGAAAGAAGAGGGTAACGTGTAATTATTATTGTAACGCAAATTTTTATTCTACTGTAGAAGCGCAACGATAAAATTCTTGAGTCTTACTCTTGCAATAATATTGTAGTTTTACATAAATGCTCTAACACACAACTGTGGAAAAAGCGTGTTATCCACTTCCATACTTACGCACCATAGTCCACTAGAGTGTGTGGATATATGTAATTATCCTGTATTTTTACCTGTTAACTACAAGCAGATAGCATGCAATGCATGACATTTTATCAGTGGTTATTGCTACTCATCCAATCTTGAAGGTTACGTACGTATAATATACCTGTAGCATTCCCGCGTGAGCGTGAAAGTAGATAATTACCATGATTAATAAACATTTTCTTGATTTTTTTCAGGGAGCTCCTGTAGATCCTCTTTATGCTATTGTTAATGATGCAAATGTTAGCTTCGACAGCGAAAGATCCATAGCAGAATATCGGGTCCAAGATAATGATCATTTAAAACTAGGCCGGAGGCGTAAGTACTAGTTACGTTCTGAGCAACTCATCCAGTATTCGTTATTTTTTGGAAAAGAAATAATAATTTGATATTTGTGCCTGGAAAAGGGGAACCTGCCTACATGTTCAGATACGTCAACTGGTACCGAGTGTCTATCCTCAGCACGGTGGCTGGTCTGATAGGAATTGCTGGTCTGTGTGCTTGTTACGTCCTACTGCGGCAGACACCTCAAAAGGTGACAACATTTGATTACACAATTTTTGCAATATTAATTTATTTCAATACATACATGCCCCATGAGTGACACTCATAGTATATGTATTCATAATAGTTATATTATTACAAAAAAATCTTCATTTCCTCAAGACAAGAGGTAGAACTGAATTATGAAAACTGTTAAAGATCTTTATTCCGTCAATGTTGTTTCAAAAAGCAGCGAAGTATGTAGATGTGGGAACAAAGATTTAAGTTTAAATTAATGTAAGGCTGGGCTACGAGGTTCATAAGCTGTTTACTTCTGTCTGTATGCGAAAACAAGTAGAAAATATCATTTTCGGTAGCTCTGAAGATAATTACCCTGCTTCTTCGTTCAGGTCACAATTCTATTCTGTCACAGAATATCTGTGTTACATTGTCACACAAATCTCAAGGATTTGAGGGGATCTAAGTTTTAGGAGCTCTTGTAGTATTTAGTATCCAACTTAGCTTTAATCATATTTTCTTCAATCCAAGGAACAAACTTTGGTACATTTACATAGACCCCAGGCAGACCTTCCTCACCACATCCGATACCCCACGCTACGATTCCGTATTGGACGTAGTACTCGGAATTCGGTAATCGGCATACCAGCGGTGATCCCCCATCACCCTGTAAAAATAAATTAAAACCTTTAGCAAATAGCATGTCCGTTGGTTGAAAATTCCCTACTTCTTTGTTCCCTTTGTCAACTTACTCTGCAAGTGTCTCGACCGGGCTCCCCTCCCGCACAAACAAACGAACTGTCCAACTTAAAATATGGGCCAAGTCGTGTTTTTCTCAGTGCGGATTCACACTTTCCTGGAGGGACAACGGGTAGATCCAGTCGTTTTAGAATGACTTGATACTTTCCTTCCTTTTCTGTAGGACATATACATATTTTGCTCAGATTTTTCAGAATATTCTATTATACCCCTGGACTGATAACCCCAGTTCTCTGTAATTATTATTGACTCCTAAAATCGCCAGTCGCTAAAAAATGCGCAATTTTGATAAGATAACCCCATCTGCAATTAATAATCGGTTGCTAGTTGCGTGGATCTTCGCTTTGAATACAATGCAGCAAATCTCCCCGTTGCTGGTACAGAGTGACGCAAATATAACAACAGAATTTATGAAGTTGGAGTTTTACGAAAACGGAGGCTTGAACCACATTTTTTTGTAAGCGCATTTTAATATATAAATTATACATATACGTATTGTAAATATTTTTGTTCTTGCAAGAATAAATTTTTACTTAGTTTTTACCTCTGCCCCCAGTGGTTTGCCAACGTCAATTGTAAGCGATACCCCCTAGACCCCCAATATAAGGAACATTGACCCACCCTAGCTAATAGAGTGAAACGTTGTTTAGGCTCTGTATGTTCACTGTTCACAAATTAAATCTAGAGTTTACACCCCTTACCGAACGAATCTTTTCCCCACCCTGAAGCCACACATCTTTGACCATCGAAATTGATGTTTGCAGGGGGTAAACAAATAGTATCTACATTCGGTCCGAATGTAACTTCTTCATCCAGGAATACTAAGGCAATGTCATTGTATAAAGCTCCCATGTAGTAGTCTTCGTGGACAACTATCTACACAAACAAATAAGCAATTATTTTACCCCACACTCTTGTGGCTTGTACATTTTTAAAATTTCGAATGGAATAACTACCTTACTGACGAACCGATCCTGGTGCTGGTAGAGCTCATCTAGAGTTTGAGTATCCCATTCACCAAGCCTTACTTTCAATTCCGAGAGAGGTTTTCTAAAAATAAGGTGTCACAAGTTAAATTATATGCATAAATGCATATGCAGTATGTATAATTATTCCTAGTTTCTGCCTTATGTGCATTACCAGTCTCAACTTTACACGCAGGACATGCCGTAATTGATTAAAATGTTTTGATTCGCTATTCCTGTAGCGAATCAAAATAGCTATAGTAAGGGAGAAAAAAAAACTAAATACCCAAAAACGCAATGAGCTGCAGTGAGTATGACCCTGGGATGAATGAGTGACCCCCCGCAAACAAAGATATTCAATGGCGGTTTGTCATCTTGATGCTCCTGACGAACGATTGCTGCCATCCATGGGAACTCCCCGAATTGTGCCTCACCGTCCATGGCACCCGTTATTCTAAAGCCCACTCCTCCAGTGTTACGCTTTCCACACACCTTATGCTCCATGGAAGGTGGAGCAATGTTTTCCATGTTCGTTTCATTTTTCATGGTCTGTAACAGGAGAAACAGTTTAAAAAAAGACTCCGTACGGTTAATTCTGACTTATGAGGAATTATCCAGAGGAAAGTACGTGATCATTTATAAAACACTAATCATGTACGAAAAGCTATAGTTAATAAGGGAAATGCAATGCAGCTTCTGTATGCAACTGATTACCTTGCAACAAATATCGAAGTAGTGACTACATGGTGATTTACTTCCAAGACGAATATCAATGAGACCGTACACAGCCCCGTTGTCTATAACCTGACCATTGTCAATGTCACATAAAAAGTATTTGACACAGCTGCAAGGCTCGTGCTCTTTTATTATCTCTTGACTGAGAGGCTCCCCATCTTGTTGCGCTGGTTCCGGGGGAATAGGTAATTGAGCTGATATTCTTTGTTGGTTTTCAACATCCTTTTTGTCACCTTGATTTTTTCTTTTCTCATTTGCTGATTCTTTTGGTTCAGCTGAAGAATGGTAGTCAATGAATTCCTTGATTATGTCCAAGTCATCAGAATCATCATCTCCTGCTACTTGGCAGATAGTCAGGGCCCCGATTACCACGAAGGCAAGGGCTGTAATTCTCTAGCATTATATTCGTTGACATAATTAGCTTTCATATCTTTTATACACATGTCATAATTTTCTTAAGAATCTAAATGTTAAACCCAGGATGTGGACTGCCGACGGGCAAGAATGACAAGATGCCTACATGCTATGCACACACTTATTTGTGATTTATAAGTACGTGGGAAAATGAACATCGCATAAAAAAATATATATCTACAGGTTATCGTCAATGGACTTATTTTAATAATATTCAAATGGGATAGTTATGGTGTTTTAAGTGTAAAAAGTTTAAAAGCTTTTTAACTGATTTATTTTTTGAACGTTAAATTGGCATGCTGCATTGTTATAAATACACGAGGATTCAAGAGTGGGAAAAAATTAATTTATATCGTATGCATTGACTCCTTTGGAGTTTCTTTGCTCACTGACTTTTATGAATACTATAGTAGTGGTGCCCCATGAATTATATAATACTCTCATTAAATTGACCGGACAGGAAGGTAAGCGGCGTAGGAGTTTTCACATAGAAAAATGTAAAAACGTTATTGTGTTGGCGTGGGCTTAAACACCATCTTGTTATAATACAGTACGGGTAAAAAGTAGTAGGTAATAGCTTTTTTTCACTGGTACACTACACTAGGGCACAAGAAGTACTCACGATTATAATAGTGAAAATTTTATGGAAATTGCAACTGTGTATACAGATGTCCAAGGTCAACCGAGGATATTTTTCGAACTCTGAATGATGAGAAAAAGTGAATATGGCCTGAAATAAAAACTAGTTTGAAGTTCGCAAGTTAAACTTACCATGATTAGTGGAGGAGTGTGGGAAAGTTGAGTAAAGTTATAATGCAAACTTCCCTATCCTAATGAAACAATCCTTTCAGCATGTGCAAAGAGTACGTCATTTGTTTCGTAATTTCAACTTTCAAACCTGAGAGCTACACGTTTTCGTCACAAAAACAATACAAATCAAATAATCTTGGCACGCAAGTTGGATTTTGAAGTTCACTTTTCAGTCAGGTTAATGTGATAGACCAAGAACATTTTTGGATGAAATATTAATTAGTGATTCTGAAATTTAGTAAAATGTTATTTCTCACTAAAAGGATTTGATTCGGCGAAATTTGTCAGACTTTAAAATTTAAATGTCTCACTCTTGAACTACAGCTCCGTTGAGTTTCTTGTGTACTATTTTTTACTATTATTGTACATACACTTACACTTGTCTTAACTTTCAACTTGGGTTCTTCTGTTCCTGTCTCACTTGTAACTGGAGAGCACACAGACTAAAGTATTCCTTGAAGAAAGGTAAAACAAGTATGTAGTCAACACTGAAGACGATGAATGTCAGGGTCTCCACGCAAATCTATGTACATATAGCCCGCACATCTACACCAATGAACAAAGTTTTGGAGTTGTGTGATGATACCCATTGTTGTTCCAATCGTACCTTCCTCATATCTCATCATCATCATAATCACCACGCTTCTCCTGTAACAACAAACAGGTAGTACTGCAAAAAACTTCTTGGGTAGCAAACGATTAGATCCCAAGTCAACGTTACCTTTGTTGACGTCAGCCTTACACCTTACTATAGTGTCTTGGGTCTGTCTTGTCGTATGTATGTACATGCGTGCTCAACCTGCTGAGCCCTGTAGATATACAGAGCACTTGAGATTTGCAGAGAAAATTGTTTTATTCGCAATCCAATTGCCCACACAATGAAATCTTGTGTATAACGGCTAGTAATTATACCTTTAACTATTACATATGTTGATGTGCAGAACTAGTATCTCTACTACAGAAGCCACAGCTAACATCGCGTTCATGGCTTTAGAATTACATACTATTATGTGCTTGGGTCATTTGTAATGTAAGATTCTGGGAAATAATTATTTATGCAGATTTTTGCATACTTTGCTCCACACTCCATACCTTGAACTGGTACAATTATTCGCTTGTTTGATAGCCTTGGGCTCATAGGCATACCTACTAGCCCCAGTATTGCAATCTTTTCAAGCAAAACTTTCAAAGTAAGATGTGAGTGCTTGCGTACTTGCTACTTGCCACGATTATTACTCAGACAGGTAAATATGATTGCATTGTTGATTCCAAGTAAATGCTGCTTGGTAGTTAAGATCTGTATCGAATAGCTCCTTTTTGAGAGCCCAGGTATCCTGCTGTGTGCATATGAGTCATCCGCTGGATTTCCAGAAGATGAACATGTGTGCAAGTCCCTGTGTACAGATGGAACTGATATGGAGGGAAATAATCTTAAAAAACATGTCATATCCGTTCTGGCTTTGGGTGCACTTATCTTCGCAATGATCATGATGTTTATTTTTACGTTTGCAGTATGGCGTTATTTTTGATGCTGGCTCAACCCATACGGACACTATTGTTTACCAGTGGCCGGGAGAAAGGCTGAATGGGACCGGTCAATTGTCACAGTTAGGCAATTGTAGTGTTGAGAAAAGTAAGATTTATACAGATGATACATATGTAAGTTCATGAATTTGGAGTAATATGACTTATTTTTATTTTTAGAGGGAATCGCGGATGTCCCTGTGACAAATGTATCTTCGTATTTGGCCAAGTGTATTAATTCGGCGAAAGATAGCATTCCCCCCAACCGCTTGCCTGACACTGAAGTTTACTTTGGAGCTACGGCTGGAATGCGCATTCTTCAGTAAATAAGTCATTGACATGAAAGTCAGTATTCGGATTAGCATCATTTAACGAAAAATAACGAATTGCAAAATTGTTATAGGGAAAAAAATGAAACGACTGTGGCTAAGATTCTAGAACAAGTTAAAAGCAGTTTGAAAGAGTCGGATTTTTTTTATGAAGACTCAAATGTGGATGTAATTTCTGGAAGCCGTGAAGGACTCAGTGGATGGATAAGTGTCAATTTCTTGAATCAAACACTACAAGTGAGGACACAACCCATCATTCATAATGATTTTAATTTTTTTAAATTTAATACGCAGATTTAATTTAGATGTCATTATCCATTTTTAGACTGACAGCAATGGGTCGGCAAAATCTACTTTAGGAGCGTTGGATTTAGGAGGAGCGTCATTGCAAATTTCCTTCGAAGTTGACCAAGTTGACAACAATACTGTCAATGATCTAATTCATTCTGTGACACTTTTTGGACGAAACTATGATGTATATACACAAAGCTTCTTATGCTACGGAATAGTTCAAGCATTTAATCGATACCGGGCCCTACTAGTTATGGTAACTCATAATTTTACTTATAGCTACTGCTGTTTGCATGTGTGTGCAATACAGTTTTTGTGTTTCATTAAATTATAGAAAGGCTAGTAGGACAAAATTAAAACTTGTAAGCTTCCCGTGTGCCTATTATATTCCCTTAATAAATGTTTTTGGGTGTCTTGGTTGCAGAGTCGAAACGATAGCAGTAATTATAATATTTCGAGTCCATGTGAGCCCATTGGATATTCCTACAGGAAAAAATTTTCCGCGATTTTCGGAGGTCCTTGTGTAGGAAATCCATCTACGGAGATAGGTGTAAGTAATACTTGGTTTGAATGTATTTACATTTTATACTTGTAACATCAGTCAAAAATATTTTTTAATCCGGGACTAAAGCATTTACACAATTAACAATATTTAATAATTAAGGGAAAAAGTGACTTCACGTTTTTCGGAACGAACAACGAAGAAGCTTGCTCAAAGTATGTAAAGGAGCTGATCCGCCCTGATTTTTGCAAGCATGTGAATTCCCCTCATTGCCTCAACATAACAATGTATCCGCAAGTCAGCAGATATTTTATGGTACGTAGTGAAATTAATATGCTGCGTTTTGTTTGGTATTGAACATTTTTTTTACACTTACTAAATGACTTATAATAATTATGTACTTCTTTAATAACGTTTAATTGCCATAGTCAGGTCTTACTATGTATTACATGAATTTGGGATTCTTGTTTAGGCATTTTCAGCTTTTGGGCATGTAATAAACGATCTAAATATGTCGAGCAGAGTTACTAAGAAAGACTTCAAGACCAAAATTAGCTGGATGTGTTCCACGAACTATGATCATTTGGTATTCATTCAAAACTCTTTTAAATTACGTAAGTTCCACATTGCAGTTCCCAACATTTAGTAAGAAATTGTAAACCCGAAAGTTTAAGGATTACTAGTAACGTAATCTTAATTTCAATTTTTTTCTAAAGAGTTGTCACTTCGAACTTTGGAAGGTTTGTGCTTCGGTGGTCATTACATTGACGCTGTACTAACGGAAGCTTTTAACTTCTCGTCGCCCAATGACTGGCAGCGGCTGGATTTTCGGACTGAAGTAAGACTCGTATTTCGAAAATTTTATAATTGTTAAAAGATTGTGCTGATAATACTAAATACTAATGGTTTCTTTCAGGTTTCTGGAGTAGGTGTAAGTTGGTCTCTAGGATATATGATGAACGAGACTGTTTACATGAGTTCAACGCCATCAATTCCAGAAATGGACGCGTTCTCTTTTGGAATTCTCCTGTGCGTTTTCATATTGTTGATCCTCTTTGGCCTGATTTTCTTCTTTCAAGCTGCGAAGCTAGATAAGCCAACGACCTACGAAAGGTTATCCTACGCAATATAGTTTACTTACGGTTAAATGTACGCTCTTCCTGCTCAGATCGTGGCTTTATTTCTGGTCCGACTGGACAAGAAATAACTAAACTACTAATTACGCGTGTTGAATTTAGTTTTGCAAATTGTTGTTGTATTATTTATTATGCTTTATAATTAGTGCATTACTGTAACGTTACAATTATATTATAACCATTTACTGGTTGGCAATGTAAGTAGATAATGGCTTACTCAAAATGAGTAGACAGGTAGAATGTCCCGTTGCAAGCGCACACACATGAGCGTAAGTATCTAGTATTAATTTTGCCTTCCTCATTGACAGAAACTCCATGTCGCTACAACCTCGAGAAATCGCGTAAGATGAGTGGTGACCCTTGTATTCCTTGAATTCCTATTTGTCCATTGTGTTGTACTTTTCAGTGCAGTGGAGTGATGTTTGTTGTGTCGTGTAATCAAATTATGTTATGAAAAATCCGTTGTAATAAAATTAAAATCATGTCTGTAATACACAAAATATAAGAAACCTGAACAGAAACAGCAGTTATTAGCAACTGTGCCAGAACATACAGAACTTTATTTTCCGAATTATAGTCCAAATATCTTTTGTTAATTTCTGTTTTCTGTAAAATTCTCGATGAGTGAAAAGTTTGTCATCATTCTAAAACATCTGACTACAATTTTTTATTGACCGCCCGGAATCGGCAATATAAACGCTAACTTAACCCAACAATTGTGAAATAGCTTTGATACCCTGAAGGGATTCATAATAATGAATATAATTAACTATCATTGATAGTACAATAATGAAACACAATAGATAACTTCTACTTATAAATCTACACTTTAACATAACTATTAATCTATATTAATATTTTTGAGTGCCTTTTTGGAAACTTTACTGTGCTTGAGTGACAAATACCCGAAGTTTTCATTTAATTATTGGTAATTCATAATAGATCATTTCAAATATAATACTTCCAACCATTAAAAATATGTAACAATATGAAAAACAGTGGCAAAAACGACGAATACAATATGTAGCATTAAGGTTAAGAGATTGCAAATAAAAATGCAACAGCTCGAAGTAGCAGTAACTTACACTCCCCTGAAACTTTTACAATTTACCTGCAGCACAAGCTAGTTAACTTTCTTCCTGTCATATTTTAAAACTGTTGAGGACGTTCCGAAGGACTTGTTATAACAAAGGATTTGTAACACGAAGCAATTGAAATAATATAGATAACCATAAAGATTATTGATATAAATATAAGTAAAAACATTTGCATCCCAATTACTAGTTAAACCTGCCTAAACTTTCCATGAAAAATCTGTATAAAACTTTTGCAAAATCTAATTTTATAGCAAACACCCAACATGAGAGTACACGATACCCTAAGACTAACAGATGAGATTTTAACAATAATTTGATACTACATACCCACTAAACCAGAGTGAAATGTCATTTAAAACTTGTACAAGTTCCTTCAGTGTACATCTATACTTTCAGCTACCTTACTTTATTACGCCCACTATGACTTGCAAACATTCACCATTTGGATACCAATGTAGTTGCATTTACCCTTGCAATTTTAGATAATAGCTATGTGTCAAAAGTTCAACTTTTTCCCATTTATTCATTCATTATTATATAAAGGTGAACCAGTCATGCGTAAGTATTTGCTGAGACAAGAACCTCTTGTTAAGTTTTATGACTATTATGTAGCCTGATCTAAACATCAGCATGGACCAGGAATTTACTTTCCTGAAAACAGGAGGAAAATACTGAGATTTTAGGCATATTATATTAGTTAAAGGTATACGTAACACACAACATGAATTAATAGCGAAGGGAGTTACTAGAAATGGAAATAGAATATAGTTTGTACCTCTAGCACCCGACTTTTTGGGTTTATATTTTCTCAAAATAATTACACTATATACTAACTTATATTTACTTGGCCAACGACGAAGTAAACCACAATGATTGCAAAACATTCACTTCTCTAAAGCCATACGTATTTAAATACATTAGGTCCACCACAAATGTGGTGGATGAGTTCTAATCGGCGATGACTTACTAGTAATATAAGTAATTATGTATTTTACATATTTTAACGTTGATTAACAATGCTGATACAAATTAACACGACGGTACGTGTGACTGTGCACAAAAAATAATAGGCTGGTTTAGTGTTGGATGTCCGACAGGATTGATATTTTGTTCCATAGTAAGTTCTTAGTTGACAAGCGGAGGTAATTTCGTCTTTGACCTGAATGCTGCATCGCAAGGGTCACACATAAAGCCGAACATACTTTGAAGAGGTCTTTTGATGCACTCTAAATACATTAAATTATTTACGGTCAATATTTTACACAATCTCCAGGTATATGTATACGCTTATACTAAATCGTTAATATTTTACAAAGCAGCCCCAACATTACATAGCGTATGTACTTTAGGTTACTTTCTATTGACCAGGAAATTAGCATACAACATCTACCCCTACTCCACTGAATACTGAAACAACAAAATAAATTTATAAGTAGCAGAGTAACTATCCAACTGAAATTTGCAGATATATCAAAAAAGATCATATACCCAATACACACAAAATATCACTACGTTTTATTTAAATACACACAACCTTGCAACTTAAAAACATAGCTTGTAATTTATATGCCAGAGTGCTATTACCATTACAATTACTACAACATACATGTAAACCCAGTATTCGTACTCGCAAAGTCTAATGAGTTGCCAGGTAGCCTGAAGCATATTTTCGAATCCCGATTATAAGCGCAAAAGCATGAAGGTTTTAATATTTTCACCAACTTCAGGATAGCAAGAATCCCAAGAGTTCCCACAGATTAATTCACTAAATTATGCTACTACCCTAAATTCCAGTTTGCTACATTTGAACAGTTGGCAATAGAGTCGGTATATAATATGGATAATCGAAAAATGCGTTAATAAAAAATGAACAGCACTTTGTAAGATCAGATCAGTAACAAAACTGTACATACATTGATACGATGACTTCTTAGATCACAGTAATTAATAACGAACCGCGTGCACAATTACAAGAAGGAAGCACCACCAGACCACAATAACCAAATATATACGTCTACTCACTATCACCTTTACAACTGCACAATTACTGCTTCAATTTGTAGCAGGCAAGGGAAAGCAAGAAACTGTGTTTCTTTTATTATGAGTCTTACCTTTATGCACCCATTTCTCACATGATCGACATTCAGCTAAACTTTTACTATCATCAAGTTTTAAATGTACTTTTAAGCACGATGGACAATATTGGCCCTTTTTGTAAAGTTTATGGCATGATACGCACAACGAGTGTGTAAAATGTCTTGTATTCTTTTCACCTTTCCTAAACTGCAAAGTGAAAATATTAACAAATACAATGAATCCTCTGTATTAACAATTCTTCTATAGTTAAAATACCGAAACCTAATCCCTACATCCATCAGGAAATTCCAGTACTTACTTCATGGTGCCATTCTGCAAGACGATCATCCGGGGAAGGTTGGGTACAGCCGCAGGAGAAACAAACAGAGCACACACGACAATGCCATCGCCCAGTTGGTACTTTTCGTAAGCCCACGCAGTATATATGGTATCTACAAAATTAAAATTAATTACAGTCCCTCCCTAAGTGCCCTGTTCAATCGCTGATAATATGTAATGAAATGAAAAATAACAGCCAAAAAAATTACCCTCTGTCACAAAGGTCGCAGAACAACATTTTATCCTCATCAGCAGGATCATTGCACTCTATGCAATTTTTACATTCCGTGCACTGCCAATTGTACTTTTTAATAAATGGCAGCATATCCACTCTCAATTCCAGACAAGACGGGTGGTCTGTATGAAAACAGTAATAAAATATTCATTTAGTATTCAGGCTCCCTCCTTTAGTATGACCCTGCAATACTTCCGAGAAATGAGAAGAATATTACTATAACTGAAGTTGTAACCAAATTGATTTTCTTACTTGGGACATCACATTTGGTGCAGTGCAATAAATTTTCCGGATTTCCATCCTTATTTTTTGTATGGTCACCTTCACAGGTTTTGCACAATCTCACCACGGACTGAGAGCTTACATCATTTTCTTTGTCTCCCATTGATTTTGTGCCCAACTCTATCTCATTAGACGACTCGTCATCCGATGATCTGCAGTGAATTGAAAATTTTGGGGTTGCCTGAATATAGTATATTACTAGGAATGATAACTAATATGTATAATTACTTACAAGAAGTTAAGTCAGATTATTTACTTTTACTTATTTAGTAATTATTTAACTGGATAAATTAAACTTACGATGAGCTGTCTGAAGACGACGAATAATCAGAGCTTGAAGACACTGCCTCATCTTCTGATTGCCACTCAGCAGCGTCAACGGGTAAGCGAGGTCGTACTGGACCATACATAACAGTATTTAAAGGCAGATACTTAAGTTCATCGGGGGTGTAACTGTAAGTAATGATATATAATTATTGACCTTAAATGCATGGGATAATACTGTAATCATGCCAGAATTTCAGTTCATATCAATCATTTCAGAACTTATAAGCATGAATAACTAATGTTTTTAAGAACTCACGGCTTAAAATAGTCGCAGTATTGACCGGGTAAAACAGTTACAGGATAGTGGCCAATTTTGGTAGCCTCAGGAGGCAACACTTTCATCCTACCTTTTTGATAATGCAATGTAAAAGTTTGTAAATCGAATGAACACTGTCGTTCCTCTCTCCTTTGACGATTCAAGATTCCATTCCACTTAGCAGTTGATTTCAGGCATCGTCGATAAAATTCGGCAGTGCGATCACGGACGGGAGGTGTGGATGTAGGCGGAGTAGCACCTTTTAATTTGACCAATTCCTTTTCCTTCCGTTCTTGGAGCACTTTGTTGAATTCTTCGTATTTCTCAGGGAAATCATTAAACATGATGTCTAACACGTCACTGCTACATAATGCAGTTAATCCCAAATCACACTGAGTTTCGGAAACAATTTTCAAACTTCTTAAAAAGTCACGCTCCTCCATGTCTACTATTCGGCGTTTCAAATCAGGATATTTCCTTTTAAAAGACTTCACTCCCAAATATTCACACACTTGTTCTTGGAGCATGAATGACTCTCCTACAGTGGGTCCTGACTGAGGCCAGCAGTATTCGTATAAAGTTTCCGCAGTAACAGGTTTCCTGAACGAAAAAACGTAATGTGATAGCTGGTTCAATATATATTTTTAAAATATTTCCTGAAGCAAATAAAACATTTGTACTGTACCTGTCTGGAACAAGATCTTTGGTAAATTTTTTAATTTTAGTAGTTCCTGTTACAGATGTACTAGTTGAGCTTACATTACTTGCACCCACTGATTCCTCATCTATTGGAGCAGGTGTCGGAGCTGAGACAGGACCTTTAAACAATTAATGAATGGACTCAGTCAATAACTGGGGATTCTAACGCTTACTAAACTAAAAGCTAAAAGAGTTAAACAGTTATAAAAATGACAAAAATTATTACTGCTTGTAATAGCCACTGGTGGTTTGATGTCGGCACTCATCCGCGTTTCTTCTTCGAACACCTGGACTGGTGTTACTGTTTTGGGCTGTTTCTCCTCATTTTTCTTTTCCTTCTTTACTTTCTTTTCTTTCTTTTCTCTAGGTTTCCGAGGTTGCACAGCCCTTCGGGTGCCTCCTCGCCCTCCTCCCCGCATTCTCGGTCCTAAAAATGTTTAATTATTAATTTTTATTCTATCTCATAACGTTGCATTATCAATCCCTAAATGTGAACACAGTTGAGAGTTTGAGTGTTATTTAAAATATTCACTACCTTTCGGAGCTCCTCTGCCTCGTCTTGTAGGAGAGCTGGAAACTTCTGAGATTTCCTGCTTTACATCCTGAATCAAGAACTCTACGGGTACCAACGGTATATCCACCTCAATGACGTCTTCCACCTTTTTCTCTTCGTCTGTTGTTGTTGATACGACGGCTGTGTCAGTTGGAGGGCTTAATACTACAGGCGAGGATTTTCTTTTCCGCGGCTCAGCCTTACTCTTATTTCTGGAACCTCGAGGGCGTCCACGTCCTCTTCCAGTTCCTGTCGGTTTCGGTGGAACAATAGCTAGTTTGGCCTTGTTGCCACTTCCTTTAGGTCTACCTCTCCCTGGTTTCTTAGTAGGAGACACAACCTCACATTTATTATCCGACTCTTCCTCAACTGCTTCGCATTTAATGTCAACTGTACTGGTAGAGTCCACAGTAGGTTCCTTGTCATCAACCGTTTCAAAAGAAAACGAAGGACCTGAAGAACCTTCAACCTCAGAGTCATTCTTTCGTCGTATTTTTAAACGAGGAATTACTAACTCAGGTGCGAACTGTTTCGTTGGTTTGCGTTTTCTCTTTGTTCTTCTGGAATCTTCTGGAGGAGTTTCGATGGTACCGGATTCTGAGATAACGCCGTTGTCGCCGATTTCAATGGTTATCATATTGTCCCTTGCCTTGGAGTCACTATTTCCTTTGGAACTCTCACTATTGGAAACTTTGTCCTGGTCATCAGGCTCTTCCGTATCCATGTATTCCCCACTATCTTCGTCTAACTGGTCATCCTGGACTAAAGAGTGATTTTCTTGACTTTTGATGTGGTCATCAATTGCAATTTCCACTACTTTATCATGGGCCTGTTTCTCAACTTGCTTCAAAAATTCGGGATGAAGTTGCCGGATGACACTGTTAGAGCTCGCTTTACAATTTTCCTTGACTGAATGAATCGATGGAGTCTGAGGGCCTTCATCCGCACTACTTACGTAGCTATTGTTGGTGACAGTATTACTCAATGAACTTGAGGAAGCATCATTCTTGGAAGTCCTGGACGAATCAAAAGCACTAGAATCATTGGAATCAATGCTGGAATCAGGAGACTCAACAATCAATTGCGCGGTCTCATGGTCAGGATTTCTCCGTATGTGCAATTTAATACTTTGGTTCGGATTTTCAGCTGTGGATGTTATAAAGGTAGTTAGAGGACGAGAGACAGAATTCAAATGCCGAGATGGCTCAACTTCATGATTTGTCGACGATGAATCCTTACTATCCTTCGTAGTTGACCCAATTCCAGGGGATGAGTACACGCGTCTTTGTTTTTCAAATTTAGAGATAAGACTGGGTCGTAAGAAATTCCTTACGGGCAAGCTGGGTCTGGACTGAGATCCATAGGTTGTTTTATTAGAACTACTACTGCTACTAGCCCCTGATGAGTCGACCTCTTTGATCATGTAGGATAAATTCCTATCCAATTTATTTGGTATAATAATCATCTTCGGACTGGGTTCACTGTTCCCTGTAGGGACATGACTGTACGAATTTGTGGCGGAGTTATAGCTAACCCTGGAGATTAGCGAGTGATTTTTAACCGATGCCGACGAACACGCAGAATTTCTGTCACCGATTAGAATCAACGGGGGAACCTTTGGTCTATCCGTATTTACTGTTGAGTCCGGACTATCACTTGGCTCCATTATAATCCTGATATTTTTATCTGCACAAAAAAACGAATACATAATGTACATCCATGTATCAATACAGACGCTTTACTTAACAACTGTTCTATTTTCCCTTCCACATACATATATGTACATTGCAATAGCAGGAGAAATCATCACAAAAACATGTGCGGGCAAAACCAGACAAAGTAATATTGTCCAACTGTAGGACACCGACACACATCAATAACAAATTAATAGTTAGCTTCACTCCAACGCCTACAATGTTTACAAATACTACACACTCGTCAACACATCCTTCAGTCACAGGAATACAGTATACGTCGACGGGGCCAGGACTACTTTTCCCAAATACAATTTACGGCTTACAATTCATCAAAATTAATTTGTCAAACTTAACCACCTTTCCTAATATCCTTTCCCCTTATTCCTACCCTAACACCAAAATGCCGCCAGTGAGTCTGTTTTGTGATTCAGGAAGCACACTATTTTGACCAAGTCTATTCAACAGCACTACAATATTCCTAACAAACATTCCCAGCATCCACCACCTCCTCATTTCCATTCGGCCCAGTAAAAACAAATTAATTATTAATTAATTCACATAGTTATTCCAAGAATAAAATCCTCAACAATGAATGAATTTACCTTTCGTGACACAAGAGGAATAAAAATTATGAGCGTTTCCTCCACTCAGACATAAGAGCACTAGCCAGTATATACCCAAAGGTCCGGGAAAGTGAGGTAACAGAATTAAGAAATAATCCCGCGACAGAGATAGGCTTTAACGGGAGCACGTTCTGGATCTGGATATAATAATTACAATATTACTGACAAGTATGTCAACAGACGTATTTTGTCCTCGGGAACTTCATGATAACACAAGGCTGTTCCTTCCACTTACTTCCAAAACCTTTATAACTCTTGCTCTAATTTAAACGGTCTCAGACTTAACACACAGTCTCATTGACAAGTCACCACCGCCGCCACTTTATTATTGTGGGGACAACTGACGTGAGACTGAAATAGTTAATGCAGTAGATCCATGGAAAGTGTCTGTACCCAAAAGCGACTCGTGCAATGAATGAACTTTACTTCCCGAACCTGAACTTTGCCAAGGAGCAAAAAAAAAACGGAATGAAATTAATCGAAACTCTTCCATACACAGAAACCTTGGATGGTCTGCGTGTGAGAGAGGAGGTAAAGTGGCTATAGGCGTGTGGAACCCTGGGACCAGTGCTTGTCAGTCCTCCACCTATTCCCACACCCTCCTTACACACACTATATCAGCCTCCACACACACAGTCCCTTCTTATATTCAGCCTCATTCTGCCCTCATTTCTTCATCATTCACACTTCCAAATCCATGTAAGGAGCTCCTGTAAGGATTTTGATCCCTACAATGTATCCATGACCTTTATACTTTTAAACCAAAACTTGGAGGCACTTCCCCTGGGAAAGAACCATTAAATCTAGCCATTGAGAAGTATTGTGCAAATAGTAAATCAAGTGTTACATATAGCCGGTGTATTTTGTATACTATCATTATAATGAATGATCTCGGATGGTCAATGCACTTCATTGTTGGGATTCTATGCTTTTTATATTTATTGTAGATTCTGAGTTTTTTTGGGAGGTCTGGGGAGTCTGACTCAAAAAATTATTGCAGTTGGTCAGCGTAATTTTTCTATTTCAGAGATGAGTGAATTTATTCCCGAAAGGAAATCAACTGAGACGCTGAGACCTGTGAGGCTGAGGTAAAAGCCTTCTTGTAAGGGTATGATCATTGACTAGCATTGTATTTTTATGCGTACGCTCAAGTAGGAGTGATAAGTACTGTCGAGAAGTCCCTCGCTTTGTCGGATGGCGTATGGGGAAATGCAAGGAAAAGCTTTCTGTCCTTATGTATATAAGAGTACTACTATATAGTCACACTGCAGCAGAGAATACATGTAGTCCGTGGGCACTACTATATTAGGTGCAGTTTTACTACAGTATCCCAGGCTATACCCACCACTGCATCTATTTTGAAGGGATCGGGATAAAGGGATGCCCGCTCATAGGAGGGTGCACTGCTCACATATGCACACGGACGCTGTATGCAATATAGACTTCCGTCCACATTATATATACCCCACTACCACAATACATACCGTTGACTTTCAGAAGAGACCGTCTCATGAGTACACCTCGTCGAGAGCATCATTCCAATGAAATGATACAAAGTGGGACTGTGTTGATCAAAATTTATTTTCTGAAGATACGTTTGTGTTTTCAGAGAGATTAAAATAGAAAAAAATTAGGTTTGTGTGGGGATAGATTGGGAGCAGTTTTTTTTTGTCGGCATGAAGGCAATACAAGATTTCAGTCCTTTTTGTAGTCAAGTCAAGTACTGAATCTAATCAAATTTCGATTCAATTATAGACTTCTGGTACTGACAATAATTAAATTAACATCAGTCAAAAATAAAGTACACTCAAATAAAGTAACTATAATAGCAGAAAACAAAACAAAGAGGAAAACACAAATCAAATCTAAAATGAATACAGTTATCCTGACATATGGGATATATAGGAAACCCTGGCATTCAAGGTACTCACCAAATGTTATTTGTTTCCTATCTTAGGATTGCTTAGAAATTAATTTGAAAGGTTCATTAATTGGGAAGCTTGTAACAACTACCAATTAGCTTTGTCTCCAGGCAGTCAGTGGCAAATTATATTTTTCTCTTTCTCCAGTTGTTAGCAGATATTGATGACAAAATCATATACCTATTAATGATTGGGTCATATCTTGCCAGGACGGTTGTTTCAATGTTACCACAGTCTTATTTTGTATTTGCCTTTCGACATTTCTCAAAAGTTAAACTTGTTTCCTTAATAAGGGTGCGTTTGTTAGGAATTAAATAATTGGATTATATCTGCTTTAAAATAACCTCATTCAGTTCTCACTTCTAAATAGTGGTGAGCATCCGTGGATGTTTACTTGTGAGGGAGGACGTAAGTACTCCAGCACCAACATCCGCACCACCCTTCAACTCAATGGTTTTACAATCTATGATTTATCCACTACTACTAAAATTGATAAGTACTTTATTACTTCTAGGTCTCCACATACTTACTTGTGTACATACACGTACACAATTCATAATTTCAAAAACTAATAATGGAGCTTCACTCAATATTAGTGAGTCATGGCGTAGTCTATGCAGTAAAGTATGCACAAGTGTAAATATCTGTATGGAGTTAATTACACTACATCCTATATAGTAGCTATATAGTACTACATACCATATCTACCTATACCGACGCATTTTTCAATCAAATTTATAACGCAAATATGACGGAATTCATGACAGTTGATTGTGAGAGTTCTGGAAATAAAATGATAAATCACTTTTCATTTGAATCGAATCACACTCCAGGTTGTTATTTGGCATATGACGAGCACCAGCGATCTGATAATTTTTATATTATACTTATATTAATTAGTCCATCCAACTATGCAGCGAATGGACCCTATATTTTGGCCAATATTTTGTAAACACGGGAAAATGGACCTGCTTGCTTGCATTGACCAAATAATTACGCAATGGTCCGTAGGAAAGTTGAAAGATTTTGGGGATTATTGAGTTTAGAAAAAAGCTCACCGATTGAGAAACTGACAAACAAAATGCATAGGGTCTACGGGATCATTTACCCCCTCGTGAGTGACTCTTACAAGATGTGATTCCCGTATATATTGTCGCAAATTATGTTCTAGATTTTTTTTAAATTTACTTCATTGACCTGAGTCGAATTTAAGTCACAGGGGTTACGAAAGCAAAACCTAGTCAGCATTTTTTCAGGATTTCAAAATAAGCATTTTTATCCCCATGCAAATTTTATTTTATGAATTTTTTCTTACGTTTGTCTGTAGGAAATTCTATAGATTTTCCAGAGCGAGCCCCTTCATAGGTCACTAAGATACAGAACTCTGGACATGACCTGTCAAAATTGAAAGCAAGGTTTAAATTCAGCCTCAGGAGGAAAATGACGAAGAGACGTGTTTTGTAGTGTTGATGTTTTTTATGCTGGACATGGCAATTTAAAAATATTTTAAGACGTTGATCTTAAAAATTAGTTACACATTTGAGTGAACAAGTCATGAAAAGAACTAGCTGCTATATAAAAAAAATATATAAGGATGCATAACAATTTAATACGGTATGGCATATTCATGTATATGCAGAACTTTTGAAGTATTTTCTGTTAAAGATCGGTTTGCAAACACCGATTTGGATTTTCCACTCGCTACATCATCGGAAAACTGCCGCGTCGACTTTCTTTTTCTTTCTCGACGCACAGATTGACCTCATGATAGATGTCGTCGAGTTCTTGGCGAATGGATATGTACTCTTTGACGTCTAACCCCCCAGAATTGTAGGCTTTCGTGAAGGATGTTTGCATTTTCAAGACCATTTTCTGGATTCTATTAAAATTAAAATTTTTTCAGTTATATAAAAAGACATTATTTTACAGATCTGTAAGATTGCTTGCCGCATAAGAAGGCTACCTCAAATCGAAGAAAGTTTGACAACATTAAATCACCTGTTGAAGCACACTTTGGGGATGTCTGCACCCTCCGGAAGTATAAACCGCTGGTGATAATAATTTTTAAATGAAGTCATCATAGAGTTGACAAACTCCTTGCTCAGTACAAATCGCAAATCCTCGAATAGAAGGTAACTATACATGGTTTCCTTGTCCGGTCGATTTTTCACCAAGTACATAAATACAAGTGAGCAAGCAAGGTGAATGAGCTGTATAGATTTATAATACGGAATATTTGCAGAACATTATTTAAAAGGATGGAATTATAATCATTCTTCAAATAATTATAGGTTTCTCCCAATTTACAGCATTGTTTTGTAGATGTGGGATTTTACGCATCCGAGTTAGAAAGGAGGGTTGTTGGCTGGTGTCTACGGCGTCCAGTATTTTGGCCATTAGGGGTGGCTCGTCTAACGACAGTAATGTCAGTAATGTGTCTAAAATCCGTTGGCAAAATATGAAAAAAAAAATTATTATTATTAAGCGTGCGAAAAAATCTAATTATATTTTTTGTTATAAGCTGAGCAAACCGAATGATGCCCAAATGTCATTCCAGTTCACAACAATATCTGCCTTGGGTTGCTTCCAGTATTGAAAAAATACATCAAGTCCACCACGGTCGTAAAAGTTACGAATTACAGTCTCCCCTTTGCTAATCTTTGGCAACAAAGTTTCAAAATGAAAATAAATGTCGGACTTTATGGTTGATTGTGAAATAGAGGGCACAATACGTTTTTCAGTATTATCCATAAATTTGGTTGAAAAGTTGAGGTCACGGGTCGAGCCCTCATGAAATTTAAAATTCCTTTTAACATTTGAAGTCTCATTGTGGTGGGAAGAAGAAAGACTTCGGAGACTCTTTGGAAAAAGTAAAATATGGGATTATCATCCTCGAATTTATTTGGATCGGAAAAGTTCAAGCATTCCATTGCCATTAGGGTCATGTGAACCAATAGTCCCTGGAAGAGAACAAAGATACTTGTGTATAATTAGTTACTATTATAAAGTAATTTCCTGTTATTTTGACGCTACTTTATCAGCTCAGTTAAGTAATGCGGATAATTAGCCCACACATAAGGGATTTTCAATTTAGCTCACCAATGATATCCTATCAAATTGCCAGTTTCCCATGAGCAATGTCAAAAAAGAAAAAGTCACGGAGATCATTCTCCAGTTGTCAGGGCTCTGAAGGAAGATTTTCAGGTATTTCATCACGAATTTAATGAGCTCAGCAACCGTGACGGACTGTTGGAGGTTGAAAATGGTACTCGGAATATTAATCCTCGTCCTCTCGTTTGTAGCAGCAAAGGACGTAACTCTCGAGTATAGAGAGAGGAGCCAAGCATAAAATAAATCATCATCTGTGATGACCTTCTTAATTTTCTTTGCGATTTCATAAACATCCTGCAGGATCTTTGTAGTGTCCAAATGTTTTCGGAATTTCCAGCCCAGAGTCTCCAGAGCTTGGAGGGAGCTTACTGTGTCCGGCAGTTGAGCTAGTATGGAGTGAATTGTGAAAATACTTCTTCCCAACCACAGTTCAAGGCGTTTGGGTACTTCCAATAAACTTTCCGTTATAGATGGCAATACTCTTGGGACAACGTTACTAAACGTTTGACGGACCAACCGCTGCACTAATGCATGAATCCGAATAGGCTTGTGCTTCAAAACGGTTTCTATACTACTGACTGTGAAGTGTACAATGGCTGTGTCGGCTTTCCAGAGGAATTGCCGACAGTCATCCGCATACTTCTCCATGCAAGTCTTTTCAGCTGGAAATGTAATTAGGGAGTAGTCACTCAAAATCTGAATAACTTTTTCCAATTTTAGGAATTCGGGTGAACTCATTTGGGTACTATCTATGGTAGACTTGATATTCTGTTTAATGACGAAGACTAGCCCAGTGGTGATACTGTCTGGGTCTAGGAGGGACATGATTTGTAGTACTTCGTAACAATAACTTCCCAAGGGGTTTTGTTCGATTTGACTTAAAACTGTCGTCCAGATTTTATTCAGATTGTCACTTGGACTGGGTTCCGGTAGGGAGAGATCCGATGTTTCAACTCTCAAAATATTGTTAAAAGTCTCGAACCCTTCCAAAAATGCTTTGGGGTATTGAGAATTGAGAATGCGGGAGAACCGTTCTTGGGAGCGGATGTAAGACGTTGCTAAAACTATGGCCAGCGGGTAGCCATAAAGGTTTGAATGAAGTTTCTGGGCCTCTATGGATGACTGTAACATTAGCTGCTTCTTGGGATCCAAAATATTGAGTATTTTTCTCATTACCGATAAAGACTCTTGCTCGAAAAATTGATCCAGAGTTAAAATCCGCAAGTTTTTTACTCCCACAGTGTCTCGCATGTTGTGAGAGGAGATTATTAGAAAGTGGGGGTAGTACTGACGGTGTTCCCGAGGATTTGTGGGCATGAAGTAATCCACGCCATTCTCCTTCGCCCCAGCTATGTACTTGAAATTTTCAACATTATCGAAGATAAATAAAGAGTGGGCACTTTGGAAGGAGAAGAAATCGTAAACCTTCTCATGTACTTCCAGCGGATGCTGATGCTCGACTAAGGGAATTTTCAGGATTTTCGAAACCGCCATGAAGGAATTGGTTATGGTTTCGAAACTATCGGCTTTAATCCAAATGACATTTTCGTCGAAAGAGTTGGGCCCATAGAGAGCGGCATACTTCTTTGCGACTTCACTCTTTCCTACCCCACTTACTCCGGTTATTATTGTTATCCGATTACCCCGGACATCCTTCTCAGCAGGTCTCATAACACATTCATGCAACTCTTCCAAAAATTCCGTCCTTCCTACAAAATTTTCGACGGGATCCTCCACGTACCAATATTTTGTTGCGCGTTTGGTAAGGCTGAGTTTTCGTATCTAATAGCAATACAGGCACTTGAGCTTATGAGAAGACTACTTTGTATTGAGTCCAGCGACACTGCAATCGAATAAGAAATGTGCTTGGTTTCATACCATATATTCTATCAAGGACGACCTTTTGGTTGACACTGAACTCTGGCGCCGCTCTGTCTTAATTCTGATACACCTTTTAATCCATTTACACATGTTTAAGGATGTGGCTTTAAATTAGATTAATAAAACCACTCTGCATAAAAAAAACACGAATTTCTGACAAATATGAATACTAATAATAATTCTATATTGTTGCAAGCCTACAGGTGCAAATTTTCAACGCCTATAGATTTAACTTTAACCTACTCTGGCACTGGCACTCACAGTCTCTCAGTGTTGTAAAAACATAAAAAAAGGTAAAAGTAAACTTTACGTAGGCTTTAGGCTGTTAAACATTTCAGTATCCCCGATCTTGTATTGCTTAAAATATGCCGTATTATCTAAATTAGAAATCAATGTCCAATAATAATTATTCTACCCTACAAACTGAATCGTATCATTTATCTTACCATTAAGGATGAAATTGATTTAAATATTGCTTTACCATTGTGGCATTTAAAAACTAAATTCAGCAGCTAAGTTGAGTAATTGAAGAAGAAAATGTTTTATAAAAAGTACTAATATTGTGTTTAAAATGAAACAGAAACAATCCCGCACTGAGGTGACCGTTGACCGTGACCGTAATTCCTCATTGTCATTTAAAATTTGTATAAGTTCGGAGTCAGAGGTCACTTTTTGATTTAGGACTGTAGGAGTCTGTAAGCTAACCGTGGCTTACATTGTTTCAAGCTCATCAACCAGGAAAATTGCAGTTTTATAATATTTTGGAAACATTAAGTTCGAAATATAGGTATTACTACGTATTGCATAATGAATGTATGTACAATTCTTGAATCATCAACGATGTGTGACAAGCTTTCATAAGCACAAAGTAGAATTTTCTGATATGAATGGGCCTATGCAGAGAAAATGTGCTCATATGGATGTCCCCTATAATAGGTAAATAATCATTCATTTCAAGTTATTAAAATCGATACTTTATTATCTCAGGATTGTAATAAAACATCTATAGATTTAAAAGAGAGCCCAATGATTTGGAGTCCCTTTTTTCTGAAACTGAAGAAATCTGGTTCTTATTTTGTTTTTTCGTGACCTCTCGAGCCAAGCACAAGGACTCAAGATCTGGGTCCAGGGCCAAAGCAATTTTTGAAGTACGCTGGAAATAACTCCGAGCAGCATTATGACGCAGGCGAACTTTCTCGAAGAAAGAACTCTGATAGGCCTGCAAAATATTTGATATGGTAAAAAAGGTGTCTAGAAACCTTGCTGACGTCCAAAACAAAAATGTAAATCATCTAAAAAGGGCAAGGAGGAAATGTACCGTACCATGTTCATATTCCGGATATGCAGATGAGCCACAGCTTCTTCCTCCGTAAGTAAAACGCAGTTCCAAGGAGTCCAAGGCTTCTCTTTAATCCAGCGGCACAATCGGAGCAAATACCGATCATCTATTCCACTAAGTGCAGACTGGCCATGCCATATTTGCTCAATAAGGAATTGCAAATCGTAAGCCTGAGGAAAGGTTGTATATGATAATTTATTATTATTCTTATCCATTATTTTTGAATACATTTATCAGACTTTGTCTCACATCTATGACATAAGCCACCGAAGACTCAACCCCTTGTTCCTGCTCATCCTGCCGCAATTCTTGCAACATTCTCCGGAATAGATTCATGTCCACCCGAAGGATACACGTGCGATAGAGTCCCATGCATGTAAGACACCAGTTAGTAACTGTGACCCCTTTGGATATGGTGAACTGGTCTCGGTAAAACATTTTCCGACATCCCTTACACTGCACCATGTCCTTCCGTAATTTCATCATGTCAAATGGAACCTGTTAACAATTTCAGTAATTTAATTAAAAGAACCTCAATGTAGGGTTTAAATTTTGTTCTCAATGAGTAATTTATTTTACCTTTTGAAGTTTCCGGGACTCCGGATTGAATCGAACATCACGACACAATGCGAAAAACCCTGTGAGGATTCTATCCCAAATTGTATTGACATTTTAAAACCTAAAAGTATTTATAGAAAAACTAGGCAGTATTACCAAATATTTCTCACCGTTTCCTTAACCCAACAAGAATCCTATCCCTTGCTTTCCGCTCCATCAGTGCAATCTCCCTTCCGATAAGTTGTATCAGATACTCAGTCGTCACTGTTTTATGGTTTTTGATCTTAACAAAAAAAAAGAAACTAAAAAGCTGCAACATTTTGCTCACAATCATTTTTATTACTTCTATCCTAATCATCATAACACTTACCAACTTATAGAGCTTATGTAGGAGCTTCATTCGTTCGTGCCCATCAGTGACGGGTTGTTTTAACTCCCGATACAAGTTTTCGTAGGTGCGGGATAGTTCCTTTCCTGGATTGTCGACAGTTACAAACCGGCCTGTGCGACTAAGCCATCGATCCGGAGAGCCCATCTGGTCCCAGAGAATCATTAAATTTTGGAGAAAGTGGAACACTTCCCAATACTCTGCAGACATGAACTTTAAGCTGTAAATACCTTTTTGTACAAATCCTCCACTAAGTGCTTATTCTTCTCATTAATAATTTTAGTCTTTGCTCGTTCCAAATCCAGCAAAAGGTCAGCCTCCTTTTCCATGATGTCCGCAAGGGCAGCTTTTTTCTCTGCCCCCCAGCGGTTCATCAAAACATAATCTACTTCCTGCTTCCTCCATGTGTTTATTGCACGGTATAAAAGTTCGATGTCAAGCTAAATCAGTCATATATAAACCAAAATTAGTGCGTGAATTTCAGCATTTTATAAAAATGTTTTTAATCTAAAGGTTTGGTAAAATATACCAAGGTTGAAGGATTATATTGCCTGTATAATTCATCGTCTTTGATAGCCATGCGGATTTCTAGCCTTCCCTTACGAACTTGCTCCGCCCACTCCACCCGTTTGATCAATCCCATCATGCGCTTCTCCTTCTCTTGAACAGCCAGCCAGCCGCGCCAAAAGCGCTGTATTGTAATTGCCTAAGAATAAATAAGGTCTCCAGTCAGAAATTGGGGGTAATTCCGTCTTCCAGGAAGTACATTAAATATTCCTGGGTATTTTTAGCCTAAATTACATAATCATAATAATTATAAAACAATTTTAGTAGTACCGCCAACTCCCGCTGGCGAAGCCATCGGGCAGCGGTTAAGTAACGTCCTGCGCGAACGAGTTTGTTTCTCCTGCAGGAAATAAAGTAGTCGGGACGTTCCACTTGGGTGTATGTGTCCACAACGGTCTGCGCGCAGTTATTGGTCTCACGGAAGGCCTGAGTAGCTTTGTCTGCCTCTAAAATAATTTGGTGACTGGTAAGTTACCGTATCATGGAAGTGGTTAATTTGTATCACGATAATATCCTCGAAATTTTTTCGATACAATGCAACGTAGCGCAAAACGCTTCCTCAACAAGTCTCGAGTAATTAATTAGCTGAGGTTAGTTATAAAACGAAAATACTACAAAATGTAGCTGTAAATATCGATCGTTCTTACAAAAATTTTGTACTCAAAGGAAATTTTCAATTAGTATCACAAGTCACCACATCCTATGTGAATATTTTGAAACTCGATGTGGTGCTTGGTGCTCCACCACTGGGATTAAATAATGGGTAGGGTATAGTTTTGCGCAACCGTGTATTTTGTATTTTTGCAGCATCAACTGATAATGCGCTGCATATACATATGTACATACGCGTATCTCTGTATTCTTTTTTAATAAGAGCCGTCTGCGTCCAGACATGATGGTACTCCAACCCAGTGACCTTATGTTTGTACCCTCCGAGAAAGAGTTTCCTTTCGACAGGGTACTCAATCGAGATATTGAAGATTTTGCAGCCAGAGCCTTTAAAAGTCATACAAAGAGGCGATTAAAATTAATTAAATGAAATAATTTTCAAATGCGAGCCTTAGATTCTAATAATTGTAAGACAGCGTGGATTTTTGTTCCGAATTTACTTCATTAATTGTTGAATATGAGATATACCATCACTTAATTCAAATTCGCTGGAATTAAATTTACCCGTTAGAATTCGAACCTTCCTGGTCAAATCATTCTTTGGAGGTAATTTATTGTCCTCAGGAATTTTCAATTCATACAAGTCTGCAGCCCTCTTAGCCACTTCCACAGTAAATCGTAATTTCTTCCCAGGCTTTCCGCCTGCATCCTTCAAAGTTTTGTAGTCCATGATGAGATTTTTATTGCGCCGTAGCTCCAGGTATTTAGCAGGGACTTTGACTATCTTCGAGAGTTCCTCTTTGATGCTGCCAATGGTTGTGTCCAGTCTGATATCTCTGGAGTAAATTCTTCCTCCAGGCAAGATATAAAAGTGGACTGTTATTTTTTCCCCGAGTTTGAAAAATGATTCAATGCTCGGACAGCGATTTAATCTTGGAGTGACATCTGGAGTTTCCGGAGGTGACGGAGTCGATAGTCGGCTTCCAATTGTAAGAGCATTTTCAGAAAAACGGCGCATTATGCACGAATCCGAAGGTTTCATATAGATTTCGTCAAATTCTTCTAAACTTGTTTTAGGCTGTGGAGGTGCATCCTCACCTTCCATCTCAACGTTTTGTTTGTAGTCATTCTGAGATTCACCTTGGTACTCTTCTTGACCTTTGGATTTTTTGACGAGCCTTTTCTTCAACTGAGGCTTCTTGCCTCGACCAAGGTCAATGTCAAAGAGACGTGGATCTTCAAAGGAAAGCAGTTCGTTTGTGGGTGTTTGGGTTTCATTGCTGTAAATTAGTATCTATTCAGTTTAGATTTTGTGATTGCTTATGATTAATGCATATCTACATGAAACGAAACGATTATGGCTATTATTTAAACATTAGTTCATCAGTATTTGACATAAACTGGACCATGTTCTACACTTCTACCTTGCAAATATTGACCTCCGTCAGTCATTTTAGAAAATCTGGAAAACATTTTTGCAACAAACAAGGGAATTGAATGTTTCGTCAATTCCCTTAGGTGGGCTAGATGTTGTAAATTATGTTCACCCTGTGTATAGCTTCCAAATATAGTATTGCATAAACCTAATTTTTTATAGTTACTACAGCAAAGCTTGAATACCATCGATCTTAGAAGCTGAAGAATAAAAATATTTTGTAAATAAGGTTAAATCTTAGTTGCGGAATGTGAGTTAGAAATTGTTACTTTACAGCTTCTCCACTTTCTGGGTCGTCAATTTCTACCATCTCATCTTCTTCATAGGAACTGTCAAACCCGAAATTGGGATTCCATTTTTGAAGGTCTGGGGGTGCTATATCTTCTTCTTCAGAACCACCACCTTCTCCTTCTGAGACTACAATTATTAATGAATTGAGCACTGCGTTGGGGTAACTAGATGTTTAGATTTTGTTACTGAAATTGCTAGTGAGACAGACAGTAATGCAGAAACCCAACACCAACCTAAAGCTGGTTGTGATATATTATCCTCCATACCCAATTGTGGGTCAACCACATCACCTTCCGGGGCCTGAGTACCATCAGAGATCTCTGGCTGAATTGTGCCTCCATCTTGTCCTTGCTCCTGGGTTCCCAGTTGGGCATTAGTCACTGTATTACTTTGGCCCGTCTGAGACCCTCCAAACACTCCCAAATCTCCTAGCGTTGTCTCCTCTTCTTCAAATTCTTCAGCACTTGTCTCGTTGTCCGACATGTCAGAATAGTCATTTAATTCGAAAGGAATTATTAAATGTCCCTTAAACGATATTCTGTGCTTGGCTTTAACTTAAGCAGGACACTGTGAATCTTCCATGCTGTCTCGGAAAGATATTGTAGATTAGTCATTACTTGCGTCATTACAGTTTTAATTTATTATTTTTTTGTTGGTTACATTTCACGAATAATAGAATAAAATAATAATTATTTAATTTTATATGAACAAATTATTCTGGGTCGCTTCAAAAAATTTAAATATCAGCCACTAATAAATTTTCAATACTACTAGAAACCTAGTTTTGCAGCCAAAACCAGCTGCAGAACAAATTATTATTATTACAGGTTGCTTGAAGATTTATAAAAAATTAATTAAGACATTAATTTTTAAATATATCTTATCCAAATCATATAGTTAATGAGGTTGATTAATGGAAATAATTAGCCGTTATATGAAATTTTCTAAGTACCATATTAGTATTAAAAAGTAAAACTTTAGAGAAACTTTTGTATTAAACCTTTGTCCTGCGTCTCGTAAGATTGACTGATTCAGAATACATGTGCCGTCTTAGGTATTTTATACCTACCTTTAAATCAATCTAAAAAGTATCTATGCATTCATTGTGTTTTGCATACGAAATTATTCATGCAGATCGGGACGTTTGGTCGATAAACTTGATCTGTATCAACTATGTGCTACATTTTCCAATTCCCCACTCTTTGTATTCCTCCGTTAGCTTTGGAAGTATCCGGAATTAAATTTTCGATTAAAGCTGGTTTATCATTTTTTAGCTAAATCTTGTTTCACTAAGCCTAAAACATTCAACACAGGGATGTTATCCTGTACCTGCTGGAAAGCAATTTTTACAGATGCGCATTGAATTTCACTTTTTCCAAAAAATTCCCGTGAACAATGTCTCGCTAGCGTTAGGGGTACTGTGATTAAACAAGCTTTGAAAAGTCTGAATAATATTTCTCTACAAAATGTGGGGGGGGGGGGTAAAAAATTTAGCACGCCCGCTTGCACGGGCTAAAAGCTGGCGTAAAATATTTTGAAACACTCATAATATATAAATATTTCTCTTGATTAAGACACATGGAAAATCTTGTTATTTTGAAAAATAATATCCAAACCCTTGAGCCAAACTTTACGATCAAGGGCTCATATTGCAGTATTGGGTTTTTTGTCACTGATTTCAAAATTACATAATTATTTTGAAGAATTTTTGTTTTCAAAACGAAACTGTTGTAAGTTATATCAACAACAAATTAATTATAATTATAAGAATTATTATTACTTTCCCATTTGCAATATACTGGTATTTTCAAAAGCTGTCTGACATAACTAGTATCTTCATCTCTGATTTTTGTTCTTACAATTAGCCTTGAGCAGCTGGGCTAGCACCATACATATGTCGTTGGAGTACCGGGTTCGAATGCCGGTATAAACCCAATTTATATATAGTATCATAGGAATATTTTCTAAAATGAGTATGATAAATTCAGTCATTATCAAAACTAATAGGAATCCCAGATTTCCGTTACAATTTGCCATGGAGGTTAATATCGTTTTTATTCCCCGCAAGACGGTTTCACATTCCAGCGTATGGTATGTGTACACAGTGCTCTCAGTTAGACACCCTTACTTACTCTTTACTCATAATTTTGTCTCTCTTGATGTCCAGTACTTACTTTTTACTTACTCAGGGGCTTCATGGTAGCTATCTGACTTACTCTTTACTCCCTCAAAACTTCGGGTCGCCGTGTAATACTTACTCTTTACTTACTTATTCGCAAGATAAGCTGATATTACTTACTCTTTACTTACTTTTGCCTGCATAGTACTCAAGTAATACTTACTCATTTTCAAATATAATCCACGTCACTGCCATCTTTGGTAGTGTAGTCAACGACTCAAGTTTAACGATTTGCATCGTCGCAAGTATTTAAAGGCATTGTTTGCCTATGGCCTGTGTTATCTGCCTCCATAAACCATATATAAGTCATGGATATTGTCGGAGAACATTTTTTTTATGGTAGTTACTCCAGTAAAGAAGAGTTTACTTACTCAATACTTACTTTTTGATACTTTGCAGTTCGTCTTACTTACTCATTACTTACATTACACCGGGGAATGAGTGTTCGTACTTACTCTTTACTTACTTAAACATCAACCTTTTTAAAATTACTTACTCATTACTTACTCATACTCGCAGATGTGAGTACGAGTAAGTACAATACTCACTTACTCACTTTATGAAAAATTCGAGTAATGAGTAAAATTGAGAGCACTGTGTGTACATAAGAGAACAAAGCAAGCACAGGAGATTGAAGCCTTTGTTTAACAATTTGTGGTCAAAATCTGCCCGAAGAAAAGGTATTTAAACAAGTCATAATATACGTTTTGTAAACACTGATTAAAAATTGGAGTTGTCACACAGTATATGGGGATTTATATATGTACGCAGAGTTAACACTGCGTCAAATTCTCTGTCAAAATTTTGCAAGGACAGTAGACATGAGGATCAATGTGGAAGCACTTCCCAAGCAAAGCAAGCGAACTTCTCTACCGTTAGTTCTACTATTTTTGGAGTTAAAGGAATCTTCTTCCCGACTTGACGAAGTTAATTTTTGAACACTACTGACAATCGCTGGCCACATTTCTTCCGCAGATGGTAAAATATATTCCGGAGGCAGTGCGAATCCATGCGTTCCTTTATCCCTCAGCTCGATACAGTAAGAATAATTTACTTTAGCCGTTTCCATTGCCCAATCCTCCACGGTTCCAGCAATGGGGCCTGTTATTAACAATATCCCACAAAGTATAAAAATATTTTGTAAATATGGACAGGTTCTACTTTCTACTGTATATTTGTCATCGATTTCAATGTTACGAAAAATTGACAGTGAACGAACACCAAACCAACTCACTATAAACATCTGTCGAGGATCCGAATTTGTAATCGGTCCCGTGAATGCTGTTCAGTGTCTTAACAGCTTTTTTCATCACTGCGAACTGTTTTATGCAACATTAATAACATTGACAATGAAAGTATAACTCCCTCAATCATACGTGTTCAGTATTTGAGTAAAATCCCGAATACGCTTGATAAATATAAATAAGTACCACATGCTTTTGTTAATACTATACAGTCAACACTCGATATAAGGGGTAAAATAGAAAAAATTCATATATCTAGACTTTCAATATTTTGGTTCCAATTCAGGCTCTCATATAAAATGAACTATGTATGCTTATTGTTAGCATATTGTTTACAAGGGAATAATTCATTGTTGTACTGGGCATAAAAATTGTGAGCTATTGTGTAGATCCCAATCCCTTTAAATTGACAGAACTGTATAAAATTTTACCGTTTCCTCGTCGTTAAAGGCTTTTTTTCTAGTGTAGCTCCAGGGTGTCATCCAAATCTATTTGACAAAAAATATTAATCATTAATGGGAGTTATTAAATCACTAGTACATAATTCAGTCCTCAGAATACCTGGCCATAAGAATGGAAACTGTAGTAATCAGTGATGTCTTTATGATCTAACATGAACTTGACCAAAGCTTGGCATTCCTTTTCAGAACAAGGGGAAGGCCCCAAGTAACTGTCCGAACATTTGGATACACCAGCCCCTGCTCCACCCCAGTCGATATCAAAATTTCGTTCTAAATCAACCCCTTTACACTCGTCACCCTCATTAGGGTTCCGATTCTTCCTCCACATTCTATCGTCTGTCCATGAGAATACATATCCGTCAGGATTGACCACTGGCACAATGTAAAACCGGTAATTTCTAAGAAGCTTCTCATATTCTGTGTGTTTTGTTGTCAACTCGTTTATAAAGTAGGTGACAACCGCACCAGTAATCCATTCCCGTGAATGGAACACTGCAAGGAAAACCCCAAATGAAAAAGATGCAACCAAAACTATTTTATATCATTCGTTTTTTCGAAAATTATGAATGTTACAAAGTAACAGTTACAGGAATTAATGAGAATCCCAGGTTTTGAGCTGGAGCCCAACGTGATGGTAATGAATTTAATTTCTCGTCCTTCGTAAGACTTTCCCATACTTTCAACCTTCGCGAGGTCCGGGAATTTTTTGGGTAGTGTGTCCAACCACTTGTAAATCTTTGAAACAAAACTTCACAAGTCAGACAAGTCAAGTACTCTTGTTCAATGATCGCTATTTATTGAGGATTTAAATGAGCTGGGTAAATATCGGTATTTAACTTCATCAAGGTTGTAATAATCGTTCCAAGACATGCCTCTGGGAGTTTTATTATTTCTACGAGTAGATAGTTCATCACGCCAACTGTAAACAAATTGCATTTTTGTAATTTTCATCTTCTTCTGCAACTATCATAGATTATAAGTATTTTTGGGACTTAAATACATTTTTATTGTTTATACGGTATTGAAAAACGTGTTATCTGTTGGGTATTACGGTTTCAGATCAACATTTTCTACAGCATTCCCTGATAAGGAATTTTGTGTTAGGAATGCTACAAATTTCTCCTTTTTATCAGGCGCAACAAAAACATCTGTCTTCGATTTCGTACCACCTTCTTTCCAGAGATCTACTTCTCCGTCACTCTGAAGTTTCCACAAAGCTTCGACTTGTGCCTTAGTTGTAAGTTGAAGCCGGTAGAGCTCATATCTGAATATTTGACAATTTGGCATGGTTGTATTAAAAAGTATTTATATTTTAAGTAATTCCTGTAGTAAACAATTATTATAATAATTTAATTAAGTACATAATCAAAACAAAATGTTTAAGGTTATCTACTACACGTTTTTTACGTTTCATTCATTCCTCTTGTACTACTCACCCCTCGTAAGTTTTTATCTCACTGTGTACAGTAGCAATGAATTTCAACAAAATCATTGCAGTTACAGTGGTCCAATACGGTAAGGAAGACTTGGTAACCATTGTGAATCGGGAAGTAACTACTCTTCGAATTATTGTACGAATTAAATACCTCCTTCTGACTAATGTATTATTGTACGTGGAGGATGTCCTACTATTTTTGCACAGTATTAAAAGCTCACAATCAGCCCCGGGCCCATGAACAGATGATTTTCTTAATTGGGGAATGGGGGCTGATGAGCTGACTTTTTTGCTGATTGCCGATCGATAAATTGCCTGAATTATGTTAATAAATGATATATTTTTGAATGACGTTTTGTTAAAATAAAGTATCGAAAGCAATAGATACTATTGTTAGCATATTATCCTTCGAAAGATTTTAGCTTCTTTGGATTTTAATAAAACGCAAAATGCAATGATGTACCAAAATAATATGAGCATATTTACAGGTTATAATTATTATTTAATATTATTTACACACAATAATCGATGCATAACTACAGAGATTAATAAACCGTGACAGTTATAATTTATAATACTGTATACTGTATTTGCGAAAGCTGACTTGGCTGAGGCTTGGCATTGCTTTTTACATGTTAATGATAAGCATTTAATAATAATAATAAATTATTATTATTGTAAATTTTATTTTGTTTATTTAAACAAAGCACAGAATTTACGAACATCCAGCTTATTATTATGTAGTCATTTATATTCCTGTCAAAAGTCATTGCCGTTTGTCGACAGTCTTACAACTCCCCAAAATCGATGTTTTCGAAATTTGTAACCCTATTGAAATGAATCTGGAAAGTTTTCCGGAATTTGCAATCATTATTATAGTTGATAGTACAGTGAGTCCTAGTAATACGGGTCAGGAGTTCACTGACAAGGTCATAAGGTCTTAGATTATTCCTTCTTGGCGAAAAATAATAATTGTTTTGAAGCTTTGCTTTGGTAAAAAAAATACATACTTCCTATTACCCTGCCAAAATTTCGCCTACAATGGTCAAGATGATTTTAATTTGAAGAGTATGTAAATAGCTTTTAATGAGCCAATAGCGACCTATACACCTACAAGTTGGTCAAAATGTTAGGATTTTTCTAGATTTAACGACGGCTTTCACATTTTTATTTTTTTAATTTTAAGCCCCAGTCCACATGAAATCTTTTTTAAGTTTATAATTATAATAAGTACATAGCTTCATGGAAGGGCAATTTGTCTACTGGGAGGGGGGTGAGTCTCAGATGATTCCATGTTGGTAAAAAAATTGGTACGTCAAAAAATAGATAAAAATTTACGGTTTAATTAATTTTTTACATTTTAATTTTTGGAAATTTTGGAAACCCGTTTGGCAAACACAGAAAATGATTTGGGGCTACCACGGTTTATTTAAAATAATTTAAGAGTTATTCGAGTGTTGCTGTAGTAACGGGATCGGGGTATTTGTGGTTATATGGGAAGTGTCATTCGTAGGAGAGCTGTTATACCGGAGCCAATAAGAGTCCACTATTTTTGGAACACCAGACAAGCAAGGAAGGAACTCAATTTGAGCATGATGGTAATAACGGAGCGTCAGGGAATTCGGCTAGCTCGGGGAACATTCCAGTAATCGGGTATCTTAACAATTCCGTGGGGTTTGTCTTCCGTTATCTAAACCGGTAATATCCCATCATAGATACTATAGAATGTGACGTACATATGTACACAACTCGATAATTTAAAAGCGCGAATTTTTCAATTCCGTTCCTGCCAAATTGTTGTGGCGTATCCGAGACGGGACGGGACAGGGACGCAGACGGAAGATTATACACAGGAGTTAAATAGCTAGTTTAGCTTATTTTTGACTGTAGTTACCATGGCAAGGTTTATTGCACTTATAATAAGGGCGAGTGATCCATAATTCTTGAAATAATTAGTTTTATTTGAAGTAATAATTACATTAATAGCTGTTTGAGGGGAATTGAATCAGCTGATTGTGTCCTATGTGTACTTGACTCCTTTTTGTAGGCTGACCTATATGGTTACAGGTTAGCAGTTAATTACAGACGAGTTACGACAATACCCACAATTAGAATAACGCCAATTGAGATTTTTGGGTTCTCTAGGAATTCTTAGGAGCTTTTATATTTTCTAAGAAATCTGTAGGAATACCGGAAAGACCCGTACGATTTCAATTTATACACACATACATACATAAGTAGGTAGGAATTAGTAAGGAAGTGGGATGTCGTCTTTGCAGAAGTCAGTTTTGAAATCCTCTTTGGGGAACTATACCTTACCGCCTAGAAATCCTGCAGGGTAAGGTTTTTATTTTATATAATTTGACCGGTGTCTGGAAACGAGCTTATAGGGAATATTGGAGAGAGAGAGAGCTATGAAAAATTACAAATTACAACTGTGCTTGAGCTGTGAATATTTAATGTGGCCATTCTGTATTGTTTGTATTAATTTTTACTAGTGGGTTCGGTCGGAACAGGCAACCCCCAGATTTCAACCCAGTGCACTGGTCCGTGTACTTTGAGAAGAAGGACATTGTACAAGCTAATGGAAACAAGTTTTGTGTTTATTCGGTTCTACCGGAAACTTTACAAGGAATGCCTGTTGTGACCTTGCTTCACGGGGGAGGATTTTCGGGATTAAGTTGGGCAGTAATGGGCAAAATTCTAAGTACGTACATAAATGCTCAAGTAATTGCCATTGACTTGAGAGGTCATGGGGAAACTGCTACTTCCAATGATGATGACTTATCGGCTGAAACAATGGCGAAGTAAGCAAGATATTTTTAGTCGAAAGATAAATCCTTTGGGTACATGGTTATGACTGAAGAGACTTAAGTAAGTCAGTCGTCAAGAAATGCCGTGCTTGACTTTTGTAAATTCAGGATTAATTAATAGTATGGTTGTTGTCTTCTAGTGACATACTAGACATTTTTACAGAACTGAAGCTACAGAACAACCCTATCATTATTGTTGGCCACTCTCTGGGAGGTGCACTTGCAGTACATTCCACAGAGAAAGTCCTTGAAGGACAAGAATTTAATGTTGTGGCCATAACTGTCATAGATGTTGTAGAAGGATCTGCCATGGAATCGCTGTCAACAATGCACGCAGTTCTTAAACAAAGACCAAAAAGCTTTCCCACCCTAACTAGAGCCATTGAATGGTCGTAAGAAGATAATTTTCTTGCTGCTGCTTATTTCGGTGTTGTGTGTATGGTTTGTGCTATGTATGTCATTTAAATTATGTATTATAAAGGACATATTTTTCGTAGAATGAAGTCTGGTGTGATTAAAAATCGTGACTCAGCCAAAGTTTCTATGCCTGGTCAACTGAAAGTCATTTTAACCGATGAACCTGCAACTACTCACGTGTCACCGCCAAGCAGCGACAGTGGCATCGTAGCACAAGGAGAAACAGGTGCCCAACCAATTGACAACTGTAGTGAAGCAGTTAGCGAAAAGAGTTCTCCAGCTGTACATCCAGATGCAATTTTAGAGGAGCAGGAAGAAGATGAACTACCAAAAGATATTGATCAGTCCTTTCCGCCTCCTCTTCCTCCAGCTCCTTCGGTTAGTTTGCGAGATAAATTATATTGCGCATCGCCTGTTGTATATAATTTTATATTTTACGGTATATTTAATGTTTGGTTACAGAAAGACAATTACACTTGGCGAATCGATCTTCATAAGACTGAACCTTTTTGGCAAGGCTGGTTCAAAGGAATGTCATCAAAGTGCGTTCACAATTTTTTACAGAAACATTATTCACTTTGGTATCACTTTTAAACACTCCAAAGGTCCTAAATGTATTAATATAATTTGAATCAGGTTTCTATCTTTGCAATGCCCGAAGCTACTGATGCTCGCTGGAGTAGACCGTTTGGATCGGGATTTAACGGTTGGTCAGATGCAAGGGAAGTTTCAGATGAATGTCATCTCCAATGTTGGTCATGCAGTTCATGAAGATTCTCCAGAAGAAGTGGTTGAATACGTTTCAGCCTTCCTTGTCAGACACAAACTTGTCGAATCTAAGAAAGATTTCCATCCGGTGATGCCAGGTTGTTAATTAATTGTGTGTGAATGTGAACTTCGGATATAACATAGCTTAGCTCACTGAATAGCCAGATTTAATCACTTAACTACAATTTAGATGCTAAATCTGTTGTAAACTAACAAATACATATACATATTTCTTTGCTACCGAAGTTTCTGTCAAGGGCTTAAGATGAAATGGTGGCATCCAAATTTCCGTCAATATCTGTATTAAAACCTTGCTGAGTCAGAGCAATTTGAACTACGTATTAACGACTGGTACACTTTTGTTTGTCTGTAGTTGGGTAGCTGTCTGTTTTACTAGCATTAAATTAAGGAAGCCCATTAAGGCTCTACAGAACTTGAGAATGAGCGAGTTTGTACAAGAAGAGCTGTGATTTACTTACTGATGGTACGCACCTTAACTGGCATAATGACATACATCTCAGCTCAGTATACTCTTATTGGTTAAATTGTTTTCCTATTTTTCTCAAAAAATACAACTAATGTTTAAATTCAGTGTCCAAAAGAAGCTGCAACTTCAGGCTGTTTCGTAATTTTAAATTTTAGTATGATAAAAAGCAGTACTGTGGCATATAACTTTGGATTTTGGATGAAAACAGTTTCTTCTGTGTATGTGTATAGCTACATCATATATACTGCTGTAAGAATAATGCATTGTCGTTGCTGGATAAAGTTAGAATCAATGGCGTTTCTTTTTTTGTTACCAATACAAAACCTTCGGCCACATCCACATCATTGTTAATTTACACAATTTTTGTAAATCTGGCTAAAGATCCGAAACAAGAAATAATAAAACACATTTCTCGTAAGCTGAACAAACCAATATCACCAGTTTTATTGTTTCCCACATTTTAATATCGACCGAGAGCGAATAGTAGGCCATCAGCAAATCGACGCATAAAGCATCACTGCATGTGAACCATTACTATTACTCGTCATTATTGCACTAAAACTGACTAACTAAATGATAAAATTTCTAATTACCTTTAACAATGTAATAGTATCTCTTTATTATAATAGTCAAATCACTGAGAGAATTGACTTCTCAAGAGCTAACAATGAGCGTAGTTATTTTAAAACTTGTTTAAAAATATTTCTGGACATAACAGTAAAAATATTAATTTATAATAACTACATACTACGATCTCACAGTGTACAACTTCGTAAAAATCAGGCAGTTGGATATTTTAGCAACGAGAGAATACGGCACCGGTCCCACGTTCCAACTTTTACTTTAAACTAGTTCCACACATAAGGCAACACCCTGTCCTCCTCCTACACATAAAGCTGCAACTCCTTTAGATTTTTTATTTTGTTTAAGAATGTGAATTAAGGTTACTAAGACTCTTGCACCGGAAGCGCCGAGAGGATGACCTAAGGCAATAGCTCCACCGTTCACGTTGACTTTCTGTGCAGGTATGTTCAATTCTTTTGCTACCACAATTGATTGGGCTGCAAAGGCTTCATTTAATTCAAAGTAGTCAACGTCATTAACGGTCCACCCAGCTTTCGTCAGCTAAGATTCAAACAAGACACAGTCAGGATGAGAACATCATCATGAATACTATGCATATGAACATTGTTTGGTACGAGGAAGAAATCAGTACTCACAGCAGATCTCACGGCTGGGATTGGCCCAGTCCCCATAATAAGAGGATCCACGCCAGAGGAAGCATATGACACAATTCGGGCGAGAGGATTTAAGCCTTTGGCATCCGCATACGATTTCGACCCCAACACGAGAGCAGCAGCACCATCATTTAATCCAGAAGCATTACCCGCCGTAACTGTTCCAGTTCCATCACGAATAAAGACAGGTCGTAACACCCTAAGACCTTCAATTGTGGAATCATGTTTAATGTACTCATCCTTCGATACAGTGATCACCTTCCGGCCTTGGATCGTAACAGGGACAATTTCTTCCTCAAACAATTTCTCGTTCTGAGCAGCAGCAGCTTTCTGTTGTGACAGTAATGAGTACTGATCTTGTTCTTCCCTACTGATTTTCCATTTTTTGACAATATTTTCAGCTGAAAAAAATCAACGACGTGCAATATTTCATAAGGGTAACTAACTCATATGGGCATCTCCATTAAAATAATAGTTTTTATTAGAAAATTAATTCAGCCCACCTGTGATGCCCATGTGAATATCATTGAAAGCATCCGTAAGTCCATCCTTGATCATTGTATCAACCAGAACAGCCTGACCCATTTTCGTCCCATTTCTCATATGAATAGAATGTTGTGCTTGACTCATTGATTCTTGTCCTCCCACAACCACTAAATCCGAATCACCAGCTTTGATAGTTTGTGTTCCTAATATCACAGCTCTAAGACAAAATATCAAATTTATTCATCAACAGTACCCTATTACTTCGAATCCAGGTACCACAATACCTAATTCCAACTAATTTTATACTTGCTACTAGAAATACAGGTGATATTAAACTAAAGGACGGACTGGGGTAGTTTTACATGGCATGGACCATCGACTCAGGGGCAGGGGTCATGGGGACAGAACAATTTCTTACTGGACTTGGATAAAATGCGGGGCCAGCGGGATGGCAGGATCAGGCAATAAGTTGCCTTGGAAGACAGTATATGCTCGCAGTTGACTTCAAAAACAAAAAGAATCTGCATTATTTTGTAAACCAAATTAACGACGAGTCATCAATGACGACGAGTCGTCATAGATGACATAGCTTAATATTTTAAACTTGAGATTCGTCTAGCATACTGGTTGCGTGCAACACTCCAGCTCTAACGAGTGCAGGCCAAAAATATGCCAAGCTTTAACAAAATATTGTTCAACGTGTCAGCGTCAGAATCGCTACTTACTAATAATTTTACTAGCATTTATGTACCTTGATTTCTTTCATTAAAAAATGCACATTTACACGGGTGTACTCTTTTAAGGAGAGAAAGCAACATTGTGGTAAATGGGAATGAGTAATTATGAAAAAACATACTGTATATACGTTTATCAGTGCATACTTTTAGATCAGAACTGTTAATCAGCATAGTGTTCTACAATGAGGCTGCCGGGTGACGTTTAAAATGGTTATCAATTCAAACCATTATCTTGGACGGAGATGGTTATACATTCTTACCGGTGATACATATACAAATAGTTAAGAATATTTGAAGGTTAACATGGGGATATTATCTGGTGCAATGTGCATTACTGTATATGGAGTTTTCACTGGCACGTACTAGGGAAAATACCTGGTACAATTGAGTGAAGTTTTAACAGGCTGTACCACGGTACAGAACAATCGAAAGGTAGAAGCACCAGGTACATATGTATATATTTGGTGTCCATAGATGACAAACTGGTGCTGACAATAAGCAATCACAATTTTGGTTGTACCTGGCTGGTAACCTAACATTCACTGTCCAAAATAAAACTAGTAACCACAATCCTCATAAGGCATTGGTGAACAAATGCGAGAATAGAAAATAATTGAAAACGGGGGGATGGGATTTGGGACGGGATGGGGACACCCTGTTTTATCCCTGCTGATAAAGGCGCTGGTTACCACACCGCTAAATCTGTTATCTATTTTTCTTATATCACCTAAGATTAGAAACTGTATAGGCAACAAGCTAGATTTAACTGCATAACAATTATGCAGTCTTGATGAAACTTGAAACTTTATCAAATATATTTACAAGAATTATTTCTACACCAGGACCCGGCAAAAAATTAACCATGCATCCCGATTTTTGTGACTGGGCTAGGGACATTATTTTTCAATATCGGGACGGGAATTTTGTCCCAGTGTCTCGATTTTTGCGGCGGACTGGGGACAAACGTTAAAAAAATATCTAAACGGGACGAAAATTCGGTATGCAGAAATGTAAAAAAAAATAACACTCTGGCACTCGTGAGCGGGAGTGCTGTACTCATCCTGTGAGTGTAACCAGTATGCTGGACAAATCTCAAGTATAATTGATGAAGATTTTATCGTCGTTAATTTTGGTAGCAAAATATTTCGGATTCTGTTTGTTAGATTTTTTGCGACCGTTTGTGAGTCATCTACTAGTTTTGCTAGTCTTCGCAACCCGCAATTTGTTGGCTCATCCTGCCACCCCGCATTTTATCCAAGTTTCCTGATTCTGAGTATGAAAATTGTCCCGTCGTGTCCGGTAAGAAATTGTTTCATGGGAAATTGACCGTGTCCCATCCACTGTTCAATCCTGTGAAAATTGCACTCTTCCAGTTTCCGTGTGTCTTTTTACAATTCTTTATACGTTATCCGTCCCCAATGACAACTCTAAGGGTCGAGGGTAAAGAAGGCCATTTGTTGGAGGCTTAAGGGAACAAGGGAAGTAAGACAAAAGCTCTCCGCTTATAGGTCCCCGCTTTTCAAAACTTATTATACGATACTCATCCCAAGTTTTTTTAAAATTTATTATTGCACCCCAAGTAACATTATTGAATCAGCTGTTTGGGTTTGAAAACCTAACTCGTCGTTTCGGACATTCAAGTTTCAATCAAAGTCACCCTTGCGGTCCGAAACGACCATCAAAACGAACCTCAGGGTGAAATAGTAACGTAAAATGAAGCTGTAATAGAAAGCAGAGAAGGTAGGAAAGGGAGAGGAAAGGAGGAGTAGATATGTGATGGGAAAGAAATTTTATCAATCAAAGGTAGGTTTGGCAGATAGGAATTCCGTGAATACGAAGAATTTAGGAATGAAATAATTGTCGAAATGTTTTATAATAAAATAATTTTTAGTTCTAAGGAGTCCAGCAGTATATGTGAACACGTCAAGCCAGTAATGATGTGTTTGTTAAAGTGGTCTCAAATATTAGTAAAACAAATTTGCGTGCTTATGGAGTCCCGTATATATCCCGATAAGTCTCCGAGTGGATAAAGATTCTTTCTTGGGGTTTATTGTAGACTCAACAATCTACTTTACCTAGCTATTTTTAGATTATGGCAAAAATTTGTGTGCTGGGTAAGTTCAGTGCGTAGAACATAAATCTGAAAGAATTTGAGAGGAGAAATGTATACTTCGGAGATATGAAAGGCCAGAGGTCACGGTCACCTTTATTATAATTTCACCGACGAGGTTCGTTCCGTAAGCACTTACGCTCTCTCCCGCTCCACCATTATCAGCCAGTCTCGTTGCTGCTGTTTCTATACTACGAGTACTTCCACTACTCTAAGAACTACGCTTAAATACAGGATTTACCTACTAATTTTACTGTGAGAGCAAATGTACTGTTCAGTGTACATTATACACACAAGTCATTTAGTCCTTTACCAGAGTAGTGACCTTTGACCTAACCCCCAAAATATACATTTCTCCAGTAAAATACTTTCACATTCGTGATCCAAAAATAGCCTGTAAAATAGATTTGTACCTCCCAGGATTTGCCCTGCATTGTTGCGGTTGGATATCAGTTAATCAGTTGTAATATAAACTGGGGACGAACGTCGTATAATAATAACCTTTTAGTTCAATATCGTATTTGGCTTCATTGTTCCGTCTCTTAGTTTAGTATCGCCCAGAAACACAATACAAATATGGAAAAAAACACAAACAAAGCCTACTTTAAGCCAGATCCGCAGATCATATTCACTGATGTGGCTGGCATAGTCACAGGAAGACCAGCCATCACAGCGGCCTGACGTACGGGATTCTGACCTTGACCCGCCGTAAGCGTCTGAAACACAACAATGAAGTATTTATAAATATTAATCTCACTCCAGCATCCATTCTGAATAAACTCAAACAGATAATTTGCCAGCAACTGTGCTCGGAAGGCAAACACTATTTTATCTTCATAATATATTGTGATTAGCCAGATAACCTTAACCTTAACCAGTTAATCTTACTTGGAGGGAGTAAATATCATTTGAAATATGAACTCACATGTCCGAATATAACTTCAGTAATTTCATCTGGATTGACTTTAGCCCTATTGACGGACTCTATAATAACTAGTGCACCAAGTTCGTGGGCCTGAAGAGAAGCCAAGCTGCCGCAGAAGGAACCTACGAATTAAATTAAATTAAATTAAATTAAATTTCATTAAAAATAATTGTAATAGTCTTGAAAGAATTTGATGATTAAAAATTGTTGTCAAAAGATGAATCACATACCGATTGGGGTTCGGACTGCCGATAATATGAACACCTCGTCAGACATTGTGACCTACATAAAAAATGATTGGTTAGTAAATATAATTAATTTGAGTTTAATTTGACGTAATGTTGAGAGTTGTACTACATTCGCCGGATTTGCAATAATAGTACACGAGATGAGCAAGCGCTCCAAATTCCTACCTAACTTTTAGAACCTGAGTGTAGCACAGCACAGCAGTTTCTTTTATCCGTCCTACCCGACTGCCTTCCTTTTGTATACTGCTTCACTCATGCTCTCATCCCTTCCCTTTAACGTTGAGCTGCAGGAAGCAGGTTCACTTTCATGACATGAGCTTGCCTTCCCACATTCTCGAAGTTGCTCATGGAAAAAAATGTGAATTCAATCAAGGTTGTCAAGACCGTATTTAATACCAAATTTTATCATCTATCAATCAGTAATAGAATAAAATTATAATACTTAAATGCATAATCCCTACGGTATTCATCCGTAGCAATAATTCCATTGTGACCTCATAGTTAGGTAATAATAGCTAAATGTATAAGAGCTGTCGGCGTCGGCATAATATAATTTGGATGTACATAACAACATTGCAAATACCGTTGCTCTCACTGTTGAAGAACAGCCTGAATTTCTGGAAGTTTCCATTATTCTTAAGAACATATAAATACTTATGCTGATGATATCAAGCAAAAATTTCTTTTGATTGGACGTTGGACTTGAGAGAATAATTTGAAGGTGGAAATTAGTTCCTGCCTAACTGGAACTTCCAGTTTTTCATATTCCTTTCGATATTTTTAATACCACTCTATAGTGTGGAGGATGCGTTATAGTAATAATTGGTTGTAAAAAGCAATAATAATCCCAATGGCTTTCACTCGCCTATGGAAAACCTACTTATCCCAGTCAAAGCTAAACTACTTGACCAACTTTAATACTCAATTGGTCAAAATCAATTCCAAAATGATACTTCGTTCCTATTTCTCCTCATTACGTTACTGGAAGTTAGAGAAGGCTACTGCTGCCATTCCTGCAGGTGAGGTGTGAGGTCGTGGACTGTCAATGAGGTCAAAATTTGAGTAATGTTAATAATTTTATAAAAGCAACATTAAATAACTGGCAGGATTTAAATCTATTTCTGAAATATTTTTCGATTTATGTGGCTCGTGTACAATATTCATGCTCAATCATACTTTACACTTTTATACCTGGTATGTCTAAGGTATGCAGAACTCTTCCTTTGTTCTTGTTGGAAATCCCATTTAATTGGCTATAAAAAAGCATATTTTTTTTCGGAAGTTTTGAAGTTTGACAAAGCATTTTAAAACTTTCAAAGTTTAGCTTGCTCATAAAATAGGAGCTTTGCTCCACGTCTGTGACCACTGACGAGATCAGACCACTGTTTTTGGTCTAGCAAAACGAAATACATTTCGAAAAATCGGCAGACTTGTTAAAACTTGGGAAATTGAATGCTCTTTTACCTCCCCTCCTTAAAAGGGTAAGGGGGGAGGTAGGAGGCTAAAAATGGAAACTTGAGTCTTAAAAGTAATAATAATTTTCCAGATCCTTTTACGTAAGAAGGATATGTACCATATGGCTTCTCACAATAAAAAACATATTCTCACGATCAGTTGAAAACAGTCTAGAGCACTATTACAAGCTTCTAATAATTAGGCTGGCGTTGAAGTGCAGCAATTTATAAACGCATTTTACCGTTGCCAAAGCTTCCGGTCGAATGTTTCGGCAGCAGTAGAAAATTCCTTTTTGACGGAAATGGGACAGCCGTTTTGCTCCACAGTGCTAATTAAAGTAATGGCTTTACATAAAGCAAGTTAAATTTTCGTTGGTTTGTAGCAATTGAATAAAGTTGATTAAACTAACTAACTACGCCCTAGACTGGAGATTGATACAGTCGACGGTTCTATGAAGGCTCTCCTTCTAACAGAGTTACTGCGTAATAGAACTCCAAGCTCCTGTCAATGTCATATTATAAGGCACACCTGGTCGGGTTGAAAAGAAACCTTCAGGCAATTAAATACAAAATAAAGTAATTAAATTTATATTTCATGTATTGCAATAAATATTATTATTGCAAGTACATGGAGTATAAAGAACAGAATAATCGGATTCCTTATTGTTAGTCGTGTGACCGGTCTTGGTTGGCCGCCGTCCTTGGTTGCTGCGGAAGTCCTCAATACACTTATTACAGACGCCCAGACTAAGAAGTTATAGAAAAAAGTAGATAGTATTAGGAGTGGAAAATTCACCATAAGCTAGAACTAAAACGTTCATTAGACCTATACAGACAGTATCAATGTCACTGCTATCAATACCAAAATCAAGTCAAGTGTCGAAACTATAGGATTTCTAGGGGCAAGAGGAACCATGCTATTGCCCTTCGAATGTTTTTGAGATTTGCCTGCACAAGTCCCCAATTTGGTGGGTATAGTAATATCAAGTACATAAGTGGTTGTTTCCATACTTTCCATTTGTACACTAAATGGCTAAATAGTAAAGTAGTTGTATGAGGTGCCTTTATTTTTATGGAATAATGTAATAATAAAATTATTTATAATTTTGAAAGTTTATTATATCTATAACGTTACGTAAACATCTGAATGTTCAGCTGCACGTTTCAGCTGTGTTGTAATATTTGGAACAGTCTCTCTGTACGTAAAGTTGAAAGGAGAAATTTTTACAGCGCTCTCTGGCTTCCAAAAACTTCAATTTATTATTATTATCATCATTACTCCTTTCAGTGTGGAAAACTGTGAACTATATAAATGTAAATGAAAATGTACATAACGACAGAAGAATTTGAGATTGTGTGATGTTGGCTGTAACTTTTGACTGATTTCAATTTTGTCTCGCATATTGTTCTGTCTAATAAAAACAAACATTATTATATTTACCACCATGCACTGCGCAATTATTATAAAACCACTAGAACAAAAAGTAGATGATTTATTGTTCCATAGCATGACCGATCCTGGAACAAAAAAATTACGACTATTCAGAAAATATTTGTTGGAAGTTTGGAATTAGAATGGGTTGAAAAGACGGAAAGTTTGTCAGAAGGATAACTCAACTTGACAGTTTCTTTGTACGTTTAACTTTCTACAAGAAAACAGAAAACGCAAAAAATGAGGAAAATCCTATTGCAGTGTGGGAATTTTCTCGCCGTCATAACTCAAACTTCAGGTCTTGAGGCTATCAGCTGAACGTATGTATAACGGCTCTGAAGAGGCAAAATAGTCTAAATACTGTACAAAAGCACGCGTACTTAGACCATTTTCCCTCTTCGACGATATATTCGGTTGTGTAATCCGGAGTTCGGTATTTGGTTATCTGTACTTACTCGAATAAATACAACGTACAACAGGTACATCCTACTTACGTGATCTAAAGTAACAATAGCACAGTAAGCATGTTGCAGAAATTTTAATGCACTAGATAGATTTTTATCCTCAGAGTAATCCGTTCAGTTTCCACCAGGCTCAACCTGCATTCTAAGTAAAATAAATTCCATATTTTTTCCCGAAAAGTACTTAAAAAGTTGAAAATATTTTCACATTATTGTCATTTGCCAACCTTTGTAGGGTTATTAATTTATATAATGAATGCAGTCCTCCTGCAACACACTGGATTGTATGATCAAAAATAATAATTCGCTTTTCATCATATTTTACCACGAACTCCTGGAAATAGCTTGTTTTGAGTCTTTCAAATGCACGCACATTCCTTATGTACGCAATTATGGATTCCTAAATTTTATTCCACATCGCAGTACTTGTACCTATATACATACGTAAAAACGTCCTGGAAATTATACCTTCCCATCCTAAACTGACACACTCCAAAGTAACGAACTCTTCACCAAAATAATTTATTGTTATGGTTAAAGTTATTTTCGCACCTAGTAATTCTTTAATGTATGCACGTATTTATTGTGCTTACGAGAAAGCTCATACATAAGTTACACAGATCATAAGAATTACATATTATAGATCCTGTTCTGTTCACGTTGATGAGGTAAGTATAGATTTTACCAACAGTTCTTTAATGCGAAGTAAACAATCCTATAATGGCTGGAATTCAGACATGTCCAGCCTTCGAAGGTGGAAGATCAATTTTCCAGAGAGATGGGAAGGGAAGGCAGGTTGGCTGAAATAATTTGGGAAGGCTGAATAAAGGCTTCCTAATATCAACAGAAATCGGTAAGCGAAGGAAGGACGTCTGTAAAGTAGACCTCTTCTACTTAAAAGGCTTCACGCGTACAATTAACGATAAAGGAAAGTCATAAATGAAACAATGAGAGTGCTACTGAAAACATTGCAAATGCATGTTGTATCAGTAATTACATACTTTTATGCACACTAAGAAACCGCAACCGCTTATTGATTTACTCATGGAATTTATGCTTCGAACGAATTTGAGTACGTTTGTTTAATTAATAATACCTGGGAAACATGCAATTTTGAATTGTATTGCTGATTGTTACGGTTTTTCGTGTTATGAAGGCTGAGTGGGAAGGAAGGCTGAAGGCAGGAGGCATTAAATTAATAAGCGAAATAAGGCTGAGGGAAGGCATTATATTTTAAAGGCTTCATGTAAATGAAGGAATGTGTTTTTTCGAAAAATTGCCTTCGAAGGTTTGAAGGAAGGCTATTCCGTTTGGACATCACTGGGTTGGATTGGATAAATCCGTTATAAATACGATTGGTAGAAGACTAGTTCAACCAAAACTGGGCTTTCTTATCCGCCTCTATCCTGCTTCTACATCCTACTTATACATTTATTTATATTAAGTTAGAAATTTAATGCTGGCAAAGTAATATCCCCTATTAAGGAAGTGGTTAAGGAAACAGTTTCCTTAACATAATCCTATAAAATCTAGAGTACCGTCTGGCCTCCACCTTTCCAGCAGGTGAAATATATCGGTCTGCATATATTCCTATAAATGCCAATACATGTTAAGGTTTTGAAATTTATGCTAATTTAAATTATCTCTACGTTTGTTTGGATATTTTAGACAAGTAGACGGCATGGGTAAAACATAGTGGTACCCAGACCTGTCCCAGTTCCCATCAGTGGTCGTCACAGGAACGGGTGTTACAGGAAAAACTCGATATAACGGATGGCTCTACAACGGAAATTTAGTTACACCGGACAGATTTGTTTGTCCGGCTCCCATATAACCAATGCTAAACTTATTGCATACAACGGACAATTTTTATAGCGGACAAATTTTACTGGTCCCCTGGAAATCCGTTATATCGAGTTTTTCCTGTACCCGGGTACATTGGAACGAGTACGGGAACGGGTACGTGAACAAATATTTTGTTCCCAACCAGTTTGAGTACGGGAACAGGGGCAGACTCAAATGGACCCGACCACTGGGAACAGGAGCGGAGATCTTCATTTTGTTCCCGGGTTCGAGTGGGTACTTTTATCATCTCCTACAAACATACACAAAATTGATCTTGGAAGACTTTATAGTACTTTATTTATGTAGACAATTCAATTTTCATATTCCATTCCATTCTTTTTTTTCCTGTAATTTCTACACGCAGATCCTTGACCTTAAGGATAATAACACCGCCTAACGGCCTATAATTATAATAACTGAATTATCTACAGTAGTTCTAAAGAGTAAAATATATTCAGATAATTATTATTGGCTTGTGCAAATTCTGCTGCAAGTTTCACACTTGAAACAGTTTTTACTCGAGTTAATATTTCTTCAAATATGACTAACAAGTGAAACTAACCATTGCCGATATATATTTTTTGGGTATATTGTATATCGTTGGCTAAATTCTAAAAAGCACCATTTTCATTTCATAACCTATGCTTTTTAAATGGGTTCACAAATGAAAATGGTACTTTTTAGAATTTAGCCAACGATATGTAGAATAATTATTACCTTTGGGCCAGCAATTGATATCAAAGATTAAGTACTAATACTTTCAAACCTTCATCAACCCCACTCGGTACATAATCCCTGAAGAATTAAACAATCAGTTATTACACAGTAACGTTTCGCTACGAGGGGAGTAACCCGCCCTGCATATTGTCTGTTTCTTATCTGCAAAACGAAGGGTTAGGTAGTTACTGAAATCCTGGTAATAATCTTTACCATAATTAAGTAAAATACTACTTGGACCCGGGAACGGAACCGGGAATACAAGCTGTGGGAACGGGTGAGGGTCCAAAACATTTTCAAAATCTTGGTATGGGAACAGGAACGGGTCCGGGTACGCATTTTAATTAAATTCATGGGAACGGTTACCCAAAATATTGTGCCCACCGTGACGGGAACTGGTCCGGGTACGGGAACACTTAAGGGATGTACCCATTAACACAGGACAGGAATGGGGACAGACGTTTTGTAACCATGCCGACCACTGGTTCCCATTCGGTTTCTGGGGTTTCCCTTCGTCAAGTTTATCTGTACCCGAAATGTTACGGTGGGAACGATGTTTTGACCAAACACGTTCCTATTAGATTTTATTAAACCAGTGCCCAATCCCAGAACATGACAATATTTTGGACCGTACACATGATAAAGCCGTTGTACCCGTTCACGTTCCCAAGAACTCAGGTTTCGCAAATACCTACTACGACCACTGTTTTGGACAGTTGATCCTTAAGTGAGTACTTCGACAAAATGTAGAATTTTGTGTCAACATTGAAATTTCAAAAAGTATTGCTTGTATAGTAAAATATGATGATAATATATTGTAGTATAGCATAAACAATGTTTCAGTAAACTGATTTTAACCGAATACATTATTACTTACACGATGTAATGAGATGATTTCTTGAAGATTACGTATGTACTCCAGTTCAAGTTCATAACCCGCCTAGACAATGTTAGAGCGTTACGTGTAGATTCATAACAATGGCTGACTATTTTATAGTTATGCTAGTAGTCAAAATCTGTCACCATTATGGGTATTTAGTGCGTACCTATGTATCTGTATTCTTCTCAATGTAAAGAATTTTGTAGTTACAAAACTGTCTTCACAAAAAACTTTTTCTCCAGTAGACCTTTTGAACCCTTACCTGTACCCTAGCTTAGAGTTTTTCCTACCTCCCTATGAAACTAATCTGCAAAGTCGGCCTAGGTACAGGTACAGGTATGGGGATGAGTACAACTTTTCTTGAATACACATTAAGGAGCAATCAATTGAAAGTAAATCGCCCATTTATTAGTCAAACAATATTTTTATGCAAATTCATTTCAGTAAAAAATAGATACATGCATATGGCGAGACAATAAAATCTATTAATAATAAGTACCAGTAAAATTACTTTGTTAAAGTATTGAAAATTACGTTCCATCTGAATATTTGTGTATGGATCCTTTACAATTTTGAATTTTTCTTATATGCTACAATAATACGATCTTGGTCCTGTATAATTAACGGTATTTTAAGGCCACCTGAAAATAGTGTGAAACAAACCATTACACACAGACCACCTGGGAACAACAACAAACCACTGTATTTAATTGTAAGTGTATAAAATTGTTTTGACGGCATTTTTTATCCTATAAGATTTTGCTTCCGGGAAAATAAACGTTTTACCAAAAGTAAGTATGATTTACTTACGCAAAGTATGGTTATGGAACTCATCCACACAAACTTTGGCAACCTCGGTTAAGAAATGAGGATCCAAGAGCCCAGAACTACTCCTAGTTTGGTTTGACCCCTGAAGCGAGTTCGGGGAAGTTGACCCTTTCCTGCAGATCTCCAACAAATCCACAACTTTTTTTCGGATCTGACGCTCTTCCCCTGACAACAGCTCATCCAGTGTCCCACATTCAGATGCCTTGATTTTGTAAAAACGACTACTCTTCATGGTCTATAAAAATATTAAGAATACTAAAGCACTTCTTGAAACATGTCACATCTAAACTTCCCCATGAACATAGTAATAAAATAGTTAACTCGAATATTTTTTCATGACTGATCGCTCGGAGCCGATTTACAAATTAACTTATTAATTCAACGTCATACAGCTAGCAATACCCCCCCCCCCGGATTACATTAGGACGTCAGAGCAAGCACAAGGCTGATTACCTTAACCACAGGAACAGGGTCATTAATTACAATTGCAGACTCCATTGACACCGGCTTCCTCACTCGGTTCCTAAGCACGAGATAAATTATTTGAAGTATTCCGTACAGCAGCAGCAATACCAAGGAGAACGTGGACATCATTCTGGCGGAATTCCTTTACAATTTACCTGAAAATCCACAGAAGGGAGAGAAATCAAAGTATAAATGTCAATTTACGAGCAAATAATTTGTCGAAGTAGTTAGAAACTTTTATAATACCCGGTGTATAGGAACGTTTAACTTAATAATAATTATTACTTAAATAAAACACTAAATCTAGGCTGCTCTCCTTTTGTAAATTAACGACAACTTTCCGCCTACTCGACTTCCTTCCACCAATTAGAAGTAGTTCAAAGTTTGATCCCTGCGGGGCGCCCCGGCACCCCTGTGTCAAATCAAAACGGTTATCATCCACGCACCCGCTAATTAATTATAATACATTCCTATCATTACGAGAGTGCAACACATTACAAGAAATTACGATTATAAGATATGGACATTTTAACTACAAACATGTGACTCGCACAACTGTTTTCTATTGATTCCACCACAATTTAATTGTGTTTGTTTGTCTTACGAGAGGCCCAGGGATGGATTTTGGGGGTGAGCCACCCTGACCCGGCTAGAGTATAATAATTTACGAACAGTGTAAAAAATAAAGAAGTCCCTCAGATTACCTGTGGAAATAGTCTTAATACCCGTCTAATTTGAGGCTTAGGACCAAGCTAATTGATGAAAGAAAATAGACTTGATATAGATTGTAATGACATTCTGTTTTAAAGGCCAAATGACCTGTTTGCCTTTTCGCACAAAAGTAAACTGAACAATAAACCAGGTGCCAGACTCCAGACTAGTCAACTGCAGCGTTTTAAATAAAAACAAAATGAACACCGGGCACACATCCTTACTGCAGAGTGTTGAATGAGTAGTCTTTTTGAATTCTACAAACTGTCACAAGGTCACTTTTGCCACCAAGACTACTGCCACAAAAACAACAATTCTCCTTTCCCAACTGCCACATGTCCAGATGTCATCACAACATAGAAGTTTAACATTTACTTTAACATACAGCTTTAACATTGATCTTACCATAGGGCTTTAACATTGACCTTTACATATGACTTTAACACTGACCTTTACAAATGGCTTTAACATTTGCCGTGGCAAGTAACATTGCATTTAACATTGGCAGTTTGATTGGTGGCGATTGGCCAGGAGGCAATTGGCCTCCTAGAATGAATAAAGGTGGCAGTTGACCATAGGACATTTGGTAGGGTGGCCGTGGGCCAGGTTCTATTTATGACACAAAATACAGCCCCTACCCCCGTTGAAAAGACAAAACCTCCACATTATAATAGTAAAGATGCAGGGGAGAATTCAACCCATCCTGTAACCCATTAGCTGGGGGCATGTTAACGTGGATTTAAAATGTTTTAAAATGCAGACCAACATACGCTGAGGCTATAAACCCTGTAATCCGAATGGGAAGCTGTAGGTTGTGAATGCTCAAAACTGAAGCTAATGTTCAGAGAATTATGGAGATAATAGCTAATGTAAATGTAAATAATATGACCTGACATAATTTAGCTGAATAAATCTTTGCTGCTTATCTAATAGAAAAAATAAATAAAGATAAGGGTATATGCCGAACGCAAAAAGCTGCCCCTATCGATACCGAGGGTATGGTACCGGGGGACATGTAGACATAGTATCTAATTGTAAGTAAATATACCTCATTATCTAGGGAGAAAGAGTCTACTTAATTACTTACTTAGAATGACATGCTAATGAACTACCGGGATTAGTGCCAGCAATATTGTAATAATTACACTTGAACTCCATTCTGATAAAGTCAAAGTTAATCATGCGAAAGGGTAATGATTCCAAAACTATAAATAATACAGTATTTACATCGAAACAAAATAAATAGCGTAATCCAAAACAATGTCAGTATGCGCACTGACATCCTCATGAAATTTGCGTTCCAAAGTATTTTTTGAACGTCCTACCGCACATGAAAAAATAACAGATCAGAAATCGATAATTTACTCATCTTTCCATCTTCCCTTATAAAGCTAAATTTTCTCAACCCTGCCCGTTGTTTTAACGGGTCACACAGCCACACTCAAAATTCTAAACGTAGAAACCCTTTGGAAAGACCATAAAATTTCTTACACAAGGGTTTCAAATGTTTTTCAAAAAATATTGTAGCTCGAAAAACATATTTGTAGTGTCTAAAATCCTCAAACAAATATGACTTCGCTTCTTATTTTGCCATTCTGACTACTGCCCAGTAACGAAATGAAGCAAATTTTTAAAAATCTAGAAAATGAAATCTTATATTTAATGCCATCGTCTCGTATATGGACTACGGGAGGGGACAAAAAAGACACGAAACACCATATATACTGTTATATATACGCCATATAAGTATATGATTGTACATGAAGTATATGATGACTGACACAAACAAGAAAATTAACCATGAAATATTCACTGCGTGGATTGCCGATTAGTAGCAAATTTTCGTAGATTTATAAAACCATGACCTAGGTCAATATCTCTGATAACAGTGAAGTGGTCCAGAAAATTAAATGAATTTGGTGTTGAAGTGATATTTTTTCGTTTTATTTTTGTGAATACCTAGTACTACTTTATAGAGTTCTTAATAGTAGTTGCAGCAAGCCATCGGATAACTAGTAAAGTAAATTCCAAGCACAATTTTGTAGCAAATTGTTTGTTCCCCCTTTTTAGGTATCCTTAGAAGAGATACTGGGAGTATTTATCTTTTTAAAATTTCATTTTTAAATGAATATTCTTGTAAAACTACATTATAATAATTACAAAATAATATGTATTATACATTTTATTTTATTTGTTATCAAATGAAAACACTGCAAAATGAAGCAACTGCACATATTTTTGTGCCAAAAGTAAGTGCATATCAGTGTTGCGACCAAATCAAATACTTTCAAATCTGAAATTGAATTTGAATCCGGTTTTCAAATGCAATTTATTCACGCCTCTTAAATTGATTTGAATTTGAAAAACCAAATCAGTTGAGTAAATAACCGGCTTGAAAAAACCAAATTCAGTGTTTCATTTGAATCCGAATTTTATTTGCATTTCAAATCAACAAATTATCCGAAATTGAATTTTATTTGAAATTGGATTTGAACTTGGTTTTTCAAGTTTCAGCTAGCCCAACAGGCGAATATGGTTAAGTATAAGTCAGCCAAACAATTCTACTCACTAAACTCACTGAGAATTTTGCTAACAACTGCGTAAAGCCTTTTTACAAGTTTAAGTAGTAACAGCATGCATTGTCATTCTTTTCTCAGTCAATAAGTCGGTCCCTGTTGCGAATAAGCACACCAGTTGTTGAAGCTCCTAAGCAAATCTAAATATTTTTGATACATTATGGAATGAGTGTTCATTGTCGTAAAACAAGTTAAAAGCTGCCAAAATAGTTTAACTTATTTATTGTGTATTAATTCTAATTTAAATAATAAACTTAAACACCACCAAAGCACCCCCATTTTTCAGAGATGAGGAAGCGGCACTGGACGAAGCTAAATACGCTCCCAATTCATTCATTGAATCAAGATTAGGCCGGCCCATTTGACTTTTATACAGAACATTGTTCAGGTTCAACATTAGTGGGCATTTCTTCGGGGATGTCCACTATGTTTTAATAGTCCTAAATCACCATGTATAAAGCATGAATCAAAAAGGAAAGGACAAAAAAACACTTAATTAAATTAGGTGTGTCAACATATTACTAGTGGTGCACTAGGGATCTTTAAAAAATTCTACTGTAAAAATAATACTAATCAACTAGTTTACTTGTCTTTTGAATACATACTCATTTTTTTCTTGTTTAAAAATTCGGACCGGCTTTGCACTCAAGAACTATAAGTAAAAGTATGTTGATTGTTTAACATATTGTTTGTACACTAGTAAGTAATTGCTTGTGTATGTCAACTTAATGTTTGATTTTGAAATGGTCGTGGACGATGGATGTGTATTTTGAGCATGGATTACTTGAGTTTCGTCAACTGCTGGATCTTGAGTATCTTCCTGTTCAATTTGAATTTTATTTTATAATAATTTTGGTACCTGGTACGATATGCTGCAAAAGTGGTATTAGAATTAAATCGAGTGAAATCGTGATCGCAACTTTAATCGTAAGAAACACGTGGCAAGTAATTGTCAGTAACTGCAAATAATGCAATGCTTGTAAGTCATCCACAAATCGATCGTTCAATAGTCCAGAAGATTTCAATGTTTTAGACTTTATGCGATACAATTAAACACCAAGTTCAAAACCAATTTCAAATTCAAATTTTCATTAAGTCAATCTGGATTCGAAATTGATTTGGTTTTCAAATGATAAAATCATATTTGATTTGAAGTTCATCCCTATTTCAAAACCAATTTCAAATTACAAACACAACCGAATTTGATTCGATAAACCAATTCATTAGAAAATGTATATTTGTATTTGGTTTGATTCGCATTTGAAATTGAATTTTCAAATATTATTTGCATTTGGTCGCAACACTGGTGCATATATAACTTGACCGAACATGAGCATTTATATTATTTGCTGCCGCTCTAGCACAAATGTCACAATTAAGTTTGTTGAAGATTTTGGTAGGATATACATACGATTTGACGCATTTCTCAATATTCGTATACTAAATTCATCATGAATCATGAACCAGAAATGTGAATCAAAGTTTATTAATAACTTTTATGCCCAAGAGTTGCAATAAAAATATTTGTTTTCAATATGGAATCACATTTTTAGGTCTTGAGACCACAATTTTTGAATTACTAAGACAGTATTAAACTCTAATACTCATGAATCCCCATGAAATTTACTAAAAATACACAGGTTTACGATACGTTTTGTTAACGTCAGACCGTCCATATGGAAAGATAACATCAGAAATTCTTTTTTACCCATCTTCCTCACCTTCGGTCTTCGAAATTGAATCTCCTCAACCCTCAACCGTGCTCTATATTTTTACAGGTCATGCCCCATTCTCAACGTAGGGACCTGTTGGATAGCGCCATGTAAAGGCCATCTTCTTACTTACTATAGCGTCAAAATATATTTGAGAAAAACTTTGGTCTGGAACACACATTTGTAATGCCTAAACTCCCTGAAAAATATCGACTTTGTCACAAGTTGTTGTGATCACTATTCTTTCCGTACGTCATTGATTCAAATATTTAGAGTCATCGTTCCGTACACGGGCTAGGGGAAGCTGTCAGAAAAATGGTATGAAACTTCCTATATACAATATACATAAAGGGACGGTTTGTACAATTTTACATACATAATTATATCATAACTTTGACCCACCACCTTTGGCAAACCCCTGGTTTAAAACTGTTCGTGCTCATCTGCTCACTCGTGTTTACGAATGTGAAAAAAACTTGAAACGGCTACAGGCTATCAGCTTAATATAAATGTTTTCTTAAAAGCAAATCCATTTTGGTTTTACGATTGCACTTGGTCCATTTTCAAGATCTATTTAATTGCTTCTAATTGAAAGTGCAACTAGATCACTTTGCGTCTAATTGAAAATACAAGCTGATCTATTTTACCACGTCACTCACGATGCGTCACTAATGTTATAAAAGATATGGAAGTAAAGACAGTTACTTGGTTATAATTAATACAACAACGCGGAACAAAAAGGTAAGATCTCCCGTAAAAGAGTAAGTAATTACTTATGCAAACGTTCAGTTAAATGTAATATGCTATCCTGCAAACGTTGCTCTGACATATAGTGCTGGTGCTGCCTAAAATGAAGAATAAAATAAACAAACAGTTTTCGCATTTCAACTACAATATTATAGATCCAGAGATACTTACCAGAAACCACAAACAAGGTTATTAATTTTACAAATATTACAAATAATGTCCTTCCTTGGACGTAATTTACCTACAAAGGAAAAATTTCGGTGTGTGACAAGCGTCCGGGGATGACAGATGTCCCGACGGAGTTTCCATTATTTGACTGCCCGTCAAGTGTGGGTTTCCGATAGGTCATACATCAAATAGGTGAGTAACTCGAGTGCATGTCATCGCTGAAGATGAGGCAAAATGGTCTACGTGCCCGTGCTTTTGTACACCACTTAGACCACTTCAGCTATGCCTCGTTTATAATAAAATATGCAAAATGCAAAGTAGTACCCAAAATCCGGCGTTAGGTCAGTGTCTATGAGTAGCAGAGTAGCTATACTACCTATTCTTTTTCCTATAATAATAAGTAACTTACTTCACCAATAATTTGAAACAATGGTTAAATTGCTTCATTCTAAAATCATTTACCATGGAAATAACTACTTAATTGTAAGAGCTACATAAGTTTAATCTATGGCCATTCCGGAATTCAAAACATTCTCTGTTAAATGATAAATGATATCTTACCAGTTAGTTACCACACCACTGACCATATCGTACGCTAACAACAACCACGTTTTACACTATTTCGTACGTCTCTCCAAATCTTATTTTAAATCTACCGAAACGACATTGTGAGTCCCGACTATATATGACCTGTCAGGAGGTCATATCCTCCCTTATATCAACATTGTGCCTAAAAATTTGCACATTAAAAAAAGCTGCTTCAATTATCTCACACTTATACCATCATCTCTATGATCAGTTCAACTTTCATCCAAAATATCATCCACAATAGGCCCTAATTTATTTCAATACTGACGTCATTACTGGTCAATATTCTTCCTTTTCAGGAATAATGATACAGGGATTTAAATGTTCTAGGCTAAATAGTGGAGCTATTTAGTGTGTAAAGTGAGAGTGTTCTACAGTTGACTCTCACAACAACGGTGACAAGAGGGAAGGAAGAAAAGTCCGGGAGGAAACGTAATAATTACTAAAATTATTGTTGAAAGTTACGGAGACATGAGCCGGAGAGAGCATTAAGGGTTGTGACGTTGTGAGTAGGGCTGAGATAGGAGTAAAAATGATGAGAGTAGTAGAAGCCTGAGCTGTCGGAGCCATAATAATTACAGTGGGATTTAATGATAGGTGATTGAGGGTTTGGGTGAAAGGAGTTGGAACGGTGATGACTACGGGATTATTGTTTCAGGAAAGTAGCGTTACTAAGACAATGAAAAAGCATTCTTTTTGAGGAGCTATGCAAAAGGTGGCGTCGGATCTTGAACTGGCTTTTCAAGTAATTCGTGCCATAGCGCTCGGAGAGGATTCGACGTAATGTGTAGTGTTGCTATTGCACAGTGCTTAAGGCTCACTCAACTGCTCGACCACAGCGCAAGGAAGAAACAGAAAATCAGCAAGTTATTATATAGTTCAATCAAAGCTCATAAAACAAGAGTGTAAATTGGAATAGAATTTTATAGGTTGAAATATCCAAGGCTCCTCCGCTGAATTCAGGTCAATGGCTGACTTTTTCGACCCGTACTCCAAACCGAGGATGAAGGTGTCCAAGGGAACAGCATGGGGAAACTGGAATCTCCCTGACGGAATGACGGATTCCGGTAATAAATTTTTTTTTTCACAAAATATAACCCAACACCTAACCTTTGGATTTGTTCCCTGGTAAATCATATTAATAGATGCTGACGAGAGCAACACAAACAACCAGAGTAAACTAAACGGTGCAGGCGTGTGAGAGTCAGACCTTCTGTCCCCTTTCCTCTCTCAACCATCTTTAAAAAGGAATGGATGCTAATAATGCAAAAATATTTAAACGAATAATTGAGAGTATTTTCAAGAATCCTTTCTACAAAAATATCCTGTCATGTTATCTTCCATTTTTTTTGACCTCCGGAATATTCAGATATTAGTTAGGCAATAATGAAAATGGTGGAATGGAGGAAGTTTAATGTTCTTCTTTGGGTCATTTACAGTAAATTCCTTCTGAACACTGACCACGGTATAATTAAGGCGTGGAACGAGTTTTTGTAATTTACGAGACAGGTTTATGGGAGTTAAGGAGGAATCTAAGATGAAGTAATTATGTGATGATACCTTGAATAATTGCAGAAGCGGTCAACCGTCGGGAAAGATTTCGGAAAAATCGCCGCATTAAATCCCAACATTTGGAACAAAAGAGTCGACTCCCGTTTGAGGGTAAAATTATGTTTCTCCTTTTGTGGCATAAATGGTATGGAGTTCCCTTGTGAAGGAAAACTTGTGTGGATGATATTTAACCTACAGTTGAGGTTCTCACTTGTAGGGATTTTTTAAATATTTTTTGAGTTATATCAAACTTGGCTTTTGAATACTTTGGAGACAGTTACATTTATTTTAATTCCATTGACAAATGTCTTGGTATGGTTCGGGTGTGGACCTGGGGCATATTTCCAATCTCCAGTATTAGGGGCTGAGGCATAACCCCATGATAAGGCAAATTATGGTGACATACGTGACATATTTCGGGTACATCCGTAATAAAGTTGTAATAGGATGTATACTCTGAGGATATTTAATTAGACTTGCACCTTGAACTTGAAGTACTATACTTGAACTTCTGGGAATGAAATATCGATTTATTCGGTTGTAAATATATAATTCACGGGACTCGTCTGACTTGATGTACATATATTCATTGCTAGATTGTTCATGGTACATTGATTCGTAATGCTAGTTTAGTGAGTAGTAAATGTATGATGACTACAATCCAATTATTTTGGATTAATTTGTTCACGTGATAGTAGGTTGGGTTAAACTGGCTTTATCTGGCTCATGAAGGTATGAGGAAATTAATCCGGAAATTTTTGATGCTTGGCAGAGATGTTTCTCTTTGGTTCACATCCTGAGAATGACATTCTGTCAATTTCTCAGTGTCCAGGCTGTGGCAGAAGATATAAAACGCAGTGGTTGCATAATTTTCATTGGGAAGGTGAGTTATTTGCTGGATTAGATGAGTATGACAAAACTTCCACACGATTGTTATCTTGGGTTTTGTCTATGTAGCAAACTCAGCGGGAGACTTCGTCTGTGCATGTTCGAAGAAGATTGTTATCCCACATCGTAGCTCTTCGAAATCCGATCATCACAAGCACCATCATCAAGATTCTTCTAAGATGATGGATGGGGTACATCATTCGTCCTATTCACATTCCAAACAAAGTAACAGAAGCAGCTCGCCAAAACTACATCAAAGCAGTAAATCCAGCTTGGCTAAATTAGATTCTAAGTCGTCGAAACAATTGAAAAAGCCAGCTCTAATAACTAAAGCAAAGGCTAAGATGATGCCCCCACCTGTGGCAGCCCCTCCTATATCTTCCAACAAGTCTGCGAACTTAAGCTCAAAATCCCGAACTAAAACTCCCGCTGCATCGTATACTTTGTCTATCCCGAGTGAGGATACGGGTCAAAATGAATCAGTGGAGAGCTTGCTTCAGTCGAACAAGAGTTACTCCAATGGATCGAATTATGGAAATAAACCTATTCACATGATTGCTACTGCTGTGCAGAAAGCTAGCAAAGTTGCATTAGAGGGGGAATACGAGCAGATGAAGTTCTACTCGGATACTTCTTACGACAAGAAGAATAAATCCAGTAGTGGTCACTCCCACTCTCATGGTGTTGGTCACAGTAGTCATGGCCATAGCAGCGGACACAGTCACAGTCACTCACACAGTCATGGCCACAGTCACTCACACAGTCATGGCCACGGTCACTCACATAGTCACAAATCCAGTTCTAACGATAACGACAAACACGCGACAACCAGCGAAGGTGTCACGTTAATGTCTGGAGACTCCAGTTCTGCACATAAGAGCAGCAGTTCTTCTAAGAATGCACTAAGCAGTGCATCCGGACCGACCCTTCAGAACTTTAAAATTCCTTTAAAGTCCAAATCTCATGTTGCTTCAACTCTTCCCCCTTCAGCTAGTGTTCCATCAGTAAATAGCTCACGCAGTAATAGTAGTCATACTTCATTATCTCATAGTTCCAAGCATAAATCTAAACAACCGCCGTCAACACCCAAACCGTCTCACCCAGATAATCACCACTCTTCCCCACGATCCACTCCACCCGCGACATCAAGCAACAGTCCGTCTCCAGGTAGTCATCATTCTCATCACTCTAGCTCAACTCACCACAACAGCAGTGGTCAACTGGCCCATGCTGGTGGCTCATCCCAGAGTTCGCACTCTGCTCAACGAAGCAGCGGAAATGTAGCTCCACCATACAAATCTCCCGTACACCCACCAGTAGTGGAATCTCCTGTAATGGTAGAAATAAAAAATGAAGAACTATCACCTCCGCCCAAGAAGAAGAAAAAGAAGAAGTCAAAGGATGAGCCCAGGAAAATCCTGCCGCTTAAAGATCGACTCTTTGATCCTGACATCCATTGTGGTGTGAGTAATGGTGATTCCGGAATCCCTTGCACAAGGTCTCTAACATGTAAGACCCATTCTATGGCCCTGAGAAGAGCTGTTCCTGGCAGAAGTCAAAATTTTGATCAGCTCTTAGCAGAACACAAGAAAGCAAGAGATGCTGAGAAGGCTGCTAAAGCTGCTTTTGAACATCAGCAGAGCGAAACTTCTGTCAATTCTCCATCCCCAATTGCCGTGGTAAATGAATTTTTCGCATTAGTGTGTCGCTTTGTTCACTTTCAATCATAAATTCTTGTTTTTAATTTCGTGTTATTATTTGTTTAGCAGACAAACTCACCTGGAACGGCGAAGCAGTCATCAAAAGTAAAATCTAAAAATACGTACACTGTGAGTATTCCAAGTCCACTGTCTTCGTTAAGTTTGTCCAGTCCTAATACATCTAGCCGTTCTGCGCCGTCACCCGGATCTGCTACCAATTTTGCTAACGTTAGCAGTGTTTCTGCTCAAACTAAGGTTCAATCATACTCCAGCCAGACCATGCAGTCAAGCTCAACTACACTGTATGTCCCAAAGGTGGAAATTCTTTTGGACAAGTCATCATTTAATCAGAGCTCTATCGAGTCACCGAGTACTGCTAGCAGTAAAAATAGCGGCGAAAATGTGAGGTCTCCACCCGTAAGCAGGGACTCAAAAATTTTGTACGAGGTTGATGAACTCACACCATCCACCCTTGGTTGTAAGGTAGGCAGTTTTTCTAAATCGGGATGTAGTCTGACGAAACCCTCTGATACTAGTCCTGCATTGAATTCTGTGGATCAGTTTCCTGTTACGACCATTCAGTCCCCAGCTACGAAAACTCCGGATTACGCATACAATGTGGAGATTCCAGTGGAAGTACAGACGGAGAGTTATATATCCTCAAATATGGGTAAACAATCGGAGGGGAGAGCGATATCTGAGTCTTTAGCAACAATACAGGATTCTTATCAGCCTGAAGAAATGGAAATTCAGGATCCTTTATCGGCAGCATTAGAAATGGCAGCTTCTGCTGCAGCCATGGGATCTGGATCTATCATTCCTGATATTTCGCACGGATTTTCAACACAATCTGGACTAATGTCTGGTGGAAATATTGATCACGGTTCTTTAATTGGACTCCCCGCATCAGTATCACAGCATTTATTTCCTGCGGCGGCTTCCTCGGTGTACTCTTCGCCTAGTGCTGGATTTGGCTCAGGTTTCACACTCCGGAATCCCGTGCATGCCATAACGTCGTCCGTATTTACTCCTGCAGTGTCGCAAAACTACCTGTCCGCATCAACATATTCAAGCAGCTACGCTGCTGCAGGAACAGACTTTCCGACTGAGTCTTTCCACACTGATGCTACTGACTATCAAAAGGAGGCAGTTTATCAAGCAGCTGCAGGATTCCAAGCTTCAAATTTTTCGTCGACGTTTAATTCGTACTCCTCGAATGCGGCATTGTACCAGTCAGCACCTTTAGCTCGGTACCCCATTGCCTCCGTCTATCCAAAGACCCCGTCTGTATTTCCTACAACATCTGTGTACCCGACCGCAGCCTACGCTACACCTTCTCCTGCCGTTTACCCACCAGCACCTCTGTATCAAGCAGGTGCGTCATCTCTATTCCCTTCGGAACCTCCTTTATTTTCCATAATTGATGACCTTTTTTCCGAGACACCAACACCTTCGATCTCTTCCAATGGAACCTATGCTGAAGCCCCCAATATCGAACCCCCTTCCGGGAACTCGTCGTCTTTTCACCAGCAGCCATTTCCTTCGGTCTCCCGGATACCCGCCTCAACACCAGGAATGCCGCCCTCCATGGCGCCCTCCATGGACATGAACACGAATCTAGGGAGACAGTGGGGCTCCAGTTCCACCGGAACCCACTACAGCCCTTTTTCTGGTGGGACAGGGAGTTCGGTTTTGGTAACACATTTAGATGGTGACATAGATAATTTAGAAATAGTAGGTGGATGCAGCAATACTGGCACAAGCTCGGCCCCTACTAAATTCGAAATACTAAATCGAAAAAAGCTGCTGCTAGCGAAAGAGAAATTAAATCAGTGTGAAAATAATCCGGGGGACTATTTGACTTTATTAGCTGATGGGGAAAGCATTGAACGAGGATTTATGGTTATTCAGTCTCGAAAACATTCGGACGAAAATACGTGTGAACTGAATGGAGTAAGTTCACAGATTTTGGAAAGTGTCATTTTTCTATGTACATGATATACACGAGGATTTAATGCTATTTTATTTAATTTCAAGGAAAATGTGAAAAAATCTGAAAAAGCTGATGGGAAGGAAAGTAAGGAAAAGATGGCTTCAGTGCTTAAGCAAAAGAGAGTTTGGAAAAAATTGAAGCAACCTGTATATTCTACGATTGTCCCTTTCGAAAGCAAGCGTGCATTCGAAGACACTTCATCCAAGAAAGCCAAATCCAAGAAAAATTTAAAGAAATCCAAGCCAAAACTAACCAGTGTCCCTTACGTTATAGTACCAGATCCGTCGATAAGTGAAGCAATCGCCAACAGAATTGCAGGTAGGGCGTGTCTATTCGACGTGATTTTGCAGTTTCTCTTACTCTGTATTATATACTCACGATAGAAAATTGGAACTTATTAATAGTCATGTTAGTAAACACTTGGTGATATGGTTTCCTTTAATTTGTAGAAGGAAGTGAGGAGGCTGTGAGAGCTTTACAAACGTCAGCCAAAGCCCTTGCTGCATTCGCCGGGACTGTAAAAGGCAGTAACAAGCGAAAGTTACCCATAGTTGATATGGAGCTGCAAAAAAATTCAAAGAAGCACTGTATATATAAGATTTTATCGGATTTGAACAAAGATTTTGATGTTGATCTTTTCAACGGTATGAAAGGTTTGCGGACGAAAAGCTTTCTTCGACTAATAAAATTTGACTCGAGCTTACACGATGACAAGAAAGAGCGAAGACACAACTTGCATACTAATCGTCTTAAGGAAGTTTCAATAAATTTTCAACCCAAGGATGGTGAAAACGCTACCGTCTCGGGTAAGCTATGATTGAAGCAGATTGGAGTGTTTCATTGAGCGTAGGAGGGAGGAAAAAGGCGTATGAGGAAATATCTTTATCTTCTTAAGTTTTTCCCATGCTGACGGTAAATAATAACAGAAGTATGAATATTTTTTTGCAGATGAAATCGAAATTCATATTGACACTTTACCAGCTCTAGAAGTAGATCCTCCAAACTGAATTGCTTTATTTATCACACAGTCAGTTGTGAGGAGGACCCTGGGAAAGAAAGTATCATTTGCCAGTGAAGTGTGAAGATTCACGCAGTCTATGTATTGTTTATTTATTTTTTCCCTTTTTATATGTTTTGTATTACCCATGAATTGTCCTAGAAGCGCATTGTATTTCGGGTACCATAATCTTATGTATAAATCATCGATTATTTCGTATTTGTCATGTAGAATAAGTGATAGGAATTTGCAAATGATCATTATTTACAAAAGTTTCAGTGCGTATAAGCCACCGGATGATTTTAATTGTGTTCTGATTACCACTCCTATTATGAGCGTGCATTACTCTTTGTCTGCATTATCTATATGTCACGATTTGTGTCATGTAAAATCAATTCAGTGCTTTATTTTCGTAAGGCAAAGTTAATACACCACACCAAGCTGATTTTGTCGTTTTAAATTACTTTGGACGAGGATTTAACGTTATTACGAAAATCTTACCGACAAATTAAGAGTCGGAAGGTTCAAGATCAAAAGGCAAATTAAGAGCGGGTAGGAATTATTGCTGCTGTTGTTCACAAGTTAGTAAGATACGTAAACTTTGTTCGTGCGAAACGATGATGTCATAAAACTGACAGAATATACGGGGCAATTTTCAGTTGCAACTGTTACGAAATACTTGGTAAGTGTATTGTTCGATTCATGGCCAGTGGAACCCACAGGCCGAATTTAAAATTATGAATCAAATTGTTCTCCATGGCAAATTAATGTGCTATTGAATATATGTTACTCAGCACTCAGATTTAATGTTCATAATTATTGTTACCAAAAAATATTTATTTGTGGTGTTGTTGTGTTTATTGTTACATCTTACATCATGTGTACAACAAGAATCTTAAGCTGGTTCGCTTTTTTGAATTATTTATCCATCCCATCAGCTAAGTATTTAAGGATGTATTTTGTGTTTAATCGAGGGTGCATTACATAGTATAAGTATTAATATTATGAAATTATAATTATTTGTACATAGTTAATTCTCTCGCATTACTGGAATTGAAAACGTTGACGTAATTTCTGTATTTAATGTAAATAGAAAGTGTACATTTCGGGTTAGCATATGAGGCCACTCGAAAGCAAATATTTGTGAAGCAACTTTGTTATAGATTCTACTTAACAGCTTGTGTATAGGTATTACTAAAGACCAGTGTTGTTAAACTACACATTTAGGTATGCATTGTATATATTTAAATATGTACGTAAGGTAAAAATTTTGATTTATCCTCATTAGGCACCATTTTTAAGGTTAGTGCGGAAGGGGAGATCAATTTTTTCAAACCTGTACCTGTTATGTTTATTTCCGTAAGTCTAGATTTGTAAGTAGTTATTAAATCGGTGGATTGAACCTATCTACTATAATTTTAAAATGTGTATATACAGTTAGTAAGACTCTGGAAGCATTGCAGAGTTAAAAGTTACCTGTTGTCTAAGTATTGTTGTAATTATGAATGTTGTATAGGTTTTGAATCTTGTAAAAGAAACTCAGTGTAGTTCTTGTGTGCAGATTTTGATTAGTTTAGTTGTTTCATTTATATGTTTATTATAAGACAGTATTTCACAATCAACAGTTCGCATAATTTATGAACAGTTGCGTGTAGTATTTTTTTCGTTTCATTTAATTCCGTGTAGGTAGAATACGTTGGCAGGTGGGTTCGTCTCGCAAGTGTCTCTATTTAATCAATGTAGGCTTTTTCCTGCATCAATTTGTGTGGTAATTAAGTTCATAAAGCAGGTCACATATATATACATATATACAATATATATATATGAATATTATTGTCTTATTATATTAATTTGTAAGTTAATGCAGTTCATTCCGTCAAGTTTTGAACTCCTTGTAGAGAGCATGCATAAATTATTGTGTAGGTAGAGTTATTTTTATACTTAAAAATTATGTAACGATTGAATCGCATCGGGATTGAAGTGTAGGTAATGTACCTGGAATCACATGAAGGGTGTTAGGGACAGCCAAGCTGTCAATTTATGTTGAAAACATACTGAAGATAGTTCATTGGCATGAAAATAAAGTCAGATTCAATGTCACACGGATACGATGCCGTAAGTGGATAAATAAAATGGGTTTAAATGGGAATACTTTGTTAATGTACAGATTTCTCGATATTAACAAAAGTGAATAACAGGAAGTACGCGAAGGAATTTACCTAATTTCCTAAAGTTTTATGTAAATTTTGACTGTTCTGAAACATATTATCCTTGTTTGAGCATTGTCTATATTGCCAAGCTTTATTGCTGTCAAGTCGGATAAAGATGCGTAGGAAGATAATGCTGATGCAACAAGATCGTGTGAAACTCTAAGATATGTACATTTATTTCTATATGTTGGTCACGTCTCTCGTCAAAAGCACTTATTCATATAACGCGTAAGACATGTACAGAGTTACATAAAATTTAACCCCAGGACTGGATGTACCCAATTTGTAGTAAGCAAATAATATTGTACCAAATAAGTAATAAATTTTCATAAACCATTTCCGTGTTATTTTGATGTCTTATTTTTTTCCCTTTGATTCCATGTGATTTCGTAGGCGAATATACCATATGAGAGTGTTGGACTTGTGAAGCATATGAACTTCTAAACACGTTTTTCTAACCCAATCTCCAGAATTCAATGAGTAAGCATATATACAATATATTAGTCCTATTTTCGCGAGGTTTTTGAAGCTCCATTCACTTTTATCAAAACTCGGGTGTAAATTGCACTTTCTTTGTGTTTTTTAGTGAGTCTTTTAACATCTAAAAGTCTTCCCTTTCCTTGAAAGCTGTGAATAAAGAGCTTGCTTAAGCTTGTAAGGTATTATATTGGTATGATATTTCTTTACAAATTCAGGAAAATGAATTCTTCAAACCCTTAAGTATTAGCTAACATGAAGTACGTCACTTAGGAACCCGATTGTGTCCTCCGACTTACTGTTGAGTGAAAGAAATGCAGAAAGAAAATTGCTTTTTAGGTTTGATGGCAATGCGACAATCAGACAAGGGTTTTATTACTATAAGTATAATATTAGATGATTAGCGTACATAAAAATATATGTCAGTACTAATTGGTTGTGGTTATGAAGTGCCGAACCCCTTAACCGGACCAGTCACAAAAACATTTACAACCTATACAAAATAGTTTTCCTCGTTTACTGTACAAGCTATATTTACTAACTGTACAAATACATACATATGTTTTATGGACAACGTAGTACTTTTTTTCCTAAATGTTTGATTTGCTCCTCAGTTTTTCTATGCATACAGGTATGTAAGTAATATTAGTTAGTTGTGACTTCGTCTGTACATCTGTATACAAAATTTTGTGATTCTTAAAAAGCCAGTAATCTCGGGGATGGGTTTTAGGGTTTGATCCGAACTTGTGCTTGACCCAACTTGAAATTTTGATAACAAACCCAGTAAAATATCGATTGGAACTTGGCCCAAGCTTATGTATGGCCTGACTTGAATTAAAACTACACTCAAGTATTGAATTTTATAAATCTGAGCTTTGATAAAATACCCTACAACTTACAGAACCTTGATGGTAACGACTACATATCTATAGCTAAAGATTGCTGGCAGTTCTGTAGCTAATAATTTCTTTCATGTTTTGATGGTACAGACAATATTGCTTTTCATACTCTATTGCATTCCTTAAACTAAATATACTTTATATTGAGTCACCCAGGACACAGTAGCTAAGGTTTCCCGTTGGAAAAGTAACTGCTACCCTGAAATTCGATATGATATTTATTTATTGTCAATGTTCACAAGGTAGCAATTTTTAGTTTTAATTTCGTTAATAACAATTTACTGCTTGTATCTAGCTATAAATGCATACATATTCATATTAAGTATAGCCGAGCTTGTTACCTTCAGACCTTCAGGCTTGCGACGTATCTTGCGACTGCGATAGGGATGTATTTTGAACATTTAAAAACTAATATATTTCTCATATAGTTGCCACGAAGGCACTCAGGCTACTGTATTGTTGAGATCACTAAAAAGGCATCCGTAATATTCCACTTGAATTTCAAAAACTTACATGTGCGTTCATGTAATAATTATTATTATTGCTTTATTATAATACAGACAAATGCATTGAAGACAAGTTATTCTTAGTACTAGTTATATTTAATTATAATAATGTATCTCCAGTCAATTTGGGCTGCCTGACATACAAAGCGTTAAGAATTAGAATTGGTCTGGCGACGAGTTAGCCTGCACTTGAAGGTGCAGTGTACAAAAGACAAGTTTAATGAGTGATTGTCATAATTATTAAATTTACTTAATTTTACTGGATCACATTTAAATACACAGACATGTACATGCTATAGTACAGATGCCAGGGGATTGCTCAACACGCACCGTTCTACCAAAATGCACGAAGTGATCCGTATCGCAGCATAAAGGTATAGGTATATACTTGTGGAAGGTGGTTGTAAGTATTTTACAGGAATGTGTAAAAACTACTCGTATTTCGAACAGCTGTGAATTCATTTCCGATGTATTATTATCACATACCGGTATCGTTCCTGGTTCAAGTGCACCCTTCATGATTGGACATTTTTTAAGTACACATGCAATGTCAAAGGAAATATACGTTTAACTGGAATACAAGACCCAGAAGCATTACAAATAAAGCATGTAGTCCGAAATTTACTGAAAAAATCTGAAATAAAAACTGTAACTACTCTCGTTCTCTTCGCTTACAGGTTGGATTTCTAGTCTGGCAGGTGTTAGTAGAAAAATAAATAATATGCTACTAAAGTATATAATCTGACGAAACTAAGCTATGCGCTACGCTAGATAGAAATAATTTCAATTATTGACAACAAATAAAATGGGATACTTAGATAAGATATTGATGTTAGTGACCGGCTAGGTAGATTATTTTTGCAGCTATTCCGTAAGATAATGTCTGAAAAGAACTGAGTTTTGTTTTAATGTCAATCTGTAGTTCAAGCTGAGCGCTGTCGCTGTGCAACAAATTGGGACGGTTGTATTATTTGTTATGATACTATTAATTAAAATTAAAAACATTTAATTAGCTATTTTGGCTGGCACAGGTAATAACAACATAATACATACACGAAGTTACCACTAAATAAACTCAATTACAATTTAGTCTAAACCTTCATAAATACTGATGCTTGGAACGTGCTACGGATCCCAATGGTACTTGATTGCTTGGTTGTAACGATGATCCCGGACAGGCTTGAAAGCCTAAAAATAAATTCAATAAACTTCAATAGTCTGTTAACACATTTAAGTGAAGGGTACATAATTCATAATAACTATACTACTTAATATAAAATGATAATAATACTATCTATACTATATGATTTGATGGAAAAGAGTTCTGAATGAGCACAGTTCACTTACTACTACTGTCGGTGCCTGTAGATGCTTCATTTTCTAATTGCGGTCTGCTCCCGTTCTCGTACACACGCCTACCCAAGTTTTTATCTTTGGCTTCAGCCCAGTTGGTGAATCTAGAGCGTACATTTGCTGCTTTTGCTTGAAATAAACCTAGTGCTTTAATAATGGCTTTCGGTGATGTTGTGTTGGCACTCCGCTGCTCCTCTTGTGAACTAGTGTCAAAGTTGTCACTACCCTCGTGGTTGCTTGCAAACATAGTATTATTTTGATTAACTCCTCCAGGCCGCTCATTTTGCACTTGGCAACCTTTAGCACTGTTTAATGACCAAGGGGATGCGAATACTTGCCTAGATTCTTCTTCAAGGTTTGAAATAGTGCTATAATCATTCATTTCTCTAATAGGACTATAGTGATTCTTTTTAGTTCGTGGCGGTGGAACTGGTATATCTGAACCTGAATTTCCATTTACTACATTTTCAAATTCTGGCGACATGGACTTGAAAGGATGATTTGAGGGAAAACTTGCAGCTGACGAATTATCCACCGTTCTGCACTGTTGCAATGTCACATAATCGTTGACATGCCTCCCAAGAGATACAGAGGCATTTCTCACATCGACCATGGCTTTGCTTCTACTTTTTTCCTTTTCTCCGTCGAGGACTTGACAGTTTCTGTTGGTACTATTAAGAAGTGCCTGCTGGTCATCTTCCATCCGAACCTGGTCTACGACGGATTCAAATGAAGACGGTTTCTTAAAAGTGAAACAAGAGAGTCCTTGTTGATACTGAGATCTCGACAGTGCACGTAGGGATCTGTGTGGCTTCAACGTCGTCGCCGCATTTACTGCCGAATTATCCGACAGTTTTCCAACGGGTGCATTCAGCTCTGCTAGCATTACCTGAATTTCATCAACCTTGTGTTTAAATACCTGATCTTCGTACCTATCGTTGGATTTGTTATTTGTTTGATGACCCGACTCATGTTTGTCGCTGTAAGCTGTCGCTGAGCTGTCTAAGATTCCATAAGGGCTACCACTTCCCGTTGCCGGCTTCGCATTCAAAGGGGGTCTCCAGTCTGCTTTAGTCTGACTGTCTGCACTCGGCTTTGAACAAGTTGCTGGATTTGATGAGTAGTAATTAATCTGGTGATTATTACTTGAGTCGGGCCAAATAGGTTCATAATTACGGTGGCCTTTCATAGTCTCTGCAACAGGGGTCGGGACAGAATTAGAAGTCAAAGCAAACGGACTGCTGTAGGTAGGTTTTAAGGGATTTCGGGTAGCTTCTCCTGACTGATCAAGTGAATCCGTTACGTTCGAAGAAGGTTGTGCCTCTTTCCATACAGCTTGTCGAAAACTGTTTCGCCTCTCTCGTACCCCTACAGCAATTCGGATGGTATTAATTTTTGGTACTTGATTAGGGTTATTTACAATGGGTGGAAATGTTCTAGCATCTAGTTTGTCCTCTGGCTCCATCTGAGAGGCTAGGAAGGACTCTTTTAAAATGGATTTTGGTTGGTTTAGGTTCAGTCCATTCATACGATGATTTTGTGAGGTCTTGGTGCTCGCATTCGGTCCTGTCCGGTGAAGTTGTGGATAAAGTTTGTCCACGGACTGTGTTGGGGTACTGGGTAAGGAATTTCTCGGGGTCCCCGTATTACTGGAACTGTCAGAAGAATTCCCAGCACTGCCACCATTATTACTCGCTTTTAAACTAGGCATATCTTTAGCAGAGCGGGAAGGCTCACTCCGGTCGCCCCCAGGGGTGTCTTCGGACAGCGTGTGAACTTTATAGGGGAAGTTATTGTTACTGCCAGTAATACAGGATGGATAATTAGCATATGGATTTGTTTTCGGAACTCTCCGTCTAACAATAGGTTTGTTATGGGCCGAGAGAAGATTTTCGCTGGAGGAATTCAATCCGTTTTGAAGTTCTTTCTTGCTGTGGTAGCCATCAGCATTGACAGATTTCACACTAACATCGGGATGTATCGCTTGTATGAATACTTCACTATCCATTACTTCTGGAGATTTTTTGACGGGTGTGCTGCTGTTATTATCTAAAGTAATTGTGCTTGGGGAGATATTTGACGCTACGTCGCCAGGCTCTTCAGATTTTGTGGATTGATGAATGTTTTCGTCAGAAAAGATTCTTATGGGCAATACGACCTTATCTGGCTGCCACACATGACTCTGACTACGGGTCAAAGAAGTCCTTTCATGCTTGGGAGTAAGACCGAATGAGGCTGCTAGTAAACGTGGGTTGACTGTATCACATTTCTTAATTTTTCCGTATTTGGGAGGAGGAATCATACTTGCCTTGACACTATGTAAATCTTCCATCTCTTTAGGAATACTGCGCTTTGCATCTTTATCGTAGGCGACGTTAGCATAATTGTGAATATGTCGGGGTATATGCACTCTGGAAGGGGGTAACGGTTTCATATTAAAAGAATGCTTCATACTATCTCCCAATTTGGCCTTCCCACCAGAAGAAGGTTCAGAGGATTTTGGGAAGCCTTCTCGCTGCAGTACAATAGTATTTATAGGTTTCTGACGTAAATGCGACCTGTCGTCGATGTCATAGTCGTACTCATGGGTAGTAGCCATCTGAACTTCAGGTTTGACAGATTTTGACACAATCGTTTGTAATTTGGGAATCTCTACTTGCTTCACACAAACTTTTATAGGATTTTCGGAAACGTTCGACGAGAATGTAGAAGAGGAAGTGCTCGGGTTGGAGGAAGTCACTGAGCCATTATTTGAATTTTGTTCAGTCACTTTTTTCTTATCTTTCCTAGTATAAATATTATTCGCTTGTGTTAGTTTAGTCGAATCAGATGGAACCTTCAGAGACTTGCTTCTCTTCACGGGCAAAGTGGGTTTGGTAAAAAGTGGTGGTTTCTTAACAGACTTGATTTCCTTAGAGCTTTCGGCTGGTTGATGTACTGGGGAAATTGTTTGATTGTCACCCGAATTAGATTTCTGATTGTCTACAGGTGTTGCATGTGAGTTGGAGCCGAAGGAAGAGAAATTATTAAAAGAATAAAATCTAGAAGATACGTCAGACTTGGCTCGACTCAGTTGCCCAGGTTTCTTTTCAAAAAATGATTTTAATTTGACAATACTGGGCTTCCGTAACAAAGCAGAGCGTAGGTTCGAAGACTTGGTTTGCTCATTCTCATTTACTCCAGTTACTTTCTTTTCTTTTTCCGGAATAGTATCTCGCTCAGTTTGATCTACGATGGAGTTTTCCGTGTATTTCTTCATCCTAGATGATAATTCTTTGACAGACCCTTTATCAATTTTTGAAGGGGGATCCGGTGAACTAATTTTGCTGGGTAGAGATGCGTGATTTGAAGAAGTAGTTCCTCCGGTGGACGTTAAAGAAGATGGAAGCGGTGTTTTTTGGGAAGCACTTAGTTTGTTATTAGCATCAATATTCGTGTTACTTACGCTAATCACTATTTCATTGCTGTCACCATTCGATTCACTCGAGTCTTTTTTCGACACAAATGGTAAAGAACTATTTAAAGATTTAGAGAAATCAAGGGTTTCATAAGTGGGTTCATCAGTTTTCTTCAAGTCCAATGGAAGACCGTTTTCATCCACATTAGCGTAAGGATGGGAGTCTATTATTTTCAACTGTTCTTGAAACAATTCCTTCACTGCACGATGAACTAGTATATATTGATCTTTGGTTTGTACCATGGCTATTCTTTGTTTTCGCATTTCTCTCACGAGGACGAATAAGCTAAACTCGGATGTTAACCGCTGTAAAATAATAATCAAACATAAAACTGAAGGATAATTTAAATATCACAATAGTCCATAGCAGATATATAATAATTACATATTATTTTGAAATTTTAAAATACAATTTTGAAATTCGATTACCCCAAGACGAAGTAGTCCCCAGACATAATCAATAGCACATATCGTCCCTGTTCTCCCACAACCAGCAGAACAATGAACTAAAACCGGTAAAGTTTCAGATGTTTGTCTATCTCGAATGAGACGGACCATATCTAACAACGGACGCACTTTAGTCGGTACTCCGTGGTCTGGCCAAGCCGAATAATGAAACTGACACACGTTGCGCTCCTCTGCAAATAATATGTAATACAAAATGAGGTTTCAGGAAAAATGATGCCACGACTTTTTAATCTAATATTTCTCTTGTTGTTAGTTACGGAATTCATACCTTTTTCTCCTCTCGAGTTGGTAAATCTAATTCTCATGGTGCGAACAAGAAAATCAGGGCAAACTTGGCGACACTTCTTGAGCCACACAGTGACCTCGCCGAATTCCCGTTCGACGCCATCATTTTCCACCCAGTAATTTTCGCACTTGTGCTGCAATTAAAATCGAACTTGTCATGACAGGATTCAAAAATTAAATTTTGAACACAATTAGTAGAACAAACCTTTCCCGACTCTTGCTCGTTACAAGCCATAACGATGACTTGAACTTCACATTCGACCACCATTCGCCAAAAATCATTAACAGTATGAGGCAGAGGACCTTGCGAGGCAATGTAAGCAGAAGAACCGCTTGCACCTTTGATGTAATTGGCATTAATATAGTCACACCCAGGGACATCGCCATACTCACTCAGAATTACGCGGGTGTAGTCAACTATAACATAATATTTATTATGGTTTAATCAGTTATGTTAAAGACAATATTTACTTAACTTTGGTTTCATTCTTCCAGTCGAACAAACTCGCACAAACAACAAGCTTACATGGCAAGATGTCTTTATAGCGATTTTTCTTCCGATTAACATTCTTTTCCCCCTCTCTGCAAACGTGGTCAGGATCATTCTTTAGATTTTCGCTAAATTGTTTCAGCTCCTGTAAAGAAAAATTGTATTAGATCTCTCACAAAATTAATACAGCCTTGGTTTATCTGTCTTTATCCCCTTCCTATCATAGAATTAAATTCAATTTCAAATAAACAAATTTACATGCTAGATTTTTATTAACTTACTTGAAATTCTGAATCGTAAGAGTCCAGCCCACCATTTCTCCTAGCCTCATATGCTTCGACCAAATTCAAAAAATTTGTCAAAATGGTTCTCAGTGGAACAACACCTTTACAGTTTAATAACTCGTCTCCATTCATAGCCGCTCATGTCATTGGGGAAAGCACTGCAGGGAAATATTCTACTGCTCCAGTTTTATTATAAGACGAAGCTTTGTTGTTTCGTTCTTTGATTCCCTTGTCGTCGCGTGTATTTCATTCGTTATAAGGTGAACGCACTAATCCTGACACATATTACCGCTTCTAACGTGTGAAAAGCAGAACCTGAAATAAAACAAAGACTGACAATAAGACAATGAAATAATCAAAAATTAAATCTAAAATAATGTTAAGTGCAATGTGCTATGAGTAGAGTACAGTTAACGTCTTAACGCACTAATCGAAACACTATTTCTTAATGAACATTGTGCTGTCACCTGCCCCTAAGACTTCCGCACAAGCAATATGGCGTACTATATATTTGTGCTAAATAATATTTGGCATAATTTGCAAAACTGCAATACCAACAACCGTAGCTGATTTCCAGTTTCTAAGATAGATGAGATCTGACCAATTGTTTTACTACTCTTACTACTGCATAAATATGAAGCTCCTATCTCCATACATACTCAAGAGGATCAATTGCATTAGACATTTTAACTCACAGAGTTAACCCCAAGTTAAAATAAAACTTCGCAATGCATCAATACTTGAGCAAACAAGTGCAGAAATTTGCCTGCCCATAGTTATCTTAATCATTTCAGCTTTAATACACGTACAGAGGGTCTACCAGCAATATAGGTGGGACTTTTTCACCTGACAGGTGCTACACGCGCATTAAGATAATACTGAAGTATGGGATTATAATGTGAATGTGAGTTTTGGCAACTTTATTCTTTCATGGATTAAAATCTGGTATTAACCCGACGGGGAAAAAAGTGCGTGTCATGTGGTGTAATTAATTACTGCAATAATTATTTTTGTCATAGGATTTTCAGATAGTGGAGTTCTTACGTCCAACTGTTAAACTGTCATATAGTATAGACTCGGGATAAAAATGGATGAAATGAAGCAAGAATGTAAATAGTAACAAAAATGGCAAAGAGGTCAAGTATCAAGGGGAAAAATAGCGTAGGCGCTTCTTGTAGCATCGGCTTCAATAGTGATAAAAAAAGATGTCCAACTCTTTTCTTGGTCTTAAAATCAGCCACAATCAACTCACTAACTGCCCACCCACGTGCTCCATAACTTGATAGGTTTCCTTTTTCCGTCGTTCATTTGCATGTAAAAGTGTATATACCCACGCATACTTAAAAATGTATGAGGGTAAAAAAACAAGCTTTAATATTTGTGCAAAATGTCTTGAAAGATTGCTCTCTGGGAGAGGTGAAACCGTATACGCATTAGTAAGTACTTTCGGCTCAATCAATACTATACATATAATTGCAGGTGCATACTCAGTCCGTGTACTACACTACACTGTACATAATGTAAGTAGTATGCACTGTATCTTATTATTCCTAAATAATAGTACTTATTTATTTGATTTCTTGCACAAGGACTAATTTGTAAGATGCGTTTCGTTCTGCACAGTACACGGGGAACAACAGGACAAATACATAATATCTTGTGCGTGAATGAATAGAGAAACCTACACAATTAGTTACCTACTCTGAAATGTGAATCAAATCCATACTTTGTGTACAGGGAAGTTCGAGAAGGAAACTTTTGGCTTAAATGACCAAAATGGTTAGATGAGTTTACCGCATGTGGTGACACCAATAATATAAATATCCCATGACAAGCATGACGGGCTTATAGTGTGGTCGTGTATATTACACTCCACTTTTCTTAATATGTCATTAACTGAAAAACTTGGACTGCATCCAATGTAAACACTTGTACAGTACAATATTACTAATCACATTTAACACATTATTAAAACCCTATTGATCAATGGGATCTTTTCTGGTGCTGTTCAGCAAAATACTGTCCTGATCACTTTCGAGTGAACACTGACTCACAGAAATTATACTGTACTGAATCATACGTTTTAGACTACTGACACACTGGATTTTACAGAATGTAACTTATACTTAACTGTAACTACATGATTTGTAAAGAATTTATTTTGCTCCTCCAAAGACACCATCTCCTACCTAATGCACATAGATATACATATATTTATATATGCCCACCCCAAACTACAAGTCGGGCTCCCTCCTAGATGATCTCAAAATTAAATTTGCTACACTATGGATACAAATATTATATATACGTAAGTATATTTGAATTATTAGTACTGATAGTTACACTTTTTAGATCGATAGTAGAACGATGAAATGGCACAGAAGAAATGACGCTTTGATGACCTTATTTTGTTATATGGCCGTACGCTGTGCTCTTGCGGAGGATGAGAATAATTTACGATTTCAAGGATAGAATTCCAATGTTTATAACATCACTCACATCACATCAGTACGATGTGATCAAATTACCAGACTCACGATGATGACTTGTCAATGTATGCTCATACAATTATTATTATTCCTGTCTCAATACCACAGATTTAGCCTCAGATGATTCCACCGCCCGAACCACTACTTACACACTTCACTAATTTCCTTCAAAATAAAAATCTAATTTGTCCTTTCAGCATCCAAATTTCAAGAAATGTTGTGGTAAGTGGTAGCAATATCGGACGATAACTTGTCATAACACCCTACACACCAAAAATACTTGTCTCAGTTGTTTCCTGTAACTTAAATTAAAAGTCATTCATAATTAAGACACCCTATTAAAGAACTACTACGATCAAGTATTTCATCTCCCACTAGTCTGATCATATTTAAGATTCAACCAACAATAATAATCTGTAATCATATAACTATCAGTTGAAGAGTCGAGAATGGAAATCAACAGGTGGGTGTTGAACCGAGCTTTCCTTTCCCCAACAAAAAACTTGAGGACTACAGTCCGCAAAATGTACTTACATAATAGCTCATGACCGACACCTGACACTGGGTCACGTCTCACGTTATTACCCTGACTATATTAAAAAAATACATACTACTGAAAGACTTCTTCTCTGAAGATGTAATTACATTCAACAATAGTAAACTGACAATGAACCGAAGGGAGGATGATTCCCACCGATTACTGTGCAGAACTGTGTATTAATTTAATTCACCTTGGAAATAACTCTGATGATTATTGATATAATTATTATGATGATTGGGAAAATACATGCTTCATTCGCACAAGATCCTCCAAGAATTTCATGAAGGCAATTCGTTGGCACACAAAGGTCACACACACAATATAATCACAAATCAAGGTTAATGCTGATTTTTACAAATTACTTGAAATATTAATAAGTAAACAGCCCAACCAGCAAGCAATAATTATTAAGTTAGATGTATCACTTTTTTTTTCTTTTTTTAGACAATTCCACGATGAAGTAAAGGAGGATTTACGAATGGGATTTCCGAAGTTACACTTTTGCTATTTTTACTTGAGCAGATCTCATATGTCCTGAAAGTTGGGTCACGTCACGGATATTGCAGCACAAGGAAATCCAATGATCTCAAATTAAATTGGACGGGAATTTTTTAATAATAAATATTATTACACTATTTGACTTGTACTACTTTCAACTTTCTTGAGGAATGCACTTCCACTGAATGATACATAGTTCGTAGTGTAATAATTATGTATGGGCTCCGCGGTCCAAACAAACAATTTTAAAGACTGTGAGCTTCTGCTCACCGCAGGAATGTAATACTTACGTTACACACAACACACTGGGACATTCCAAGGGGTTAAATAATTTTGAATTTTATTTTTTATTCAAAAAATCCTGTGCAAATGCTACGGGTATGGTATGACGGTTGTGGTGCATGGCAAATTCCATGCTACTATACAACTTGGTCCTAAGCTGTTTGTGGTTGTCTGGAATATTGAAATTAACATAGATCTGATCCCAGTGTTAAAGAGATAGTAAGAACGTACAGTATATAAGCACCAGTGTATGTGTATGGGTATCCTCATTTTTAACACACTACTTTATACTGTGCGTTCCCAGGAAGTGTGTACCACTCCTGCAGTAGTCCATAATTAAATATTACAATACTTTTTTTTCGAGTAATGGCATTTCTGGGAACTAGTCCAATATTTATGGAATTATCCCTCTTCCACCTCATGAATCCTTTCGTCAAACTCCTCATTTAAAATAATTACTTCTGAGATAATCTCTTACCCAAAAACCATCATCAGAGAGACCTAGCACCCGACAAGAGATGTGTTACAAATAAATTCAACGTCGAAAGCATCGATTAGCAAGGAAAAAGGTTCACCTGTGAATCTACTTCCAATGCCTCATTTACATAGGTCCTCAAATGTATCAAATGCCCTGGTATGATTTGCATTGCTCAAGTGGAAATACAATAAATTATTAGAATATTAGTTTTAGCACAAAGAGAAATAATGTTTTGTATAAAATTTGTATTTTTAAAATAATGTGAGTTTTTTAATTCAATACATTGTAGGATATAACAAGAATTTCCAGTAGAAACCGTAGTTCCCCTCATTGTGGTGGTAGTTGGCTAGCTATGTAGCAAGTAGTGTCTTCTATCCACCAGAACCAATCAACTAATTGTTTCATATTTCCGTCACCTGTCAGGACTTGGACAATGAACTTGAACGACGCTGGTGGTCATGTACATCCATCGTTGAGCCGCCTGATCACCTGTCTTTGAGAGACTCTGTCCGAAATTGGAGAGGTCAAAGGCCTCGCATTTAATGCACTGCCTTGTAATCCACGTATACCCTCGCCAAATTGAAGGATCTTAATTTTGTTTTTAACTTTATATTTTTGGCTATTTCATGCAATGCCTTCCATGATTTTTGACATGTCAGGATTTAAAAAGAAGGAAAGGGAAGGAAACAAAAAAAGTATAAACTAGAACTAAGCAGCCTATATACTATGATTTGTAAACATTTAATTTTGAAGCAGCAATTCATTTAAGCATCCAAGGAGAAAAGGAGCCCCTAATGGGTAAATAGCTGGTAAGAGAGCTATAATAATATACCGTTAGCCTAATGATTTTTCTGGAACTGGGGACTCCCTGTCGTGGCAGGCAGCCGGATTTAGAATAGTAGCTAGTTTATTTATAAATAATTCAAAATAACCATAATACAACCATATCCAATACAATCACTGAAATGAGAATAAATTGTAGAAACATTGTGGTTCCTCACTAGCAAACACTGGGCCGGTTGTGAGTGTGAGTAGTATGTATGCAATAACAAACTGAGTGCCGGAGTGCAAGTGCAAAGTGAAGAATTACGTGATGTTATGTATACTTCTAGTATAGGAAGAAATTTAATAATAAACTGAAAGGTTTTTAAAACTATACCGTTTGGCTCATTGGCTGCAGCCTGCAGTACTGAGTAAACTGAGTGAGTACAACAGCATGTATATATATATATATATATATATGTATATATATTTATGCTGAGCATTTAATATATAGTTGCTTCTTTCACTCCTATCCTATAATCCTATATGCCCTGCCATAAAGTTGTAATAGGTTGGATTTGATGATGCATAAAAGGGAATGCATATGCATGAAGTTTTTGGTACTGGTACTGGTACCACTACTACTGGTACGCTCTGAAAAGAAAGATTTGAAATGTTACTGCTGACATGGCCATATATATATAAGACTGTATGTACCTACACAGACTTGGTTCATACGTAGGCTTACTGTATATTTTTTTCAAAGAGTCATTTCCACACACAGGTATGCTCAAATGATGTTGTACTAGGAGATGTGGCCTCTCTCGTTGAGTCTGTTACAGGGAAAAGTAGACCCCTTTAGTGATAAAATGAGCAGGTAAGAATCCCTGCATAGAAGTTGCCTACAGTGGAGCATACAGGATCAGGATGCCCATCTACGACTTCTTGAAAAAGCAAGGATGTGCACTGCATACTTCCCTATATTAATTATATCCATTAAGAAACTGTGTAGGGTATATAGGTTATTAAGGGTGTACTTATCCACCCAGGATTTTTTCAGTTAGTCAGAATCTTGTTCCATAAGTCTTGAAGCACTTATACTGACTTTGAATTAAAGACAAACATTGTGTTCCTCCTAGGAAACTATGTAAAATGTCGACCAAGTTATAATCTATTGCATACCTGCTGTTTCCTTTTGAGTCAGTTTCCTATATAAGTATATTCTATTGTGTGTACTCCCCCTGTAAAAGTCCTAACAATTAAAGTAACTTTGCTGAGGTGGTCATATATATGTATGTCCCTGGGTACTTGGTACCTATGAATAATAGCTCCGTCTCTAGATGTAACTTTGGCTAGGAAGGATTCTCCCTCATCCCATCCACATACCACATTCTTATATAGAGAAGTAAAGTACTCAACTCCTCAAGGCTCATGACATTTTCCATTTTTAAAATCGACTCCTTTGGTCACTTGTATGTAGTAAAGAGGCCAGGTCCATTCATTTCCTCTATCAAATTCATGCAGGACGGGGAGAGACACAGATGCGTTTGTACATATGTATACATACAGTACTCAGTACTCCTTCTGTCTCATGTCGAGTCCTTCGAAGGGTGTACATATGAAAGCTCAATTATCAATGCATACCTCACATTTATACGGACACATATGTAAGGATCATTTTCGGCCTGAAACAAATTTATTTAGCCGTTGGTTAAATATTTAAAAATATGTACATACATAGTTGTTACCGAACATATGTACGTCCAGGCACACACACACACATTCGACACTCACAACCAGCGCACACACATTCACGCAACACTCATGCCCATATGCATATGCCAAACAAGTTTTGAAAGAATTCGTAGGCTTGTTAATACATAATTATATAGATGTATGTATAGGAAATGACTCCAAGACTGTGTATAATAAAGAGAAATGGGAGACGTGAAATAGAATAAAGTGCATTTTCACCTGCATATTACTAACTTGTACACAATGAAGTACCACCTTGTGAGCTGAATGTAATCGTCGGTACTTACTTATTAATACGCTCACCTGTGTGATCCAAAGGATCAGGGCAAAGGAGGCTGAGATGTGTCCTTCACAAGTGAAGAAGAATAAACTTTATCAAAGATGTATACACTACCTACATGTATACGACAGTCACTCCATTGGTTTCACTTTATGCAAATGAGGGAGAAAGCTCTTGTATTATTTCTTTGTATGTCTCCTCATGTGAGTGCATACTCTCCTGGGGTACATGTACTACAGTATTGGGCATAGTCCATAGTATTTTCCTAAATAAGTCCAAGTCAAAAAAATATACTCGAAAGTAGTTTTTAACGGAAAACATTTTTTCTGCTAACTTGTCCAAGTCAGACTGTTCACGCAAGTCCTGACAGTACACAATAATGAGTATCTATAGTATAGGAAACTTCTTACTCCGAAGTTTAATCTCATAACTGATGTGCTTCATTCCTGAAATTCTTAACGTTTTTTTTTACCTGAAGGAATAAAATGCTCATATATTTTTAAAATGCAGACAACATATGTGTGTATTGTCCGTGAGAAGCGACAGGTTAGCAAAATATGTGCCTGGCAATAAGAGCAATGTTCATTCACACCCAGATTCCTGGTGGTCCCATGTGTACCTATAAATATGCAGTTGTGGGCATAATTATTGATGATGACATTATTACATTGTTACACTCAGCACAAACTATCCCAAGTTGTTTTTTTATACATTAGCAGTGCATGTAGTTGGCCCTGTGAGTTTGACAATACTCGATTGTGGGTAATACGCAAAAATGGTATCACATCATTTTTCTGGGAAATTGATTACAAGTTGATCTTGGGTTCCGTTAGTTCATATAGTCAATTCCACGCTTTGTTTCAATACTTTCTCCTATTCTCTCACGTTTCACAAGCAGAGAGTATACTTACTTACTTACTTACAATTAATAGTGTCTACAGTCAACCTTTGATACAAGGACTGGTTTCAGAAGGAACAAAACATTTGTAGATAGGTACTGTATCTATCAGTAGTTTGTATATTCAAAGGACAAGTGTTTTTGTCCCTGTTCTCATACTAACCAGTGCAATTGCAAATATATTTTATGTACAGGATGAGAATTTAATACAATGATCTCTGGAGACTGAGCTTTGAGTATATCGTCGTTGATGAGGCAAAATGATCTAGATGTTATGTTTTTGTACGGTATGTAGATCAATTTGCATCTTCAGAGACGATATTTAGATTCTAGATACATGCAACCATTTCATGTTACTTGGATACAATGCTTCTGTGTAAAATTTGGTGTGTACTTATGCTTACTATATATAGAATTTCTCTGAAATAAACTTCCCGTCACTTGATTCAGACCCTGCTTCGAATAAAGTATAACTTTGTAATTGCTAATTGTCGGCTTTTCTGCTGGTTATTAGTGCATACAAGTTGGGGAACGTTGTTTGTTCGTGTCTATTTTAGATACACTGATTGACGTAGAACATATGGTCCCTGGTGCCTGGAGACATTGAGCATCACATGAAATCTACTTGATCACGTTAAAATGTGAAATTAAAAAAGAAATATTTTCCTTTCTGTGAGTCCTAATTCAATTTAGAATACGAGGTTCAACGTTTGTAGGGGCTCTTGTAAATATGTTCTTGAAGATACTTACTCAGACTGGATTGCCATGCTCATTATTACAAATTACAATAGAGTATGTAGGAGCTTGCAATTGCTACCAGAAAAACCCAGATAATTACTGGCGCCATGGGGTTGATTAAACGTTTAGAAATTTTCAGCTTTCATCACTGTACTTGTATATGAGGGAAATGTGGACGAGATGAGACATGACGGGAGTAATTACAAGTATGAACCCTTGAGGAATTCGTAAAATTTTTGCTTTCCTTTTGTGGAACTATGTCCCATGTCTGTGCTTAAAACGAGTGATGACGACATGAAGTAGATACACAAACGGTATTAATGGCTTCTTTTTATTCATCTAGCCTAATTGGTAAAATGAGTAACAGGGGAAGAGCTGCTCCGAGCATACTGAAATCATAAATACTTAAATCCATTGTGATGGTGGGAGATAAGGAAAAACAAAAGATTATTATAATATTACTGCTTCATTATTTTCTATGTTCACATATTGAGGTACACGATCCACCCTCCACCTGAACTAACAATAAATCTTGATCTTGCTCAGTAATTCCGGCCTCAAGAAATGTTCTGACTGGCATATATATCATGTTATCACGTCTATATGTACCTCACAAATGTTACTTCTTCTTGTGTTAAATCATCAATAATCTGTGCACTCATTTTTGCAATTGTTTTCTTACAGATTTTTTTTCCTTCTATGCATTTGTTCATCCTTAGCAATAGGATTCGTTTATCCCTCACAATAATATAAGGAACTTTGAGGCTTGGGAAACCGTGCATAAGCGTCGGCTGTAAACTAAACTGGTTCATATAAGTAATAATTATTCCTCTCACTGGTATTTACCATCAACACATGAAATGAACCAACAACCTATAGATATGCATAAACATAAATGCACATGCACAAGTGCATTTGTTTGATCTATGCTGACGTATGTGTCGTGCATATCAGTAATCAGTATTTCCATGTACACGTGCAAAAGCAGAAATGAAATGAAACATCATTACAGCTCGCAACTTACAATAAAGAAATTAACAAACAAAATTCATCCTCCTTTCTAATCACTGCAAGTGAAATTTCTCAAAAAAATATAACTCATTCATACTCAAAAACATTCATTATCTTCTATAGCTCTGTACACCTTCTAGTATTTGATTAGCGCCCATAGAAAAGTAAACAAAGTCAATGTTGATTTAATTTTTAAAAGTTGGTTATTGCTTTCGTATAAAATATTTTTTACAAGTACAGATTTTTAAGGAGAGGCGTTAAACGCTAAAAACTATGAATCAATCTGTCTCCCTTCATTTAATGCACCCTGCTTTTTTCCCACGCCAAAAACTTGTCTCATTTGACTGAATTACCAAAATTAATAATTGCCTCGTTATTTCCCGTCTTCTGTGACCTCCCGACATTTTGTTTTACTTGTGGGGTCTGCTTGTAAGGGGATCATTATTAGTGAACTGTACCACAACTTGGAGTCCAAAGTATTTATTTCCATAGTAAGCTGTCAGCTGTAGGAAGCCAAAAAGTTGCAAGGAAAAGCGATGACTGTTTAATGTTCAGGAAACTTGAGTTAAAGTCATGTAGTCATTTAAATGTATATAAAAATAATGAGCTCTTTCCTTTTCAGCTATTCATTTTATTCTTTTACTAAGATGTGTTGCTTATTAACCGCTGTTTATTTTTTCTCCTTGAGTCCATGACTTTCTAAATGTTTCAATAACATCTGCAGAGCTGAATTATTCTAAATTACTTACGTAAAATTACATAAATATTGTCTAGTGACAAGTGAGAGTAAATAAGAGTTCCAAAAATATCTCCAAGCAAAAAGCGAGTACACATATGGAGTATTTTGAAGCATTGTAAAATTTTAACAAATACCTTTTAATGTTCTTTTATTATAGAAACGAGAATAAAATTATACTTTAATATTTACACGCTCCAAAAATCTGACTTTGTCCCCAAAGATTGAGCTGACACTCCATAATTATTATAAGATATATTATCCAAGCACACTCTTCCTCTATGCACCAAAAATATTTTGAATCACATGATATTATTTTTATATTTATTGTACACTCTCCCTATAACAAAAAAAAAAGTACTTTGAGAAGAATCAAGAATCCAAACAAATATTCCCCATTGTACTAAAAATATATCCAAAGGCACGACATATATCGCCAATCGCCATAAATCGCTAATTTTTTTTAGATTAATATTGATTTAATAATCAAATCACCATAAATATTTAAATGTTAATATTTATTTTTCCTCAAATCCCCCAGTACTTATATATTTCAAGGAAGTACACTCACTACCTTGTCTTTCTATATTTTAATACATAATATCTACCACTACTTCATAGTATCTATACTTTCTTCATATACCCAATAAAAATAACTACATAATTATTTAAATACTACAAAATGACTGAACTAGTATGCCCTTGTTCAGTCAGGACTCTGGATTAATTTACACTGATTATTATTTATTATTATAAACACTGATTATTTTAAGATTTAGAGTAGCTCAATCATTAATAATTTAATGACTGAAAATAAACAAATTATAATTATTATTAAAAAATATATACATAAGTATTTAAAAAACATGTTTTGGTTGTTTATATTTTTGTATTTATTTTTATTACTTTATTTTGTATTTATTTATTTTTTATTATTTTTAATATTAAAATTTCAATTAAAAATATATTTATAACAAATATTAATAATCCCCAAGTATTTCCAATTGACAAGTCATACAGTCAACAGTAGTAAGTAGTGATACATAATAAAGTGCATTAAAGCTTGTGTAATTATTCCGGTCAATGTTGTCTTGAAGCTTACACCAGCTTTGGCCATCTAGTCACCGTTGACAAAACTATTGATGAAAGAAGTGCTTTGGCGTTGATAAAGGAAGATTTATTCCCTTTAACAACGCCTGTCTCCTCCAGAGGTAGAAATAGGGAAGGCCTTGTGGAAAGGGCTGACCATGAGAGTTAGTGTATAATATAGCCGGTACTACAAATGTATAGGAGAGTGGAGAGTGAGAGTGAGGCAGGCTCCTGGTGGATCCATAAGGGAAGAGATGTTGAAGTTGTGGGAAAGGCGGGGAAAGGCAGGGAAAGGCCTCCCTCCCGAAGTAAGTGCGCCAATGCAGTTGCCAAAAGAGCACATGAAGAGAAGCACATGCAGACGTGGGGGCTGAACTGGAGCGAGAGAGTAAAATCGAGCGTCGTCAGTTTCTACAGGAGAGGAATTCTTGGAGATTTGAAATGAGCCCGGTGCAGTATCTTTTGATTCTTGTATTGTCCTGAATTTATGAGAGGTAAAGTTTTTGGAATGAAAAAGTTGTCATCGTTGGAATAGCTCGAAAGTTGTGTGTGTGTGTGTGTGTCTAGTAATAAACAACTATTGCCCGAGCAGTAGATATACACTATAGTTTGTGACAAGGGTCGGATAATTTATTTGTAGTGAAAGGATCCCCTGGTCACATCACACGAGAGTGACATTTCAATCCGGGAATACCTCATGGGGGATGGCCGTACCCGCGCTCAAATGGAAGCGGGTCAGTGAGACCTCCGGGTCACAACCCCGACCTCGACATGGACACCGAGCCGTGGCCATCAAAGATTTGATGGTTGTCTTTGGCGGGGGGAATGAAGGCATTGTTGATGAACTTCACGTTTACAATACAGGTCAGATATTTTAATGTCAATCGTCCCCGGGTAATTCTCCATTGACCAAGGCTCTTCTTGTCACCTTCATCATGTCTTTCTGTCTGGATTTCAAATTTGAATGGGCGTGTGTTTTTGAATGACGTGAACTTGAATTTTTTAAATGTGAGGATAGAAGTGGAGACTTGACGTTGTTTCATGTAACTGTTGAGTGAATGAAATGAATTTTTATGTATTTTTAAAATAATAAATTATTATGATTGTTGTTATTTCTAAATGTAGCTCCTTGAGGTAACGTTACTTGAGGCTGGAAACTTTCGTATTGGAACGTTCAAGGATGTACAGGGGAAAGCTTTCAAGTTGTATTTTGTTAAGTTGTTGCCGTTGTTGGAATTTCAAAGATTGACTTTTGAAAAAGAGAAACATAAATGAAATTCAGAAATTACAATGTTGACAGGTGACAGTGGTAGTGTGACAGGGGGAAGTTAAAGACAGTGTTTCTTTGCTGGTCCTGAAATGGGATGTCGGGTAAAAGTTTTATTATTTAGACAGAACGTTTCAAATACAAAGTTTCCTGGATGAGTGCGGGAGTGTGTTTGACGAAGCCTTGTGTCTTATGTGTTTTTCAATATATTTATTTTGTTGAAAGCTTCAAAAACAAAATTATAATTTTTGCTAGAATTTGACTCCTGAGTTTGAGTAATAATGTATTTCTAATGTAGTGTATGTACATGACGTACCAAAATTATGTAAAGTGAGACATACTGTTGACATGTTGAGGGATTTATGGTCAGTGATTAGTTGATGAGTTTAGATTAAGTACTCGTTTCCATGGGGGCAGAGTCCTGCACCCGGTAATAGTAATGTTGCTTGGCTGATACTGAATACGAACTCATGTAAGCAACACGGTGGAGTGTCCTTGAAGTGGACGAGGGAATTTATTCTCTTTTTCAGTAGTTTTTGAAAAATTGCTCATCTGGTATGATTCGACATTGATGTTAATTTGATTTTTTTTACGTAATTTCAGTGACAAATCAATGGTTCCAGCCGTCAGTGAAAGGGGATATACCTCCAGGTTGTGCCGCGTACGGATTTGTTGTTGATGGAACCCGGATTTTAGTTTTTGGTGGGATGATTGAATATGGGCGGTATTCAAACGACCTGTATGAATTGCAGGTAAATATATGATTTGATAAATAATACTGTTTTGACAGGCATGTGTACTAATTTTTTTTCCCGCTTAACTTAAGTGAAATATTAGATTATGTGGATAACTTAATGATTTGGAGGAATATTTTTTCTGTATTCCATTGAGACGGTAGAACCTGCAAGTGAGAGTTAATTTGAAATATTTGTGGCCGGTTTGATATAGGGTAGAGCCGGGTATGCTTTACCAAATACTCCTCAAACATTTTTTCCATTTAAAAAGCTGACAGTAAATTGTTTTCAAAAACTGGATGACAGGAAGGTTTTTATGAAACATACCGGTGAAACCAACGAAGGAGTATAACCAGCTATTGTAGTAACTTTTTCTCGAAGACAGCTCTGTATGGACATAGGAATATTTTATGAAGAATTTCAGGATATTAAAGAAAAAAACGAAATATTAGATAATTCATGTTAATTAAAGTCTTCGGATGTAGACTGATTATTGCGTTATGTTTGAAATACTTAACAAACTGCATCAGTGCCGAATATGCAATGTATGAATTCGATTTATAATTTTGGCAAGTTGTATAAGAAGTATAGATATTTGCTCAAAAGATTGATAAAAAACTTGTCTAGCTTAGCTGATTTAATGTAGAAATCAGCAAATTCAAATTGAAATATAATAAAATTTTTAAAATACGTCCAGTTTTCGACGAAATTATTTTACTTCATAATTTTATTTGCGTTTTATTCTTGATTTAGTACAATACTGGCCGAATTTCGGTTTGTGTATCTGTTAGATGTATTTATGTATGAGATAAACACAAGTATTTATTTTTAACTCTTGTACTTTAGGCTGCAAGGTGGGAATGGAAAAAGCTGAAACCTAAACCAGCTCGTAGTGGTTGCGATGTTGAGCCCTGTCCACGATTGGGACATAGCTTTACACTAATCAACAACGTAGTGTATTTATTCGGTGGACTTGCAAACGAAAGCGAAGATCCCAAGAATAATATTCCTCGCTATTTAGATGACTTGTGGGCCTTAGAATTAAAACCAAACAACAGTGTATGCTGGGATCGTCCTACCACGTTTGGAACAGCACCATCGCCGAGAGAATCGCATACTGCCGTAAGTTATGTTGAAGAGGACGGATCTCGACCTCGTCTGATAATTTATGGAGGCATGAGTGGATGCAGATTGGGAGACCTGTGGATGCTTCATTTGGGTACGTATACAGCTAGGCGCTTCGTTTCATTTTCTTATGCTTTGTCAGAGGTCGTTGTCATTAGTTTTGCTTGTTTGTTGTCCAATGACAAAAAACCAAATTTGAAATTAAATCTGTCCGTGTAGATACCATGGAATGGAGTAAACCGTCAGTGTCAGGCACAATACCCCTCCCCCGTTCTCTACACAGTGCTACTCTAATTGGCAATAAAATGTACATCTTTGGTGGTTGGGTCCCTCTTGTTTTGGACGATTTGAAGACGACAACGAATCATGAAAAAGAATGGAAATGTACTAACTCATTAGCGTGTCTTAATTTAGGCAAGTGGCTATTTTGCAAAGAATGAAGTTTAGATTATGTTTTCATTTATTTAGGACCATTGTTGTTGGACGGTTGTAGAAAGAATTAAAATTAAAATTGTTACAATTTACTTATTTGCAGAATCGATGTCATGGGAGAATGTTCAGATGGATGCGTTAGATGAATCAATACCCAGGGCGAGAGCCGGACATTGTGCTATCGCTATTCATAATAGACTGTATATTTGGTCTGGAAGAGATGGATATCGCAAAGCTTGGAACAATCAAGTACAATAATTTATTTAAAATCTAGTATTGTACATTATGTAGTATTTAGCTGTTTCAATAAATTAATGTTTACATCCTGTGTTATTATAATCCATGTTTTTAGGTTTGTTGCAAAGATCTGTGGTATCTGGAAGTTGAGAAACCACCTGCGCCAGGAAGGGTGCAGTTAGTGAAGGCCTCCACAAATTCATTGGAAGTATCGTGGACACCTGTTGCAAATGCAGAAGGTTACCTAATTCAGATTCAAAAGTACGATGCGCCGGTACCAAAAGATCCACTAATTGCTCCCGCAGCAGCTACCCCAACATTTTCCCCCATGCCTGTCCCAGCTTTACCAACGATGAGACCGATCATGACTCCAGTTCCAGCTTCGAAGCCAGCTGTGTCTGCCATGCCTGGTAAGTCAACATAATTTTTCGGAATTTCAAAGGTGTGCAAGTAAAGTATTGGTAATTATATTGTTTAATGAGTTACATATATTAATTCATATAATTATGTGTAAATTCATTTCCGGTACCACGATATTTTTGTTGTACTAAAAACTAGTTACTTTTTATTATTCACGTTATAATTTAAATATGTGGTAGGGTTGTGATATGTCGTTACTAAGTTCTAGTAATAATCCAGATTTTGGGAATTTACATAGGTGTTGGTCCAGTTGCTGTACCAACTGCTGTACAATCACCCCAGCCTGTCTCCGTCTCCGCAGCAGCACCTATGGCAGCAGCTTCGGTTGCGAGTCCGGCAAATTTACCAACTGCATCTAGCCTCGTCTCTCTTCCTGCCAACATTGCTGGCACAGCCAGTAACGTCCTATTTTCAAATCGAGTGCCGTCTCCCAGAGCAGCATCAACTGCAACTCCGCAGGCAAGAGGAATTGTCCGATTTAGAACTCCGATTCAGGTGGGACAGGGCAACCAGCAAGTAAGAGTATTAACCCCCACACTTCTCAAGGGATCAACACCAGCATCGCCAGCCCAGTCTCCATCAGTATCTCAACAGTTAAGCGGAATGCAAGCCTTAGCTGCAGCTGCAGCGGCCACACAAAAAATTCAAACCCCTCAGCCCGTCAAATTGGTGTCAAGCAGCACTGCCCAAACCATTTATTCTCAAAGTGGTATGAAGGTTGCCTCAGTTGGTGGAGCAGCTGGCTCTCAAACAGTTCGCCTTGCAACTCCTGGAACTGGAATCAAAGGCTTACCCTCTGGGACAAAATACGTGATTTTACAGAAGCCTGGACAAGGAACAACCACCTCTCCAGGTGGTCAACAGATTCTTACAGTTTTGAAGACCAGCCAAGGAATGACCGTTGCTACTGTACCCAAGGTTATCCAAACAAAACCCGGTATGAGTTCCAGTCCTGGAGTAGCCACTATTCAAGGAGCTGGTGGCAAAAATATGCCAGCTATTGTGAAACTGGTGAGTACTGGTGATGGTGGAACTAAACCAACCATTTTGACCACGAATCAACAAGGACAGCAAATCATTGGTCTCTCTCAACTGCAAGGCGCCGTGTCTGCAGGTAACATTGTAATGGCTGGACAAAATGTAACTACGACGTCTGCTGGGGCCAAACCGCTGTTAGGTGTATCCACAATACAAGTACCCTCCACTAGTGGAAATATAGTAGTTGGAGCTCAGAGCATGCAAGCACAAGGTGCTGGGTCCAAACCAGCCATCGTACTAGCGAATAGCATTCAGAATGGAAAACCCATGATAACACGTGATGCAAATGGAGATTTGTGTATTCTTTTGCAGTCCAATGACGGTAGTAACCAGAATTTTGTGAATAATATTGTAAGCGTTCAGAATCCTGAAGATGCGAATGCCAACCTTGGGCTTAAAGGTGGTTGCTTTACCAAGGATTCCAAATTTGATTGGAAAACAAGCCTAGGACTTAAGGGAGGAAATCCGAATGAAGATTCAGAGGAAGGCGGTGAAAATCCTCAAGATCCTCTTGCTGGCAACGCAGATGATGCTACGGAGGATGGAGGAGTTCCCTTAGCCGATCAAGATACTCAATTAATCAATCCAGGAGACGTAGCAAGTGGTCAAACTTCAAATGAGTTGCAATCTACTACTGATAATGCAGACGCGGGTAACATATCCCAAGAAGCCGAGGGTATGGACACAGGTGAAGGCAGTGATAACTCAGGACTGGAGCAAGGAGGAGTTACTTCCGCAGATCAAGATCAGCAACATAAAACTTTGAGTGATAGTAAAGAATTTGTGCCCGATCTTTCTTCCCAGGGACTACCAACCATACTGCTTCAAACTGCTGATGGCTCCATTGTATCCACCACAGCTGCAGCTGCTCTTGGGGTTTCTGATGAAAGCGCTACTGGCTTATGTGCTGACGATGCTGCCGCCGCAATGAGCGAGTCAGATACCTCAGATGCGAAAGCTGTGGATTCCATCCTGCAAGGTGACTTGGGCCTCCTAGATGGTAGCAATTCTGTAAGTTTAGTACGAACGGCAGATGGGCAGCTCGCACTCGCTACTACAGCCAAAAATATCGCCAATCATTCTGTACTCGCTAACTCTAGCAATCTAGCATTGTACCCATCATCGGATAACATTAAATCTGAGGACCTTCTCAGTATTTTGGAAGGAAATGATCCTTTAAGTACACTTGCGTCTGCTGCAGTAAGTTCCGCTCGATCTATCAAAACTGAGGTAGGATCCGCTCCTTTGATTGCTAACACGACACCAACACCCTCAGCAGTAACTCCTGCAAGTTTACAAACTCCTATCAAGACTGAGACTCCTATTACAGAGGAGGAGAAAAAAGATTTGGCGTGGATGGATGTAGCTTACGTGACAAGCAATCAACTCGTTATTAAGCACTTCTTCACTGTATCTGAAAAGCTTACTTCACTCAAGCCTGATTCTGATGTCAGTAAGGATTTGGAATTTGTCAAGAAAAAGGTTGAACTGCTGCCTGGTACAGCGTATAAATTCCGAGTTAGCGCTGTCAATTCATGTGGCCGAGGTCCTTGGAGTGAGGTACTGTTTCATAGTTATCTATAAATCATAATTTTAAAAATAAAGATGAGTTATTACTAGGTTATATTGCATGATTGTAAACAGGAAAGCTTTTCCAGACGTCTGTTAACAACAACTAAAGCGTCATGTGATTATTTACTTAACAGTTTTCATATGTTCTCATTTTCACCAATAAGATATTTTTTCAATCAGGTATCTGCTTTCAAAACTTGTTTCCCTGGATTTCCTGGAGCGCCGTGTGCCATCAAAATCTCAAAAGTTCACGACGGTGCTTTAATTTCCTGGGAACCACCACAGAACTCCCTTGGCGATATCCTAGAGTACTCCGTTTATTTGGCTGTCAAACAGCAGCAAGCCGCTGCGAGTTCTGTAAGTTGTGTCACGAATGGTTCTTCAAATTACTCCCTGCACGTGTACATGTTTATATTTGTCACGGCATTATATAATATATTTTTTTGATGATACCTGCTTTTTCTGTAGGTCGAGTCAAAGACAACATCACCCAATTTGTCCTTCATTCGTGTGTACTGTGGATCACAAAATAGTTGTACTGTTTACAATAACCACCTTCAGTCAGCACAAGTCGATACTACCACAAAACCAGCAATCATCTTCCGTATTGCAGCTAAAAATGAAAAAGGATATGGTCCGGCAACGCAAGTCCGGTGGCTGCAAGGTCAGTTTTGATGGACGATAATTAGCATATTTTCTTTTAGTGGCTTGAAGTGTCTAACCTTTTTATAGTAGTCCTCAGGAGTAAAATCATATTACTGTTGGCTTTAATGTTTCATGTGCAATTTGTTTCCAGAATCAGCTTTCCCGAATTTTGTACCAGTCAAAGTTGTGGCAAAAAGACCTGCCGGCAAGACAGGGCCAGGTGGCAAGAAGATTAAGCTAGAAGATGGAAGTGAGTAGTTGATTACCAGAAAGTGAAAGACGCAGTATGCATTTTGGCCCTACGCCCATCCAGTGTTATTGATTATTTTAGTTTTAAATTAAATTATTATTACGAAATGTTTTAAGGTACAGATATTGTCAGCCGCTAGCTTCAGATCGTTGTTCAGATACTTGTACCAACGGATTTACTAGTATGGCGGGGAAACCAATTTTAGATATATTAATGCAATTCCTCTCCACTCCCGTAAATCCTATTAAATCTCAACTCAAAACAAGAAACCTGTTAGAATACCCCTATAGGACTTTGTGGGTTGTTCGGACAGCCAGTTATGACATTGTGTAGCGTCCACTATGCGCTGGTCTCAGTAGCTCGCCTTACGTTTCATCTAGAGTTTAAGTCAGCATTTAGTTCGGGACGTTTCTCCTCTTGTTTTCCTTTCCTTAATAAAGTTGTTGAGAAAGAACCTCCAAGTTTCCGCTCTCACCCTGCATTTATTCCAGTCATCTTGTTTTGACAATATCCAGTGTTATAATGGAACAGTTTCAAGGACGGATATTTTGTTATTATATTACACGACTAGGATGCAAGTTTTTTATTAAGTTATAACTAATTCGATCTAGTGTTACGCTACTAAACTCCTGTTGTATTGTAATAAAGTTGCTAACTTTGCTTTCCCTTATTTCCCTTCCTACTCCCACTGTCCTTTGTCTATTACTATCATTCACGTGATTATCTCTCGCTGTGTTAGTACTGTTGCCAGTTACTTACTGATTTATTGATGTATATAGAATGCCGATGTGTACAAATAGCAAAAATTATTGTTTTGCTTTAGTTTATTTGTGCTTATAGTGTATTTACTTTTTGTTGAAGTAATTGATTTTTTCATGTTTCTGAATTGTGTAAATTTTTTGTACTCCGTGCATTATTTATGAGAAGGAGTTGTACAAAACTCGCCGTTTCTCATTTGCTGATGATGTTATTATTCTCTTATGTATTAATAGCTAATTGTATTTCATATGTACAGTTATTTGTGTATTGAGCAATCGTTAACGTTTGCTAATATTAGTAACAGTATCTTTATACATAGTTACGACAATTATAGAAATCCAGTAATGTTAAGATGATTATAATGTAATAAGAAAAACATTATTTACATAATATCCTGCACGATTGTGTGCCGGTGTAAAAATTTATTTAGAAAGAAATGTAAATAAAATCTTTGAAATAAGTCATGTCTTTATATAACAAGAGCCGCTTAAGTAATTTCGGTGTGTTTACTGCTTGAGGTGAGTTGAAGGCGTTAAAAGTGCAAACTCAAGTTACGAATGTAAACACATGCAAGTTTGGAACGTGAACATGTAAAAGTTACGAATGTAAACACTGCGGTTATCAGTGTTATCACATTCCTTTCACCCGTCTGTGACCACACCAGTTTTATATAATTACTTATGTCATATAATGACCAGCTGGACTTTCGTGCATGCTTTATTTACATGTAATATTCTTATATGAAAATGTATGCAATTAATTGACATGCACAACATTTGTGGTTAAGCTGTAGATTTTATTTCTTCGATAGCTCTGATTTAAATACTATGTATAACATTTCCTTACACGCTAACTAAATTTACAATTTACTTTTAAATGCCTGCATTGTCTGGATTGAGTGACTTGCAAAAAAAACTTTTTTGGGGCAGGATAAGTCTCTCACTATGAAAGCGAAGTGAGTGTAGGGACATAATCAGACTATAGTACTAGCAAACTATGTAGAATCGGCGCAATGGATCTACTTCGGTGTTCCGTGATACACCTTTTAGAAGACTAGTCCAGGCTAGAAAAGACAAGAATACGTTCAGTTAAAGAAAGACAAATGTCAGGAATGTGAACTACTTATAAAACATACTTGGAAATTAGGATCAGATCAAATACAGCGTACAATTAGTTACACTGTGACTTACATATCTTAAATGATAAAAATGGCTTACCTTGACATTCTGTGCTAAATGTTTTAGTACATTTTCCACAACGTCTGTACTGGTAGCAGATCCACCCACATCTATTTATAAAAATATACAAGATAATGTAAAACCGCCTGGAAATAAGTGGATGTCAAGCTACTACAGTCTAGACACGTACCAGGAGTATGAATCTGGTCTTCGTTAACAGTTTTCATAATAGCATCCCTCAAAATACGCGCATGATGATCGAGCTCAAGATGGTTCAACAGATCTACAGCGCCATTCAGCATTGAAATAGGGTTTGCGACATTTTTGCCAGCAATCGCAGTTCCTGTGTTTCTTGTACCGGGTTCAAAAACTGCGTACTATTGAAATCAAAAGAATATAACATTTCCGTCTCATAATTATGTCCAGTATTACAGCACTAAAATACACTACTTACATGATCCCCATAATTTCCACCAGATAGTAATCCTGCGCCTCCAATCAACCCACATATTACGTTAGAAACGATGGTTCCATATAAATTGGTGGTGAGCATCACATCAAACTGACTCGGTTTGGAAACCAATTGCATGCAACAGTTATCGATAATCATATCATTGTGTTCAATTTCTGGATAATGTTTGGCAACTTCCCGACTAACTTCAAGGAACAGTCCATCAGACAATTTCCTGCAAAAGCATTAAAAGTTTAACACAAAAACAAACAGCGCTACAAATAGAAATCAAGCTTTGAATGCAGTAGGTCGTTGAAGTAAAAAACTTTGAACTTACATTATATTAGCTTTATGAACAGTTGTAACCTTCTTCCGACCATTTTTCCTAGCAAAATTAAAAGCGTAGTGTGCTAAGCGCTCTGCTTTTTCTCTGGTTATGATTTTCAGACACTCCACCACACCGGGAACGCTCTGCAAGAATGTAAAAATATCAAATCAAATACTTTGACATATGTATGAAATGAGCTCCAGATTCGGGCTTTCCCGTAATAAATGATCGTTTCGGAAGGAAGGGTTCTTTGGGGATGTCATTTAATTGCATTTTATAATTACAATGGTAATACTAGTCATTTGTTTGTACGCCAAAGCAACCATTTTAGTTAAATTCACTTGTATTTCGGATCATTGGGTTCAAGTATATAAATGAAGCACCGTAGATCCCTCGTACACGGATCTCCAAGATATACAAAAATTATTATGTGGGATGACATTTAAAACGGTACCATTATCATGTAAAATATCTGCGAGAGGAAAATCACTGTGGCCGTTAAACATGAAGGTTAATCTTTGTGGTTATAAACAAGTGATCAATGAAATGGAAAACTAATTTCGTTTTATGGAGCTGCACTTGCTTTGTGGCATCCACGTTTAGGATTGTCAGTCCTTGCAAACACGATTCTTTCATGAAAATCTCAAAAGGCGTTCTTGACAAATCAGAGACGAAGAGTAAAGTTGCGACTAACAATAAAACGAGAAGGACGTATGTTAAATGTCTCATTCAGTTGTACGTCTAGGAAAGTTGTTTTCCGCGTCCATTGGATAAATTAAGAATTAAGTTTTAAGACAAATATAGCCCTCGCCAAAATAGTGTCCTTTCAATTTTAAGTCTCGTAACATTGAGTGGGATAATTTTTACTTTATTTGTTTGCAATGTGGGAAAGACATCTGAATTTGGGAGACTTACTTCATGCTCAGCCATGGCGTATTCTCCCTCAGTGTTCTGTCGGATGACATATATATCAACGTTTTGGTGACGAGACTGAATCCCGGTGAACGAGTAGCAATGGAACACGTTCACGAACAAATCCAATTCGTTTCGTAAAGCAACATTCCGCGACATAACTGAAGTACTCAAACTTCTGGTTTCAATGTTTCCTGAAGACAATAATTACATGAATTTTAAGTAAATTAACGAACGACATCACTTTTCCAATTAAAATAATAAATTCTAAGCTATCAATAAGTCCACGTACATGTTACATGATGATATACTTTAAATAATATACTCCGTGCTACACAACTCCGCTGTGTTTACAATTGTAACTTGTTTTGAATAATTGCTATCACAGAAAAAATGTAAACAGTTATGTTACTGAAACCTGTTGGTGGTGCCAATGCAGTAGCATGACACCTTTACATTTCCAGAATTTCCATTTGACAGAATTTAAAAGTTTGTAATGAAATATAACTGAATTGTTGCTGGATGGGCACGACGAACTCAACATGTTTAAAAATAAACGCAAGACGATCTGATAGCCATGTTAATAATAGCAGACGAACAACGTACATGAAAACGTGACAGAAACTTTTTCGTTCTACTTTCAAGATAACCTGTAGCTAGCTGCTTTTTCTCTTATTCTGAGATGTGCTTTTTCAATAGGTATCTTCATTGGCACTATACTTTTTATTATCTATTTTCCGAAACTCTAACAAGGTATGAGTTACCTATTGATCTTTCAGTGTCAAAACCAAATGCTAAATCCGTGTTTGCAAAGCGATTACCCTGTGTTTACATTTACAAGCATCCGTTACATTTGTAAACACGAATACGATAAATTCCAAACCGAATTGACAATTGCATACCTTTTAATCCAACACCATTACGACGGATAGAGGTAATAGCATTCTCTAGATCCTCATTACTATCAGAACTTGGGTCGATCTTGACTTCTTCGAACACAACAGGAACGCCTGCATAGCTGTAATATAATTAAAAACATCCATCGGTGTAAGCTTATGCTACAAACAGAACTTCCAGACAGGGTAAGCTACTCTACTAAAAAGTGGAAACATTCAGGCCATAACTTACAGAAAAATTTCCTTGACATAACCCGTTAACTCTGGTCCAATTCCACCTCCAGGGAGTAAGGTTACAGTACTTCTGCCTCCATACTTAGCTTTGGGATACTGATGTAAAAACAACTTTATGCTCCCAAAGGTTCGCGTCAATTAAAAATAATATATACATGAAAAATAAAATGTATATACTCCACACTAACCTTAACCTTAGCTTGGCTTGCCCATCTTCTCTGGTATTCCCCTGAAACACTAGAACCACACAGAAGGGTCTTCAGGGATGAGTTTGTACTCCAAATATTCTGTAAGCACTTCTGCAGTTGAATCCGACTGACAGCAGCCATGATTTATTGAAGTCCCTGCAAATATGAAATGTATTTCTAAAAGATTGAGTCAATTTAAAATCGGTGTAGTAACCCTAGCTAGCAACTTACATACACATTTTTTTACATTTTATGTATCGACAGTTATGCAAAGTGAAATCCAATACATATTGACACAAATCAAAATTATCCCCTAGATGCGCAGTTTCGTTTGCTTTAATCTTTTATCACATCAATGAATACATCCTAAATAACCTAAGAAGCTAACTGGTGATCTCACTCTGTGTCCCAAAGCATTAAACACGAACGAATGTTTCTCCTTTGGTCGTTTCGGTGAGTAGCCATAAATTTAACTAACCCGAAGTATTATATTTTTACAAATTATTGCAATATTCTTTTACACTCTTCAAACTATTCCACTAAATACTGTATTAACAAGACAATGTTTCATCCACGGATTAGAAGTTTCTAGGATTTTCATACTTTTACCAGTTCATGTTCATAATGGTATACAACTGAAATGATTAGTTTCTAGTTGAAACTCAACCTTACATAAACAAGTTCACCTGCCAACACGAACATTCATCCACCAAACTTACCACATGTACTTTAGCAGGCATTTGTGTACATCACCGACCTAAATTTAATTTAACTACCAACTACATTCACCTCAAACAGCTTAAGTTAGTTCAGTTCATAAATGACTAAATGGAAAGTTATAAAACGAAGTCTTTAATTAAACCAACAACAAACTACATGAAACATCAGAAATCAATCAGTGTTGATTAACTAAAGTTTGAAAATCATAAAGCTTGCTCTGTAATAATTAAATACGGTAATCCTAGAGTAGGAGTCCGATTTCTGGATACTGCCAGAGAGGCTATTTCAGGGATGACAATTTCTGGGGCTAGATCGTGAAACCCGTTACTAAAAAGAAATAAGTAACAATTCAAAAAACGTCACTCAACTGAGATCTATAAATCTCAATCAGATTTCACCATATCCGTGTAGATTTAATATTTAGTCCTGTAAGCCTGGGTACAGCAGAAATCGGTCCCCTGCAATTGGAATTCGAAATACACTCCAATATCATGAACATGTGACAAAATTTCAAAATAATGACCATTTGGAGTTTCTAATTTGGTTCAAGATTCAAAGAAACGGCCAAGAATATGTACATTTTACATTCCCAAATGTTATCATCCAAGATGGTACACTACGTTGATTAAGTTGAATGTACACATGATCCTTCAGTTAGACTAAATTTCGGATATTGGGAAATCTGAATATCAAAATTTAAAACGAACCGCTCGTCTTTGAAACTTTCTACAGACTAAATAAGTTTTAATGACTAGTCAGAATAGAAATATATTATGATCTGTTACCGATTGCCGAACACTAATAATTACCATTTACTTCAACCAAGACTCAGTCAGAATTTTATCTAGCAGTAGCGGTAACTAAATGAGGTTTCGTCACATTGCATTAGCTAGAGATAAATCACGATTGGTTAAAAAGACTCATATAATATTTAATTAATTGCAATTTTAACTTACGATAAGTTAGCAATCCCTCCCAGTAATTGCAAATTCCCGTGTCAAACGGGGTCTGTTAATAATAATGAGGTCAGGGGAATAAATCTACCTGACCGGACAGATTACTGTAGCAATCATTCATACTTCCACACCCAAACTTAATGCTAAATTGTTGAATTATTATTGTAAATTAGTGAGAAATGTATTACTTACGATTATATACAATATATATTGTTAATAATTACTTCTCCCTTCCCTCTGTATGCACCACAGGATTAGATCTTCTGCTTAATGGCAAAAACGCAGCCAGCACCTGGATGACTTAAAATACTATAAGAACATGAAGACAGCCCCAACTCATTTTAGTCAATCGTCGGCCACCCAGATAATCGGCACATCGAATAATTACAGTAGACGATACATGCACTAGCGCTACAACGTATCTGCATAATTGAATGCTCGATTGGTTTCTTTTTAACAAATTACTATTATATTATAGGTATAAGTATACTAGTTTTAATATACTATTCATTTATATTTTTTGTTTTAATTATAATAATGAATGGATTCCACAAAAACCAATTTAAAAGGGGAAAATATTATTAATTTACATGCCTACTATTATTATATTTGTAGTGTTTTTATTATATTATTCGTAATGTACTACATATAATTATTATATTTTGATTGTATTCTTATCACGTTATTATTATTAATGCACTGTATACTAATATTGTTGTTTTATTATAATATTATTATTATTCATTGCTGATACAAATCATAAAGCAATAACAGTATAGTATATTAGAATGCAAACACATTGTATGAATGAAAAATGTATACTCATGCTAAATATTTGTGGGTTTATTTACAATTAATTTTTTGTCTGATGAGTAGTGACGTAAGTAAACTTCACAAAATTATTAACTATTAATTAATTATTATTAAATAATTATTACATAGATACACCATTCATAGAAATAATTTTTAAATATTTGCAAAGACGTTTAATTGTTATTACATCGTGTACATTTTTTGCTTTACATCTTCAGCTTTATCAAAACATTTTAAAGCAGACAACATTTTTAAAGATGAAGATTGAAGAAACAAGATTAAAATTCTTTTAAGTATATTAAAATGTACACAACTGAGTAAGAAATCTATTTCAAGTTATTATTATATTGCTTAATTCAAAGGGGGAAAGTAGGAAAAATTAAATGGAATGTAAAATCATCTAGAGCTAAGTCTGCTAATGATACGTCCTGGGTTAGTTATATATATATTAATAACAATGAATGCTATCTTGTGTGTGGCACTTGACGCAATTGGCGTTAGAGTGTAGTCAAAATCGGCTTACACCACAGGCTTAAGATTGCACACACATCGGTTAACATTGATTTTTGTCCTGTTAATTAATAATGTTCGGTGAAAAGTGGTTTTATTAAGATTCTCTGGTCTATGGATTTGCGTTGTCTAGAATTTTTATTTAGGTACAAATTCGCACACCAAAGCACTTTTAATGATTTGGTCGACCGTCAAAAACAACGGAAGATAATTGACTTAACCCCTGAACCAACTTCAATTATTATATTACTATTGAACCTATTTTTACCAACGTTTTCTTCAGGTTGCCAAGTATAGCTTGCATGCCTATGCACCAATTAAAATATATTGGAAACCGAAAATAAAATTAGGGACTTCCAAAGAAGAAGACCTCTAAAATTGGTTAACATTTGCATGTTAACCTTTAAATTTTTGAAAATTAAAACCCTTTGAACACGACGAGTTGTGCAGTTATTGGAATTAAAAAATTGGGATTGTGGCATGTGTATAGGCATTGTGTAAATTTTTGAATTTTAACAAGTTAAAAACAATGCAAAAATGCTTTGATCTGTGCAAGCATATCGAGCCACTCAGAAGCAACTAATAATTTTGCACTCCACTTATTGATGCATTTTGAGCATACGAATAATGACATTAAGAGAATGCTATTCACTGTCGCCTTCTGTACAACAAACACAATCGCCGCGACAAAATGGTTTTGCGTAACCGAATGTTCCGTCAAACAAATAATAAAACGTGAAAACGTGTGTTGGTTGCTTCTGAGTGCAATTTACTTCGTACATAGATATGATGGGAATAATTTTATTTGGTATTCCTGGTATTACTTATTCTAAATGGTGGCTACTCAAGGTTGTGGTAGCAACCGCACAAGTAAGATGCTAAAATGACGCTGAATTTTGTGTTGTAGTAATATTTTTTTGAAGCGTTGGTAAAAATGGATACGCAGTTTTTTCGCTTCGCAAAAACAAACTTTATATGAAATGTTTTAACAAAGTTAGTAACAAAATTGTCTTTTATTGCTATTATTAATCCAATATTTAAATGCTTCAGATTATTATGACGTGACTATGCGCAGTATAAACCTTATAGTTTATTATTTCGAATCCGGTTATATTTATATTCCTGCTTGATGCTCAAACCAGCGATGTTGATTTATTTTCCGTTGAAAAGTTTGATTATAACAGCAGGTGTGCTGTAACGCACCGGAAAGGCAATAAACAAAAATAACGTGGATACTGTGGGCAGGTTTGTATATATATATATATTGAACATCAAACTGATCACCAAACCTCAGCATACTTTAATTATCTTTTCCTCCAACTTGCCAGATTTAATCTTCATGGGAAGATCAACCGGTCGAGGTTATTCAAATAACGTCTCTTAAAAAGCTACACAACGAAAAAGTGCACTGTCCAGGAGTTTACTCTCTTTTCCAAATAATGGGTAAGAAACAAAGCCAATATACTGTACGTAGTTTACCATTCATACACAATTTCGGTAAATCGGCAGTAGAAAAATTATGTACTACATGCTGCAATCTATACATCACATTTTTTGTCTAGAACCTTATGATTACTACCATTCTATTGGAACAAGGACTAGAGGAAGAGGAAATCTAGCTGATTGCAAGACAACGTAATAAAACTACATTGGTTACTTAATATTAACGTATACTATAAATAGTGTGAAACATGTGCCAGAAAAATTCAATGAAACAGTGGTTGTCCCTATCGTAATGACAAATGTAAAAAGTAAAGATTGATTATATGGTTTCAGCATAACAACTGCAAACACTACCAAAGCAATTGGAGAAGCTCTTGAAGAAGCGCAACCACGCGCAAAATGCGCTAAACCTAAGCCGAAGCCAGTTAAGTGTGAAGATGAACCAAAACAAAAGCCCAGATCCAGGGGCGAGCCCGCTGGACTCTCATGTGGTTCAACTCCTGTGAAAAAGAAGCCATCGGAGGAGAAGAAAGTTTGTGTAAAAACCTATTGTCGAAGCAGCCCTGGCAAGCGCTCCCGACATAAAGCGAAAAAGTTGAGAACAAGAAAAGGCAGTAACTGCTCAAGTAAGATTCCTCAAGGGCCAATTAAACGTGAGCCTGATCCTTCTACTCAAGCAGCTCCTGCAAATCCAGAGAGAATGCGCCAGCGCAGTTCTTCTAGGCGACATGTTCCAATGTTGAAAGAACGCTCGCCATCTAATGAACCAGTCCTTGCTTTGAATGCAAGTGAAATCATAATGAAGGCATGTGGAGGGGCAAAACCCATTTCTGTTAAGAGCTACTGTAGATCCAAACCGAGAGGTCGCAAACGTTCTTCTGTTGGGAAAAGTGTAAATAGGAAACCAAAGCGCTCAAAACGGTCTGGTGGCATGTCCCGCAAGACCTCAAGAAGTAATTCAAAGTCCAGTACCAGCAGTTCCAAGCGTTCTGGAAAAAGTGGATGTAGTGGTGGAAGTACTGGAACGAATAAAAAATCCAAGAGAAAATCCTCAAGTCGTAGTAAGGCTCCCATTCGAAAGCATAGCCGTGGCAGAAAGCTAAGTGCCAGTAGCTCAATTGCCAAGGATGGCGGCGTTAGAAGAGCAGGATGTCCAGTGCCCGTGAAAACTCACTGTCGTTCCATGCCCAGAAGAGGGCGTAGTAAAGGGATCTCGTCTGGTAGTGGGAAACCGCGGAGGCGCAGCGCAAGACCAAAAGCGGTTGCCAAACCAAATTCAAGCGCTAGCAAAAGTCGCAGCCCACGAAAGAAACGAAGAGGGGCCAGTGGGGGACAACGCAAACGTTCTGGTTCCGGAAGCAGTTGCAGTGGAGGAAGTGGCATGGCAAAACGACGAAGCAAGATCAGATCGAAATCACCTCGTGTTAAACGCAAACCAACTAAAAAGCTCAGTGCAAGTGTAGGTGGTAGCGGTATTAAAGCCCCAAAACATAAGCGCAGCTCAAAGAAAAGAAAGCGTAGTGTAAGTGCAGGAGGTGGCGCTGGTGGTAGCAGAGCAGGGTGTCCTGTTCCCGTCAAAGGTTACTGCCGATCTAAGCCCAGGGGAAGCAGAAAAAGGTCCTCAAGTGGGGGTGGCTCACAAAAGAAAAGCACGACTTCACCGCGACCCAAATCGCCCAAGCGTAAGCGTCGAAGTTCTAAGAAAGCTAAAAGTGGAGGTGGCGGATCTAGTGGTGGCAGTAAATCCCCTAGACGAAAGCGCAAATCATCAACCAAAAGTTCTTGTGGGGGTACTGCAAAGAGAAAACAACGAGGGAAAAGCAGCTCCACCAGTGGTGGCAAGTCATCTCGGCGTAAGAGTGGTTCAAAGAAGAAGCGTAAAGCGAGCAGTAAATCTGGAGGAGGCGGAAGTACCAGACGTGCTAGTAGCGCTGGTTGTCCGGTTCCTGTCAAAGGGTACTGTCGATCTAAACCTCGCAGATAAATATAATGAGTAAGAAACTTACAGCTCCTAATGAATTATCCATCTAATGGTTAATTCTGAAACGTAATGTACTTTTATTTGATAACGTGATCATCTAAAAGTATAGTTTAATTAAATTGATGCGTCCAACATATATATGGTTTAATTATATTATGAATTCAATTCGATCTAAATTCAAAGAAATGATAATAAAATTGTACGTCATAACGCAATAAATTATTTAGAGCAAACTGTAATTCAAACTTTCTGTCCATGTCGGTTTCACGAACATGGGTAAGCGTTTGTACTGTAGAATCACCTAAGCTTTTGACTATGACATGCAAAAAGTGTTGGCCATTCTACAGTACACATGAAGTGTAGCACGTATAGTTCGCAGCTTTTCAGCGTTAGCGTATACAAGGTGTAAATATTGAAGGAACTACCTCCATATTTTGATCGCAAAATTATTGCAATGAAGAAACTATTCCAGAATTTTTTCTAGAACGTGTACAAGCAACCCCGGAGTTTCCGAAATTTTGAATTCCCTAAGGTAAGATCTATCTAGACTAAATAGTTATCCCTCTTTAGTATTTCGAATTTCCAGTGCCCTTTAATACCGTGGGTTTTAGTTTCAATCGAATTATGCCTAAAACAGTTACTTTAATATTCCATTACTAGACAGTCCCTTGGGTGAATTACTGAATCTAACAAAATCTCTGCATTATAGAATACTCAGTATGCATACTGGCAGACAACCGTTTATAAGTTCCACTTAGATCAAGTCTTTCTTGTGTTGTTAACTTTATCTTTATTGTTCATTAGTCTAAACGAATCCCCTATGAAGTGAATATAATTTGGAGTTAAGTGAGGATCATCGTAATTTTCGAAGCTGCAGTAAAATTCTCCCAATTGTGTCTGGGTTAAAAAAAAATCTCATGGGGTTCAACATGTTCAGGTAATCACTGGAATGAAGCTGTGTACAGGCCGCGGCCTACTTTATGATGGCCGAATGAGGTTGGGTTGAATTAGAGGCTATTTTTATACATATACTAACAGAGGAATTTACAAATGGAAAATGAAATTTATGCTTTGGAAATCAGCCCTTCCGTCTGTGTCACATGGAAAAGGAACTTGTACATGAGATCCAACGCGCGCTCTCTTCCAATCTAACAAAACTTAGTCATAGCTGTAACATCCCAGCTGAAAACATTGATTCAACTATACACAGAGAAACTATATGCTGGTCAGGAACAAGTTGAACAATGTAACTTCTGGGGTAGCCCACATGGAAAGGTTCTTACTGTTACTACTTGTCCTAGTCAGCCCTTTTTCTCCAAAATTGCAACTGGCTGATTTTGAGGGAGCAATATAACCCTTCAGATCCCTTCTGCTTTGTTTCCCTTCATGATTTATGTGTGTGTTTGATCCTGTATAACAAACAACTTTTTTATTCTCCTGCATGCAACAATATACAGATCAGTTTTCGTGCCATCGTGCCATGTAATAATTTCTTTGTAAATCATACAAAAAAACTCAATAACGAAACATCTAAGTTTATGGATGCTCTAAGGAATCCCAAATCTTGTCTATACACATATAAATGCTCAGCTAAAATTAAGTTTCTTTGAGTTTTACCTGCCTATAACTATTGTCTTGGAACAAACAAAAACACTCACTTTGTCACCCTACAATCCCTCAATTTTTAGCAGAAAAAAAAATCATCTCATGGCTAAGGTAAATGAATATCTCCCTGATCTTCGATACTTAATACATACTAAACCAGGTAATCTTTAATTTAAAAATAATTGTTCAAGTAAGGGACCAATCTTCAGCCTGAATTTGTACTGTAGAAGCAAGCCAACCTTGGAAGGCGTCTTCATTTCACCGTACCGACGAATGTGGAAGTAATTTTTTCTTTAGATAATATGAGACTACCCTAGAATAGGGAGTGGGGCCACCCTAGGTGAAGCAGTGTGCTTTGAGCATTGAGACATTGGGACTTGGGAGCGTAAAAAAGGCAGAGAAAAAAGTATTAAATGTAGGAAGAAACGGCGAGCGAAGGGTAAATGTGGTTCGCTTTATTTCCGACATTCCGACTGCGCTGGAGGAAATACGTCGGTTTCGGACTGTAGTAATTTTTTTTACCCGAAATATAATAAGTATAACTGCCGCATAAGGTAAATTACGAGTGAAGCATTAAGTTTGTGTAGTTATTGTCTCTGTAGTATTCACCGGGTGGATCAACTTAAAGAAGCATCCCGTGGAAGCGGAACATGAGGTACATACGGCTTTAAGCATTAAAGTCTATACAGCAGTGGTTTTTCCTTTCAACGTTAAATCACATGTACTTACGTTCCTGAACGGTAATAGTTAGTGACTCCTTGTGTAGTCGCGTCAAGAATTCTTTCATTATCGTTGTTCACAAAACAGTGGAATTTTGAAACTGAATTTGTTAGTTTATTACTCAACTCTACAGTTACATACATCACAGGTGTTGCTCAATACAAGCAACTCAACTGAATCCAACCTTTTATTAACCAGGTTTTAATCTGTGAAATTATTTTAAAACCGCATCAATTTGGATTGAAGTAAGTTGAACGTGAAAAACGTTATGATGGAGTGACGGCGCTCACTATGTGTGTCAATAAGGTGAATATTGTACTAATTGAATGTGTTTTTTGCTTTACAGATTTGATCTGGTGTGACGAAAGGAGAGAGATTGATGGTATCTTATCGTTGTTAACAAAGATCTGATTTTAAGGGAATATTTAACCGAATTCGAACCTTTAAGGGAAGACCCTATGGCGAGATCAAATAACAACCGGGCGACGGACGTGAAGGACACTGTGGATAATTCTTTAGCATTGGCTAGGCATTCGGGTAAGGGAAATTGAAATCATACCCCGTAACAAATTATAAGTTCAAAAAACTAGCTATTTTTAGATTTTTGAAAAAATTCCTGGACTGGGTAAATTCGGTGAGTAGTTCAGGAACCTGGAAAAAACTTTGTATCGGATGGATGCATTTTCGAAGTTCCGGCGGGTTAAAAAGATTACTTGTGTACTGTATTCTGTTGGGCCGGCAAGGGAATCCATTATGTTATGTGGAGATTGACGTGCTTTCATAAAAGCAAGTATTTCCACCTTATCCTTCAGAATTAAGATCCTTATTCCTTATATGTGTGACTGGACCTCTCATATTCGTGTCCTACAGTTACCCAGCGAAGTTGAAGTTACCCAGATTCCTTTACTTACAACATTTGTTTTCCTTCTTGACTATGCGGCGCAAACGTGCGTGTACATTGTACTCGTACTCATGCAATACAAAATATGATGTAGGTGACCATTGATGAGTCGTATCTCTGAAATTACATCCGTCTGAGACATCTTTCGAATTCATGACCTACGCACCGAATTCACACAAAGGAACACTCTTTCTTAAAATCTAAAGAATAGCTAGAGCTAGTACATTGGACTTGCACTAATATTGAATGGCTTGATGGCGATGTGGATGGAGGTTGTTGTTTTTTTTGTTTGTGGAAGAAATAATTGTTATCCGTCGTTCTTTGATTTTAAGATATCCTCTTCACACCATTACTGGATGGAGGTAAACCTGTTCTCAACTACAGAGCGAGATTGTTGCAGAGCAACATTTCTGAATGGGCCGAATTAAAATCTGTAGGATCGGAAATCGATGAGGAAACCGATATAAAATATTTGCGAAGTTTAGACCCGGTGGAGTGGAAAGTATGTGTATAAATATTTGCTGGATATTAGCGTATATATAACAGGTGATAATAATCAATTATTTTTTTTAGGACCAAGATCATTATGCTGTTATGGGCTTGCAGCATATGCGATTCCGGGCAACCGAAGAAGATATTAAACGTGCATGTAAGACTGTGTTTATTTCTTTATTATTATTATGGCTAATTGCAGTAACTAGCTATTTCACACTTTTAGTTTATCAGAGTTTATCAAAGAGTTTTTGTGTGCCTGTGTAATTGTACAACAAAAATATAAAAACTATTTGGGTTCTTATTAGATCGGTTTCGGGTCCTTCGTCACCATCCGGATAAAAGACAAGCTGCTGGTGAAGCTGTGATTCCTGATAGTGATTATTTTGCGTGTATCGTAAAGGCTAACGAAATTTTAGGAAATCCGGTAAAGAAAAGGTCTTATGACTCTGTGGACCCAAAATTTGATGATTACCTTCCGCCTAAAAATTGCGCTAGCGAGAATGAATTTTTCAAGGTACTTTTAACTGTTTTGAGTGTTTTCGGCCTTTATTAGATTCGTAGTGTTCGGCGGGTCGAGAGATTTTTTGGAGATGGAACTTGACATTATGATGCAAAACATTTTGAATATCTTCAGGTTTACGGTGACTGGTTCGAATTGAATTCACGCTGGTCAGTTATTCAACCGGTTCCTTTGTTGGGCAATTTAAAAACACCACGTGAAAAAGTCGAAGAATTTTACAGTTTTTGGTACGATTTTGATTCATGGCGTGAGTATTCATATTTAGATGAAGAGGATAAAGAAAAAGGACAATAGTAAGCTGGATTTCTATATTGTTATTATAACGAATCTCCTCTCAGTCTTTCAGCATTGTGTAGCTGTAACTATGCTTGTATGTAACTGTAGCCGAGAAGAACGACGCTGGATTGAAAAACAAAATAAACAAGCACGGGCTAAATTGAAGAAAGAAGAAATGTCCAGAATTAGGAATGTTGTAGATAATTCTTACGCTGTGGATCCTCGAATATCAATGTTTAAAGAAGAGGATGTGCAAAAGAAGTTGGAAAAGAAGCTAGCACGCCAAAATGCTGTAAAACTTAAGCAAATGGAGGAACAGAAAGTGAGAACATAACATGAACTTGGTGATATCAGCAGCTGGTTAATTTTTAACTCCTTGACAATAAGTATTTTATCCTCTATTATAATTGTAATTCTGCCATGATAGATACGGGAAGAAGCGGAAGCAAAAGCTCGCGAGGAGAGAGAAAAAATAGAGGCTGATGAGAGGGAGAAAGAATTAGCATCGAAGAAAGAAAAAGAGGCACACAAGAGAGCCATGAAGAAAGAGAGAAAGAATTTAAGAACCATCTGCAAAACCAATCAATACTACGCCGTAGGTGACGACGAGGTTGTCACAAATATGACCAGCGTGGAACAGTTGTGCGAAATATTACCTCTGAATGAGTAAGTCTATAAAACTTCTGGTACTGATAATAGCTATTTTAGTTTTAAATAAGTACTCTAGTTGAGCACGAAATTGTAGTTTTATCAATAACTTCAGGAGCCATCAAAAGAATTAGTTTCTAATGATTTTTCCGTGAATTTCTTTATCAGGCTGGAAGACCTCTGTAAAAGACTATCCAGTCTCGATTTCGAAGAGTCACGTGACGTATTCCTTGACAAAGTGAACGTAGTATTGAAAAAGATACAGCATGAAACTAATGAGACAATTAAGGTTTCGCAAAACAGGAACGGTCATGGAAATTCCAATAATCAGGAAATTGAATGGTCTCACGATGAACTAGCTCTTCTGACTAAAGCCGTTAATCTCTTCCCAGCAGGAACAACCCACAGGTGACTATAGTATATGATGTGTTACAATTTCAATTTTGTATATTGAACTGACCTAATTTGTTACTATTCCGAATGGTGACAGGTGGGAAGTTGTGGCTAATTTCTTATATCAGCATGCAAATGCAAAAAATAAAAAACAAAGGAGTGCCAAGGAAGTTCTTGCTAAAGCTAAAGACTTGAAATCAGCCGATTTCTCTAAGAATGCCCTCAAGGAGGAAGCTAATTTGAAAGCTTTTGACCTATTTGAGAAAAGTGTAAAAAATGCTGTTGCCGTTGAATCTGAAGCTACACAAAGAGTCAACGAATCACTGCAAAATAGTACATAGATTTTATTTCATCGTGATTTTTTTCCCAGTGTGGTTGATCCTTTTATGATTCGGAAAATATTTGTATCTAGAAATGAAATCAGGTATCAGCGTAGAAGATACGTCGGTAAATTCATCGGACAAACTCAAATCCACTGAAACTGTGGAAAATCGTGGTTGGACGTCAGAAGATCAGAAATTGTTGGAGCAAGCGTTGAAAACTTACCCAGCCTCATTAGCTGACCGCTGGGATCGAATTGCTGACTGCGTGCCAAATCGTACAAAAAAAGAATGCATGGCTCGCTTTAAGGTACATATTTTTAATTTCTTCGAATCTAACATCTCTTTATACCTTTAACATTACTAAGTATTAACCATACTTGGATAAGTGTAAAACAGTGTAATAATTTTTTTAAATTTTCTGTCTTCTCAGGAAATCGCAGCTCTTGTAAAAGCTAAAAAATCTGCTCAAAATCCACTGAAGAAGCCTTGATCCACGAAGTTGTTAATCTTAATTTAATACCTTTGTCGAAGAAACAGCTAATCAATTTCTATAAAAACTTTTACCAATGATAACCAGGCAAGCAGCCTGAATCATAAAGCCAACTGCCATTTATTTTTTCACTTGCTATCCACCTTCTCATCAACTTGTTTTTTCCGTTGTATTAACAATACCTTGTTTCGGTTGTCAAAAATTAGTTATTTTTCTTCCGTTTTACTCGATCTCCCGTTTCTTCCGGAGTCTGGCTGGAATTATTGTTGAATTTTTGATTATTAAGAATCCTATCAGTTTATTCAATAGCAGAAAAAAATAAAGATGGCAAATTCTAACGACAAAATATATTCACACTTGTGAAGAAAATGCTTTCCCATGAACATTTTTAATATTGTCTGTACATGATAAATTGGTATTCAAAAACTTGGCTCTTTATTTGGAATATATTAACACTTGTTTCGAAAGGAAGCCTAGTTTTCCCTAGATTTACTCTTTAATTCATGTTTAGCTCATCGCACTTACACCTCAACTTGCATAATATGAAAACAACATTCATATGCCAGGATCAGAGTACCCTGAATCTGATGTAATATTTTGAGATGTACACAACCTTATTACCTTGTTTAAAGTTTGCGTTAAAAATTGCGACGTAACGGAAAATACAAATAATTGCATATTTCATGACAATCAGAGATACATTTCAGTGTAGGGGTTAATCAATCCTCTTTCCCATGTAATGGATTATGGTGGGATGCTAAACAATAATGTAATGGTTGTTTCGTCGATATTACGTGAAAGGAGTACGATTGTTCAAATGCAGACTTAAGGGTATCCAAGGGTGTCCGCATATCCTACATATAGGTCTATTTGTAGGCTATATATAGGGTGCAAATTTTTTTTGAAGAGGCTTGTAGGCAAAATACGGTGCAGGATGCAGGAATCTACGCCAAAACTTAGTCTATAAAATAGGTGACTCAGCCGTTGTATGAACTGAATGTAGACCATGTTGCTATTAATCGAAAATTCATCTAGATCATTTGGCCCTTCACCGATGGTACATACTTTCTATCCCTGACTCGAGTCCACGCGTTTGTCCACAAGTACGGACACAATGAGACTACATATAAATTAGTGTAAAACATCATCTGTGACCAGCACAATACTGAAGTCACTAAGGGGCGAAGGGACACAAAACTCAGATGAGTTAAATTTTGACTGAAGTCGATGTAATTTCCAAAAAATTCTCCTTTCCTAAAAATCATTTCTGATCAGCTCTACATGCTAAGTCACTTAGGGGCGAAGCACCTCAATATCATAGAAAAGCAATAAGTAGTAACTATAATGCCCTAAAACGTTTGTATACGCGCACAAGTGAGCATTAGCTATTGCAATGACACGTTCATGTACACTCATCCGCGCGTACATTGTTGTAGATAGATAATTTATTGGTCGATTTGACCTTGGCCCTTACAACTTTCACCGTTTCATTGCATTGTTTCTTGAAATATAAAAGAGAAACTTGAAAAACTTCGTATTTTGAAAAATTGAGTTAATGTACAAATTGTAAAATATAGATTAGTGTTTGAGTTGGATTGGAAGAAGACATAATTTGGTTTTGGTATATGTACATTATTGCACTGTATTGCATTGATCAGACAATTAAATCCCACATATATTATCCTTTTTACTATGCACATTAAAATTTAAAAAACGGTAGGATTCTTACTTTTTTCGTAGTCTACGCCCATAAAAATCCTGAATTTCCTGGTATTCTTGGTTCGAAAGCTGCCGTCGTCGGACATAGAAGTACTCACGACGAAATCCACAATAGGGACTATCAGCTTATTTTCGACCCTAAAAAGAACTCACCATTACGATAAGTAAAGAGAGGGCTCATTAAGTCTTCAAAGTTAAATACGGTGCACAACAGATTTACTTACACATGAACATCCATCTCAACATATTGATCATTTTGAGTATGCCTGGGTCTCTCATTGTCAGTACAGTTCCGGATGTGGTAGCCACAGTATGTCGTCGTTGACGAGGCAAAATGGTCTACATGCTGTATTCTACAGCACGTAGATTGTTTTGCCTTTTCAGCGACGATATTCTGAAGCATCTAATGTAGTTAAGGAGCTGAGAGAGAGAGAGACAGAGAGAGTTACATCTGGTGATAGAGAAGGAACTACTAGCCGCGATCTACAGATCGCGTTGGGTTGGGATTGGGCAGGGCCTTGGTGAGAATTTTGTCAAGAAACCATGGTTTTTTCATTCATTAAATTTAATTAATGACACTTCATTCCACTCGTCCCTCATAATTACACAAACAAAATTTGTTTGTCATCTCAGCTGTACTACTCCACTCACTCATATGACATCATTCATTTGAAAGCCTAATTTTGCATTTGGGTGAGGATGTGAGGGAAGTAATTGTTCAGGACGAAGCTTCATTCGTATAACTATGATCGAACTTCAGGTAAGTTCGTTTAATGAAATGTTATATAATTTCAACTATAGCTTTACAAGACTAGTTGTTTCATTCCAATTTAACCCGGCTCTATTAATCTAGATTCTAGTGACCCGCCAAGCGGGCTATATTTCTAGTAGATGCTATATGGGAATTTTTTGAAGCATGAACAATTGCACAGACATCGGCTTTATATCGCGAATGGAAACTACGTATACGTATAAACCGCATATAATATAGTCCTTTTGGTAATTGCCAATTGCTACTCGCAAACCAATAGGAGCACGTGTAGGAGTTAGAGCGAAGTTTTAAAATGTCATCTCACCATTGTGAAACTATATGGTGTTTTAGTTTTAGATCCCCCAAATCCAAAGCACTAAGCATGGCTCGCAAATTGGAAGTGCCGATACAGAACAGGCAGAGCCTTGCCTTTTTCCGTGTGGACTCAATAGAGTTAGATTTGTTTATGTGGAGCACAAGTTATAACTTGAAACTTTAAATATCCGAGAAACCGCAACCATTGGAACGAGAAAGGGTAACGTAGGTACGGAAAATGTAATAACGTGCTCTGACCCCCCAAAGTCGCCACAAAATGACTTTTTTTCGGTTACTTTTTCAAATTAATTGGTAGTAATTTATTTCAACTTAATTACGATCAGTTTTAATATCATAGCGAATATAATTATTATAGCTGTTGGGCTTAATGTGCCTACATTAAAACGATCCTCTCATTCGGTTTCGTGGAGTTCAGTATGAAGAGTAAGTTGCGCATTTCGTGGTTGTTTGATTTAAACATTTTGTTTAAGAATAAAAATAATTCGTTAGAGTTGTCTGTGATTGTACATACGTAATTGTTGCTTTAAAATTTACAGGAGTCAATCACCAAACATTCACCTTTATCACAAGTTTTTTGAAACATCGTGGTCCCTCACTCAGCACGTGGAGATACATTGGAAATAGTTACACATCAAGCCCGATAATCTTAACTAGGAATTGTCGTTTGTTCTCAAGTTCACCGGCATATTTAAGTAAACCGTTTGTGACAAAGGAAGAAATTACTGATGATTTCTCAGATGTTACGGCTGTCGAGGACGTTGAGTCGTCTGACAACAGCAGGAACAAAGATGGAAAAAGTCGCATTGCGAAGGCAACAGATACCAAAGCGTTACTAGAATTGTCGATAGGTCCAAATGTGAGTGTACCGGAGTTATGCCTGATTGTCTTTAAATTGGGTGAGATGGTGCGTAAAGGAAGTTCGTCGGAAAATATTTTGGAGGATGCGCGATTCAATCGCATTTGCTCACGGATTCAAAAAACGAATTTCACAAATGGTCCTTACTTTCTACTTCAAGCAATGCATGTAAGAATATCTCGTATTTACTTGCATGAAAACATTATGAAGGGTAAATAAAGCAAAATTTGTATCATGTACAGGGGTTAGTTTCTGTTGGGGTTCCAAGCGACAATACTGCGATGAGTTATCTACAAAATGAACTCAAATGGGTAGTTCGACGGTGTCCAATTCGATTTGTTGCCAGAGCAATAAATATACTTTCGAACTTGCCTGGGGACACTTTGAAAATCACACAAGTAGATCGAGCAAATAAGCAACTAATTTCTTCGCATCCTCTGAGTGTAGCTATCAGTAGCTTAGAACGACGTTGGTTGGAAGTTACGACGGGATCCGAATTTATTAGTACATTTCAAATCATGTCATTTCTAAATGATGACGTTCGTTCAAACCTTGAAGATCGAGCGGGGGAAGTAATGCAAAATTTTACAGCGATGGAAATGGTTAAGGTTAGAATTATTGTCGATGATCCCGATTTGTACTATTACAGCCGTTGTTAGAATTATTATTTTTTTATATGAGTGTTCTTTCTGCGACTTTGAACTTTTGTTTGAAGTTGCGATGATTTTGTAAGTCGAATAATTGTAGGTGTACATTGAATTGACAGATTTTTATATCATTGGGAAATCAAAAACGCCGACCTACTCCTTTGCTTAGAGCTTTGGCTTTTCATTTATCTAAAAGCGAAGATGTCATAGAGCCAAAGGACTCAATTGAACTAATGTACGCTTTAAATGAGTTGTCATTTGCGGATCCGGTAATATTTTTGAAAACTCACAAGTCACAAATTCAGGATGTTTTGAAGCATTCGTGTTCAGGTTTTTAATTTGCAAATTATCGCAGGTGTTGGTCAACAAGATTTGTAATGACCTAAGTCCAGCGGTTTGCACTATAACTAGTAATACGTTAATAAGCTCTTTATTGACCAGCCTTGGACAGATGAGATACAAGCATAAAGGTATATGTTAAAATGTGAAATATTTTTACCTCAACTTTATATGCATTGAATATATATTTGCCTCTTTTTAAATTAAAGTAGTTCTGGCAAATGTTGTTTTATGTTTTACAGACATTTCAACAGCACTCGAAGATTGGGTCATGAAAAATATGGCCACTCTGAGGCCTTCTGACTACGCTGCTTGGTTGATGACATCAGCAGTACTCAACATTCGATCCGAACACACTGAGGCTTTCTGTACACAAGCTAAGAAGGTGTTGTATGAAAATAGGCCCAAAAATCCTGTCATGTGGCTCAGCATTGTACATTCTTTGGCTTCCCTTAAACATTTAGATAGTTCATTAATTTCAACGGTACTTGCACCTGACTTCACTGCGCTGATAAGTAATTAATTTTGCATTTGTTTAAATCTAATTCTCGAGATTTTGTAAGATTAATTACCAGCTTAGAAACTTCAAGTTGAAAAAAATACAGTTTAAATCCGTCCATTCTTCATTTTGGCCAGTAAAATCATTAACATGTTTTAAAAGTTGTCTCTTATTTTGAGTCTTAAAGATTCGTTCTCGATGTCATGTTGCAGTGTAAGATGTGTTCCATTTTATCTTACAGATGGATTAGGTGTAAGAGCTTCTGGTGCTAAGTTGAAATTGTTGAACCTGAATGCAGCAACAAAATCAATTGAAAATTACCAAGGACCTCGTTTACCCGAAGACGTTGTGAAGGAATGGAGCTCCACAATTCCTAGTAGTGATGAAAAATTATCGAAATCTCTCTTTGAGACGTTGCAAAATTTTCTTCCACCACCTAAATATTTAAAAGGCAGTGAGAAGCATCACACTGGCGTGTATGTAGGTAAGGTATTAATGATTAATGAGGTAATATTTTTTCTCAACGCACGGGCATGAGCTAAATAAATACATATATTAACAATTTTATACAGATGCATTTTGTAAATTGAGTGACAAATTGGACCCCATCCCGGTTGACACGGTACCAGATGACAGCAGGAAAATCATTAATGTTGCTATCGTTGTCCATGGGTATTTAACGCAAACATCAGGAATTAAAGGGCCTACTGGATTGAGCACTCTACAGGAATGGTTACTTCAGAACGAAGGCTATCATGTATTAACTGTACCATTTACAGAATTTCATCCCGAGGAAAAAGTGCTAAGAAGAGTGCAGTACTTAGAGCAAAAGATGAGAAGTATAAATTTACAAAGTGGCGCAGAATCGCCGTAGATGAAGTTAAACAGTAGTAAAGAATGGCAACAATGATCAATTTTGTGATTTTGCTTTTATTATCATGGACCGGTCTATGTCATGAATTGGTGTTTGCTACAAATTGTGTTTATATTCACGTAACAATAAAGTATTGACGAGTTCTGTAGATAAATATGTGTTAACAAATCAACATCACTTTCATAACTTTTTACAATTTACTAGCAGGAATTTTCCAGCTGACACGTTTAATATTTCCATGTTAACATGATTAAATTCAGTTCCTATTAACGGGTACTACTTGGTAATCTTGTACACCCATACACTATCAATTCCTTCCCCAATCACTTTATCACACGGTACTGTGGGGAAAGGGAATCGGCAGGCGGCTACCACAGAACCAGAATTCATTTCAAGTAAACATTTTTCTTCTAACTGGCCCATCTGCAAATCCCGAATCACAAGTTGTAGTTACCAAAATAATTCAATTCAATATTCACCTTCGAAACAAGCTTAGCACATCGCTTGTAAGAAAAGTACCTCACCATGGAATCAACGCCAAAAATTACTACATTGTTGTACGGTTGCAATGAAATTTTCCACATATTTTGCCTACGAAACTCGGTCAAAGAGTTTATTCCTAAATGTAAAGATCTTAATCGAGAGTAAAGCACCAGCCAATAGTTCAGTTCTACTCCCACAGATTTGAAACCTGCAGTAGCTGCCGCATGCACCTGCCATGAAATTCAGAAATATTTAACACTACAATTCAGAATTTTCAAAATTGGTTACAAAATCTTGTCCTTAAGTTAACTAGGACCCTATTTCATAAACATTACAACTCCACAATCACAATTTTACAATATAAGTGTACAATGAAAATTTATAAATACAGATGTTTCCACAACACAAGAGTTGTTATGAAACCAGATTTAGACTGACAATTTTTCACTTTCCACCTATAAGTGTCGGATTGTAAAGATTATGAAACAGGACCCAGAACGTAAATAACGGAACTAAACAAAACTCACAATTCTTCCATCTCCGCTTCCTAAGTCTATTAAACTTCCTTGCCGACCTTTCAATGCCTTCAGAACATTATTGACTTGACTAGTTGTTGCTGGAACATAGGGCAGGCAAATCTTTCTCAAAGCAGGGGTCACAAATGGCAAACAAATTGCGCTTAGAAGAACAGCACTGCCACCTGAAACAGAATAAAAAGTTATGGATGATATATCAAATAATTATACTCGCATAATTTAAATGTAGTTTAAAAATTGCATAAAATTAAGTTACTTTAAAAACACACGTACCTGCGACAGCAGCAACAATCAACCCTGCGTTGGGATTTCTCGGCTTTGATGGATTGGCATTAAAGTCAATGACACAATCTTTACAGTCCATTTATTAACCACGGCGGAAACCTGGGATAGTTATCTGTGATTTCTAAATCAGTAATTTTAACAGTAACAACTTTCACTCCATTCAATTTTATTATCTTAAATTTCATTCAGCATAATATCATGAGCACATTAACTGCAAGGTTAAAAATATGCTTCAAGTGTTCGCAGTCAACCCCGGCTATGCTGTACTCCTTCTGAAAAATTATTACCAACACAGTAAACACTTGGATCTTAACAGTGATATTTAAAAGAGAAATGCAGGTGTCCCCCTGAATCTAGAAAGAAATTCATATGCACGCACATGCAAAAGTAAACCATTTGAAAGTTTATGTAATGTCCACGTGGTTGCAGATTCAATGCTCCACTGTAACTGAGTGAGCATATTGCGGTATTGGGAGTTGGGAGTGAAAAGTCTATTTCACAGTAGTACTTATTTCTACCTCCAAGTATGATTTTTAACTTGAGAGAAAGGTACTGAGAATGGTGAAACTATCTTTTTAGTACGGCCAGTTTGCATCAAAAGGAAAGCTTATGAATTTTAATAATTTTTGCTGCGATTTTGGTTCCCTACTTCTTGCTTTTACTCAACATTAATTATCAAACATCTTCTGATGGTATTTTTGTATGTAATGAGCAAATATTTGTTCGCCGTTACTTTTATAGTTTGTGATCATTACTACTTGTATGTACTGTAAGGAAACTGTACAATGCTATTTGTACTTTACAGCTCTCTATAGGTAGCCCTTACTTTATGTGCAGGCAACCGCTGGGTTTGTGCGGGTGATTTGTGGTGTCAAATGAATTCATACTGACTCAATACTTTCACCAGTTGGGAGCAATCTGTTATGTGTATGCTGGTTGCAGCAGTAGAATTTTAGGTGCTGAATATGAATTGGGGAAAGGGTCGGAAAAGTATGTAAAACGTTCGTATTCTTTAATGATTAAGTTTCATCATGTTTGCATCACAAAAGTCATATAGTTAGTTATCATTAGATATTTTATGTCAAGTACACTCACAACAATTTTTATAATACGTAGCGGGGGGGGGGGGGAGATATAGCGTGTAATTCAAGAACAATCAATTCATGGTAAGGTACACGCAGTAATTAATTAATTACAGGGTAATCAGAATCATTTCACACCCGTTTTGCCTAAATAAGGGATTGACTCAATTTTTATATCCCAGTTTGTGGCGAATTTGGTTCCAGATTTTATATAATTTACACACTTCATTAACTTGAAGCAAAGTCGGGATTTTTTACATCTTTTTTATTCCCGCATTGAGGCTCGTTTGTAGGAAATTTTATGGGCTTTCCACAGAGCTATTTGATAGGCTCCCTGCTGAGAATTGTGTAATTACATAATTGGTCAGCACGAGCAAGGTTGTAAGGAATTCAGCCTGAAGAACATTATGGTGTAGATGCGTACAGGAGGAAAATTCTGATGCTGCTATTTTGCCACGTAGGACTTGCAAGATAGGCTTAAAAATAATTAAGACAGCTTCCATTAAATCTCATGGAAATTCATTAGAATCTGATATCATCAGCCAAAGTTGAGAATTGTAGCCTCAGGAGTAAAACATATCCTGTTAGGTCTGGATGTAACAAAAAATATTGTCATTTGACAACTTTTTGAAATAACCAATAATGAGGACAATGAAGAAAAGTTTAGAAAATCTAGAACAAAATTACTATAAACTAAGAGAATCAATATTTTCTGAGCCACTCCCTTATACGGATTAGAGAGGGGCAACTGATTCCGCCACCATTCACGATTAAAGCACAATTGAGCACTCAAAATCCGAAAGAAGTCAATAAAAACCTTAAAAGAGAACAGAAAATACTGTACGAATTATGTACTGGAACTGGAACTGCTAGCACGTTGGTTTTGTGTAATAATTATTATTTGCTACTGATTCATTAAAATACCATTGATACTGATACCCTTTCCTTCCATTAGACACTATTGTGAAAACATAAGTCAATACTCACTCACAATCAGTACAGTTGCTACTTGATACCCACCAGGACTGCTATCTAGATGCTTGTCCGGGATTTGTCTATCAAGACATACACATAATTACGTACACATTGGATTGGGTTACATCGAGAGCGAATATTAACAAAACAAATTCATAAATCCATTTATTGAAAAGCATCCTTGATATTTTGGAATTGCCGAATTGCGAGGTCAACGGGAAGATTGAAATTAATGCTCGTAAGTTTTTCTAATGATCGGAATGAGTCTTCACAACCTGAAATCCAAAGAAGTGCTAAATTATTCAATCCATCAACTTTCCAACCACATAAACTTGCCTTGGTATTTTTAATTCAGTACTTACCAGTTTTTGCAACGTAACTCCAAGGTTGGTAGCATTGTTCTATGAGTCCTTGACATCGTACTATTAAACGTAGCCAATGTACAAGCTTTTTCGAACTGTAAGAATGCAAACACAGAATAGTTAAGCGTATCCCACTTATAGTTGCTGGACACATCAACATCCAGCATAAAAACAGGGTCTTATACGACACAAATAATCTAATCAATAATGTTGGTAATACATGTACCATTTTATTTGTGTTTTCATTTTGACACTTATTTAAGCATTTAAGAAAAATTGCTTACTTTAAAGCAGCGCAGACAAAAGCTTTAAAATGGGATTGCTGACTCCGTTTGTAACGACTGTGGCTGCAGATGATATTGTCGATGGTGCTCAGTAGGAGCTAAAACCCAAATCAAACATATTTGGATAAATAAGACAACCCTTTTTATCAAGTACAATACGCTGGACTAAGAGAGGAAATTTACAATATTAGAAAAAACCGTAGGAAAACTAAGCCAAATCAGTAAGTAAAATTGAGCCTAATATTAATTTAAAAATAAATTATTTGACATTTTAATCTAGCTTGTCAAGCTTTAAAAGCTGGACCAATTTTGTAAAATTGGAAAAACGTAAATAATTTCATAGAGGTGTGAACCTACCTCCCGATTTGTTATAGCTTTGGAGCCAACAATTTCAAGCCCGAAACTTTGTGAAAGGCGTCTTGCCGGAGTAGCATTATATTTTTCACCATTTTTAAGATGATAGTATCGAAGTATGAGATCCCAAACAGTCATGAAACCGCTTCCCGCAGAACTCCTCGCAGGAAAACAGCTTAAAAAAGGAACTAAACTTTGACTCTGACCCATCTGTTGAAAAAATAACGTGAATCAGAATCATAGAGAATTAACTGCAAACGCATTTGAAAGTTACTACCTCCATTATTATTTTCTATTATTTTTACCAGCATTAACCCGTGTTGAAATAAATCTGCAAGGGCCATAGCCAGATCTTTTCTCACTGCAGACGTTAAAGCTTGATTACAAGAGACAACCGGTGCATCTTCACTATCTGAAGTATAATCACTGTCAACAGGAGCTTCAGCCTGCACTGCCAAAGTGTGTACTTTTCCAATTGCAACTTCTAGCTGTGCCCTTAAATCTCTGAAATTATAAAATATTTTTGTCCATTAGTTTCTTTTTGTAAACTTTCTCTTGAAAATAAGGACTGAACAATTTCACATACCCCCAGTGATTCCCTTTGGCATTTTTTTTCAGCGTATTCATATGGAAGTGATTAGTGGAGCATCCGAATTGAGCTACGGCAAACATTTGAATCAAGGTGAGGGCTTTCTTCATCAGCTGGATTGTCTTCGCTCGAATCTGAATGCATCCGAGATTCATTAATTTTGTATCTTGTATTATTGAATTTTTATTAAGATGTATTGAACTTAGAATATCTAATTTAGTCTGAAATTCCTGCCTGACAGAATGGAAAGTATGAAGTATAAGTACACTTACTTCTTCTTCATTGCCACCCTGAACATTTCCTCCAGTATGGGTGAATTTCTTAGGAGTTGCTGGACCATGCTTTGGACATGCACATGTACAATCACCGTCCCAAGTACCTTCCCCGTGTAAAAAATGAATAAATCGTTCCAAATCTGTGATTTGTGTTTTGAGCTGGTTTACTAATTCTTCTTTCATTTTCAACGGACTCACCAGCTAAAAGATAGAATTTTGTATTAGTTGAAATGACCTAGATTAGACCCTTTCAGGGGATTTATTTTGTTACATAAAATGGATTTCTGTTGGACTAATTCCATATTTTCCCCACGGACCAAATATTTCTCTATCCCCAATAAATGTATACATACATACTTTTACAAAATGTCTCACTCACCTCACTAATTGCTTGATCAACTTGGAGTTTTAAATCATCATCACTTAGTTTTTCTAATTCATCCACATTTAGATGCAGCCGGTCCCGTAATTGCTCTGTTGAAAAATTAATAATTAAGGTACCATTAAAGAATTTGTCTGAATCATATTGCGTTACCCTTTAACGCATGGTTGCTTTTCATAAATATTTATGGATGTACTCAGTCTTCATGTAGTTCATGCATAACATAGATAGATACTTATAATACGTGTATGTCATCATGTGTGAGTAGCACTAATCACTTCACCCATGACATCTTGTCGTTAAGTTATCGGATTCACCTTAAATCCTTGATGCTGGCAGAGTAGCTTAAATTACTGAACCAATATTCCTTTCACCATATAACGTACATAATTGAAATTCTCATCGCATTGTGCCCCTACAATATACTTAATTATTCTAAAGTTCCGAGAGAAAGCAGTTTACAATTAACATAGTCTAACAGTTGCATTTTCATCATCTACTGTAAATATGAGTTATTTCTGAGTTAGAAACTACGAAATTCTTGAAACCTCAACCGTAAAGTTCTTAAAAGCTTTTGCGAAGAACACATCGCTTTACTACCAACAACATGTAATCTTTCTACGAAAGTAAATCTGGCTGAAATTAATTAGGCTGATTGAGCACGACAGGCATCTCTGATCTCCTTCCAGGACTGTAAACATCCATCAGGGAAATCATGGACGTGCCCATTTCATTAATGGGACTCTACTCCTGTGGTTTCTAGCATTTTAGCTCCCTGGAAATTGTCCTTGAAGGTTTTTCAGTCCCGACCCAATTGAATTGTTATGGTAAAAAATAAGTCTACATATATAAAAAAAATGGGTTGTTGGGATTGAGGCCTTACACCGACCTTGAGTAACCAACTAATTAACTACAAGAATTGCAATCAAAATGAATTATTTAATTTTCTCAACGTAGAGTCTACAAGCTGGTAATTAATATACGATACGTGACGCAAGCATAAATTTGTCCTCCTAACACTACTCCTTTGTCAATAGTTTTGACCACTGCCATGAGGAGAAAGAAAAAGGTGGGTGGTACGTGTGGTACACAGGTGCATATTGATCTCCAAGCAGTGTGCTTCATTAAGATTATAAAAGGCTGGGAAAATAATGAAGGGAAAGGAATTGGCAGGTGATAAGGGAGTAACTACGTCAATCTGGAATTGAGCTCACCAACAACTAATTTATGTCTTTGAAGAAGTACGCTCTGAGGCAATCCTGCTTCTCCCGTTTCATACGCATATGATTCCAATTCTTCCAGCTGGGATTTTAGCTGTCCGATTAAATCTCTTTGCTTCTCTGCTTGCAGTCGCATTTTCTCTTGAATGTCGTCAACGGGGCTGGGACTATCAATGGTTGTCAATCTCTCAGTAACAGCTGAGGGAATTCCACGGAAAGCAAAATCTTGAAGGTCTTTTAATAAAGTCTCTTTTTCTGTCTGTGGAGCTTCAACGATTTGCTGAACTCGGAATTGCACCTTCATTATACAAAATAAGATTTCAAAATGAATAGGTATATTCCCAACGTTTCAGTTTTTGAGCCGGATTTTATTTTCATTGTCCCTTATTGTAAAAATACCTGTGCAAAATGAGTTGTTAGGGCCAGAAGGGCAGATGTTAGCTGTTCTTGGTCTTCCTTCATTTGGTGAAGCTCGAAGAGGTCAGTGCAACTGTTGGAACCAAATAGGAAAACATTATTATACATTTTTATAAACATTACAGTATAAGTAATTACGTACATAGTATACGACTAAAAGAGATTTCTAATGCAGTTCCACAATCATCCACTTCTCATGAAGCACGCGTCACATAAAATTTGATGACTTATGGGGATTCAGCTTACTTGTCGTCTAAAGGGCCACATGTAGAGTGCTCTTTATCAGAATCATTGGCGCCCAAAGGAGCATATCGTTCGGGACGAGCCTTTAATCCCTCCCAGGCATCCCATTCCTCGGATTCATTTTCTCCTTCAGGCTCAAGTGCAGCACCGTCCCCATTACCTTGAAAACTTTTCTCTCGACTGTCGTGAAGATTCTCCAAGTACTCTAATTCCATTATTGTGTGTTCTCAAGGGATACGGCTGGAGAAATTACGCACAGCTTCTGCTACGGGGTTCCCAAAAATCAAACATTAAAAAAATAAACAATCCTGCCACAGACATCTTCAATGTCTTCATCATTTTTCTTGATGGACGGTTCTTACAAAATACACACAACAGTTGTTCTTCCGGAGATACACTGAACTTGAATGGTAATTAGTAGACAATATAAGCCTCGGAGTAAATTCTATAAGAAAATATGTTGAAGAAAAACTCAAGGGAAAACTATTCACCCATGTTCACTTAAAATGTAAAACAAATTGAGGAAATTCCTATGACAAATTCCTAGCACACTTTATTAAGAAAATATCTGCGATTCCTACAATACAAGATCCTACGCACAGGAAGGTAAGTAATAAATTATTATTCTTAGGAAAAAAATCTGGAATGAGGTCAAGCATAAGCAGTCGAGGTTGATATAACGGAAGGTATTTTTCCAGTAGGAGATATTGTTCAAGTATTAAAAAAAAAATAGCGAAAACGATTTTTAGCACCTTAAGGACGAACTTTGTAACAAATGTTGTGAATTTTGTATGTATTATTATTTTGTGTGTATTTATAGCGACCTTCTTACTTTCACTGCTCCAGCCTGGTTTGAATTTTGTCAAATTCCGGGATAATAATAAAAATATAATTTGAACACTACTAAGCTATAGTAACTCCTTGCTTACCGTTGATGAGTCTCGTAGTTTTTGGTATAAACGAGTTAAAATCATAACAAAAATTAATTTAAAAACTTCTGGAACTCAATTAAAGGTAGTGTGGTGTCAGAAGCGATTCTGACGGCTCTACTGGAGGAAAAAATGAAAAGACAGCAGCTGAAAGGAAGAACCTACGTCAGGCATGTGGAGTCTATCGTCATTTCATAAATTGGTTAGCTCAGAAACTCAGGAGTTGCATAAAATGGGAACGATCGATATTGTGGATTGACGATCATGCACATGGGGTGCCACATACACTACGCGGGTGTAAATGGTCTATGGTAACAAGTGGATTGCCTGCATGTTGTACAGGATCCGTTATAACCAAGTGTAAATACAATTTTTATTGTTATTACTCTGTGAAGGTAGAAACCCTTATAAAAATATAACAATAATAATAATATTTATTATTATTGTGTCACTGTAGCTGAACATGAAGTTCGGCCACACTACTGAAACGAGCAAATAAATCATTCATATCTTTTTTGTCAAACCGAGTCCATACCGCAATAAGGAGGAAAGGAAGTGGTGGCGGTACAAGTATGTAAATGTCGACGGTAATGTTTTTTGGTGCTAAGTTAGTTGGAAACTTAGATGTATAATAAATAAGTATTTTTTCCTTTTCCACGCCACTGATTATCAGTAGTAATTAATTATCAATTATTAGACTCTCTTAGAATCTCTTTTAAATGCAAACCTACTATGTATCGCTTGTATGTTTCATTTCGATTTTTTATGTTAGTCATAACAAGATTTAACATAACAACATTTCAAGTTCAATGCTAAAAATGTTACAATGCATTAAAAGTGGAAAATATACACGGTAGACAATAAACACGAAAGCAGTATGAATTGTTTGTAGTCAGTACTTACAATAACCCAGGGGGAAGGTAAATTTACAGGTAGGGCTGAAATTGTTGATCTGTCATGTTACGAACTATTTTGTACGTTTGCGATTTGGAAACACGTCAATAATAATTATTATATTCAGTGACTGAAAGGCATTCACTGGGAGATTCATTATGTTTCACAGAAAATTTATTGATCCAATTGTCATTATATTTTTATTTCATTCACAACCATACATGTATGTACATGGAAATTAAGAAAGCTGAATGAAAGTGAGCTCAATGCATTTTTGGTATTTTCCTTATAATTAATTATATATTTTGAGGTGTGTCATAATTTCAGTATTGATCAATTTCAAAAGCTACATACTTCAGCTCTGTAAGTATTCTGATTTTGTAAAACATCATATAGTGTTGTAGGTCAGGTTTATTAAAGTTTGTAGTTGAAATGTAAGTAAAATTTAAATAGTAAATTCCAACCAAAAAAGTTCATATTGTTAGTTTTATTCTCCTTGAAATTAAGTAGGTAATATAATTTTCATAAAGATTGTGGAATTACATTACAAAAGTTACATTATAACACCAAGCATCCCTAAAATTGAAGTAATAATTTAAAAATTTGAAAAGTTTAAATTGATTAATTACATTTGAACAAATATACGTCTTGAAAGAGTAAACACATCTTCAAAACTGACTTTGACCAACGACCCAGACCTGCTAATACAAATATTTCCTACATCACAACAATCACTTTGAACTTTTGTAGTACTTATATTTACCGCTAGACAACAATAATAGGGATAAAAGTTATATTTATCTTTATGACATTATTGCTTCACCCGTATCCTGCACACTCAAATCACCATCTCTCAGTAATGGACCGCAAGAAAGACCTTTTATCTGTTCCTTTTTGAGCTAGTCCATGAGAAATCTTTGGTTTTGAACTATTCAATTCACAATTTGACGACAGTAACGCCCTCCAACTAAAAATTCCTAGAGATACATAGTTCCTTGAAAGGAGAGAATGTGACAGAGATTTACCGTTGTCAAACGGTATCTTTCATTTCTGTATTTACTTTTGGTCTACTAAAATTCTTCTGTTATTTGTAAATTACAAAATCTAATAATTGTTTAATAAAATTATTATGTACGTATGTATTACCTGCCATTTTATTGCAGTAAGGCCAAGGTCTTATTTAATTTTAAACCAACTATTTGATTGATTGTAAGCTAAAACTGCGAAGAGGTGGTGTAAAAATCGTAGAGTTATTTTGGAAAGAAGGAAAAATGGCGGAAAAGGTTTCTATCCGAGGTTAGCGATCAAATAGACTTTCATATGTTCCGTATTTAAATAAAGTTAAGTTGTTCAGAATCATGCCTCTGGCGCTGGTGGTAGCAGATCTGACACCTTAATTTGTGGAGGTGATGATTGCCGTTCCTGATCTGCAGGCAGCATTTGAATCTTGTTCGTATCTTCAGGATCTTGCTGTTTAGATGGGAATACTTGTGTTGGGGGGCGCAACTGATGTTGGACTTGAATGGTCGCTGGATTTTCTTCCCTTCGAAGATTTGCTTGACTTTCACTTACTGGCACAGGGGAAGGGGCTCTGGAGACTATGGAAGGAATAATTCCTTTACTCTTCATGAAGCTAGTTAATTGATCCGGGATTTCCGCAAGAACTTCAGCAGCGAGTTGACTCTGAGCAAATCGATTAGTAAAATCAGGACTGTTTTCGTTGGACCAAGACCCTGTCCCTGATGTAGGGCCAGAAGTGGTCGCAAGCCAGGAATATGCATCCCGATAAGGTACGAATTGTACGATGTCTCTCTCAGCAACTCTCCCATTGTAGGAAATCCTGACGGAGTCTCCATCCAACTCTTCCATTGCATCGAAGTCTGCTCCGCCAACCCCAATGATAATGATCGAGAGTGGTAAGGACGATGCTGCTACTATCGCCTGAGAGAAATATGAAATATGTGGAAACAAGCGTAATGATGTAACTGAGAACACAAAGTTATTGTAACATGAATACATACATACCTCCTTGGTTTGTGGCATATCTGTAATAACTCCGTCAGTAATAATAATGAGTACATAATATTCTTCTCCGTCTTTACACTCTAATGCCATTTCCGCTACATGCCTAATCACTGGAGCAAAGTTTGTTGGACCATACAATTGAATTTGTCGAATACAATTTCTGAAAAAATATAACATCAAATGTTCAACATTCAATAGCAAACAAAAAATAAGAATTTTAAATGGTGCTTGAAGTATTTCAGGTAAAAGAAAACTTACATTCGCTCAAATAAATACAAGTACAGTTTTCCCTTAAACGAAAGTAAAAACTAGGTAAGTTCATGCTTGCATTTTCAGATTCAGGATTTTAAGGACGACTGATTGTGAGTGCAACTTAAACGCGCTGTAATTTTAATACATTTTGGACATGCTGGCTTCAGAATTCAAGTTACTGAACTGTAGCTGTAAAAATTAACTGTGTCATGTCATAACAATGTAGTGTGATAGATGCATTTCAATCCGAAATAAAATTCAAAATATAAGTACTAATAAGTAGTTACGCCTCTGGTAAATAATGAATCAGATTTTAAAGAGACCTGTAGGTTTCTAAAACACCGTGGATTCCAAAACACTGAGGAGTTTTCCCCAAACTGACGAAAAAGTTATGTGACACTTCTCCCACTGGAGGAATTCGAGCTCCGAAGCCGTAGCATGGAAACATTTTTGTATTATCATAATCTTGTATGATATTCCCGACGGCTTGAATGGCTTGCTCATAGGGATTTGGACGATTTGCTTGAGGAGAGAAATGATGAAGGGAACTTGGCTCACTAGGATCACCATTTGACGCTAACATAAAAATGTAAATAGAATGATGGTATAAATGAAATCGTGGGCAGTATTATATGTAAGTCCTCGCCCTCAATTATTTTTAGCTAGTTCAACTCACATGTGAAGTCGATAGAAAAACAACAATGAATTTGAGTTCCGCTTTGAATATAATCGACGAAAGTGTAGATTTTGGCAATTTTAAATTGGTGAATCATCAGTGTGGATCTGATGTCCTAAAAGAGATTTCAGATTAAAATTAGAGGGCATACTTGTCTATACCACAACCCAGTAATGTCGTCATGCCCGGAAGACTTAGTAACAAAATTAAAATTATTTGCTCAGAATAAGGAACTCATACTCGTCCATCGGAGGCTGACAGGCGAAGGCCGCCATTCCCTATAGCAGCGAGTTTATTTAAATTAGTTATACAAAATCCGATGGATTTCTCTGATCCTGTAAAGGTTTCTTGAAAGCATTCAATTTTCAACTTCCGCTCTTTGTCTCCAGCACAAAGACTACTCAAAGGGAGAACAACAGGTGTCCATTCTGGGTTGCGCCCTCTTTTACGTTCGCTACGGTGAACCAGCACATACTTACCAGTGTCCAGACTCTTGGAAATAGTGTAGAACGTTTTTGGTGGGAAGCAAATGAACGACGAGGAACCTATTGAGGTGGCTCCAAGGGTCAAATGCATCTAAATAAAAATCCCATGAGTCATCTATATAAATGTCGATTGCATGCCATTGCTTTTTTTCCAGGAGAAAGTTATAAGAAAGTATCGCCTAGACTATGCCGCTGTGCTATCATAGTATTTGTTAAAAATGTTTAAGTATAGTGTAAGTAATCACTATAGACTTTAAAAAAAAATCTTTTTGTGATAATTATGATATTAATTTCATAGAAGTTTAACCTCGTCCTTTAGTGCAGACAACTCTTCGGCAATTAGAATGATCATTCCCGGAGATTTCACAGACTTTGAGGGCGAGTCTTCGTAAGTTTCCATGTCCACTAAACTCGTCGTGTATCCTAATGCACCAGCAGAGACGATTTGGGCCAAAGTACATTCCATGTATCCTATGGAATCGTGCTCCATGAGTTTTGACGTAGGTTTGTCGATGTCGTAAACTTCAAATCTTCAAATTGCACACATTTAATTACTTTACTCCCACTCCATGGGATATTTCTTGTACAAATAACTTAAAATGTGCTAGCCCAGCCACAATGCCATTAGCTAAGCTAAAACTACTACAAGTAAAGGTGCACGATGACTCATGGTCTAATCAATCAGACGCTGAATTCGCACATACTTTCTTTAGACCACATCTGTACATAGCATATTCTATTCTTTTGTTTAAAACAAAAAACTGTCGCTACAAGGTACAGCGAAGTCCCTGAATGCAGTAAAAATTGGCTCTGAATGAATTATTGCTGTTATAGCGAGAAAACCCAATTGCGTGATTCGTGAAACATGAAAAATGGTTCAAATACTTTTCCCTTAATAGAAATTGCTTTTCTAGGGGAGCCTCATATAATACCATACGAATTCGAAAACAAAAAATCTTCTATAAATGAATACCTTTAACTATTGTGGACAAGTTGTTATTTAGTTTTATATTTTTAGCTGTTGCTATTTATTGTTTATCATCGAGCAATGTTTATTTTTCTGCTTTTACGAGCATTCTATCATAAAAATCTAATTTTGGGTTTGTCGAAGGCGTGATCTCGTAGAGCTGAAGGATATGTAACAGCTTTTCAATTCAAATCCCAACGCAATGGCTTAAGCATATGTAGGGAAATCAATGCAATGTGCTTAATAAGTGCGGAGAGAAGTAATTAAAGTATGATCTTTGCCTTAAGTTTTGTTGCATTTCAAAGTGGTAATCCATAATGGCCTGGAAAGATATAAAAAATGTTCTTTTACAATGCTGGATAGTAGCTAATAAAGAGGAAGCAATATATTATTTCATTCCGCATCCTACTATCCAAAGTTTTGAAAAAAGTTCAAGAATAATTATTATTGTTGACAACAGTACCAACACTTCTGGGCTGCACATCCATTAAATCTGCACAAGCTGAATTAAAAAATATGACAATATTTATATAATATAATAATATAATATGGCAAAAATGTGAGTATTCAGCAGATTGGATGTCAAAAAAGTAAGAAATAAAGACATTAGTTATAAATATAATCTAGAGGAATTCTCCCCCAGCTACGATTTGCAATGAAATTCTTTTGAAAAATTGTCTTGAACTTGTTTCCAGCGTTCCCTGAAAGACATGTGTGAATAATTTAGACAGTCGCTGCCATACCTTTGTAACGAAATCCGGGTTGAGGTTGTTGTCAATAACCTCAGTTCGCATGAATTCCACCCAATGAGTGGATCTGCGGGGTCGGTGAAAAACAACACACATTGGGTCGGACTTGGATAGCAAATCCTTATCAGCTAAATCCCTGAAAAATCAGTACAATTTAGTTACTAATTGATATTCTCCAGTATTTCTGTACTACCTTTTTTATATTAAATTTTCTGTTACATAAGTAATTAAATCATTTTAATCTACCCCAAAAAATTTTGTTACCTGCAAGAAATGGAAATTTCAACCGTGGATGTTGGCGACAGTGCTGTCCCCCCTTCAAAAGTTTCCGTCTGACCTTCCATTTTGTCCTCTTTGTTTTCACTGTTACAAATATTCCGTCAGTTTTCAATAAGTCGTCGTCGGTGAAGAGGAGAGATTAACTAAAAGTGCATTGGGACAAGCAGCAAAATGAACCAATTATTGTTTGAAAATTAAAAAAAAGGTTTATTAGCTTTGAAAATGGAGTTGGTACATATTCCTTTCAATACTTTATTATAAATAGCATAAGTGCAGAAGGTCAATAAAAACGGTTCGTCTCTTTTACTGAAAGGACAAATACATGTAGATACACAAAAAATAATATTTCCAGGGTTTAACCACAGACCAACAGTCCAAATCATTGATTTAACCTTTCCTTCACTCAAAGATTGATTTTCAAGAGAGAAAGGACGGAAAGGAGTCTAATCCATTTCCTGGGTCTAGCCCACACTTTATCCGTTTCTCATCATTTCACCTGTAGATATTAAGTGCATTTCTCACGTAAATTATAAGCATCAACTCTCAAGACTCCCAAACTTACAGCAACGGGTAGCTCAATAATACTGGCCGATAGGTTGTTGACACATCTGAGAAGCGTACCGACCTGTGAAAGCATTAAAATTTTGAGGTGATCCTTAAATAATGAATTTTTATGGCACTCAATCTTGTAGATCCTCCTAATTCCAACACCCTCATGGAGAGGCTTCACACATCCACGAGTACATATCTATAGTACATAGCGCTGCTACATTTACGCCTTTACATTACAATTACATACAACTACAGAAGAATTACAAAGAAACTTAAAGATCAATCTGACTCTTGGCATTTTCTTTTTACGAAGATGCTTTTGATGACTGTGTATGGGAAGCAAATTAATTACAGTGACCATTATTTAGTGATTTTCAATCCGTCTAATTATTATTATCTGTGATCAGTTATATGCACCTTCAAATCAGTCTCATTATCAGAGGTGTATCTTCAAACTAATGGAAGCGTGTAAATCGTTATCAAGACGGGTTTCCCTTTCTAATATTCTAAAAATACAAGCCCTACTATGTATATGCAATGGCAATACGACAATCCGAGCATCAAATAAGTCTTCCAACTCTTCCCAACTGCTTGGATGCTTCCAGGGCTCTACATTTACATACGTTAATATACTGTGCTGAGCGCTGTGGTTGCAGTTGCTGCTGCTGCTGGTTCCACAAACCCTCTCTCTACTCACTCAATCACTCACAAGTCATAGTTCAGATCTCATTGCGTTGGAGTTGGTGGGAAAGACAATTCAAAAATAAAGAGCTCTAACGTCCATTAGATTTTAGTCATGTCCAATGTTCAAAATAGCATCCTTACTACTATGACCTACAGAGAGTGACTACAAATTACCCGTAAATATTAAACAAGTGCTGTTCTGAGTACAGAGTATATATTTCTAAAGTAATTAGTATTATCTCATGGTGTCACATTTTTTAGGAGGTTCCATTCAAAAGCAATTCCTAAATAGGATCAAGCAGTTGATTTTGGAGACGGAATACTTTGCGGCTTCAGTAATTTTGTTACCATTGAAATTTTTAAAGTCGGTGTTAAGTGCTAATTATTTTTAAATTACGTCCTGTTTCCTAGAATTGAAGACATTATATTGAAGCTATTTGCTTCAGCCGAATTATAATACTCTGATTACATAAAGTAAGTTTCTTGACAATGCTTATGAAATGAATTGTAGTGTAATTAATAGGCAAATAAATAATTCGGAGTTGAAATATCTCGTCATTTGTGAAAGGATTTAGTATGGAAAGGAAAATTTGTAAATCCTGTATTATGTATGTATATTTTGTGTGAAAGTATGTTTTAATGTTCGCGTTTGTTTTGAGCGGCAAATTGAGTCAGGGGAAGTTATTTACATTGTGTAATTGGGAATTTTGATTTACTGAGGAATACTTAGTACCAGGTACTAGTGACTGGTGAAAATGTTTTGTAAAAAGGAAGAGCTGACGTTCAGGATTTATTAAGTTATTTTTATTTTTAATGCTGTTGGATTTTAAAACTTTGGGACTACATAATGATGGTGTTGTAAGAGTGTTGGGTTGCTTTCTAATTATTAGCAGTGCGGAAGGAAAAATGTCTCGGAGTTTTCGTTCGGGTGAGTCCAATTCAAGTAATTCTACTAATAACTCAAGTAGTGCTGGGACCGGCTACCATGGACAAGGATCACATTCTCACACCACTAAGCACAGAGGTGAGGACGACTGAACTAACGAGGCTGAATAACTATGTTAAAAGCAATGACTATGTTAATATTGTCTTGGCACCCACACCGGAAGGTATTTCCGAATGTGTGATTAGTAATTATTAGTAACGTGATCCGATCCAGACCTTGTTGTAACTTTTTTTCAGATGGCCCTCTAAGTTTAGTTGAATTAAAGGATCACTTAAAGCGGAACAACAGAATTAAAGAATATCAGGGACACTCAGCCAAAGTACATTCGGTGGACTGGAGTTCTGATGGCAGACGGTTGGCATCCGGCTCCTTTGACAAGTCCGTTTGTGTCTTTCTCCTGGATGGAACGAAACTGGTAATTAGGATGAAGCACTTTTATGTTTTATTTTATTTTTGTGTGAGTTCTATGAGAACTCATCTGTGGTTACTTACAACCAAGGGTATTTATGGTACAAGCGTAAGTCACTTTTCAAATACAAGCTTTTAGCTCTTCTTCGGTTTTGGAACTGATTGTAGTCTGATGGTATAAGTTTAGTCACTGCGAATGATAGGCTACCAGAGTTTAACAATGATTCCAGTACAGTTACTTGAGAACTATCACTTGCTACTTCTGCACACTTTTTTATGACTAGTATGTATGTAAAGATTTAAAGAGGTGACTTTTAGATATGACTCGATTGGGCGAACCAAGGACTGTAACTTTCAATTGAAAACAATCCCAATCTTGCCATTCCTTTGATACCGCTGACCATTTGCGTTTTCATATGAGGTTCCTGTAGTCCAGAGGTTTGAAGTCCAGGTGAGAAGTATTACAATTGAGAGGTTATAAAGGCAAACGGCCACATGTCGTGCATGGGATTATTGACTAATTTCAAGTTACTCATGCTAGCAAAGTGTTTCTTTGTCGTTGGAACAACGTACATGCAACTCTTAACTTCTTCTGTTCTGTTGATATTACCGAATTCATACCTGTTTTTGTAGAAATAGTAGTCAGGCTCACCAGCTGTATTAAGTGACTATAGAAAGATTTGAAAAACCCCTTTCTCTGATTATTATTGTCACGGAATACTTGAGTTTCTGACCAAATGAAATTTTTCATCGCAGGTTCGTTCATATTCATAGAGGATATTATGTAAAAATAATGGGTACACGCACGTGCTGCTGTGTAGATACATATATATCTACTATAAACCAAAACTACCATTGCAACCAAAATGGGTACTTTGTAGTATATACATAATACGATACTGGGTGAAAAACAACTTTTCTTATGAGGCTGTAATAAAAGTCGAGATTGAGAAATGACCAGTACATATTAAATCTACGCGAGCATTTTTTTACCTCCAGGTGAGATATTGGCTGTAGCAACTTCAAAGAAGAAATATCTGTCGGACATTATTATAGTACAGATTGTATAGTTCCAAGTGAATAGAGCTAATGTAATCTTTGCATGCTTCTACTTCCTGACTCACCAAAATTATGTTGACAGGGAGCCTCTCTGTACAATCTTGCATTTACAGTACATTACCCGGTTAAATCAATTAAAGCAAATATTAGAGAAAGCATAATTTTCAATGGAAATGACGTGGACAGATTTCCAGTCAAACCATTTAGAATTTTAGAGCAATTATTTTGAATTGCCCAGTTACCAGAAATGATTCGAAAATACCTGAAAGGCTTTGTAATTATTATAGATGTATATACTAGAATGGTTAATATACATATTACTGGCGTGAACTTATGTAATTAAACTTTAAAAAAATAATGTAGCACAGTAAACAAGTACAGATTCATTAGGCTTTGTTAATATTAGCTGATACTTATTGACATGACATGAAGTAATTATTGTTATTGTGAACCTACTTATTTCGTTTCTTCCCTCCCGCAACTCCAACTTTGGCTCTATTCACAGCACTGATAATTTTGGAAGTCATTTCACTCTATAGTATTGCTAAAAAGGGCTTGAGATTGTTCAAGGGACAAGATAATAACGGGAGAATCAAAAGCAACATTTCTGATCAACTCACAACTTACTTTCATAGTGACACACACTTGAGAGGCACAACAAGCACAATCCTACTACCTAGAATAATACTCTAGCACTCAACTGCAATCCAGAGCACCCGTTGATTGCCGGTTATTAAAAACATGAACGTAATGAAAGGGAACCAGCTGTGTTAGAGAGAGTCCTGTACAAGTCACAAAATCAAAGGTATCATGAGGAACTGCCGGGGCACAGTAGCTAGTTTGAAAGTCTTACTTCACTTTAATTTTATTCTGTGGTAATGAACGGGGAAGCATTCTTCAAACCTCGCGTGCCTGGTCAATGGTCAGCGTCAGCTTCCTTGCACGACTTCCCAGCCTAATTTTTGATGCGATCTTGCATTTTCTTCCACATACCTTTTCAGTGCTACTTGTAAACTGTTTTCTATAGTTGACCCTAGAATAGAAGTATTTACATATCGTCTTCTACTGCTGAGAAACGTTGGCAAACACCTACAAGCGTCTGTGAAAGAAAATGAGTATCAACAGTATTGTTTGGATCCAGAGGTGGTCACCTTCATTTAATATGAAACCAAGTGTTCACATTTGCTTCCTAAAAGAGTTCTAAATACTTTGCATTGTGAAGAATACTTACATACAACGCCTGCTAGTATTCAGTTTTACTTCTGGGTTGACGATATGCCTTAATTTGATTTTGTGTATTTAATCTCTGTATGTTTCTAGTTTATACATGTTTTTTTGTAGCTTTTACGACTGTTTTCTACCAGGCGTAGATACATTGAGTATAATCTATGTATAACGTATGCATGTATATGCATAAACGTGGAGTATGTGTTGGTGTTGAAATCCTGTATATGAGATGCATTGCAGCTACTCTGCTCTTGTGAGAGAGGAAAACTCCAGTTAAACTATCATTTCCGTAGTGTAACTTTTTATTTGTTGTTTGCAATGAAGTAATAGATTACGTATAGCTATGTACCTCAGTTGTACGCAAATTACCTTGTGGGGTGCACGTGGTGAAAAATGCCAATCGATAGTTGTAGTTTTGAGCTCCAGGTTACTTTCTCCTAATCCTAACAACCTGCTTGACGCTACAACTTCCTTCAGGGTTCCGTATTGTTATTCTCCTAATATATGCGGGAAATATCTTTCCTTCGGAGTTTGACTCTGCGATCCTAGCTAAGCCTAAAGGATTGTACTATTACATCCTCTCTGTATGTATATAAATGTAGCAAAGGTTTTTCTCAAAAACATCGCGCTCAAGGATTAACGCATCTCTCATCTAGTACATATCTTTTGTTTATCTGCGTTTGTTTACTGTCTTTTGCATGCGTATGTGTGTAACTGTCAAGTAAATTTTTGAAAGGAAGTAAATATTGTGGAAATATATTTTTGCACCGAATCATGTTTACTTTTTTTAAGTATCTGCACCAATTATTTTGAGGGGATTAACTCCAAATATGTATTCCCCTTGCATTTTAGTACCTTATGCAGTTTTCTCCACATTTGAAACACATTTTTCAGTTTGTTCATATTCCGTGTGGTAAGTGGTTACGGTATTCTGTAATCGCATGCACGGAGCTAACTTGCATTTTGCATGTATGCACATAACCATTAATTGGCTGTCACGGGACGGGTTCCAATGTGTAGTAGACTAATGTATGGGTATATGCTAGATGCTTGGAAAACAGTGCTGTAGTATTTACAAATAACTCTTGTGGTAAAGGATAACAAGTCTAAGAATGTATTGCGTTTTAAGAGAATGCTATTATAAGGACTTTTAGTGAAAGTTCACTTTGTACATGCAATGAAAAATCTTCTGTAAACAGTTACAGAGTTGCTACCCAAACTGACGTATGTAAGTAGATGTAGAAATATGTTTTAAGGGGAAAAATCTCTAAACTCATATCGCCTGACGACCCGCCATACCTTGCGAATGTACGCAAAACATAATTGCGTTTTTTCATTTAGTTTATGAGTAATTATGTACCAGGTGTACCTATGTATGTATAATTACGTTACACATCTAAAATTGTTTGACAGAATGTAGCTGTTCCTCTGAATTGACATAAATATACAGCGTAAAGGTATATACCTAATATTAGAAAATCACGATTTCCTACTCAGTTCACTAGCTTCAGTTTATGAAGGAGGTGATTACAGTGCAATATTATTGTAGCCCACTTAAGGACGGGAGGTGCTTAAGTATGCGTGTGTGAAATCATGCTACTTTGACTGCTTACATATGGAGAAGAAAGGGCAAAAGAAAGTTCTGGTAGACTGTAGGGAACTATTATTGATTAATTGGCCATTTACGTGAGAACCGAGTGAAAAGTCTTCCGACTGTGTGGCGATTTGACACATGAATAGGAATTCTAATGAGGGGTTTCAGGATTAAAAGAGAATACATAGAATCATCGCGGTATACCTGGAACTTGTTCTCATAACGTCAAGAATGCATTAGCTGTCCTCAGTAAGATTTTGGGAATTAACAACAATAATTTATTTCATTGGAATACACAACTCATTGTCATATAAAGTTACACGGTTAGTCATGTATTTCAAACTCGTAGTATGGATATTAGCAAATTTTAGGTCCTTTGTAACTCGTGGCGAATACAGGCAGATTGTTTTGGAGATAATGGCTTGATTTCTGATATAATCGTAGAGGCAAGATCACGTGTTTCGGGGCCATACGGACTCCGTCGATCAACTTTGCTGGCACGCCACAAACCCAGACTTGCTGGGAACTGCAAGTGGGGATAAAACCGTGAGAATTTGGGATGCCCGAACGCAAAAGAGCGTTGACTCCATTCCAACGAAAGGAGAAAATATTAATATTTCCTGGTCACCGGATGGTAACTCCATTGCTGTGGGCAATAAGGAAGATCTCATTACCTTTATTGATGTACGGACGGGAAAAATTTCCCTGGAGGTTCCTTTTAAATTTGAAGTTAATGAAATTTGTTGGAACCCTAGTTCAGATTTGTTTTTTCTCACCAATGGAGAAGGGTGCATCTACATCCATAGGTAAAGACAAAGACATCAATCGAAATCCTTAGTGCTGTTATGTGTTTCAAAAAACTGTTTTGGTTTTGTAAAAAACGTAATATACATATGAATGCTATTTTGTGGACACCGACATGACTGGTTATTTTTTCGTAGCTACCCCGACATGCAAGTTCAACAAATTTTGAAGGCTCATCCTGCAAATTGTATTTGCATTGAATTCCATCCCAAGGGAGAATATTTTGCTGTTGGTTCTGCAGATGCTGTTGTCTCCCTCTGGGATTTCAAGGAGTTAGCTTGTGTTAGAACATTTACCAGGCTAGATTGGCCAGTTCGTGCTATAAGTTTCAATCATGATGGAACCTTGATAGCTTCAGCTTCTGAAGATTTAACAATCGACATTGCTCATGTGGATACTGGTGAACAGGTAAATGGAATTTATGACTATTTAAGGGAATGAAATCCACGTTAAATAGAATAAGTAAAATGTATCTTCGAACTGCAGAAAATGGTTGGTGTCGAAAGCTGCTTAAGCTGCTGTGTCAATACTGTCAATTAAACATGTTTTTAAATCATTTAGCTTATTTGCAGGAGCACAGCGAATGTATAATCATCACATATAATTATTTATTTATTACTAATATTGCAATACTTTTACTTTGGTGTTTTCAATCATTCATTTGAATCAGAATTTATTTTAATATGGATTGAAAGCCTGTATTTATTACTTTACTGTGACCGTAGACAGTGTTCAGGTGCTACTCTCCAATGACCCCATTTTTTATATGCAATGTTCGATTTTGCAGGTAGCGGAAATTACAGTGGACTCCCCAACGTTTACTGTTGCTTTCCACCCGTCAAAAAATATTCTTGCTTTTGCTTGTGACGACAAAGATAAGTATGACAGAGATCGAGATACAGGAACACTCAAGCTTTATGGCTTACCATGTGACTGAATTCGCAAATTGTACATTGCTGCGTAGTTGTTAGTTAGAACTTTTGGTATTCCGACGAATTCTGTACAAACTTTGTATTCTCTAAAAAAAGTATCATCCAACTTGAGCTATTTGTCTTAGTTTTGTATTGTATATTGATTTGTTTGCAAATAAAATTGTTTTTGATTCAGCCAAGACACACATACGTCCATAACTGTTTTGGTATTAATGATGTGAATTCAATGAGATATTTAATTCCAACGTTTGGTTATTCCAGATCAAATTATTTATTGGAACATGTTCTATAAATGGAACAGCATGAGGATGGAACATTGAAAATAACAAACTCTAAAGTTGCTTAAACATGCTCGTGACGAAGGATTTGATTTTTAGGAATAAATACAAATATCTACATATTAAGCACAATGACATAAATAGTACTATTCACAAATCCTCTTATCACCGCGAGATGTATTGAACAACTTTAGTAATTATGCATCAAGGTACAAAACTTGATGTCTCTCTCTTCGTTTTCCTGCTAATCTGAAAAGTACTGCACATTGGCATTTGTAGTACAGCACGATCAGCAACATAAACTCATGACAACATGATTGAAAATTCGAACTTTTGGGTTGTAGTAGTTACTCAGTTACTGTTTTATAACTAACAGGAAACACATTAACGAAGATTTAGTAGTGTGTAGAAGTTAAACAATGTGTTAATAGAATGATAATCATCAGTGTGCAAACAAAAGGTACTATAACACTCAATGCAGTGGGTAAAAAATTCCAATAATTATTCTTACTGTTTCTTTCTAAAAACAACGTGAATAACTAGCTACTGTTCATGACCCAAGAGTACAGCAGCTGCACGTATTCATTGGAACACAACAGTAGTGTTTAATAGAACAGTTTGTAAATAAACAATACATATACTTCGTGCTATTTCAGGTTCCTAACTACAAAATGGTACAAAGTTAACTGAAAGGATAAGAAACAAGACACATGTAAATGAAACATTCCGTAAATTTCATGCATTTATATATTTACGCTGTAGATTAAATTACCAATTTTAATAAGAATTACCTTCGTAATTTTTACAATACAAACTTGGAAATAATTGCAAACCCTTTTAAAACTAACTTGAGTACACAAAACAAATTTTGTTTTTAAATATAGATAACGTAGTAGTTCTAGTGCTTTTATTATGTACATACGGCACGCTTACATACTCATTAAGGAACAACAGTTCTAAGGTCAACGTGCCGAAATGTTGCCTCCAGAAGAAATGAGTCAAACTCTACGCTTTGTGTAATCTTGAAAATTCCTCCGTAAATTCTCTCCTTCAAGTAATTATTTAAGTTAAATGTCTCATCTCGTGCATGTTACAATTTAAAATAACGCCTGGAAGCGAGGAGGTAGAGTTGGAAAGGTTTTTATAAACATTCAGATTATGCCTTGTTTACAGAGACAAAGTAAATTTGTGTATAGCAAATTATTAATAATATGATATCCGCTATGAATCCTTGTACTGCTTCGCTTCAAGTTTTGAAGATATTATTTCTAAATGTCGGCGAGCTTCACATTGCGGAAAATTTGCTACATCGTAGTACTGTGGTGATATCTTTAAAAGCCATTCAGGTTTAATATCCGTTACCGTCCTTATATAATTTTTTGTTGTCAATACGAATTCGTTGTAAAGAACCCATTCTGGCTTGTGATCTAAGCATGTTGATGGATGCAACTGAACCGTCTGGTTGTCCTTAATTGTCAAGTAATGCCCACTTCTTTCCAAATGTGCAACCTAATAACAAAATACAAGGAGTCATACTTTGGTAAAATTTTTACGACAAAACTGCTTCATTTACAAAACCTCAAAGGGAATTACAGCTCTTCCATACAACTACTACCAAAATATTTAACTAAATTGAGTTAATTTTTTCCATGTAGAATAAAAAACCAGGTCTTTTAAAAAAATTTAAAGCAGAAAATTTGTAAACAATCACCTGCATGAAAAATCCAGACACAAGAGCTTTTCTTATATTTATGTAGTACTCTCTTGAAGTAAACTCGGTCGATGCTCGCTTCAATCCAAACCGATCCATAATTCTAGATAGTTGCTGCCGTACGTTATCGGCAGATTTCAAACTTCTGTAATTGATGAAGTTGTCATAACACCATTGGGGATCTTCCATATCTATGGGAAAGAATAATTATTTATAGACACGCGTAATACATCTTTCAAAATTTGACAGGTGATGAACAATGCTGCCAGTTGATACATTAATTCAATAATTCAATTATATATATATATATATATAGCGGACCAGGAAATACAATGACGGAATCCGTAATTATTTTAGTTTGCTAAAACAACTTACGCTGCTTAAACGCGTGATAGACATTCAATAAAGTTAGATGATCGCCGTCGATATGTGCAAACCGGAGCTTAGATTCATCCGCAGCCTTTTTGGCTTCATTAGGACGCACAAAGCATTGCGGAACTGCAAAAAAAACAAAATCATAGAATCATCCGACTGCAGTAAATTAATTATCTACTATATATGTGAAACTATTCCCAACGTGTGAGAAACTAACTTACCAGAAAGCATAGCTGTAATCGAAAGTATTTCATTCGAACAATTAAATTCAGTGGAAGCAATTAGTAGCTTGGATAACTGTGGGTCTAAAGGAAATTCCGCCATCATTGCACCTAATTCCGTCAAATTGCCATCATCATCCAATGCAGCCAAGTAATTTAGAAGCTCCAAAGCGCGCATCAAAGTTTCTGGAGCCGGTGGATCCATGAAGTCGAAATGAACCAAATCATCCACACCCAACTTTTTTAAATTCAAAACGACTGAGCCCAAGTTAGACCGTAAAATCTCAGGGTACGTGTTTTCTTGCATTTCCTGCTTAAACGCTTTTTCCGTGTACAATCTAAACAACGTAACCACACAAAATTATAGCTTTATCCAAACCTTTACGAGCCAATAACACAATGATACCCTCACGTAATTTCACTGTGGATTAAATGCATAGATTACAATTATAAAAAATGTACTGTAAACATTACCTAAAGCACTTTCCAGGTTTGGTTCTTCCAGCTCGACCAGCTCTCTGTTGAGCAGAAGCTTTGCTTATAGGTGACACTAACAACGACTCAACACGAATCCTGGGGTTGTAAACCTTCTGTTTCGCAAACCCAGGGTCGATTACAAACACCACACCATCAATTGTTAGAGATGTTTCGGCGATATTAGTAGATACAACGACCTAAATCATGTATTAAATAAAGACCATTAAATAATGCCAGTCAAAAAGTTAAAAATACAAGCGTTTCGATCTGTGTTTTCCCAGTGAAGAGTGGCACAAACTAAAGGAAAATTGAAAAGTACCTTTCTTCCCACAGCTCCATTTGCCCTTTTTGGAGGAGCCTGCTCAAAAATCCTTTGTTGCAGATTTGGAGGCAGAGTTGAGTATAAAGGAATGCATTTTAATTCACCAACTTCTGGACCCAGGTTATCGATTTCCCGCTTTATTCGTTTGCATGCCTCTTCGATTTCTTCTTGACCAGTCAAGAAAAGTAGAATATCTCCTTCCATCTCTTCACACATGTGAATTTGAATTACAGTTCTAATAGATGCTTCTAAGTAATCTCGTTCCGGCTCAGGAGTATAAAAAATTTCCACAGGGTGTGTTCTCCCGGGTACATTCATCAAGGGCGCATTGTCGAAGTATTGCTATTAATGTAAATATTACAAAGAAATTAGGAATATAAATATACCATGCCACAGAATACAAAACCGGATAATCAAAATCCTGGTTATATAGTAATTTACACAAGCTTACTTGAAATTTGCCAGCATCCAAAGTTGCAGACATAATCACCAATTTTAAGTCATTTCTCTGTTTAATTACTTCCTTCAACACCCCCATAAGGATATCTGTTGCTAATGTTCTTTCGTGAGCTTCGTCCAGCAAAATAACTTGATAGGCTTCCATCATTGGATCAGACATACCTTCCCGGAGCAACATACCGTCCGTCATATACCTGTTATAAACAAAGACATATTACAAGTTCAATTTAAAAACAAACTTCCGTCAAACGAATGAAGTATCGTAAACACATGTAAACTTCGGTATTAAAACTTACTTAAGCACAGTTTTTGAGCACGAGCAATCCTCAAAACGTATACTGTAACCAACTTCTTGACCCAGACTAACATCCATTTCTTCAGAAACTCGCTGAGCTACGGACATTGCAGCAACTCGCCGGGGTTGTGTACAAGCCACACCACGTTTCCCAACACTCCTCGAATACTCCACACACCATTGAGGGATTTGGGTAGTTTTCCCTGATCCCGTCTCACCAACCAAAACAATACACTGATGTTTTGCCAGCAAATCCGTAAACTTGTCTTTATATTCCCATACCGGCAACTGCTTCCTCTTCTTCAACAATTCAAAATATCTCGGAGTGTACACCATCCCCGAAAACTGATTGATTTGAGCCACCGGCCTGACCGTCGCCGTCTTTACTATCTCATCCATTCTGCTGCAATCACAAACAGTAAAGAAATTTAAAAACTATTCCATGCCACCTCAAACCATGTCACTTACTCCAGACATCTTAAATTTGCAATGTTTCAAATACTACTTAATAAAAATAAATCTACATGCACACTTATTTTCCCCTTCCCGGAACTACTTATTTTACTTTACAATCTATTTTTCAAGCATACAACTCGCCTGACGTTGAGGGCATGGATCACGAATGTGAAGGAATTTCGTTCAGGAAACACCAAGTTTTGAAGATACAAAATGTCAAAGGTCACAAGTACGTACCAATTTCCATCAAAATAGATAATTATATTCAGAATACACTAGACTGGTTCTATTGATTTTCGTAATTCAGCAATGCATTCCACTCGTGACCTTTGACATCACATTTCTCCAAAACCATGTCTCCTGGACAAAATTCCTTCAGATGCGACATCCAGGCACTCAGATCACTCAAGTTCACTTTCCATCAAGTTTACTTAAATTAAAAACATTGCTCGTAAAGTAAATTTGTTCCAGTGCATATGTACGTTACATCATTTTAAAAAACATGTGCTTGTAGCCTCGGTTGAACCCAAACCCATTCAATGCATCTTCCAGCACCAACTCATTGATTTCCTCCCATTCCCATTCATCAATATATACAGATGATCATATTGGATTTAAAAAATAATAATTATGACTACTATTTACAACCGGACTTACGATTTCTTCGAACTAGTTACTACAGACTCAGGAACGTCGAGTCGGCGCCGAGACATGGTGCTCTTTTTTTAACCTATATGGATATCTTCACCCCGGTGATTCTGATTAGACTGATTCTTCTCCTGGATCAAATCAAGTACCGATAGTTTTTAAAATCTGGAAAAAAACTACCACCAACCCCAACTTCCCTTTAGCACTCAAAGATTCACAAGATTCTACGGGAGATTCCAAATATGAAAAGTTCCGGTGCAGCAGGGCTTGATTAATGTAAAATGGTAGAAAAACTATAATGATCAAAATTCACGCTTCCCTCCCCAACTGTACGTTCGCTTCACTGTCGAAACAAAAACCCATGAGTAAATTCACAGTTTCGCGACACAGCACAAGCCACATGTTCTGCTCCTTCCCGTTCAAAGCCACACTGCGCCGAGTCTTGTGTAGCACGTGCTACGTCTGGTCCCAACACACCTCGCACAGTACCCCTAACGCTGGTCAATGGCTATAGCCCTGTGCTAGTCTCCCGCGTATGAAAACACTCTGGCAGCGAAGAGCATGGAAACTTTGAATCATTGAGTGCGTTCAGTTATTATTCTGTACGGAAAACGTCCCCATGCATTTTTAATACATGTACATATGTGTAAAGTACTGTATAGTGTATGCGGAGGAGAGTATAATAAAAGATACACATGGAGCAGGTAGTACGCTTGATGAGTCGGATTTATTAAGCTGATGGATTTTTTACTATTCCTCAACCCCAGAAAAACCTTAGTGTGGGAAATGAGGCCTACTATGTAAATCCTATGGTCCTCATGTGAAATACCCATTATGAAGAAGCTAGTATTATTTTTGTTATAGGGAGGTACGGGGATTTATAGACGGTCCCTGGGCAGAATCGATCCAATGAACATGTACTCAAAACCAAAACCCCAAACCCTTGCTTTCGTTGGCTTCGTTTCAAAGGACTCGTGGATTGGAACATCAGGTTGTATGTGGTTATAGGTAATTAACATGGCTCATGGCTCCGTGAAAAAGGAACTTCACGCAGCCGCTTTCTTCCGGCGGTTTCAAAATATTTACAAATCAAATGTAGCCAGGGTTGGGCAATTACGTTGGTCTATGTACACATTCGACTTCGACACTGACGGATATTTTAAATGGATATGGGATTTCTTAATGGGACGGACTGTAAAAACTTCCTCGGAGGTGGGTGATGCTTATTAGGGGCGAAGTGAGACGAAGTTCCCGATTGTTATCGTTTTGATCTTTTGATGTCTACTTGTACCAAATGCGTGAATAAACTTTTGATGGCAAATCTGTAATCGTACATAATAGCATGACGTGTTGAAGAGTTACATATTTTATTTTGTATTTATTTGATTTGATTTATTGTCAGCAATTCATACAAGCAACACTAGCACTGTGTTCACCGGGAATTACCTGTGAAGTGATTAGTGTTGAAGGTAGCCGACATATAATTACAATTATGTATTTGGAAAAAGATTACATGAAGGACCTAACCTCATAACTCAAGTTTAATTTGCTATGTTCAGTTTCATATAAACAATTTAGCTGCCTTATTAAAAACGGAATGGTGGAATTATAATTCTATCTCGACTACATACTATTTCATAAATATGGTTACCACCTTACCACTTCTAGTTGTATTGTGATTTGAAAATTTTAATTTTAGTAAGCTACGAAAGCTGGGGGACTATGCTATTTGGTATGAGATGTATTTCGTAATCGGTTTGACAACTTTTGAAACTCTTACAATCCTTAGACCATTCATTAAATGTTTTTTTAATCGTTGAGGGGGGGGGGGGGTATGGAGATATTCTTCAAAAAAGGTTTTCTAAATAATAGCTATACAAGGTTTTTGATAGTAGCAGTGCTAAGAAGTTTTTGCTAATGACGTACATTTGAATAAATATGGGGTGTAGGGGTTGCATTTTTTGCTGTCATGCAACCACGGATCCACAGCGATAAACGTTCGTCATCATACTGAACGTTACACTGCAGAGTGCAGACACTGCAGACTGTAGCCAAAGAAGTTCCACAATCGAATTCTTAGCTTTTCCAATAATTTTATTACTATCCGCGTTTTGAGTCAAATTGTAATAATAAATTAGAATTTTTATGTTATTGTAATTTCTTTTACCTCTTAGCTTTCTTTCAAATTGCAGGTGGGAAAAGAATACAACGAAGGAAAACATGGATGAAAATCAGCGACAAATATATATTTATATATATATATATATGAATATATATATATATGTGTGTGTGCTATTTCAGACATACTTATGACCTGGAGCATTCACATTATTTTCGATGTTCAAATTGTCCTTGTAGAGTCAAATGACTTTTTGGTTTTAAGGCTTCCACTTTCAGAATTTTGACTACATATCAAGCATATATAATGAATCATTGATGTTTGTGAGGCCTCATCATTACGCAGGATCAGTTCGTTTCAGCGAGACGATGAGAAAGTTAGCACTAGCAAATATTATGAGTCCTCCCACAACCAGAAGCACCCATTTTGTAACGATAATGTCCCGGATCATAAGGTTAATACTCATCCGAAGTTCTTTCGTATGAGATGTGTCCAAATGATGAGTCTACAAAAATTGAATGATCATTTACAGAGACTTATAAAAACCCTAAACGATATGTGCTGAATATTATAGTAAGACTGAAGTAATCTAACGTTGTCCATCCACATAATAGGTAGCAAAATGCTCGGACTCTCCGTTAATTGCGTAAAATTGAGATCCTTAAAAACCTCCATCTCTGGTAAGTTTTGTAATTCTACGTTTAATTGCAGCTTCAGCATAGAATTGAGAACAATTCCGGATAACTGAAGTACAACGGAATCAAATGAATAATAAACATTCTATTATAAAGAAAGGTCAAAAGTTTCAGATTTTTTACAGGTTCAATTTCCAAGTGAGAGTCGTGGAGCTCGAGATCGGGTTTAGTCATTTCTATAGCCTCAAATAGCTCGTCATCCCCATTCATGAAGTGCGGCAATGAAGTAACAATTGGAGCACCTTGAGCAATATTTATAAGAAACAATTATTAATTACTGTGATTAACTTGATGTAGGACTTTTTATTTACGATTAATTTGCATGGTATGAGACGGTACCCTGCTTGCATGTGAAGAGCCTGGAGGTTCCCGACCAGCAATGATGATTTAATTTTTGGTGCTGCTTCTGACAGAAGCACTTATTATTTTTGTTACATGTGGGCCCAGCAGTAAAATCCCAAGGAAATTTAAATCGGTAGGCTGGAATAGTGTGGTAACTACTGTCTGAGTGGTAAGTTAGCCAAACGGAGCGGCACATGTCAGGAATGAACATTCTCAGTGTAGTGTCCTTAGTAATGAATGGTGGGAATATGGAGCCATCTGAACCGTTGATTTTATTACAGAAATGGTCCGAACTATTCTTGTCCAGCCCGTTAGTGTACCACCATTCCAGTTCCTCCATCCCTTCCCAGGAAACAATATGACCAAACTCTTCATGGTTCTTGTCACCTGTAAGAACTACATACTCTCCGGTATCGCTTCCATTCTTCTGTAGACACAAAAATATACCATTTATATTCGGATGTAATTTTTATAGCAACTTTGAAATACAAACAAACTAACATTTTTATAAAACCCAAATTTGCCCCCTTTTATCGTTTCAGGCTTTAATTTCTCTGGCACCATGTCAAGAATACTGGGTAATTCCCATCCTTCAAAGAGAATTTCACGAACGGTCACATTTTCCTTAATGAGCCGTTCGTTCCCTACCAGATATGTTAACAGAATCTTGAAATCATCCAATTGGTCGGCGGTTAGGGATGCATAAGCACCGTGAGCTAAAGCCTACAATCAACAATAGAGGACTCTTTTAAAGCTTGCAAAAAAACACAAATCTATCCAACTTTACCGGATATGGAATTCTCTAATGGGACAGATTGGCTGACAGGAGAAAAAACAGCGACAATCGCCTGGAAAATTTTTGGGTTATTGAACTCACGATTAAAGGGACGTTAGGTATATTGAAGACATCATCTTCTGTTCCTGTGGAATCCCGTGCATCAAAATAATAATGATTGATTTCCCTGTAAGTAGCTGTGATTTTGTCTTGGGATAATTTTACTTTCTTCGACTTTTTCACGCTACAATAGTATTTGGAGGTTATTTTAATTACGTATGACATTAAATATTATGATTTACTATTTTTGCAGTAATTACTTGTAGACGTATGGCCCATGTTCCTCAAAATTAAACTTTTTATTTTCCAACAACGCCCCTGGATTGGTTACGTTGAAAATGTAGAATTTGATTTGGATAGGAACGTCGATATTTTCCCACAGTTCAAGTGTTTTAGGATTTGTGAGTCTTGAAGCCTATGTATAGTAATATTTTATAGATTTTTACTTATTTAGAGGATAGCTGACTGGTTTTTATCATATGCGGAAGACAGTCACTTCACAGAACATTTTCAATAATTCAAAACGCACTCATTCTAGGTACAAATTGTATGAAAATTTGTAGTTTTTCTATCGAACGACACATCTCGCTTACCTCTTTAATGTGATTGTCAACAACGATGGGCATTACTATCCAACCAATAATACCAACTAATATTATCAGAACAGTGCCAAAAATTAGTCCTGCAACACTCAAACATTTTCTGTGGCACATTTTTAAACGTCTTGAGTAGGACTAAAGCGTTTGTCTCTAAATTAAGTAGAATTTTATGAAGGAAGTCTTTATAATTATTGTACACTTTCTTAGTTCTGCAGCATTTTGTTGACAATCTATCTAGGAAAAGGAAAGAGATTTCTGGATGGTTATTCGAAATAATTCTTCCTCTAACTTAAGCTTGGAAAGTCCCAAATCCCAAAAGCCTTGCTAAAGGACAAGGGAATACACTACAATGACAAGAGTGAATACCATACAAATAACACTACATGCAATACTAAATCAAATGCTTGAAGTATTTAATTTAACAATTAAATTGTCATTTTGCTATTACGATATCTCTGTCAACGATTTTCCAATTTCCGATTTTCAAATTTGAAACAAAATAATATATTGAATGTCGAGGTAGGCTTAGTATTCAAGTAAAAAATTACTATTGGAATATTTTTAAAAAAGATTAATTCTGTGGCAATGTTATTTAATAAAAAGAAATCACTGATTACTATATACAGTTCATATTCCTCTGACAATTATAATCTCTAAGTAAAGTGTGTTGAATGTACATATACATCAAAAGTACATAATTTAAGCGAAGGGGAGCCATTGCTATTCATCCTTTGTTTTGACATATAGTACTGAACATCAATGTACTTATATCAATCAGTCTTGTATATAAAACAAGACTTTCTAACAATAATATACTAAAAGACTGTTTTGCATGTAGGATTTCGTTTTCTAATAAATTAGCTATATTTTATTACCTTAGGAAATGAACATGAATTAATAGTGTAATGCTATGTTAATAAATGGTTTTATGTTACTTAGTGTTCAAAACTTGATAGAACGCATTAATCGCATTTTCTCGCAAATTATTCCAGAAAGCCATTTTTGCTGAAAAGGTATTTCGCCAGGGGTGTGTGGAAACCGGGTTCCCTCGAGAACATAATGTACCTGTATACAATAATACGAAATAAAATGTTACGCTACTCCGGTTGTTCATTTTTCAAATTCAATTTCAAACTTACTTTCACAGGCTCATCTCGTCCTGAATAGATTTCGACGTCAAAAGCAAAATAAACAGAAGCTGTTGCAATTGGTATTGGATTTTCCCTCGTTGGTAAAGACCATTTCACCTGGATAGCATGAAACAATGTAGAACCTGTTTAGTTTTTTGTATAAATTATGCGGTCATCAACCTCTCTTCAACGACATTCTTTAAACAAAATTGTTTGCAGTGGTTTTCCGTTTTTATAATTGTAGCCTATTGTTTGGGCGTTTTTTGTTAACTTTTGTTTACCTCAAAGAAATACCTATTCCGGTAGCACTCCTCCACGGCATGCAAGAACTGAATATGGTGATACCACCTGGAGCATAGCTTCCAACATCGACCAATAAATTCTTCAATTTGTTTCTCCGCATTTAAAATTGAGAAGTCGCCATTGGATGACCAGAGAATATTATGCGGATTTAAAATAATTCCCCGAAGTGTGGCTGCGGCTTTCTCTAATTGTGCGGGAACCACCTAATGTTCGTAAAGCTCAATTTCAATCAATGAGTAACACGATGGTGTACTAAAAAGGGAAAAACCGTAAAAATAAAAGTAGAATAAATTGTGCGTATACTTGAGTTTGAGCGTCAGCGACTACTATTTTTGGAAAGAGATCTAGTTCCTTGTAACCGATCGGCCTGGTCTATATTTACGGAAAGTTAAAATTTGGTAATAAGTAGTTAATCATGAGGATTTAAACATATTTTTATAGAATCATAATTTTGCAAACTTTTAAAGCAAGTTAGGCTTAAAGAATAAACTTGCTTACATTTGTGGCGGCATCAGCTTGCCGTTCCCAACATTCTGCACTTTCCTGCAATAATGTACATACAGATATTTTTGTGAAATATTTTTGTGTACAAGCAATGTGTCCATCCACCCATTTACAAAATTAGTATACAAATAATCCAGACATACCCCAAATTCAAACATTCCTTCGCAGCCATCAACAAGTCCGGAGGATAGCCTTTTATTTATGTACATAATTATATTACATATGTTAGAGATAGTATAGTATTTGCCTCATAATCATCTATAATAATAATATATAGTCAAAAATATGAGCATGAATACACGGTGCAGCTAAAGGCATACGTGTAATGTGAAAGGCGTTTTGGTCAAATCAGAAGTTATATGCACGATTTATACAAATTTTATGAAAGTAGTGAATGTAAAGAAATCTGGTGAACCTGATGTTTCGACTTCCGCGGTCCTTTGGTCGGACCTGTGTTGTAGGAAATTAAAAGGAACGTAAGATATCAACTAATTGATTAGAATAATTATTCATGTTAGTTATTATATAGAAACATAAACGAAATAAAATGACGATAATATAAACAAGTCACTTCGTAACTTCCAGATTGTAGAAATTTTGATAACATTTCGATTTAACATTGATAAAACAAAAATTTTTAAAAATTAACCACGATTTTGAAATATTTTTTGTATAACACAATTTAATTGCTTTTAAATGAGCTGCCGAGTTGAGACATCCCAGTAAAAGTTATTGCAATTTTCGAAAATCAAAATGGCTCCCGAAATTCAGTGTTTTAGAATTAGAAATATAGTGAACCTGGTCAATTTGAATTCGAAAGTTTTACATGAATTTAAAAACTTCCTCAAATGACAACTAATCTTTGTCTTGAGGTCGGGTAAGGTCGCAGATGAATCCTTCTTAGCGATAAATAACGTAACTTCGAAACTACGAAACCAGGTCGTCATGATTTATTCTTAAAATAAAAATACTTTCCTAGTAGGTCTTGTGTAAGCTGTTTTGCTTTAAAAAATTCATGGGGATCCAAGAATGTATTACACCGGCAAAGTTGCTTTATGACAAAGATTTTACTCAAAACCGCAGCCAAAATTTAAAAAAAAAACCCTCTTACTAAATCAAAACAAATTCGTGATCGGTTTTAAAGATATTGCTAAGATATGCAAAACTCGATATAAACCCCCAAGTACTCAAGATATGTAGAATCAAGTGCAATACCTCTTTCCAACCATCGCGATGGCACCGAATCAAATTTTGATTTTAATTTACTGCTTTTTAAAATTTTGACTGGGAAATTTTGGAAAAACCGTCTGTCGACCTCTTATTTTGAAACACTTCAGTGATTTTCTGAAGTACTTATCATAGAACCAAGTGCAATACCCCATTCGAGCTGTCGTGGTAACAACGACTGGAATCTTCATATTAATTGCGGAACTTTCCAGTCTGAACTAATCTAACCAGAACTTCCGAAACGGCGGACCAGTTACGTCGGTCGGTGTTAATTCGGTCCTAATAACGTTGATTGGGAATGTCAAACTTTTAATTTGCCATTTCCTGGGGCTAAGTGTGGTTAGTAAGAGCTCATTTCAACGAAACTTAATTATAACAACAAAAATTGCAAACATTTCGTTGTTACATTTTGGCGGGATATTCAAATACATGGACACCTCGACAAATATTCCGACAATCTGAACGTTGGCTCATGGGTAGAAAACAAGCCAGGAAGGGACTTGTTTTTATAAAATATAATAATAAAAAAATCGGCATGTACGTAGACACTGGAGTCCATGGTGGAGTCGGGCGGGGTCATAAACGAGTAAGCAACTGAAGGAAAACGCGATAGATCGAATTCATATTCTCCAGGATCCTCACCGTGGATTTGTCCAGATGTATTTGCTTTCACGGCTTTACCCTTGGCGTTGGCATCTGTGGACCCTTTCGGTTTAGTTTCTCCTGAAGGTTTCTTAAAATTTACGTAAGCATTCCCCGCTTGACTGAGCTTGTGATCAAAGCCTAATATCTCTGGGTCTACGACCTGATTGGAGTTGTCTTTCGTAACCGGGGCTAACTGTGTGCCTTGAGCGCGATTGCTCATATTAGAAAGTTGATTTTGATTCATTTTGATTTTTTTTTTGCTGGAAATTGGAAATCTAATTATCTCTGCAGGGGAGTTGATTGTTGTTTTGAGAGGGAGTATAATTTTACAACTGCTCTTCTAAATCTAACTGAAAACTCAGTATTATTTTATAGGCGTTGATGTGGATTGGACACTGTGTCTTGAGCTTGAGGACGAGGGAGGAATGCCTCTCACATCTCAATAAAATGGGAAGATCAATAATCACCGATTAAACCACGTTAGCTGAATCCGGTCTTCTTGCAGACTTGTCTTTAGTCGATAGTTCGAAATTCTCTGGCGGTACACTTTCGAGTAAATACAAAGATGCTTTTTTTTTACTGTTTCGCAACTTTTTAGAATTTTTTTCGAAACATTCGTACTGCAGAAAAAGCAGATGTGTATAGATACTTTTCGACAGAGATTTTTGAATAACTTCCTATCCCTTTACCCGATTTTGACTCTCAAAGGCTCAAAGTCAATCCGACACCAAACTATAATCATTTAAATATTTTGAACCCTATGACCGCCATGGTTTGTGCTTCAATACACATTTTCAACAAATTTATGGAACTGTTGCTAGGAGTGACTTGACTTAATTACGATTTAAAATATATGGGAATTAAACCTTAACTGCATGAAAAAGCTGCACAAAAGTTTTACAAAAATATGCATGTCAATTCTTACGCTTAGAAGAAGAAGAATCGTAATCGTAAGAATAATTGCTGATATCCTGATCATTGCTAGCTGTCTAACTAAAGCAAAACATAAGCGATTCGGTATAATTACTTAGTTGGAGTTAGTTGGGTGTTAGGATAATAATCCATCACCACTGCGCATTATGTAATGTTAAAAAAGAACCTTCAGAAAATTTACTTAATCCTTGCGTTAAATCATTTGTTTTTTGAGTTTAATGCAGCCTTGGTTATTTACCAAGGAAGGTGATTCCGACAAAAATTCATGATTCTGCTCTGATGTGGGATGTGGCGCTAATTTAATAATACGGGTGTAAAAGTATTTTTTAAGCTTACATGTTAAACTATTCGAAAAACATTTGCCGGTAGTCATCAAGTAAAAACTACCCATGTACAGGGTGCTGAGTAACCCTGTAGCCCATAGGTTACCCAAAGTTCTAATCAAACGACACAAATTATTGTAAAGATAATTATTATTTTAATGAAACATTTTATTGTATCGTTACCGGTATTTTCTATATAATCAGTCAACAATAATTGCACAAGTTATGACTAGGACACGAAAGAAATTGAATAAGATGTATAGGCCTCTTTCAGAATTCCTAATTTCGTTCCTAAAGGTCTTCACGAATGGATTCTCAAATGTTTAATGTCTGCCAGCATCTGAATGATCGTTTCGAACATGTCAATTACTTTGGTGTCGTTGTTGGGAAATGCTTGAATTAGAAGATCCTCCAAGTTGCATTTCGAGTTTGTTCCCAAGTATTTACGCGAATATAAATCAGGCGAGTTTGCAGGACACATTTTCCCAAAAAAGTCAAGTCGAGCAGAAAAGTTTCTGAGTCGTTTTTGCTTTATCTGGCACGGTCATGGAAAAAAGTGACTTCTTCGGTGGTCAATGAATTTATTGAGATTCTTCAGGAATGGAACTACACGTAGAGCATTACAAACCACGTCCTATCATTAAGGTTCAACGAGTTAAGCAGGTCCAAACTCGGTGTGGACGGAGAGGTTTCCCCTCTTTCGTTACTCCTTATATTCTGCGACTAAGATTAGAAAATTCGTCATTCCATAACTGATGTGCTCATGAATGTTTTGTTAAAGAAAACCGTTTGATCCACGAGGAAATTCTTTGTCAAAATTTCTACAACTTTGTAGCATAAGTATATCTCCGAGAACCTAGGAGCTGTAAGGTTAATGAGTGCCCTGTACATTGTTTTAAGATGTGAAATACTTCCATGTTTTGTTTTAGTGACTTTTTTAAAATAATAATTTACAGCATTTTCAAATGTTTGCAACCTCGCGGTATGGCGAGTAAGTAGATTGTTAACTATGGGCTGAAGAATTTTATAAGGGATGCTCAAGTGACCGAAAAAGTTTGCCCCTTACATGAGTAATCTTAAGCATTAGGTAAACAAGATTTGGGAAAGCAAATATCATTCTTAGGGGCATTCCGTATATGCCAATTCAAACAAAATTTGAAACACTGAGAGTAGAGCTTCTACTGGGGACAGGGACTTCCCGTGGAACACGGGACGATTCCGGGGATAAAAATATTGAACTTCGCTTATAAGCTAATTTTTATAAATAGTGTATATGTAGAATTTCAACCTAAGCACCAACTTAATACATGCAGTCTCTTATAATGATGATACATATACCCAATAAAGGATCTCTTATAACGGATTTACAAGTCCGGCCACTCGTGAAAGTTATCTGTAACATCGGATTCGGTTTGTAAGTGAAAATGATGACAGAGTGACACGATGCTTAAAGTCAATATTATTGATGACCGCATTTGTGGACGAACCCTTATACCTTTGCTACATTGTCTCTAACGACTTGTCTTTGACTACTTAATGTCTTCTGCTCCCTTATGTCTTTTTCTATTGTCTTTAAATCCCCTTATGTATTTTTCTGTGGTACAGTAAAAAATTACTGTCAAAATCGTCAAGAACGATTACGGAATTGAGAAAACTGGAAAAGTATTTGTTTGAATATGGAGGATTTTGCACATTTCCCACTATTCAGTCCTTTTCGTGTGTTAGGGATCAAATAATAACCTACGTTTTTTTGTTTGCAATTTTGTTTGCATTTATTTTGTAAACCCGTGAAATTTTTGACACTTTAAAAGGGTGACGTCACTTTTGCTTTAACCCTTCCTATTACTAAGTGATCATGACTGTAATGATAATTTCTTTCAACCACGTGGCGTGCTCCACCTACCCCAGTTCCGGGACGTTATTTGTGAACGCTCCCTAACCACCACGGGATACTACTAGCTACTAGATTAGATAGGTAGTAGAGTCTACACTGAGTAAGCATAATACTGTAATGTACTGTGATTGTGATGTGATTGTGTGTGATATTTTTGTATACCAGCCGCGAAATTACAAATGAAATAACGTGCGCTGAAAATTACATATAGAAAGAAACGTGCTGTTTGCCCTGAGTGCCGTGTGTCGTCTTGACTTAATTAATTACTGTTCCAGTGCCCAGTTATTGTGATCAGGAGCGATATTGATATTCAGGGAAACAAAAATTATTGCAGACGTTGCAAAGTTTGAAGTATTGAGGAATCGGAAATCAGATCAGTGACCAGAGCTATACAGGAAGCCAGAAGGTGTGTGAATTCCGTGCTCTTGTTACGGGATTCGTCCGACGTTATCACAAGTTGATATCCAGTCGGACAGTGTCAACAAGATGTTGCAATTTCATGAAATGGGTCTGGATGACCGAATTTTGAAGGTATGGAAATTTTATATTCTGTATTAAAAGGAATTGATTGTGAGTAGCTGTTAAGTTATGGTTGTATTTGATCTTGGACAGTCGTTACTTGAGGGTTTCTTATTAGTACGGTCTGATAGTAACAGTACCACATATTATGTTTGTTCCAGGCGATTGCTAAGGAAGGGTGGAAAGAACCGACCTTAATTCAGGAGAAAGCTATCCCGTTAATTTTGGAAGGAAAGGATGTATTGGCCAGAGCCAGAACGGGCTCGGGAAAAACCGGAGCGTTTGCTGTTCCGTTACTGCAAAGAGTGCTGACAATCAAGAGTACGGCACGAGAGCAGTGTACTTTGGCTTTGATTTTAGCCCCTAGTAAGGAACTGTGTCACCAAATCCACACAACCTTGGTAGAGTTGGCGTCTTCTTGCTCAAGAGATATTCAAATTATTGACATTGCATCATATAGTGATGTCAATTCCGTTAAATCATTGCTGAATGAGAGAGCTGACATAGTTATTGCAACGCCTTCTAGGATTTTGATACATCTGAATGAAAATAATATCCGTTTAAAAGATTCTCTGGAAATGTTAATCATTGATGAGGCGGACTTAGTATTTTCCTTTGGGTTCGAGAAGGATTTGAAAAGCCTGGTTCCGCATTTACCTCGGATTTATCAGTCTATACTGGCAAGTGCAACCTTGTCGGAAGATGTGATGGAGCTGAAAAAACTGGTACTCCACAATCCTGTCATACTTAAATTGCAGGAACCACTCATTCCATCATCGTGCCAGTTGGCTCACTATGTTATTCGGGTAATGTTATTTTGATTACTGAGAACTGGGAATCAAAATTATATTATGGGATATCTAATTGTTATCTTTCTGTTATTCTGTACAGTCGGAAGAAGAGCAGAAGTTTGTTTTGATTTACGCGTTGTTCAAGCTCAACTTAGTTCGAGGAAAATCATTAATCTTTGTCAACACTGTGGATCGATCTTATAAGGTTAAGTTATACCTGGAGCAGTTTGGTATTAAATCATGTGTCCTGAACTCAGAACTTCCGCAAATGTCACGTTGGCATACTGTTCAACAATTCAATCTGGGAACCTATAACGTTATAATTGCTTCCGATGACAGACATTTAGATGAAAAGGCTCCGGAGGACACAGTGAAAGAAGAATCTCCAGCGTAATTTTAATTTTAATTAAAGCATCCAAGCATTTAAGCAAGCAATGTTTTTAAAGAATGAATTGACGATTTTCCTTTAATTATAATTTCTAGGGAAACCTCGGAAGCAGCCAAGAAGAAAAGAAAGCGAGATAAAGAATCGGGTGTATCACGAGGGATTGACTTTCAATTTGTATCTAACGTTATAAATTTTGATTTTCCTCTGGACTCCTCTTCTTACTTGCATCGAGTTGGTCGTACGGCTCGAGGCAATAATCAAGTAAGCTAGAAAATTAACTAACTCGATTCTAAGTTTTGCAAAATATCATCACGATAAAATAACTATTTATTCCTAGGGAGCGGCGCTTTCTTTTGTCAGTATCAAAGAAGAAAAACTTTTGAAAGAAGTAAGTTCGACTTTTGTGGACTAAAGCGTTTAACCTTCACCTATGAGCTATTAAAATGTACAGCTAAAACCAATTTCGCATTTAAATTTACAGGTCGAAGAAGTACTAGAACAACTAAGTGGTGAAAGCGAAATGAAAATGAAGCCTTTCAATTTTAAAATGGAAGAAGTAGAAGGATTTAGATATCGAGCCATGGATGCGTGGAAAGCAGTAACTCGAATAGCAATCAGAGAAGCGCGCTTAAAAGAAATTCGTCATGAGATAATGAACTCCCAGAAATTAAAAGTAATGAACATTTTTGGTTAGCTAAACTCACCATCCAAGCTTATTTAACGCATTTTAAAAACATCGATATAACTGTCGGTTTTGATGTGTAGGCTTATTTTGATGCGAATCCGCAAGAGTTGAAAGCTCTACGACATGACAAGACACTACATATAGTGAAACAGCAACCACATTTAAAACATGTTCCAGATTACATTGTTCCGAAGACTTTAAAAAGTTTTGGAGGTCGTCGTGGAAATTTTGGGGGTTCTCCCTCAGCTGGACCAGCTCTTGCTATGGGGAAGGGACAGGGACGCAGAAACGCCTACTCAAAGAAGCAGTCAGCCGCACGAGTAAATATAATTATGAATTTTCTGTAGCTCGTTACAACAATACTTTTTAGTTGCTTCTAGAAAATTGTATTTATTTTTTATTGCAGAAGCAGAAACTAGATCCATTAAAAAGTATGGAATTCGCTGGCTTGAATAAGAAAAAGAAACGAAAGGTAAAGAAGTAGGAAGACAATTGTACGAACTGTTTATACCAACTACTTGTGATTAGCCGTTGAATGGGAAAAAAGGAGGGCACGGTTAGCATCCCTGCAAATCTTCCATGGACAAATCGACATCACTGAATTGTTTTTACAAATCGTGTGTCATGAAAACCGTGCAAATGACTTTTAAATTTTTCACCCATAAGTAACAATATTTGTCAAGAATTATTGATATATTGAAAAGCGATAATTATAAATGTTACTAAAATTGACAATTTGTCGATGTGCATTTAATTTTCATGATTGAGCTGCTTATTGGAATTATTTTAAGCGAGCATGTTGCGTAACTGTTCAAACAATTGCATAATGGTGCATCCTGCATTCCTATCCTCGTTTCGTATCTACGAACGAAGGAAACCTGACTTTATTAGCTTAACGGTAATGACGGCGCTCTGATATGAGTTTATTGGTCATTAAAAAAACATACGCACAACTAGCACCTTTACAAATGATATGATCATTAGGTAGCTAGTATGAAGATAGCAATGACATTAATTTTAGATTTTTTCCTGGTTCGTTTAATTTGGATCACATTATTGTTATTGTTGTTTGATATTGGAAGCCTAAGGATATATCTAAATCTAGGGGATATGAATAACGATTTCCCAAATTTTAAACTGATTTTTCATTCGGGTTAAAATTTGTTCAAGTTTTAAACCCTGAATAGTGTGGTTGTAATTATTATACATATTTACATATTTGCCAGTGATAATACTTAAGCAACGTTTCTCAAAACGAGTTATTCTATTTTTATCCTTATTTTTCAGGCCAGAGTACCACATCGGAGAGCCATATTCTACAATGACTCTTATATAAACCTTATACACGATTACTAGTTCTCTCTGGTTGAAGTTGAACTGCTTTAATTTCCTTAACATAAACAGTCGTTTATTTGATTTTTGGAGAGATAGATCAATAGTATTGATATTCCATTTTACATTCTTGGATATGAATACTCCCAGTAGTTTACTATATTGTCATATTTTGGAATAATTTCTCCATTGATAGTTAAATCAAGATTGGAGAATTTCTTATTTCTCTACGCTGGCCAAAGGCCCTGGGGTGGGAAGCGGCAGTTACCGCTGTTACCAAGATGAGATATGGACTTGCAATTAAAAACCCATTTTCTGGGAAATAACATTTAAAAATCTGAATCTTGTACAGTGAACTCTCGATATTTGGATATAAGGGATTATGATTTGCGGTCGCGATCCCCATTTACACAGTGTATAAGACTATGCTTATAAGGGAATAGTGTTTAAAAGGGACATTTTGTCGGTCCCTTGAGTATCCCTTATAGTGATAGTTGCCTGTAACGCGGGGCGGTCATATGGAGAGCGAAGCGAGTGTAAAAAAATACTTTCTAATTTTCTGGAAATTTTTCAAAAATGTGGTGGCATTTAATATATGAGTGGTAGACTTAGATTTTTCGAAATTTGCAAAATTGTTAAAATTTGAAAATGTAACCTCAAGTTGGACATCTAGGGCTTATATCTATATCTAGGCTTGTTTCACAATTTAAAATTGAACCGTTCAAAAGTTGTATCCCCTGCAAGCTTTCGAATCCAGTGATTTTCTTGTGAAACCTTGGTTAGTAGGATGTTTAACAAATTAAAAGTTGAAATGAATGTAGGAGATTTTACATTATGGATAGGCTGAAAATTTGAACTGTGAAATCTTAATTAATTCACATTTATTGATTATTGTTTTTCCCATACAAATTCCTAAATTGGGTTCTTGGGAACATTGGTCACACACTTAATACATTTACTAATAAGCTCTCTTGCCTTTATTCTCTTGAACACAGCAACTTTCACCGGATACCCTTTGATGGCTGTAGCCTGCAGCTGCATGTAAGTAAGTATAATCATTACACGTTAGGAAAGAATACATGAATAATTATGCCGTTGCTTTTGTCAATAAAAGTCAAATTATGCTGTCAGAGGCACTAGTATTAATCTTCTGTCTCATGTTATATCATCCTTTTTTATGTCGTTTTTTGGATTGGGGAATTATGAATAGGATTCATAAAGAGGAAGAAACTGTGTTTGTTAAGTGTTAGTATTTTCAGTAATTCAAGAGTTTTACTGTTTTTGCAATACAGGCTCGAGTCAAAAATATATTACTGACCCGATCTATTTAAAATAGGATTCTTCTTCAATAATTTTGTTTTGATGTTGTTGCTTTTAGTATGGTTGTGATTACTATTGATGAAATATTTGAAACACTTCCCATGTAAATTTTAGCTTGAATTTTATCACTTCATGACAATAATGAGGCGAAGACAAAATCGAAGGGTAAAATGAAAGTAAAAACTTTCCCCTAAGGTACTTACTTACATATGTGTATCCTGCCCTAACTTCGTAACCATCATAACTTTTTGAAACATGACGTAAGAATGCGATTGCCTTGTACTGCTCACTTCAGGTGTAGTTTCACACCCCAGAACTGTTTTGTCCGGTGGATTACCTTGGAAACCATTTGTGCACAACACAAATATCGGTATCTATGTAAAATGACTGCTGTGCATTCCGCGCATAAGTCACAAAGAACATTATTTCTTTCTCTTCTTGTGCTCCCCTTCATACAGCAGTGGTTCATAATTGCAAACATGAATAGCGAAAATAAAATCGGAATTGTATATTTATTAATAGCTTTTTGATTTCTTGAGTGGGAAAAACAACATTTGTACGTATTTTACCAATGTTTAGTAAAACGTGATAGGTATCATCTGGTAAGTGTCGGAACTGAAATAGTTACGTAAAGTTAAATTTTGTATTGTCCTTTACTAATGTTGTAATCTTGGAGTGCTTTGTTGTAAACTCAACGAAGATGAATTTAAAGCACTTAATGACCGTCATCTCTCCTAACACGGACGTGAGTTACTTAATTGGAATACAGTATCTATATATTCCTATAATTCCGGAGTTCTCACTGGGAGTAAATTTCTTTAGAATGGAGCCGATCGCATCACATCATTGTGCTGGTCCCCTAATAACCTCAAGCTGGCTGTATGTGGAAAGGAAAAAGTCGTGTACCTTTACAATGACCAAGGAGAAATCAAAGACAGGTTCCCAACTAGGCCTTGCGATCCTAAGGTACATTGGTACCTAGCGGAACACTATGCATATCCTTTTAAATTTCTTGTTGCATCATATTTTGAAGTAGTTTTATTCCTTCATTTTTTCCAGTACGGAATGGCAAGCTACATAGTGACTTGTTTAGTATTTTCTCCGGACTCGACAAAAATTGCTGTGGGTCAAAGTGACAATATCGTATACATTTACAAGCTCGGAGAAGATTTTGGAAAACAAAAGAAATCTATAACAAACAAGTTTCCTCAGCCAGCCTCTGTGGTTGCTATGATTTGGCCCAATGAACTAGAGTTTATGTGTGGATTAATCGATGGAAAGCTTCGACATACTCCCGTGCTCCCAACAAAGACAAAAAGTAAAACGTTTTTCAACCCCGAGTCTCCAAATATCTCACTTGTATCCAAGTATGTTTTATCTACCAATTTTTTGAAACTTCTAGTAAATGTTATTTAAGTCCTATTTTAATTATTCAATTTCTTAAAATTTTGATATTTTAAAAATCCTTATTGACTTTTTGAACGAGACCCTTTTCAATTTGTTCCAGCCCAATGGGAACAGAAGTAGCGGCTGGATTTGCAGATGGACGCATAGCTTTATTTGCCATTGAGGATTCGGAAACACCAACTTTGGTAATATTAATCTACTTCCTAAAATCTTGAATTTTGTGGTAAGAACGTTGTTCACATCCCAAAGTTAAAAACTTTAAAGATGCGTATGTGTAATAATTTTTTAAAAGAATGGTGAGTATTCTTTAATATTTCTCGGTAATTATTCTACGTGTAACGTTGCTGTACGTTAAAAAATCCACCAGTTAGACAAATGTGAATTAAAACTGTCATAACTTCGTGTGTAATTAGCCTCTTGTGTCATCTCAGATTGCGACTATTCACCATCCATGCGCTCCTTTTGCCCTTGCTTGGGGTACGGAAAGTATCTTAGCCGGAGGATGTGACAAGAAAATTAATGTTTACGATCGGACTGGAAAGCTCAAGCAGTACTTTGATTACTCCCGAGATGACAAAGATCATGAATTTTCTGTTGCTTGTGCCAGCCCAACGGGTCAGTGCATTGTCTTTGGAACGTTTAATCGACTTCGACTATATCAATGGTCAGCGAAGAGGAAGACGTGGGAAGAGGCAAATGTGAAGGATTTTCAGAACTTTTACACTATGACTGCAATTTCCTGGAGAAAGGATGGGACCCGAGTGGCCCTTGCGACATTGCCCGGAGGCTTGCATTATTTCGAATCTATTTTGAGGTTATTGCTAATTAATTTACTATTAAAACATAAAAGAGTCATTTCGTTACCTAAATTCCATGAGGTATTCCTTGAGAACAGGGCGTTATTATTTTACATTATAGACGCTCCAAAAATTCAAAATTCGAAGTGACCTATATCACCCCAAGTCACTGTATAATGAAGATGACTGGAAGTAATCTGGAGGCTAACATGAAATCCAAGTACAGTGGAGAAATTGTTGATGTGCGGCTAATGGGAAAGGATAAATATGCCGTGGCACAAACTATGGAAACCTTAATCATCTGTAATAGAGTAAACATTACGTTTTTATAAAAATTAGAGTTCGAATCACAGTTTTAAATCTACCAATGCTCTCATTGAAATACAATTCAGGTGACATAGAAAGGAATCTAGTGAGTGAAATACCTTGGTCTGAAACGGATGATAAGGAAAGGTTCTATTTCGACAATCCTAACTGCTGTATGATCTTCAATGATGGAGAAATGATTTTAGTTGAGTATGGACGGGATGAAATCTTAGGAACGTTTCGGTATGCTTGTACTTTTTTATAACAAACTATTGAAGTAGTAAATCCTTTAGTGCTGATAAAATAAATATCAGAACTGTATTTGAGTAAGTTGACTCAAATTTCAAAAAAAATGCATGCAACCTTTTTTTTACAGCACGGAGCTCGTCAATCCTCATGTCATAAGTGTTCGAATAAATGAGAGGTTGCCCCGACGTCACGAGGGGCAGGCGAACAATAAAAAGTTAGCCTTTCTGCTTGACTTGAAGACAATTGCAGTCGGTAATGTGCTCAGATATTCATTATAGTTTGAATTCATTATTTGGAGCTAACTATTAACAAATATTTTTTAGTGGATTTGGAATACAGCCTATCACTGGGTCACATTGTACATGACTCGAAGATTGACTGGCTAGAGCTGAACGAACTAGCGCATAAGCTATTATTTAGGGATCGGAGAATGAGGCTGATGCTTGTAGATGTGGATACAATGATGAAGTACACTATACTTCAGTTTTGCAACTTTGTTCAGGTAAAGAGATGTACATCATTTTTGTTTCTTTATACTTTTAATTTTTTTCGTAACATAAAATACTAAATAAGATACCAGCAACTAGTTTTTCTAAAATACCTAAGTAATATACAAATCAAAGACTGCTCCAAAGATACTTAAGAAGAAAATACTATCTTAAATACTTTAACATCAGGAAATGTATTCAATTATTGTTTTGGAAATCGAGTACAGAACTTCAAAAATACAAGCTTTTGAACATTTCATCCGACAATCTAGCTCTACGCGCACTAAAAATTAGTCCTGCAATGATAAAAAATCGTTCCACATGGAGCTTCTATTGGGGACAAATTTCATCTCCCGTCCCCGTCCCGACAATCGGGACACGGTGACAAAAACCATGTCCCCGTCCCGTCCCCAAAAATGTAAAAAAATGTTGTCCCCGGTCCCGTCCCGAAAGTCGGGACACGGTGACAAAAACCATATCCCCGTCCCGTCCCCAAAATTTAAAAAAACGGTGTCCCCGGTCCCGTCCCCAAAATTAAAAAAAAACGGTGTCCCCGGTCCCGTTCCCAAAATTTTAAAAAAACGTTATCACCGGTCCCGAAAATCGGGGCATGTGAACAAAATTCTTGTCCCGTCCCGATAATTACTAAAAACAGTTGTCGTCATTCTCTTACCAAAAATATGAACATGAGGAAAACTTCGTACAAAAAGTATTTGTATCAAAAACGAAAACCCCATTTATAAATCGTAGTTCCAAGTTTCCTCCTTAAGGCAGCTTAAATTGCGGTTATATTTCAAATTACTATTCTATTTTATTTCGGTCACCAAAATTATGTTGTCACTCAAGTTTCGAATCCGTTTTCAAATACTGTGTATTATGATTACTTACTTCAATTATGATTGTAAATATACATTCTTTATACATTGTCTTTATTCGCTCTAATGCCAAAATCTACAATCAGATTCATAAAACCATTATGCAGTACCAGTCATTTTTTGAGAAATAAACTGCATTTTCTACAACCTAAAATCGAATGTCTTACATTCGGTGAAATAAAGCTCACATGATAGTTTACTCATGAGCATTAAAAGCTGAAACGTTATATCCTTGTTCTGCTATGCTTGCTCGTCCCGTCCCATTATCCACACGACCAAAAAGCATGTCCCGTCCCGAATACAGTGGGGACAATTTATTTCGTCCCATCCCGTCCGGAATTCAATGGGGACAATTTTTTTGTCCCGTCCCGAATATAATGGGGATAACTTTTTTGTCCCCGTCCCGTCCCGAATATGACATGGGGACAACTATTTTGTCCCCTGGGACGTCCCGTCCCAGTCCGTCCAGTGTCCCGACGGGACGTCCCCGTCCCCGGTAGAAGCTCTAGTTCCACAGGACCTGAAGATAGCAATGGGGTGTATTAAAGTATGAAAACATAGATTTTATTGTTGGATATTTATCCATGGACATTTTCTGAAACACCCTGAAAATATTTAAGGCATTCTGCCTCAATGGTTTAATCAGATCTCCGCAATGCATTGGTATTGTCAGCTTCAAATGAAAACAAATCGTCAAAAGTTATGTAATTATGACTGTAAATGAAGATTTTTTCATGTAAAAATTTTCCACGAATAGTTTTAAAAAAGTGGGGTGGGGGTTGAAATCATCTTTGGAAACTTTTTTCCTAATGCATTAATTGCAATTTTGTTGTAACTATGTATTTACACAGTGGGTTCCCCAGAGTGATGTCGTGGTCGCTCAGAGCAAGCGCTGCATTTACGTGTGGTACAACATAGAAGTCCCGGAGCAGAGTGTGGAGACTGAAGTGAAAGGTGTTGCTTTTGATGTTCTTAAGGAAAGCAATAGGACAGCTGTGCTAATTCAAGACGGAAATGCTATTCATGAATTCAACTTGGATGAGAGTCGCATTGAATTTGGGACTGCGATTGATGATGGAGACTATGTCAGGGCAATGGCCTTTCTAGAATCAGTTGAGCCTTCGTCGGATACTGAAAGTATGTGGAAGATACTTGCCAAGGTTACGCTTGATGCCAAAGAGTTGCTCATCGCTGAACGAGCTTTATGTGCCCTGGGGGACATAGCTAGGTAAATATTTTGAAATATTATTAGAAATTTCATTTTACATAAGTGCACACCTTGTCATATTGTGAAACCTTAGTCGAGAGTTAAAATCTGTTACGTATATAATGTAGGTATACATTACGCTATTATTATTGGTCATTATTTTTGCAGGGCAAAGTTTGTTAGAGATACGCTTACAGTAGCTATGAGAGTGGAATCGGAAGGTCTGGCCGAAGCTGGTGAGGGAGCTCACTGTCATGAAGTTCAAGCACGTTTAGCCATTTTGGATGGCCAGTTAAAACTTGCGGAGGCAATATTTTTGGACAACAATGATGTTGAGAGTGCTATCAGCATGTGAGTAACCAAACTGAAGTAGATCAACAGCTTGATTGCAACAATTATTGTTTTAAGTATAACTTAAATTGGATGCTGTAGCTATTTAGCATTCATTTATATTTAAGTATTCTTTCTTAAACAACAGGTATGAAGCCATGCACAAATGGGAGGATGCGATTGGACTAGCCCAAGTGAAAGCACACCCTTACTTGAAGAAACTTGTGGACGACTACTTAGGATTCCTCACCTCATCGGGGCAATATGAACTGGCAGCAGAATTTCTGGAGCGTAACGGGAACCCTACATATGCTGTTCAGCTGTACCTAGAGGGAGGATTGCCAACTAAAGCAGCAAAGTAATTAACTAAATATAAATGTATATTTAGATAAAAATTGTCAATATACAAAACTGTCGAAACTGTTTCCCTACAGGTTGGTAATAACGAACTCGAACATCCAACTGGAGCACGACATTTTGAACCAAATAAGTACCGGATTGCTGAATGGTGACTTTTTTGAAGAGTCGGGAGACTTCTTTGACTCCACAGGGAATAAAACCAAAGCATTGGACTGTTACAAAAAAGCTAAGTCCTACGACAAAGCTATTCGGCTAGCCAAAGTCGCTTTCCCTAATGAAGTAGTGCCTTTGGAAGAAGAATGGGGTGACTATCTCTCATCAAATCGTCAGCACGACGCCGCTACTAATCATTACATTGAAGCTGGCAGACTTACAAAAGCTTTGGATGCTGCCATTGAGTCCAGGCAGTGGAAAAAAGCTCTGCAAATAATTGAGGCGAGATGATTAATACAATGTACCGTGCCCTTTTAACCAATGCAAATCTCATCTTTTCCATTCCCTGCTCCTATCAGACAAGTTTAATATTTGCTTAAAAATGCTAACTTTTCACTTGTAATGGGCAGGCTATCGATGACACCGAATCTGTTACTAAACAGTATTTGAAGATTGGGGCATATTATGAATCCGCTAGTGATTTCCACCTTGCCGAAAAATGCTACAACAATGCCGGCATGCCCACGCGTGCCGTTGATATGTATACCAAGAAAGGTACTTACTAATTCTCATATTTACTTGCCTGTAGTTATAACCTCAATCGTACAAAAACTTTAGCAACAGTAACCGTACATGGTCTCAACTAAACTTAAAAAATGTCTTTTAAAGATTTATTGCAAAAACTTACATTTCAGGAATGTGGGAAGAAGCACATCGTGTAGCAACAACTTCCATAAGAGGAAGAGATGAGTTAACGCAAAAGTATGTGGCCGAAGCCAATGAGAATCAGAAACAGGGAAAGTTCGCACAGGCAGAGAAACTGTACATTGCCGTGGGTCAGCATGATCTTGCCATTAGTATGTACGGGGCTGAAAAGCTGTAAGTCTAAGTTGTACTCACAGAAATTGTAACACGGGAAAATTTGGAGAAATTCGACGGTGTCACACGTCAATTTTAACCTGTAAATACGGTAAAAACAAACCGTTTGGACATTTTCAGATTCGATGACATGCTTCGTCTTGTTCAGATTTACCATCCGGAACACATGAGCGACTCTCACAAACATGTTGCGGATATCATGAAGGAAAATGATCAGTTAAAAGGTGCTGAGCAGCATTACCTGAAAGCTAGCAAATATCAAGACGCGTTGGAAATGTACCAGGAGAAAGGACTGTGGGAAGATGCGTACAGGGTAGGCCTCTTTTCCTGTTCAATTACATTTATATGGAATTGGAAATAAAGTACGATTAAAAATAAAATAGAAAATTAAAATTAGTATGTTCACATAATTGCATTTCAATTGACAGGTTGCTCGATCTCATGGAGGAGGCCAAGCTGGAAGACTAGTGATTTTCGAATGGGCCAATAGTTTGAGTGGTGAAACTGCTGTTAGGCTGCTGAAAAAATTTGGTCAGCTGGAAAATTGTATTGAGTTTTGCTGCGAAAATGAAAATGTAAGGCTTTATTCTAATCGTGTGGTTGCTTTAAAAGTACAGTTGTGTCAGAGATGACTTTTCTAATTCTAAGTACTGAAACTAAATTATGTTCCTAAATTAAGTAAGACCCCAAATAATGAAACCTAAACGTTGGGAGTTGGGACTATGATTACCATAAATATGAGAGGCTACCCGAATAATTATGTGTAGAGGAGCTCGAGATATTTATTCTTCTGCTTTATTTAACCCCAATAGTATCCCCAATAAAGAGAGCCGCGGAGAGCTGGGACCTTTCCGTGTTCCAACTCACCATCCGCACACATTATCTTACATATGTATATGTAGCATAATACATAAGGGCCTTTTTAAATAAACCCCACTTATAAATGAATAATATGGAATCCCATACAAATTGAAAGACCTGTCCTCACAGTTGTAATATGGCTTGTTTCAGGAGTATGTAGTATTAATAAATAAATTATTGTAAGGATATAAAAAATGAGGTACTAACCTTGCTTTTACTTTTAGTTTGCTTTCGCTCTGGAAATCGCGTCAATTGGATCTAAGGAAACTTTGCCCAGAATTCACCAAAAATATGGCAAGTATTTGGAATTACAAGGGAAATACGAAGAAGCTGAAACCCAGTACATTGCTGCAGATGAACCAAAGGAAGCGATTGATATGTAAGGCTTCTTTGACTATAGCCATCACATTCAGTATTATTGCCAGCAATAATTATCAGAAGCTTTTGAAGAGCTAAAGTTCCTTTTCTGTTTCAGGTACATAAGGAATAATAGACTACAAAGAGCTGTGGACGTTGCAGAACTATACGCAAAGGATGAGCTACCAAGGGTGCTGCTCATCCATGCTCAAATTTTATTCGAAGAGAAAAAGTTGGCCCAATTTGAATCCGTAATTCTGAGAGCTGAGAAACCAGAACTAGCTATAGAACTTTACAAGGCAAGTTGTAGTAAAATAATTTCTGTGGCACACAGGTCTATTCAATGACGTAATTAAAACTAAATGTTTTCCATGAGTTTTATGTACTCTGTAAATACTTAGAGGAAAGGAATGTGGACCGAAGCATTTAAGCTTTGCAAGGAATACGCTCCACAAAACTTGAAGAAACTTCAAGCGGATTATGACGAGCGCTCCATGACTCCAAGCGCTCATGTTGATGTTATGACAGTTATCAACCAAGCCAAGGAATTCGAGCGTTTGACCGAGTACAGACGGGCGATTGACTGCTACTTGTCGCTGAACAGATCCAACCTAGGTCATGATCTAAACCTCCTGGAAAAATGCTGGACAAAAGCAGGGGAGCTTGCTACCAAATTCTTGCCGATGGAACCTTGTAAACAATATGTCACCAAAATCGGACCGCTCTTGATTAGCCTGAAATCTTACCATAATGCAGCCGTTTTTTACTTGGATACAAATCTCCAACAAGATGCTCTGGACGCATTGATAGGTGGTGAGCTATGGACTGATGCGAAAGCTGCTTCAAAAGAAATGGGACCAAAGTAAGAGGTTTTATGTATTCACAAGATGCCTTATTTGTAAATATTTCATTTTATTCCTTTTCTCACAATTCCTCAAGTTGTTCATTTTGGCAAATAAAACGAACTCGAGTCTAACAATAATACTTGACGTCTTACGTTATACAGGTGGGAAGAATACGTTCGAAGAAAACACACCGAGTTCTTAAAGAGTGCTGGTCAGGTAGAACAACTTGAGGACGTAAACTTCGTTGCAGCTTTGGATCTACTGTGTGAGCAAGGTCTTTGGCAGAAATGTTTGGAAAGAGCTAAGAAAAATGAAGGACTACTTCATCACTATGCTGGTAGATATGTATATCATCTGCTTAAACAAAAGCTACCCATTGAGGCAATGCATGTTTACATGGAGAATGGTGTTCCGGCGAATAAGCATCACTACCCCTTGTATCGGGGTATTTCTGAAATGATCTTCATGGATCCTAGATTAGATATCTTTGAGAACTGGACGAATCTTCGTAATTTGTTATTCCAGCTTGTAAGTTTACCTCTAGAAACAAGTTTCCATTCATTTTTTAAAATGGTCACCTTCATTATTTCATGAGCTAAATGAATTTATAACTATTTAGAAATGTCAATCTAGAAAGTAAAAAGTGTTTTTACTCCTCTTTTGTCTGTTACCATGTATTGCATACAGATCGGATCAATAACAGAGACTCCTGACTGTGGAGGCCATTCACATGTGGAATTTGAACACTTTCTAATAATTGTACACTATTACTGTAATCGCTCGGCATTCAGTGAAGTACCAGGTTTGGAAATACTAGCAGCAAAGTGTTCCGTGGCTTTGCTGCGGCACTGTGATGTTATCCCGGTCGACAGGGCCTTTTATGAGGCCGGAATCGCCTGTAAAGTAATGTTCCAAAAGTGGAAGTGAAACCAATCTTTTTTATGAGACCTCTAACTTGAAAATATTTATTTTGTGTAGAAAATTGGCTGGGACAGCATGGCATTCGTGTTTTTGAACCACTATTTAGACATTCATGATGCAATGGAAGAGGGCGTTACTTCTACCGACATGCTGGATAATTCGGATATCAAAAATACTGACATACCATTAAACGCACCAATGCCAAGTCGGGTGTGCGTACCGGAGGATGCCCATGATGAAGTGAAGGAATGGGTACTAGCTGCTTCTATGGACAGGTCTATCGCACAGGTATAGGGAATAGATAATACAATTTTGAAATATGTTTTTTCCTGATTAAACTGCTAAATTTTGGATTATTTACGGTTTTAGGAGCTACGGCTTGATGAGCGTGGTCTTTATGAAGCCTCACTTCTGAACCCACACCAGCAGCGAATTGAGGACGCTTGTTTAGTAACTGGCTATCCAGCTTTAGGTTCAAGGGTCACGTTTAGAGTACCTAACAAAGTGGCGAATAAGGAGGATTGGAATAAATTGTTTATGACAGCTAAGAGCAGTAACAACCTGAAAGTCACGGATATACTAGAATTCATTACCCGATGGTGTGGATCCAATCCTAATTATAGTTTGTAAATGTGGATGTAATAGTGTAATCATTTCATTAATACTTTTCTCCTTGCGGATCTTTAAATATTTTCACATTTGTAGAGTACGAACGTGAACATGAATTTTGTCCCAAAGTTCAATAAAACTAATCAATGTAACCATTTTTAGCTCAAGCATTTATTTCAGTTGAGGATTCTCAAGAGTAAAGTTTTATGAAGGTCGAACATTTTAAAAAATATTAAATATGCAATTAGTTGGCTTTAGTTAGTAGGTAGCTTGTCTTCGTCCATCCAGCCTGAATTGGCCTAATGGTGAAGGATATGTAACCTTGATTTTGATGGGGTAACTTTCCAGGGTAGCCTCATGACCTCAATCGCGTATTTATAATACTTCTGGGTACACGCAGTTATGTGTATAAAAACCGTTACCTTCACCTAGTATTTCACCTTGACTTCCATTTGAACTTAAACACTTTAACATAATCATGTGAACTCGCTCGAGAAAATGCAACTCATAATTATTTGCCCATGAGTGAAAACAGGCTTCGATAAAAATATACCAACTTTACTTAAGCTTTGATCTTGCGATTTATTAATTGTCATTGAAAAACTGATTTTAACAGGAGAACGTCTCCTTCGTTACATTTAAAAGGATATTTACCTTCGTTTGAAGTAAGTGAAATACGTGGAAGAAACCGTTTTTCTCCTTTTATACGACCTGCAAGAACCTCAGCAAATATCAAATTTTGTTTCATTTGCTTAACTATCAGTCTGGTACCATTACAAAGCCATCTTTATAGCATATCTCTTTAGGTATATCACCATCATCATTAGCATTACCATTAACGGCTTTACGTTTAGATCCCCTTCGGTTGAGTCTGAAACGTTTTGCAGATGAAGTACATCATCTTCTTCATCATGGAAATATTTGCGTTTAGTCTTCGTATACCGTAACATTTTCGGGTTAGGTATGAAGTGTTTTGTGGGTGACACATTGATGTCCCCTAGCAACGAAGTAATCAACTTAATCAGCAAACAAAAGTGCGAGTATTATTACAACTGCTAACTACAGACAATAGAAAAACTCAGCAACTTACTTTGATTCAAGCAATTAAAGATATTAACAAGGTTTACATAGAATGTACACTAACGCTCGGTAAAGCGAACTACACAACTAAATTAGCAAATACAGCAGGAATTATAATTACTACATCGATTAATACGATCAAATTAAGTTAATCGTAAGCAATTCAGTTTCGACTGCTGCGAAGCTGTAGTTACGACTAAGAACAACTCTTTATATGCAACACAAACATATACAACTCATCATCAACTTCTGGTCAGTACTTAGTTCTTAGTGTACCATGCAGTAGAAATACTCAGATACGATGGGACAGTTAGCATGCCATGATTACATCGCCCATCGTACACAAACCATTTGCCATTATGATAAAACAAAGTTATGAAGTGATTCATTTGGTAAACAGTTACAGCAAGTAGTTTGTAGACAATACCCAGGACTTTTGGCTTATTGTAGATTGTAGTGCTTCTCAACAGATTCAAGATTTCCATTTACGCTTACTAATTTGTACTTAAAGACAATTACTGGTAACAATGATTCGACCGTTGAATTACGCTCACTGCATTTCTGCTGTAAGTAGGGACGTTCATTTACATTTCGAACAGCGTCTGCAATACACGTTTCTCTGATCTCTAAAGTAGAAACAGCCATACTTTTATTCACATGTTCGTCACATCGTGTAATGACTTAAAGTTTTCTAAACAGTGGCTTTAAACAATCAGTAGAGTACTCGCCCTCGGCCCCAAACATATAATTTACCTCCGGCCTTCATCTACCTAGCAATTGTCCAACCCAAGAGACTAGCATAGTACACATCACCTTGCAGAACACGATCAACGACGTTCGTAACAACTGTGGCTACACGGCAGGACTCACTTACATTGTTCTGCAAGAACGTTTTAAAAGCAGTGTCTTGATCGTACATTACAGACAAAATCATCATAACATTATCAATGGTGCAAGTGTTAATAAAAATATGAGCATTTTTATCTGTTGTAGATGGAGTACCCCAAGTTATCAAATGTATATGCCAAAAAACAAGGTTCTACGCCTGAAGGTTTTCCAACTCTCTGACGCTTTGTATCAAACCATACCTCCTCATCTTCAGTTCCAGCGGTAGCAGATGAGTCACGATGTTTACGGCGCATTACTTTCTCGTGTTTCCTACGTTTCCGGAACAATGCAGGCTGCTTCATGGCGTGAACTCCTTTATACTCAAAGAATCCAATGATATTACCTTCGAATTCCTTCAAACGTCCTAAATACATAACTTTCATTAAAAAATTTATACCCGCAAATGTGATTAATAACTTTGTAATTATCACAGTCACATTTTAAATAGAAAATAAACTACCTTCTAGATTTAATTTCAACGAACGGATATATCTTACATTTTTTGTTCCTTTTTCTGACCGTGTTTATCATTCTTAATAATTCGGTTCCAATTTTCAACAGGATTTTGGTGATCCTCCGTCCGAATGTCACCATGTACTTTGAACATTAAATGTGTTATCAGTGGTATGTACGGTAATACTTCTTTCATTAGGTAACGCTTGAATTTCAGGGAATAGTAGACATTCCGTTCAGAGGTTGTCGTATACATATTGTCCAGTTTACTACTTTCTTTTATACTGGACGACAGGTTGTAAAAGAATTTTTTGAAAAAAGAGTACTTGTGAATGCTACCCCTATCTGTATTACATTCGTCGAACTTCAGCGACTTTCCCGCATTCTCTGTAAAATCATTTCATACTCTGACAATATCGATTTATGAATCATAACCACACAAAAGTTGTAAAATTGAAGGGTTTGAAATGTCGTACTTGCAACGTAATCTCCAGGAATAGCTGACTTGAGTTGCTGAATGCTGCATGCTACATCATCTGACAAGTACTTGTGCAATAACACGTTCAGAAGCAACTCAACTCTGTGCACAATGGATTCCATTTTGTAGGACATCAAAATCGAATAGACTCTGCTTCAAGTGATTTAAAGTGGGGGATTCCTTTGGAAAACACTTCTTGAATGTTCGTTGTAGGGGCAGATGTTCCAAATCATCGATTGCCAACATCGATTGAGGTAGTCAAACATGTTTGTTTTAAAAAGAGCTTGTAAAACGCCAACTATCATTGCTTTGGAAAAGTCTGTTTCCACTCTCTTCAATACACATCTAGCCATCTTAGATCCCAAATTAGTTGAAATGCTGTAACATCACTAACTGCTTTAGAATACCTTCAGTCAGGGTTGGCAAGTGGGAAGAAATGGCCTGACCGTTATTGGTTAAAATCCGGTTCTTAGTTGCTTGGGTTGGTATTAAATGGTCGTAATTAATATTATCCAAATAAATCAACTGTCCAATAAAAACCGGTTTTAACCAAAACGTACCACCGGCTTGGCTAATATTACGCATTCATGAACACAGGGTTGCCAAGTGGTCAGAAATGGCCTGGTTATTATTGGTTAAAATCCTATTCTAACCGGCCCGGACCAGTTCTAAAGGTTGGTATAAAATGGTCATAATTAATACTATCGAAATAAGTCCACTGTCCTATAAAAACCGGTTGTTACCATTTCTTGCCACTGGCTTGGCCTTTATTGATAAAAGCCTGTTTTTTGCCAACCCTGCCTACAGCTAATTAAGTACCTGTTACACCACCCAACAGATATTAAGATGCTACCTTTACTGTATAACTTACACGTTAAAAGACTAGTTAAGCTTGAAGATATTCCTGCTATAGTGTGATTATTTTGAATAAACTCGGCTAATGATACAGGAGGAACTTTTGTGGCAGGATTCTTAATTACTACCGAATATACGAATATTCGCATTCTGTATTTAACTGCTGGCAATTTACTTATTAAAGAACCAGTGGCGCCAACATGTAGTATAATGGGGTGTTTGTACGATATTAGGTATATATCGAATGACATCGAAGGATTCATCAGGAAATTTAACAACTCGGAACGGTGCCAAACTATATTCCCGTACGAATAAAGATTGACTGGTCAGTTCCTTTTCCATTTCTAGCCGAACGTCTGCTAGAGGGTCTTTGTCATTGTCCAAGCTTATTTTTGCCTGTACAAAAACACAAAGCCAGACTAGTAACAACGTAACTATATAAGCTAAATTATGCTTTTAATGTGTAGAATACCTCATAAGTGATTTGTCGTAAAATGCGCCGCATTGGTAATGTTGACATGTTACCCGCTCTAACCGCATTCAAGTTTGCATTGCGATGAAGAGTAGTAGCAACAGCTGCTGAATTTGTTTGCAACAGGGACGAGATATCGGAAACATACGGATTTAAATTCGGATTCGAATACTTTCTAATTTCGATTTCAATTTTAATTACTTATTTTAGTACTCAAAAATTTGAATTCCGATACGGATTCTAATATATTTGAATACTTCCGGAATTTGGATTCCGATTCAAATACGTTTCGGATATTCTTATAAAAATGGGAATTCATTCAACGGAACAATTTAATCGCAAAAATATAAGCGATACATAACGCATTTCTAAGCTAAATATATACTTTTCCTTTGCCAAACGTTCGTTACTTTGTCTTTGGATTTTATAATATTATGTGTGCGGCTTTTAAAAAATGCTTCCTATGAACATTTCTTCGCACGTGGCAGTATAAACCCCAATGAAATTGACACTTTATTGGAATCGGAATTCATAAAAAAATATTCGAATACTCTTGTTTTTATTCGAATTCGATTTTGGATACAAATACCTTAATGAATTTTTTTCCGATTCCAATATCGATTCGGATACCCGAATTTTTGAATATAATTCCGATTCTAATTCCGATTTGAATTCGAATTCCCGTCCCTGGTTTGCAACAATGTTTTTTTTCAATCGCTGTCTTCTGGAATGCATAATGGGATTAGTAATCATGTCTCCTTTCCTGTGCCAAAATTGTCCTGTGAAACTGCAAAATGATCACGTTGGTGAGACGCTGTATTTTGTAAGTTCCAATATTTATTTACGTGAGAAAATATGTGGAATGTGTGACATCACAGTGATGTTACATATTTCGTAAGAAGATGGTAGAAATTCTGTCCGAGCTTTGAATGTCAGGCAATGCAAGTCATTATGGCGACAAATACCTGCTGCGGTAAAATATGGCACAACACCTTTGATTTTGTGCCCCTGCATTCACCAGTTACAGTACGGGTTTCCATATCGAGCAATCTCATTTCGAAGGAAGTCTGTACAATCAACGTGGAGCTTCAAACAGCTGTGACCGCAGGACGATGAGTTTATAAAAAATAAACAAGATATTAGAAACAGTTGTGAATTACTTTGCTCTTCAGCGTTGTCTAAGACATCATTAGAACCTTCACAATATGAAATGCTTAAGCAAACCCGTTTGTTCATAGTACGTAGTAACGTGGGACAGCTTGTGTCCGGTAATTGAATACCAGATAAAGCTACGACCATAATAACACATATAATGTAAACACTACCAGCAGTGTATAAGTAAACTTTATAAAAACACATTACCATCGCTGTCGTGTGGTGCAGTTTTCTTTTGGTCAGTGTGCATTGAATCTGTGCACAAAGTTGTAACAGCAACTCTGCGGGTGGATTCACACGGAATACTTGACACATCTACAGGCCGCCTAACAACTGTTTATGAAAATTGAACAAATTATGCGTTACTACAGTAACGTTTACAAAAAAAATGACAACAAGGTTATAAATAATGTCAATACATAAACATCATACATGATACAGAGCCCTGCCACATTGTTGGCATATTTTTGACAGGTACTCCATGGCAGCGACTGCATAGCCAGGAGGAATCTTCACCCGCCGCATCTACGTCCACGTTCGCACAATTACCATGACACCACTCATGATAGCCAGTGCATTCAACCATTGCAGGATCGTAGTCGGTAAAACGACGGCGACAAATGCAATGCTTTTGACCCCTTGTTGCTGGGGTGGACGCAAGGACCGGCGTTACATTTTAGAAGCGGAAACATCGACCATCACCATACCACGGTAAAGATCCTATTAAAAAGGTTATAACAGGAAGGAAATACCATGTTTCTTCCTCAAATTACACTAACTTCAAATGAGGGTAATACCCGTTTGTTTTATAGTTTGTAAAGCAGGCATTTGGTTATCAAAACCCGTTTTTACTCATGGTCAACTCTATAGTATTTTCTAGAGCCACTTGTCAAGACAATGTAAAAGTGTGTGTCGACAAAACTGAGGATCAGGGGGTACTACAGGGTGAAGGACCGTAGGAATTGTGCTTATACGATTAATTGTGTGGAGCCCGAAATATTATAATTTATTTTTTTACTACAATGTAACATTTTCCCGGATGTTAAGTATATCGTTGGTTAAATTTTAAAAACTACCATTTTCATTTGCGAACCCATTTTAAAGTATGGGTTATGAAATGTTTATTGTTCCTTTTAGAATTTAGCCAACGATATACTAATACCAGCACTTAGCACTTCACAGCCAGCTATTGTGTACAACTATTTTTTACCTTCGATACTTACATTCGCCTTCCGGAGCCAGCAATAGCTGTGAGTCATATATATATGGCACTCATATATATTTAATAAATATTTATGTTTAAATATATATGGAATCTTGTATATATAACTACAGTGCTACCAGATGTAAAATAATGAATTCCGGGACAAATTTTTTTTGGAATACAAAATTTTAAGTTGTCTAGTTTTATGGGGAAAAAACATAGTAAGTAGTATTTAAGTAATATTTAAATTGTTCGTTTTATTACCGATAAATGGTTTAGTATAACCTAGTACCTGTACCTGGACCCAAACTTTCAGTACCTCAAAAGTGTGAACCTGTACCTGAAAATGTATCCATTTAACAGGTTCAAATTTTTCGATCCTGAACCTGACCCAATTGCGTTTTTGTAGTACCCGCACCTGATTAGTACCTGAACCCGAAAAAGTACCCAAAAGACGACCTGAACCCGGGTATTTTTAGACCGTACCTGAACATGTTTTGGGTACTTGAGAATCAGAACTTTTTTATTATTTTATCTTGTGTTAAAAGTACAATTGGGTATTTGCAGTACAAAATATATTTGAAATGAATAATAATCCTTGTTCACTGGTTCCTGGGACAACCTGCCATTGCTTTTGCGATGGAAATCATCTTGGAAGCTTGAAATTCTCCGTCCTTTAACTTTCAATCAATGAACCCAAACATTCACAATCCCCACAATTTCACGGGTATAAAATATTGTACCCAGAAAGGACCCAAAATTATTGGGTCCAAAATACATGCACCCATAATGTACCTGAACCTGAACCCAATTACCCGGGTGCGACCTGAACCCATGTGATGCACTATATACCCAACGCTAATCCACTTCGTCTTCTACATCAGTATTTTTGTAATTAGCACGTAGATTACAAAAATCTTGATAGAGTTGATCAGTTGAAAGTTCGATTTTCAACTCATTAGCTAAGTTGGTAAACTGAGAAGATTGAATCAAATTCGATCATGGATAATGATAAAAATTTCAGTCTGGAGAGTATATTTCCGTTCGAAAAATCAAAATGAGTAGTTAGGTACTCAATTGACTTGTGCAGGAAATTATCCGCATCGAATGTAAAACTTTTTGCTGCTTCCGAGGTAGTAATTTGACAATCGAATTAGCTTTGCTTCCGTAAAAGCAATATCTCTTCCGATCTTCCAGCGATTTCATTTGGCCTGACAGTACTTCGAAGACATCAGAATTTTCAAATTCTTGTTATTAATATCAATCAGATTGAAGCAATGCATTACGTACTTTGGCACATAATTAAGTGTGAACGCTTACTCCAGCCTGCAGGGAGAAACAGTCGAAGTATGAATTTTTTGCATTGACGTTTAATGCAATGAAGAGTGAAAGCGATTACCAGAAATGTATAACAGGGAGCGTGCAATGCCAAAATTAGTTTCCGGTGTTTATAAACGCACAATGAATGGTGCTGGCAAAGAGTCATGTTTTTAAGCATGTCCCGGAATTTTTTATGCATTTCCCAAACTGTTTGTGTCAAGAAATGCTCTTTTAATTCCTCCGGGACAAACGCATCGATTCCGGGACAGTTTGGGTCAATCCGGGACATCTGGCAGCACTATAACATGAAGGTAAAATTCTTGATGACAGAAATGAAACATTTACAATAAAAAACATCGTTTTTAAGGAAGTTTTCTAACTTTAAATTTAGTGATTTGTAAAAATGTATGCGGGACTAACTCCCCAGCCGCGATCTACGGATCAAATATGGGGCATGGGCAGGGCCTTGGTGGGAAGTTCCCTAGTGTGCTCAACCATGATTTTAACATTTTAAATTTTAAATCGTACGATTTAAAATGTGCCACAGAAAATCAAAACTTTCAGCAATTTTCCCTGCGGAGCAGGGCTGTTTACTAGTTAACAAGGAATTTCTGTAATTCGAAAATATGAAAATTAGTCGTTGTGCAATATGAACTTTTTTATTAATTCTTGATCGAAACATAAATGCAATTAAATTAGTTTAACCAATAACAAAGAAAGGTACAGAACATCGTTATGGTACTGCAGTTGATGATCCTGGACATGTTACCCTATCAAGGTCACCTATTCTTAACCACTAGGTCAATTCCTGCTAGATGGGTGCAGGCAAGCTACCTACTTTGGTTATTCTCATTTGCAAGGTATATCAACAGGGTACACATATACTCTTTCTTGGAAAGTGACGTAAACTAGACAGTTTCTATTAAACAACTTGTGTTCGCTGGTAAAATTATCATCCTGCATTGCGTATGAGCCAGCTACAAATGCAGCAACGCTGTCTTCAAAATGAAAACGCACTTCGTCCTTCCTATCAATAAGGTAGGTGTCCCCGTTCCACGAACAAGCTAATACTTTTCCGTTAACTTGATGAAGTGATAAAATTTGATTGTCCACTTGCACACTCCTGTAAAATACACATTAAATACAGTAGGTTTATATATGTGCACACGAACTAACTTAACGGTACTACGATCAAAGTCACAATATGTACCTTTCAATAACATTATCTCTGGCAATAATGATAGTTCCATCCACTGTAGCTACTCCGTAAGAATGGCACTCTTTTCCATCACTTGAGACTACGTTACCAGTAACCTCGGTTGAAATATTGGGGTTTTGCATGTGTTTTACATCCAAAGGATGATACTGAATCAAAATGTTGTCGGACGGAGACTCATTCCGAATCCTGCAATAAACAAATATTCCCATATCTCAAAATCACGCTACGGTAAATCAAAGCCTTTTATAAACTTAAAAGAAATACGGCTAAAAATTATAGCTCCTTATCGAGTTCGAGTATACCGGCGAGTATCGTGTACGAGTACGAGTTCGAGTCGAGTACGGTCAAATTTTTGTGAATACTCGATACTTGAAATGGGTTTCGAGTACGGGTAACGATTTTTCACATACTTACGAGTACGAGTATCAAACGAGTACGAGTCCAATAAAAATACTCATAAGGGTTATCGAGTTCGAGTACCACATGTTCAATATACGAGTACGCGTACACGTGCACACAAGTGTTGCAAACTTTTGAATTTCCAATAAAGAGACGAAGGCACTGCATGTTCAATTTAAAATTTTGGGGGAATTATTTGTGATAAATTAAATGAATCTAAAAAAAATCACTGCTCAATTGTGGTCTTGTTATTATTAAATACTCGAGTATGAAGACTCGAGTCACGGCACGAGTACGAGTACGGGATTTCGGTATTTAAAGTTCCGTACTCGCGAGTATGAAACAAGTTCGGGTTCTGAACTGGAACTCGGTCGCTTATTTCAAGTATTTTCCTGAGTACTCGTATATGTGGCGAGTACGAGTACCTTGGATTGGAGTCCATACTCGATGCTTCGATTTCGAGTACGAGTTCGAGTACGGTTCCGCAAGGTAATCACTCAATAAGGAGCTATACTAAAAATTAAACAGTGGCTTTACAAAAACGAGACGAGAATTAGTATTCGAATTCCGAATGAAAAAACCTACACGGATACATGATCTTGGGAAGATGGTGGCTTTGAGTTCTGGGAACCGCTGAGAGTTTCATTATCAGCAAAGAGCGTTGAACCGGCTGATGCCACATTAGTACCAATGCTGGCGGGTCGCTTCCTTTCAGAAATTTGAGTCACCGTGCCACCTGGCTGCCCAACAATGATAGAACACACTTGGTCTACTTTGTGAAGTGCCACAGACCCTATTTGGTTGGCAAATTCCCACTTGTTCAATCCAATTAATCGACCTTCATAGGCTTCGCTGATATCGGATTTAGTGTCGTCCTCGCGCTCATCTGATTTGGATAAATGTTTATCATCCTAAAAAGTAAACAATTAAAAATCCAACTAAATGCATTATTCAGCAACTCAAAAGTTATAGTACAATATTGACTCTAAAGGATGGCACCAAAGAATGACACACGTAAATAAGTATATACTGAACCCATGCAGGAAAAAATAATGTGAGACTACGAGATCAGTCAAAATTTCAGTCGGCCGTGAAGCTGATTTCCATGCTCGAATTTACTGTACATAAAATTTTTATGCATGTTATAACACAACGTTAAATACCAAAACAGGCATACATAATAAAATAGAATCGACCCTAAGCGCTTGTAAAAATGCTTGAGGGAAATGTCATGTGCCACCTCTTCACCGGTCTCCCCTAGTTTGATATTTATGTCGTTTAAAAGATAAGGAAAAACGCCCCTGAGGGTCAAAATTTCAGCAATATTTATTTTTGATTACCCTTACATTTACAAAAGATTGAACAGAAAATTATTACCGGGTAATCAGACTGAGGTTCAATACGCCATTGGTACGTCCTAAGAACTCTATCCGTAAGTCCGACAATCATTTCAGTGAGTCCATCCTGATTTATATCCCCTACGTGCAGAGTCTTGGTGTTCGGTGGGATTCGCTGAGAATGAAACGGCCAGATAAGGCAATAATCTATAGGAAGGCATTGCAAGGGCCCATCCACTTCGTCTTGCTTTTGGTAAGAGTTAATTTCAGTCTCAACATCAAAAATGTGACACCACCCCTCGATATTCACAACAACTAGAACGTTCCTACCGATATTTAGTAGATCTCCAACCGCTAATGCAGCAATGGTACCCAGCTCCGACGAAGCACAAATACATCTCTCATCACGGAATATAGCCAGCTCACCGGAGGAGTTACCCAGTATCAATTCATTAAGTCCATCATTATCGCAGTCCCCAAAGCAGATAGCGTTTTTCAAAATATTTCCTGAGAACTTCAATTCAATACAATCGACTAGAGAGAGCGTTCTCATTTTGACTGAATACATAAACAGTGGCCCACAACTGTGCTCTACTTCTCTAGATTAAAATTTGCTTTGAGCTTGTCAAAATTAGAGGGCTAAAATCTAGAATTTGCAAAATTTGCACACGCAGGGACTACGCTTTCAAATAATTTATTATTAAAAATAGCATTACAGGATTATTGGAGCACAGCGCATTGAAATAAATTCAATTGCTAATTCAATAGCTCCTTACAAAGTACCTGTACATTTGTCAAGAAATTGCAAAATATTTGTCACATTTACAGCATAAAAATCCTTCAGCAGTCGACCGTTATTACTACTATTGGCTATAGGTATTTGACCCTGGTTACCTCATTTTAACTTAACTTGCTAACGTGTGAATTTGTTCCATACGCCTCAGCATCTCTATCTTCCACAGATTTCAAACTATTCCCTTTGACATTTGCGAATGGCACCTGACGGTTCAAAAACTGCCAACGAGCAGGAGGCCATACAATACAAGTTGCTCTGGATTTGATCAATCCCACAGCAATCGGCCCAAAAGAATTGGAATCTAAAGAATTCCCCCTGTGATCTCCTTCCACCCAACAATGACCCTCAGGAATCCGAACGTACGATGACTCGTAACCGTGCGTCTCAACAATATCCCCCTGAAAGTACACAAAATATTTTCCTAATTACACATCCTTTCGCAATGATAGACAGATTATTCTTGTAAATATTTTACAAGAGACACAATATATCTGAATTTGTGCTTAATCTTAGACCTAAACGAATTATCAACTAGAAATTGCTTCACTAATTTCGATAATTCGTTTACGCCCAAAATGCCTACGCATGTATTTGTACTCACACCAAGTCCTATGACTCTTTTAATCAGTCTTTGCTGTGGATCTTTAGGAGAGATGAGAGAAACAATGTCACCTCGGGAAATCTTGTCGAAGGAGTTACTCGTCACTGGCCAATTGTTTAGGAAGACGTAGTCACTTGAATTATGTCGGGGATTCAGAACAGGCTGCATGGAATGACCCTGAACTTTTGCCACATACCCCACGGCATCGATAAAAGTAATCCCGACAGGGACACCGAACAACAATGTCTTAAAAACAATTTTTAAATGCGTGGCGATGTTCAACATTGAATCCGGGAATAATGTACTCTCCAATTTACTTAGCACTTCCAGTTCCAAAACAATCAGGTCACGATTGGTACACGATGGCCTGCAAATCTCATGTGAACACTAAAATATAGATAAAGGTACTTTAGTACTTATAGTATCAATAACACATAATAAGCTAATACAGAACCACCAAGGACTTCTTTACTGAAATCAAAACTGATTAACAACTTTGCTCAGCATATGATAACGTGATTCCTCATTCCTCAGCACTTTACTTTGAAACTACAATCAAAGGTGGGCGTTTTTGTCGCCCTAGCCTGTATGCTGCCTGTAGTATTAAGGACACGTGAATTTCCCTGGGAATCCTCGTCACTTAATGCATGCATCAAAATCGTGTTCCTGTTTTAACCCAACATTGTTCCTCAAAATTGTTCCAAGGGAGTACAATTTAAGTACAAGTCGAAACCATATTTATTAACGAATAATACTCAATAATAACAAACAGGTTCGCTTACACGTACGTAAAAGCACGGTATAAGATAAGTCTTATCTTATACCATGGTAAAAAGCATATAGTCACTGAAGAGGCAAAATGATATCAGGTATCAAAATACAATTCGTATCAAAATGATTCGTACGCAGTGCCAGTAAAGGCAAAATGAACTAGGTGCATGAAATTTTAAAAGCAAAATGATACAGGTAGGCGCAATTCATTCTAAAAACAAAATTATACACGTAGGTGCAATTCATTCTAAAAACAAAATGATCCAGGTACAATCAAGAATTTGACAAGAGCTCGAAGAGCCTGATGTTAAGTTAATTCTCCTATAAGGACCTAATTGTTGTAAAGTTGCAGTTAAAGTTACAGCTTCCAATTTTTGAGTTTTAGTTCTTTGATTTACTTTTGACTCAGCTGTAGGTTATTGTAGTTGCTGTTGTATTTTAAGGAGTTGCATTGTTTGTATCTTGTGGACAGGTTTTCAGCAACATATTGTTTGTATATCATACAAGTTTCACCCATCTATCCTTTGTAACCGCCTAACCAAAATTAATTATAATTAATTAGTCTCCATAGGACTCGACCACAATCCATCAATACGAAAAAACTTTCCTTGATCTATCTGCAACTCAAAACTGTTCCCCTAATGTCACCTAAACGACGTATCCAATTGAGGCGGGATAATGGGATAAATTATTTTAGCATTCCAAAGATGCTAAACTAATTTTGCCTATCCTACTTACCTAGTGGTCGGAACAATTCAATTCAATTCAAAATTTACAATTTAATCCAGTTCGAATACTGAACTGGATTAAAATTGGGGTTTCAATTCGGTTCAGTAAAAAACAATTCAATTCAATTCAGTTCAATCTATTAACTGAACTGAATTGTAAACCATTTGGTTTGCCGGACATATTTAAATACTGCAAAGGTGGCTGGGGTGGCACGTCAGCTAAGGTCATCTCTCCTTACCCGGTTTATAGTATTATGTTGAGCTCAATTAAAAAATAAAAATGCAATATTTTGAAAAAATAAAATTTTGTAAAATTAAGCTAGTAGTACTGACTTTTAAGTGTTAAAAATCCCATTGAAATTGGTGGAACAGTTTACGCATTACAATTTCAACCAATAACGAACTCCTCCAAGAGAGTGGCCTAAAGAATGTTCACAAAAGGTTTGAATAAAATTGATTCGAAGGTAAACGTCGGTGCAAACAGTTCCAAGCATCCACGGACAACACTATCTTATAAGGGGCTGACGCCACCCTAAAAATATTAGCACATATACGTTTGAATGCTGGTTACATTAACTCAAAGAAGGTGCTTAACTTATCCCTACAATATCGGTTTAGATTCAGCCTGAAATTGATTTGAATTGGAATTCAAAGAAAACAATTCAATTCGATTCAGCAGGTGAATTGAATTATTCGGTTCAGTAAACGATCGAATTGAATTGAAAAAACCCTGAATTGAACTGAACTGAATTGAATTGTAAAATTGCAATTTAAACTGAATTGGTCCGACCACTAATCCTACCTATAAATTTAGTTTAGCAGGGGCCTTCCTTCTCGCCTATTTGTGCAATTGCTACGGCCTATATCCTTGCCTACAAGTAGGCACTTGCGGTTGCCTACATTTCTGCCTATGTAGGGTAGCGGAAAATGTTAGCCCCTTCCTACATGCGACCCTTCCCTATAATTTTTTCTGAAAATAGCTCGCACCCTATAAATATGCCTATATGTAGGCCAACATGTGGGATAGGCTAGCACCTTTGGTAGATACACGAATGCTCTGACAATCCATATTTCTATTTCTATATATAAATCGCGGATAAGCCCGTTCCATTGCAGTGGTTATTTAAAAAAAATATATTCTTGGATAATTTGCACGTTCAGGAGCCCAACGTTATGCCATGCCATTTAAATTAAACAATTTATCCCGTTTTAAATGCAATTCGAAAACTCCAAGTTTTGGTTTTGTAATTCAATAAATTATTCCGTAGTTGTAAAAACGGTAATTACTTAAAACTATTCGAAAGTTTCAATGATTTAATTGCTTTATTTTTCCATGTTATTTGTACCTTTAACGGTAAGCCAATAACAAATTACTATTGAACTCCTAAAAGCGAAATAGCACAACTCACAAGTATTTACAGAATGCTCCAAAAGTGCTAGCCTATCCTACATGTAGGCCTACATATAGGCATATTTATAGGGTGCGAGCTATTTTCAGAAAAAATTATAGGGACACTAGGGTGCGCTGGTTTTCGCATACAAAATGCGTATAAAATAGGAAATGCACGACTGCATACAAGCGGTCATGTAGGCATACATGTAGGTAGCAGGAGAACACGCTTGTATGAAGGGAAATATATAGGAAGCGTATATAAATACAATATTATGTAGGGTGCATGTTTTTAACACAAAATATTGGGAATATACTATGTTTTTAACAATATTCTCATACTATATGGAAGTTTTCTCTCAATACAAACCAACACGATTTTTAAACGTGGGAAGATCAGGCTACTGCAGGGACATCTGAGATTTCCTATTCAAAATAATATTCATACAGAACTACTAGGTGATCGCTCGATGGCTCATACTTACTGCAACGTACAACAGGAGTTCTCACATAATGCATGAGTAACGTTAATTTTGTAGAAGTACTCACAATCAGTTTGTTTAAAAATATGACTACACATGATATTAACAAACAATTGGGAGTGTTTGCTGGGCAATTGTTGCAAACAATGGCATAGACTAAATTGTATCCAAAATAAATTGGCAAAAAATAATAATATGAATTTTAATAAAAATATTATTTATTTATAAGTACAGTATAGGGAAGGGTCGCATGTAGGAAGGGGCTAACATTTTCCGCTACCCTACATAGGCAGAAATGTAGGCAACCACAAGTGCCTACTTGTAGGCAAGGATATAGGCTGTAGCAATTGCACAAATAGGCGAGAAGGAAGGCCCCTGCTAAACTAAATTTATAGGTAGGATGTAGGATAGGCAAAATTAGTTTAGCGTCTTTGGTATCTACATTTGAACATATACATTCATTTTAATATATCTACTTTATTTGACAATCACCAATTTGACAGATATGGCAAAAACGATCCGACAATGATGTGTTTTTCTTGTGTTCCATGTATCCTTACTTAACAGATGTTAGCAACAAAGCATCGGACAAAGGAGGATATCAGTCAAATTCAATAATTATTTATTTCTTGAGAATTTAGGTATACGATTTATGGGTCCAGGTACAAGTCAATTTTCCAGAGTCTTTTCAGGAATGTCAGGTTCCTCTTGACAATCACAGCCAGTGGGGTTATCATTAATGTCGACGGAGGCACACGAAGTAAACCCTGATTTGAGACTTTCTACCGGGCGCGTGAGAATCCTCTCAACAGAGGGCACATGCTCCATCACTCTGAATCTCAGGAGCCTCCTCCTTCGGTGCTTGCAGTATCGGAAAAGCCCGTAACCGACTAGGGTCAGATATGAATTAAAGGCCAGGTGAGTTGAGTAGTACAGAATTAGTACTCTCAGTTTGTCCCTCTTTTCATCTCTTCCCATAGCTGAGGCGGGAATCTCATCGATGACCATCACTCCCAAAATTAGAAGGAAATAGGTCATGACCGTTACAACAAAGGCTAGCATTGTGTATGTTCTAGCATAATACCGTTTGCGCTGTACAAAACGGGAGCATTTAGTGACAACTATAATGTTTAAATGCGACTTTAGGTAAAGATTGTTAAACCTTGCAAGCAGCCACGATTCCTAGGAATCCAACTGCGATTCCGGAAATTCCGAAAGCAACCGATAGCCGCCAAGTAAAAATGTATTTTTCTGATGATAAAAACAATTATATTTGAATGCTACAACATTTGTTAGGTGAAGAATGTTAAAGTTGAGATACTTATTAGATAAATACGTAATAACCCATAAAGTAGGCACCATTGTTTGCACGCTTCATTCAAGTTTTAAAATAAATACCTGAGTTAACATCAGGACCAAATTTGGAGTAAGAAACGGGTAGAAAAAGATCTATTGCGGCGATAATCTACACCAAAAATAGGTACAATTTCTAAATTGGATTTGTATGGAAGTTCATTGATAAAAAATATAACGGTCATTGCAAGAATGCAGTTCCAATTTCCAATATACCTTAGACTAAGGTCAAATTGTATAAATATAATAAAAACTAAAGCTAATGATTCTTGTTTTCGAGGGCTTATTACAATTTGTAAGAGGAAAAGTATAACACTTCCATGCCAGTATCTGAAACTTTCGGAGCAGAAGCTGCAGCAATAGAATGGATCGCACTTCATTCTACACGAATTTTCCGTTTCCGGCATTTCCTCACTATCTTTTTACAAATGTATTCCAAGTTCCATTGAAGTAGTAATGGAAAATAGTATTATGTAATGATACTAATATAAGGAACACATGAGCACATCCGATGTTCATCTATATTAGCTGGTTTAAAATAAAGTTTGTAAACGGTTTAGAAAAGATCGCCGGAGCATTTTGTTCATAATCCATTCTATCTACTGGGTTATTCCACCTTTTACTCTAATAATTGAATCTGGTTGTTTTTCCTAACTTTTATAACAGATAATCATAAAAAATGGCTGCTTGTCAAATAGAGAAATCGATGTTATTTTTTTTTTAATGTATTCATGTCAAAAACAAATGGAAATTTATGGCAGTGTCATGCCAATGTCCATTGTATGCACACATTATTAGGAAAGTACTGCGATTGAGCAATTCAGAAATGTCTAGTTCTGGGAGCGGTTTGATCTTCAACATATGACCCTCTGCGGTTGTTCCATAGAGAATTGCATAATTACAATGTCTTAATCTTATTTCATTCTATTTTTAATATAATCACATAATTCTGAACCACATCCTTATGGAAATAGAAGTTCAATAATTTTAAATACCGAATATTTTGTATTGTGGAAGATATACATAGTATGAGCTCTTGTATAATAACGTCTTATGGCGTTCATGAAATAAAATAAAAAGGGTTATAGTTGTAAGGATGAAAAAGTGGATATTTTATTTAAATACATAGGTATAAGGGATGCAGAAATGCGACAAAGCATCCAGATTTACTGCTCTTGGCCCTGTAGTTTAGAACGTCTGTATCTGTTGGGTTGACCATGGGAGTGCTCTGAGCCTTCTCTTTCAGAGGATTTATGCCTATGGCCAGAGCCAGGGACATGCTCTCCAGGATTTTTCATCTTCCTATGGCCATCTATCGGTTTGGTAGTGTCTCTCACAGATAAACCACTCTCGCGTGAAGAACTCCGTGATGATTTTGATTTGTGCTTTTTAGGTTTCATGTCATTAAGATATTCTTTTCCATCGCTAGGCTTCTTCATCGTATTATGCCCACTCAAGTTACCTTTCGAGGAACTTCGACTTGCACTACGTGCATACATGTTATTGGGATCTGGCCGACTCAGAGTAGTTCTCGAAGGTCTCCGGGATCTTTGTTGAGGCGATCCTGTCGGAGTCGGAATGAATGACTTGGTTGTCTTCGCGCCAATCGAAGGTTTGTCGGAGTATTGTCTTCTGCTATAGGAATCTGTAGAATGTTGCTTGGCCCTACTTGAAGAGGAACTAACTCGGGATGTATTTTCTCGAGATTTGGTCGATTCTCTCTCTCTTTTCGATACGGGGGAGAATTCTAGGTCCGTTTTGCTCATCGATGTAGAGGATTTCCTTGCTGATGATGGTTTTCTACGGATCGAGTCCATATTTACGGACAATATTTCATCTTCTATCTTCCCTCCTTTGAATAGCATACCTTCTCCTGGAATCCTTGAGATGGAGCCATCTGGGGATGGCGTCAAACTTTTCCCACTTGCTAAGCGATAGACGACATAAGCAGCCCAACTCAGCTGCTCCGTCAATATGACGATATCATCAAAACTTCGACGTAGAGTTTGAACTTGGAAGAGTAAATCAGATCGATCCATGGATTCCAGCGAGAGAAGGAATTCCTGGAGAATTGTTTCTCCGTAATCTTCAATGTGCAACAGAACTTTGAATATATCCGTTGAACCTAGCGCTGTTGCATACAGATCTTGGAAAGCATGCATTAATGTCACCATCACATATTGCATTTGTTCCACTTGGAAAACATGGCCGTTTGATGCACTGGCCTCTCTACCGAATCGGTTATACATTTCTGTCGCACAGTCCACACACGCTCGTAGCTTCATTTGAGTGTGAATTATTGTGTTCCAGTCTGGTCGGATAACATAACCCATTCGGAAATTAAGTAACGTTGGATCTTTAGGATTCCGAATTAAGTCCTCTGCCATGTGAAGCCCCAGTGCTGAGGTGTAGAGTCGATGAGCAGGTGTGAACACTTGCCGTGTTAAGTACATTATGTACTCTCCAAGCAAAGCCACCAACTCATAATCGGAACCGGGATTTGAGATTTTTTTCCCTTGTGACAGACGCTCATCTTGAGAAACTAAGGAGGCTAAGCCTTCTTTCACTACTTTCAGCTGCTTCAGGCATCGTCTTGCAGAGCCAAGCACTGTTGATAAATGACAATCTTTAACTGCAAAAATTGAGTTCGAATCCAGGATTTTCCCACTGGAATATGCTGCGTTGGAAACAAAATCTGGCGATTGTGGTGCCAATGGCGGAATAGATGAACTTAATTTGTCCCCGGGATTAAAATTATTTAAGTTCACTTCAGATGTCGGAGGAGAAAAATTTCGATTATCCAACGGTACTTCATCATGTTTTGTTATCCCGGAATTCTTTGGTGGTGTTTCTTGTCCTGAGGAAGAGCCACGAAGCGTCTCTGATATAATTTGCAGAACTGACCTTGACACAATACATATGTTTTATATTGTTCTTATGATTAAATGCTCTTAAATCTGTAATGCACAAATATATAGTTACTCCTTCTGGTTGTTTGGACCAGCACAAAAGTTTCCGTTTTGGTCACATTCGTCGTCCTTTCCGAAATTCATAGTGAAAGTGTTTATATTTCTCTTTAAAGCAAACCCCACAACTGCTGATGCTGCAACAATATTTCAATCAATGTACGCAGTTTGCACGCATGGTCACAGTTTATCTATTAATGTAGAATTGCATTGGACATCATGTCAACGGTAAGTGACAAACAATGACAGTACCAATATAATTAATGGCTATGTGTAGCTAAAAATACTGGTTAATTTGGGCACCAAGTTTTCGGTGTACAGAAACAACTTCTACTAATTACGCTTGTATTGCTTTATTGGGAGGGGTGCCGCATTCCTAATTTCTACATACTTTTTCTATTTTGATAAAAGTGTAAAGAGTGCGATTGAGGATTGAAGTGAATGCACTGCAACTACATGTTAAATTCATGTTATTTTGTTACGAAGATGCTTTTTTACTGATTCGCAAAAATTAGAATTTTCAACTTTTGAAAAAATTTGTTTTCGTAAAAAACGCAAAGCGTAGATATGCACTTACCCCCCCCCCTTGAAAAAATATTTGAGGATAACTTCTACACCCTTTGACCAAATCCGAATATTAACGTTTAAAGTCAATGCCAGAATTTGTACAACGTCCAATGCTTAACGTACATCTTCAGCATGTATAGTTAACGAGATCTGAAGCTGTTTATACCTAAGTTTTCCCTTGAGTCTACGGAATTGCATATCCTAATACATTGCAGTTTTTTTAAAGGTCTTCCCCCACAACAACTTTGATAAAAATTTGCACATATGTCTGCCTAATTATTGCAAGCTAGTGTCGTGACAGCCTTTCTTGCAAAAAATACTATCGACAAAATGCAGAAACGCATGTTTTCCTTGAATCAAAGCGTTCATTCAAATATTTTGTGATCAATTCTAATAATTTTAGCAAAGTTATCCAACACAATGCATATTAACAAGGGCAATATCAAAACAAGCCTGACTGGCAATCAGCGTAAAGTGTAATTATTAACATTTTAAACCACATGTATAATCTACTTATCACAAGATTTAATTATTAAAATGAACATTTATGCTCTGCAACAGATTAATTTGAAAAGAATTCTGAAATTAATTTTTTGCAAACGGACTTACAGGCAACCTAACGTAATTTCAAAATCGGCTGATCCGATATTTACCCAAATTTGCACTAGCATAAATTGGATGAGTTTATTTTTGTTGATGCTTGGTTATAAACCTCCAAGTCAGCTTCCATAAGATTTTTGTTTATTGTAATAATAGATAAAACCATTACATCATTGAAGTTACTACAAAATGCAAATAGCTATATACCCAATGTTGTAAAGAGTAATAATTATTGAATATCAGGTAATTTCTTAAATAGGCTAGAGACTGGGCAAATCGCATAACCTCTTTCATGTTAAGATTATTTACCTGTTTCGGTATTTTATGTAATAATTCTCTGTGATTACTACAAAAAATAAAACTTCTACGGTATTTATATATGAAACATTGTTTCATTCAAGTTATTATTAAAATTCATTTCTGGTAGACATCCCATCGCCTCGGCGGATGGCTTGATTGCTAGTAAAGGATAATATTATCAAGAAAGTTTTGAAAACAATTGAATTAAAAAAATGAGGTTTTAGAACAACCAAAACGAATTCTGCTCTAAAATGTGAAAAACTAGCATTTGATGAGACAAAAAATTTGAGCAATAATGAACGAAACAAAGCATCTCGGGTGCAAACACATACGTAAACATAACATATTAATCGGTAGCAATCAGTTATCGGTTTACAAATCAGTAAATTTAACGATTAAAAACTTCCTTAAAACAATATTTGTTGTAAATGTTTGACGAAAACGGGACACTGTGTAGTTAAACTTTAGCAAAGTAAATACTAGTAGCTTCTGGTGTTGTACATTCAAAAATTCGGAATCGTTAGAGGAATGAAAAACATTCTCGTCAAAATTATAAGACGTTGAATATTAGTGGTTTATAGAGATGCCCAAAATACATGTCCCCAAATACAAATAACAAAATACAAAATACATTCTTCAGGCGTCGAAAATACAAGCTACAAAATACATTCTTCAGGCGTCGAAAATACAAGCTACAAAATACATTCTTCAGGGGTCGAAAATACAAACTACAAAATACATACTCAAAACGTAGAAATTACAAAATACAAAACACATTCTTCAGGCTACGAAAATACAAACTACAAAATACATATAAAACGTAGAAAATACAAACTACAAAATACATAAAACGTAGAAAATACAAACTACAAAATACATAAAACGTAGAAAATACAAACTACAAAATACATAAAACGTAGAAAATACAAACTACAAAATACATAAAACGTAGAAAATACAAACTACAAAATACATAAAACGTAGAAAATACAAACTACAAAATACATATAAAACGTAGAAAATACAAACTACAAAATACATATAAAACGTAGAAAATACAAACTACAAAATACTAAATGCATACTCAAAACGTTGAAAATACAAACTGTTGGAAATTAAGCTATGTATATGTTTCAGCTATGTATATGTTGTGGTTGCTGTTGCTGATTAAGAGCGCAGACAATATAATGTGGCTTGTGAGGCTAGTGTTACGTAAGTATATTTATAATTTAGAGAGGGGAAAAGTGACAGAGTAAGGGGCAAAGCAACAAGGACGGAATTATTATTAAATTATTTTATTAGGAGTAACACAAGCCAAAGAATAAACCAAAGAGTAATATAGTTAGGTTAAGAACAATAATATTAGGTTTTCCCAGAAAATGTAGCAAGACAAATCCACGAGTTGTACACACAAACACCAAAAACCAGAGAGTGATGCCAAAGATTAGGTTAAAATAATAGTAAGTACATAGGTAAGCATTATTTTATAGAATTATAAGTCTAGTCATAGTATGTAAGTTCATATCATTAGGATAGGTTAGGGAAGATGGAAGAGGAAAGAAAGATGAAAATAAGGAGGGAAGTGAGGAGATTGGACGAGGTTTTAGTGTTTGGAGAGGGAGAGGAGTGGATTGGGTGTTGGGGTGTCATGGTATGGTAACAAGTTCAGCGCGGACCGCGGAACTTGTTACCATGCCAGAAGCAAGTCGAGCAACATGCCCCTGGGGGGGGTGTTGCCGTCTCGGCGACAAAACCATAGCTCGGACCGGGAGCATATTCCCTACGACGCGGAATTTTTATGATGGGTTCCTGGTTCCGATTCGGTGTATTTAAGTAAGGATTTAAACGAGAATTATAGTTAGGGTAAGCATTTGGTGGGCATGCATGATAATCTGGAAAGAGGTTCGGTGGGTGAGAACTATTTGGAAAAGGTTGTGGAGGATAGCAATTAAACGGAATTGGAGAGTGAATGTTATTGAGAAAGGGGGTTGGAGGGTAAGAATAATTCTGAAAAGGAGATGGAGGGTGAGGATTATTGAACGGAAAAGGTCTTTTACGGAGTTGAACAGGAGGAGGTAGACCTACATTTAAAGACATGAGAGGAACCGGATCAGAAACAGGAACTAAATTAGGCTTTGGTTTGACCAATTGGGGAGTAGACTTAATAGGTACTGGTAAGGTTGGGATAGGAGGTTTTCTAATGAGAGGAAGAGACACAGAGGGTAGTTGCAATTTAGACAATTTAAGAGTGATAAGAGGAAGAGTTGCTTGAGTAGTAATAGTCGAAATAACAGGGTCATGAATAGGGTGAGAAATTGGTTTCGGTTCGTCAATAATTTCGGTAGGAGTTGGTGAAGCAGGAAGAGAAATGTCAGACAAGGTTTGTTTAGAGTCACGTAGAGCATTTGAGTCAGAAACGTCAGTAGAATTAGATACAGGGTTTTGATACATAGGAAAAGGATCTTGAGGTGATGATGGCGGATCTTGTAAGAGAAATAAAGGAGGTAGTTGGTCATCAATACCGAGATCTTGAGGAGAGGGTGGTGATGATGGTCCAGAAGAAAAGGGAGGAGTGTATGGAGGAAGATCTTGGGCATCTTCGAAAATCTCGGGGGAGAGAGCCATCAGGTCAAACGGGGAGTCCATTACCTGTAAGTCAGAGAAACAGAACAAATTAATTTTTGGCACAGGTTTACGACTACTACGTCGAGGGGTTTGAAAAGGATTGGGAGGTAAAGGTTCAGGAGTCTTAAAAAGGTTAGAAAAAGTTTCAGAGAGATCAGGAGTAGATTCAGGAGGAGGGATTGGTGGTAATGTTTCTAACTTAGGAAATATGGTGTCATTTTTAAGAGTAATTGTAATTTTTGGCGTACTTCTAGGATGAGAGATATCACGAGAAATAAACTTTTTAAGATGTTGAACATGAGCTTTACGAATTTTATAGAGTGAAGTGGGACGCTTATCTTGAACTAAGTAAGTAACCTGATTTAACTTTTCGAGGATAACATAAGGACCTTTCCAAGCGGGGAGAAACTTATCTACGAAGCCTACCTTTCTTTGGAACTCAGCAACTAAAACTAATTCACCTACAATAAATTCTATTGGGGGGTGTTTGGAATCAAAACTAACTTTACATTTTTGACGGGACTCATCGGTATTCTTACAAGCTAAATCAGAAGCAAAACGTACTCTTTTGCTAACTACATTACTTTCTAAATCATCTTGGCGCCAATTAAGAGAAGGGAACATTTTGTCACAAGGTAAAACCGGGTCTCTACCGTAAAGAAGGAAATAAGGGGAGAATTTAGAAATAGAGTGTATCGAAGTATTATGGGCAAAAACAGCAGACTGTAGCCATGTTTCCCATTGATTGTGACTATCTAAAATATATTTGGAGATAACTCTTTTAACCGTACCTATATGTCGTTCAACTAAACCATTAACATTATGAGCTTGAGGGGGAGTTACATGAAGATTAATTTTAAAATCCGAACAAAATTTTTGAAAAGCAAAGGAAGTGAAAATGGTGGAGGGGTCAGAAATTAGAAGATTGGGAATTCCATGACGGTAGATAAGAATTTCAAGAAGAGATTTAATGGCTTCATAACTATTTTGTTTGGGGACGGGTTTAACTTCTACAAAACGGGTTAGATGATCAACACAGATTAAGAAATAAGTATTGCCACTAGGACTCTCAGGAAATGGACCGACAAAATCAATACCACAAGTTTCAAAAGGGTTATGAGGGGAAGGAAAAGGGATCAAAGGGCCATGGGTAGGAGTATTTCTATGATTAAAAATTTGACAAGTATAACAAGATTCTACATAAGCGTGAACGTCTTTTCGCATTTGGGGCCAGAAGTAACGTATCTTGATTGTTTCTAAAGTCTTATTTATACCAAAGTGACCTCCAAAAGGTGAATCATGAACGGACTTGATTAAAATATTCCGGGATACTTTTGGAATACACAATTTCCACAGCCTATCTCCTACTTTACAATTAGACTTATAGAGCAAACCCTCAATAATTTTAAAGTCCGGATATTTATCATCAGTTGGAGAGGGATTCCTAAGTTTATGGGTAATAATAGGAAGGGTAAAAGAATCTTCACGCTGTTTAAACATTAAGTCAGATAAAGGTTCCGGCAGTTCTATTTTAATATTATAAAGGGTAGTACTTAATTCAGGGTAGTCAGTTTCTTTTTCTGGGGCGGGGAAAACAGGAGCACGGGATAGGGCATCCACATTAGAATTTAGAATTCCTTTCTTGTAACGAATAGTAAAAGTATAAGGTTGAAGAGTAAGGCTCCATCTACATAATCTACCCTTTAATTCTTTAGCTGTCATAAGAAACGTAAGGGAATTATGATCAGTTATTACAGTAAAGTTTCTACCATAAAGATAAGGGTGGAAATGCTTAATGGATTCAACTACAGCAAGAGCTTCTAACTCAGTAATATGATAATTTCTTTCGTGTTTATTTACGGACCGAGAATAATAAGCTACGGGATGTTCAGTATCATTTTGGATTTGGGAGAGACAGCTAGCTATACCATCTATACTTGCATCACAAGTTAGAATGGTGGGAGACGATTCATCAAAGTGAACCAAAATAGGTGCAGAGACTAATTTAGATTTCAATTCTACAAAAGCTTCTTGACATTTATCAGACCAGACAAACTTTGCATTCTTATGGGTGAGGGCTCGAAGGGGTTCAGTAATTTTACTAAATTGGAAGACAAATTTTCGGTAGTATGAACAGAGACAGTGAAACCTACGTACAGAGTGGATATCAGTAGGGACAGGGTATTCGGACATAGCTTTAATCTTATCAGGATCGGTTTCTACTCCAGTACAAGAAATAACATGTCCTAAATACTTAACTTTAACCATAGCGAATTCACATTTGGAGGGTTTTAAAGTTAATCCTGAATCTACGATACGCTGGAGGACTTGGGCGATATGTAACAAATGATCTTCAAACGATTTGGAATATACGCAGATATCGTCTAAGAAACAGACTGCAATTGTCCATTTAAGAGAACCTAATAATTTGTTCATTAAGTTTTGAAACGTTTGGGGAGCTGAAGCTTGTCCAAAGGGCATTCTTTTGAAAGTATAAGTACCACTAGGTGTAACAAAACCTGAATATTCCTTAACTTTATCGGAATTCTTAATCTGATGGAAGGCGGAAACAAAATCTAACTTTGAAATAAATTTGAAACCTGACAACGCATCAAAGATAACATCTTGTCGATCTAGAACGAAGCAAGACTTTTTACACCTAGAATTTAATTTACGGAAGTCTATAACCATACGGAAAGTACCATCACTTTTCTTAACTAATAGTGAGGGACTGGTAAAAGGAGATGATGTGGGTTCAACTACACCTTGTTCAATTAATTTCTTGACTTGTCTATCAAATTCCTTACGCTCTAAAGGAGATACATGGTAAGGGCGGGATTGGAAAGGGGTACTGTCTTCTAATTCGAAGTCATGTTTAATTAAATTAGTACAGCCAAATTCTTCGTCAGAAAAGGCAAAAGCTCGACGATAATAAGAAAGGAGAATCTTAAGGGAGCTAACTTGTTCTTGATTAAGGTGATCAGCAAATTCTAATAATTCTATTTGGGGGTCAATGGGAAAATCAAGAGGAACTTTGAAGGGAGTTGAATTGTTAGTAAAATCATTGGGAATAAGATTATTAATAGGAAGATTAATCAACTCTGCATCTAGACTGCCTACAACTTCTAAATTAACATCTAATCTACCTAAATAAGTTTTAGAACGGATTTTAACATAATTATTAGAGGGATTGGAAAGAGTTAGATAACTTAGATTATTTTCAAAAGACAATAGGCAATAAGGAATTAATATATTATGTTGTCGTTGAACTTTGGAAGAGGGAAGAAATACTACATTTTCCAAATTAACACCAATGGAGGATACAGGAATTATCGAAGTAGATTGGGGAGGGATTTCAGTAGATAGGCAAGTAAAAATACTTAAATTACTTGGAAGGGATCTACTAATTTCCGGATGATCTATTACGTAAGGGTTGTCGGTTTGAGTAGCGAATTCATTAATAAGAGGAAACAATAATGGGTCTGAATTAATTTCCTTTGCTTCGGAACACTTACAACAAACGGGGTTAGATAAGTCAGAAGAGGTTGGGAAAGTTAAGTTATTAGTTCCAAATGCGATGTTAGCATTATTTAAATGGAGAAAATCATAACCTATAATTATTGGGTATGAGGAATTAGGAACGATTAAGAATTTCCATAGAGTGAAGTAATTACTAATTAATACTGGAAGTTCAATACAATGAGTAATAATTAATCTTTCAGTAGACTTAACAGCAAGTTTCAAATAAACAGGATTATCTAAAGGAATGGAGGTACTACGAGCAGTTGCAGGAAGACACTTGAAGAACTCCTCACTCACCACACAACAGGCAGCTCCACAATCAACCAATGCATCTCTATTTAGAAAGGCTATACTAATAGGAAGACACAACAACTTGGGATTAATTAGGGTGTCGACTAAATTAGGAATTTCTGCTTTCGCAGAATAAACGGAATTATCATAAATGAATGGATCAATTGAATTAAAATAAATCGGGGTTTCTACAGAGGAGTTACTAAGATCAGCCTGGTTAACCCGTAATTCCAGGCTTACTGGTTTAACGGAGTATTACGGGAAATATTCTGAGATATAAGTGAAGGGATGTGCTGAGATTGGGAGGAGGACTGAGAAGGTTGAGATCTGTTTGGTTGGGACCTATCTGACTGATCTCTCCAATTCTGAGAATTACTCTGAACATTATTTCTAAAAGTAGGGAGCTCATGTCGTTGAACAAAATTCTGAGCTTGATAACTAGGTAAGTAGTCATTCTTCATGGCATGACAATTACGCATAGCATGACCATCACGACTACAGTACCCACAAACTAATTTAGGGACTTGAGGAATAGGTGGAGGGAGCACTTGTGGGTTGTATAATTCAGAATGGGAAAGGGACCCAGAAACTGGAGTGGCACTGGAGGGCTTAGAGAACAGTACAAAATTCGGATCCTCACTATTATACTTAAGTTCCCTAAGGAAATCAGGGACTGTACCAGTAGATCCTATAGTCCTACGAATGGTATGGGCTAACTGAGTAGGAAGGCCCTTGAGCAAATAACGCAGTTGATCGTTATCGCTCATGTTAGGATTCATTCTGCGGAATAGGCTCAACTTATCAGTGACATAGTCAATGGGACTCTCACTTCCGAATTTGAAACCCCTAGATTTGTTCAGATTCTTAGCTAATCTAGAATCATCCTCTTCAGGAAAATAATTGATTAGGTCATTTTTGAATCTGGAATATAGAGCCTTAGAAGACTGGGCACTTAAAGCCGCAGTGTACACATGGGAATAACAGACCCACCAACTATTGGCAGTCCCCAATAACAATTTATTTACATTACGTAAACACCAGAATTCATCCAATCTATAGTGCAGGGCTATTTCCTCAAAGGAAGAAAGCCACTGCTGGACAGATGATTTGCCATCAAATGTAGGAAGATCATTAAAGATCTGTGCTACCGAAACACTACGAGCCATAGTAATCAAATGAGAGAATAATTATGGGAATTAATTAAATTGTGTAAGAATTGTAATTATGAGGTTGGTTGCTAATTTTAGCTGACCAAAGTGTAACGTGAAACTTAAATGTAGTCAAACCGGTGAACACACGCTTGGCAGTGTGAGGATACAGGCAACACGTAACTACCACCAGTGGAATTAGGATGAGGTGAAATGAGAGGAGTAAGGTAGCTCGCAATGATTGAGGATAGGATAAATACTTACAGAAGGTCAAGGTTCGGATTCGCTTTCAAAAATCTGGAAAGGTCACCCCAAAGAATGAGTGGATATCTTCGACTTCTACGAATTTCCACAAAAACTTGACGAATACTATGGTTGACAATTGTCACTTCAATTCTAGCAGTTAAAATCAGAACGTTATTAATTAACACACCCTCAATATAAAATGCCCACTCAATATCATACTCAATCAAATCAGAATTATTCATTAGGTCTAAATCAAAACAAATCCAATATTAATACACAACCCCAAATTAGACCACAAATCGAAATCCGATCATAAAATAATCTCAATACCTAAGCGTCCAAATAATTCAGTTCAAATAATAAATCAACTTGGAAAGTAAAATCAATTCTAAATCAATACATAATTTCATAACACAAGCAATCAAACATATAATTCCAGGCTGTCATCAGTTAATAAATTACAATCAAGTCTCAAATTATCAAAATTCAGATTCAATTCAATACTCACAATCGGACTCTAAATTCCAAACTGAATTCTAGTCCAAATTAATCAATTTTAAATTCCCAAACCAAATCCAAAACTCAATTACTAATAACAAAAAAAAAGAAATCCAGATGTCAAAATCAAATTCACAATTAGTAATCACATCAGCAATCTAAATTACAAAACCACAAATCACCTACAAATTCGAATTCAAATTCTATGACCAATAACTGAAATGAAATTCAAAGACCAATAATGAGGTAATCCAATTATGTACTAATAATCAAACACGATACGCTGAGATTACAGTTCAAATCAAATTCAATCCAAAATTAGATTCCAACTTCAACAATTAAATCGTAATTAATTATAAAAGACACAGCTTAGATTCCTAATCAAATCCCTCAGTAATTACTCCGACTGAATATTCCAATCACAATCACTGATATAAATCTGTAGTATCAATCAATAATTCAATTCTCATACGCAAATCCAAATAACAAGATTAAAATCAAATTCAAAATTAAGAAACAAACTCTAAATTCCACCGCGAAGTCATATACAATTTTCCACAATGATTCCAAATCAATAATATAATTCTAGTCAGAATCCCAGAACTCCACTTCATTCAACAATTCAACTCTCTATGAACATATCCCAAACTCAATTTATAATATACATAAATAATTTTTAACCAAACGCAATTTCAAATCCACAGTTCAATAAGCACATCAAACAAATCATCAAAATTATAAATAATTTAATCAGGAATACCATCCAATAGTAGTATGAATTACAGGTTGTAACGGTGATGAAAAGCCTAATGATGAGTCACAGAAGCACCTGATGTAGATACTTCAGAGTCCGAGAGGAGGAAAATCCAGGGAATTGGGAAAATCAAGACACGGATGTATGGTATATGTTGATAGGAAGAGTTAGCTGAGTTGAAAAACAAAACAATGGTTACTAGGGGAAAATTTGTATGAAATTAATATTTTAGATATTACATAAATTCCGGGATGAGGAGGACTAGATTGAAATACATTCAATTAGAAAATGAATTATTCTTTTATTCACGTATTTATATAATATGATTGACATTAGTATTAGTACCTGTTAATAACTCACAATTCGTACCTGAGTAGAGATTACGGGAAATAATAGTACCTGAGGAGAATATAATGGAAAACTTCGGTTTTCTTTGACGTGAAGGATGTTACCCCGCACCTTTATAATTTAGAGAGGGGAAAAGTGACAGAGTAAGGGGCAAAGCAACAAGGACGGAATTATTATTAAATTATTTTATTAGGAGTAACACAAGCCAAAGAATAAACCAAAGAGTAATATAGTTAGGTTAAGAACAATAATATTAGGTTTTCCCAGAAAATGTAGCAAGACAAATCCACGAGTTGTACACACAAACACCAAAAACCAGAGAGTGATGCCAAAGATTAGGTTAAAATAATAGTAAGTACATAGGTAAGCATTATTTTATAGAATTATAAGTCTAGTCATAGTATGTAAGTTCATATCATTAGGATAGGTTAGGGAAGATGGAAGAGGAAAGAAAGATGAAAATAAGGAGGGAAGTGAGGAGATTGGACGAGGTTTTAGTGTTTGGAGAGGGAGAGGAGTGGATTGGGTGTTGGGGTGTCATGGTATGGTAACAAGTTCAGCGCGGACCGCGGAACTTGTTACCATGCCAGAAGCAAGTCGAGCAACAATATGTATATATAAGTTGCGTGAAATTACTCAGGCTGTAGGGAATCATGTGACTAACAGTAAGAGTGAGAGTACAGAGTAAGGGAGCGTTCACAAATGACGTCATCAAGATAGTGGGTCGGTGCTAATAGGAGATGATGATTTTGATGACGCAGTGGTAGGGTGTATTTGGCCAAATGATGATGTCATCAACCATTTGTTGTACAATTGAAAATTTCATGGCATTTTCGGCATTATGCCAGCAATTCCCTAGCATTTTGGGCATTTTAACTTTCTTTGGCAAGTTTTTTTAAGTTTTTTTTTCTTTATTTTTTAAACCACTGACTATAAATAATGAATTTGGACAATTCGATTTTTTAGAAAATCAGAAACAACATTATAACTCGATGGGCTTGATTATGTCATGAACAAACTCCAATGTTTATGCAAGATGATCAATAGTGGTCATAATGTATATGCTTTTGTCAAACTGCCGAATAAGCCAAAAATGCCTCCCCAAAATGCCGGAAATGCCAGGCATTTTCAAATTAAGACACTTTCAGGGCATTTTCGGCGTTTTTGACATTTTCAGGGCATTTTCAGATGGGCAGGCATAAAACCCAAGCATTTTGAATTGTGCAAACCTTGTGATGATGACGTCATTACATGGGGTGGGTGCATCGTTTCATCACATGATGATGTCTGATGACAAATGTGTGACTGGGTGCCTAAAGCCAATATTTTGGATGACGTCATTTGTGAACGCTCCCTAACCGTTGCTGTCAGTGTGAACTTTGGTCTATAAGGTTCATTTCTATGGATTATGATCTTGTTGAAAACTGAACAGAGGTCATTGTAAGTAAAAGAAAATCCGAAGATTGTCAGAGATGTGGGAAGGGAAAAGAAAATCGTTCGAGTCACCAACTAGAGTCCGAGTGAGTAGATCGTGTTTTGAGTCTCTGTAAAATTGTAGGGTTTAACCTGAATAAAAGCAATAATTAATGAGATTATTATTTGTTCTTTTCAAAAGGGATCTTCCTAACTTAGTTCGTCGAGCCAAGTCCAATTTCTAATATTTCTGGCGACCGTGACAGGACTAGTGGCTGGAAAAGTGCACTGCTTTGGCTAAGAAAATGGAAGGGTTGAAAAGACAACGAGCACCGGTGCGAAAGGCCCTCATCAAGACTATTGACGATCTTCAGAAGGAGTTAGACAACGAACACAAGACAAAGGTGTCAGTTCAGCAATTCTACAATCGGGCGGTGATTCAACGAGAACAACTGACGACGTTAGACCAAAAAATCGACCAAAGTTTGCTAGAAGCGAATGTGACAGAAGAGGAGATGACTGAGGAGTACGAAGCTTCCACTGAATTCATAAACAAATTTTCGGATGCAGAGGTGCGGGTTCGTAATTATTTTGATGTATGTACTTATGAAAGTGAGTATGAAGCTTCTTTAAACCAGCGAAATTCTGCACCCAAGAACCAGTATCGACTTCCGAAACTGGAGTTTAAAAAATATGGTGGTGATGCAAAAGATTGGCTAGGGTTTTGGAGCCAATTTAAACAGATTGACCAGAATGCAGCCATGGCCTCCGAAGACAAGTTTCAGTACTTAATTCAAGCAACTGTTGAAGGTTCTACAGCACGAGAAGTTGTGGAGAGTTTTCCCCCATCTTCCGAAAATTATCCCAAAGTTATCAAGTATCTCAAGGAAAGGTTTGGGAAGGATGAAATCTTGCTCGAAGTTTACGTAAGAGAATTGTTGAAGTTGGTGCTCAAGAACGCTCTGAATCCTAACGAACACTCAGCCATTTCAAACCTGTACGACAAACTCGAAACTCAGTTGCGTGCGTTGGAGACATTAGGAGTCACTAGTGACAAATTCGCGTCAATGCTCTACCCCTTGGTGGAATCATGTCTACCTGAAGATGTAATTAGAGTGTGGGAGAGAAACCGAAGTCAAGCTCCTGCTCAAGAAAGAGCGAATAAAGACCGATTGTCTCTTTTAATGGAATTTCTCAAAGGTGAAGTTGATGGAGAGTTGCGAATTGCGATGGCGCGAACTGGTTTTGGCGTTGAAGCTGAAGAAGCAAAGAAGACGAAACCAAGACCAATTAATCGACAAACTCAAAAGAAATTCTCGGAGGACATTCCAACAGCAACAGATCTGTTTTCTGGACAGCATGTACCAAAGAAATGTATCTTCTGTGATAAGGGCCACTTCAGCCAAGATTGTTATCAAGCCCCTAAGATGAAGCTGGAAGACAAGCGTAAGATCGTTCAAGAGAAAAGGGCTTGTTTCATATGTTTAAAACCTGGTCATGTTTCAAAGAAATGTAAGGCAAACGTACGTTGTCAGGTCTGTGAGAAGAAGCATTATATCACCATGTGTCCAGATCTCCCGAAAAGCAAGATTGGCGTAATCGAAGGTACTGCAATGTCAAATCATACCTGTGCATCTGAAGTCAAACATTTTATCGACGTGTGTCCAGATCTCCCGGAAAGCAAGAGTGGAGTAATTGAAGGAACTGCTATGTCAAGCCATAGCTGTACAACTGAAGTCTTCCTTCAGACGTTGTTGGTTCGTGCCAGTGGTCCGAATGGTCATCGGGTAGTACGAGCGATAATTGATACAGGTTCTCAAAGGTCATACTTGAGTGAAAAGGCTGCTAAAGTATTGGGCATAAAACCCTCTGGAACAGTTGAAATTGTTCATAGCTTATTTGGTGGAGGCCGAACAAAACCAAAATTGCACAAATTACTGAATGTTGTTGTTGGGAATACATGCTCTGATTTTTCTTGTGAAATGTCACTGTTAGATCAAGCTCAGAATTGTGGAAGTCTTCCAAGGATTCAAAATTCTTCAGTCATATCGGAACTGAAAGGAGTTGGCGTGAACCTAACAGACATAGGCAAAGGCAGACCTGAGATCCATCTTTTAATCGGAGCTGATGTTTTAGGAAACATACTGACAGGCAGAATTTTACCAACCAAGGCCGGTCTAGTGGCTGTCGAGACTAGACTAGGGTGGACTGTTATGGGATGCTTATCTCATGGGATTCCAAATGATAGCACTTCCGCTCTGGTTACTTCAATGATAGTTCAACATGCTGACATTGCTGACATTGCGGAAACTGGATGCTATAGGAATTTCCGATTCTGCCGAATGTAAATCTAGAGAAGATTTAGAGCAAGCAGCACTGCAATATTTTCAGCAAAGTACGACTAGATTGGAGAATGGAAGATTCGAGGCTGCCCTACCGTGGATTCAAGGCCATCCCATTCTACCGTCCAATGAGGAAGTAGCGATGAAGAGGTTGGTGAGTGCAACCAGAAAACTTGAAGCATTGGGGCGATTGTATGATTACCAGAATGTTTTAGATGATTGGCTGGCTACAGGAATTGTTGAGGAAGTACCCTTGGAACAATGTGATCAACCCGGGCACTACTTGCCACATAGAGCCGTCATAAAAGAAACAAGTGACACCACCAAAGTTCGGCCCGTTTTTGATGCGTCATCAAAACCTAAAGGTGGGACATCATTGAATGATTGCCTGGAAAAAGGCCAGAATTTGCTGGAATTGATTCCGAACATTATTGTGGGTTTTCGGTTAAATCGTATTGGCGTAATATCTGATATAGAAAAAGCTTTCTTGCAAATTAGCGTAAAGCCAGAAGAGCGAAATTTTCTACGTTTCTTTTGGTGGGAGAAAGGGACGAACAAGATAAAAAGTTCAGGCACTGTCGTGTAGTTTTTGGAGTGTCGTCAAGTCCGTTCCTGCTTGCTGCCACTCTGAATCAACTCCTGTATGACGTTGAGGATAGTAAGAAAGAAGTAGCTCAGTTTCTCCTGAAGTCTCTGTACGTGGATAACTGTGTGACCTCCGTAAGTAGTACTACAAGGCTTCATAGTTTCATCCAAGATGCGGTTCAATTGATGAATGCCGGAAAATTTAACCTACGAGGTTGGATCTGGAATGAGGAAAAGGAATCACCTGCGCACGTTTCTCAAGCAAAGAATGTACCGGTTCTTGGACTACTTTGGGACGTGAAAAAAGATGAGCTAAGTCTGGACTTACGAGAGCTACCAGTCTTTGAGGATTGTGTGAGTAAGCGGTTAGTTTTATCAACAGCTCATAAATTATTTGATCCCATTGGTTTTGCTTGTCCAGTGACGTTGTATCCGAAGATCTTGTTACAAGAAACGTGGAAGCTGAAACTGGGATGGGATCAGCAACTACCTGATGAGTTAGCAAAAAGGTTTCAGAAGTGGAACTCACAACTGATATTATTGAGAGAATTAAAAATTCCCAGATGGCTGTTGCAAGAAAATACTGAGCGGAAGAATTGGTCCCTTCACATCTTCACTGACGCAAGCAAAGTTGCTTACGCTGCTGCAGTTTTTATCAGAGCCGAAGGAGTGAGAGACGTATCGGTCCAACTAGTTCAAGCGAAGTCCAGAGTAGCTCCAGTAAAATCGATTTCAATTCCGAGGCTGGAATTATTGGGTTGTTGCATTGGAGCTCGACTGGCCGAGACTGTGAAGAAGGACTTGGGTTATCGCAGTATCCCTTCTTATTATTGGACCGACTCGAGCAATGCGTTATGCTGGATTAAAAGAGAGGAAAACTGGACGACCTTTGTTGGAAATCGTGTCCGTGAAATTCGGAACTTGACCGAACCAGAGTCCTGGAGGCATATTAAAGGTTCACTCAACCCAGCGGATTTGCCTTCTCGAGGTTGCTCACCAAAATCTCTTTTACAGTCAAGATGGTGGGAAGGTCCGGATTGGCTTAAGCGCTCGGCAGAATTTTGGCCTAAGTCCGATGTAAATCCAGATGAAGAGGTTCTCACATCTGAAATGAAGAAGACTGTCTCGTGTCATTTAACGGTCGAAGAGATCCCGTGGTATACAACTAAATTTAATAAGTACATAATAATTGTAAGAATGTTGGCATGGATGCAGAGATATGTACATAATTGTCACCACAAGAACCAGAGACGCACTGGTGAGCTACAAGTGGAGGAAATTGTCAAGGCTGAATTATGGCTCGTAGGACAAGTTCAGACCGAAGTCTTTCTTGGATCCGTGGGTAATCGTAAAGGACCATTACATCAGCTCAACGTCACGAAGGACGAAAACGGCATTTGGAGACTAAACACGAGAGTGTTTTACAGGCAAGATACAGCACTGTTTCGTAGTCCTATGCAGTTTTGCCATCTGCGCATGTGATTGTACAACTACTAATTCAGAAAGTACATGAGGAATTGTCTCACGCTGGTGTGCAAGTGGTCATGGCGATGATTAGAGAAAAATTCTGGATTTTAAAGGCAAGAAAAACTATTAATAAAGTTATCGGAAATTGCAAGACTTGCAAAAGGTTCGCTACAAAACACTTAGAGGTTGGTCCACCGTCTCTGCCTATGGACCGAGTAAGAGATGCTTGTGTGTTTGAAGTTGTGGGGATTGACCTAGCCGGGCCGCTTTACTTGAAAGACAAGCCCAAAGGATGGGTAGTTGTTTTTACTTGCGCTATTTATCGCGCAGTTCATTTTGAATTGGTATCGTCTCTCTCCACTGAGTGTTTCATGCAGAGTCTCAGAAGGTTTGTAAGCAGGCGAGGGAGGCCAAGCACCATTTATACCGACAACGGTACGAACTTCGTTGGAGCTGCAAATCAATGGAAGAACATAGACTGGGAGAAGATTTCAGTCTCCAACTTGGGAAGCTCTCATACACTCCAACCAATTGTATGGAAGTTTAACCCCCCGAGTGCTCCATGGTGGGGAGGTTTCTGGGAGCGAATTGTCCGGATGCTGAAACAAATTCTCAGAAAAGTTTTAGGAAGGGCGTGCCTAGAATTTGAGGAATTGATGACGGTGTTGTGTGACTGTGAATCAGTCATAAACTCTCGCCCGCTCACATACTTGTCCCAAGATGGCAACGAGTTAGTGCCCTTGAGTCCTTCTATGCTTCTTCAAGATATTCGAGTGGCTGGACTACCTGATGTGGACACTTTGGATGCAGTAGCACTGACGAGACGTGTCCAGTATCGTCAAAAATTGAGAGAGGATTTCGGTAAGAGGTTCCGGAATGAGTATTTGGGAATGCTAGTATTCGGAGGAAAGTCGTTCAAGACATCTCAAGTGGTAAAACCTGGTGATGTGGTTCTCGTTGGCAATGATACATCGAAGCGACTAGACTGGTCTATGGCGAGAGTGATGGAAGTGTACCCTGGAAAGGACGGAGTGATTAGAGTAGCCAAAGTGAGGACAGCAGCTGGGGATTTAGTACGACCGATTCAGCGGCTTCACATATTTGAGGTTGCTGGAGAAGACCGACTTGCATTGATTGAGCCCAAGGAATCATCCATTTCAGACAAATGTGAGGCGTTGGGAGACGTTTTGCCGGAAGAAAGTTTACAGGAGGAAGTAGAAGTCACTTCGGAGCCTGCAAAAACAACTCGTTGCGGTAGAAAAGTGAAGACACCTAAGCGAATTAATTGTTAAATAAATATGTAGATATTGATTTTAATTGTTTGACTTAATTATATTTGTCATAGCAGTAAGTCAAAGGTGGGAGAATGTTGGAAATTAAGCTATGTATATGTTTAAGCTATGTATATGTTGTGGTTGCTGTTGCTGATTGTGAGCGCAGACAATATAATGTGGCTTGTGAGGCTAGTGTTACGTAAGTATATGTATATATAAGTTGCGTGAAATTACTCAGGCTGTAGGGAATCATGTGACTAACAGTAAGAGTGAGAGTACAGAGTAACCGTTGCTGTCAGTATGAACTTTGGTTTATAAGGTTCATTTCTATGGATTATGATCTTGTTGAAAATTGAACAGAGGTCATTGTAAGTAAAAGAAAATCCGAAGATTGTCAGAGATGTGGGAAGGGAAAAGAAAATCGTTCGAGTCACCAACTAGAGTCCGAGTGAGTAGATCGTGTTTTGAGTCTCTGTAAAATTGTAGGGTTTAACCTGAATAAAAGCAATAATTAATGAGATTATTATTTGTTCTTTCCAAAGGGATCTTCCTAACTTAGTTCGTCGAGCCAAGTCCAATTTCTAATACAAACTACAAAAATGAGGTTTTAAAAAAACCAAAACGAAGATGCTTTTACGGTTCTAAAAAGTGAAAAACTAGCATTTGGTGCGGGAGGAATTAGAGCAATAATGAACGATACAAAGCATCTCGGGTGCTACCGAATAATATATTATGTATACGTATGTGTTTGCATACTGCTACTTATTGGAGCTGATTCTTTCATATTTGATCCTTCTTTTTCCGTAGTAGTAAAAGTGGTAAAAGTCTGCAACTTAAAATGACTGGTATGATTTACATGGTACGATCACTGCACTATGGTTGTGGATACATCTAGAGCGCGCGAATATTTGAATCTTACCATCACTTTCACTATCAACTCTCTCAAATTAGTTGAGAGGATAACACGTAGCCTTCTACCTCATATCAGCAATAATCGTCAGCTGATTCAGGTTTCCCGCTCAATACGCGCAAGGAATAGAGCGACATGACAACGATTTAGCGATTACGTCCATACCTTATGGTGACATGAAAATATTCGTGTTTTTGAGCTTGAGTTCATGTCTTCTGATTTTGTTAACATGGAAGTGTACATGAAATCAACTTCATGTTTTCAAGGTAACCTGCATATGACATAACACATGACTTGAAAAATCATGTCTGCTGTCAAGTTAGTTAGTTAGCTTTATTAAGTCATCCATGAGTGTCAAAAGGAATCAATACAAGTATCGGTTTTCGTCCTGGACACTCAAAATTCACAATAGGTAATTACAAAAACAATTCAAATGAAAAGCCGAGTCAGAAACCAAGGGTAGGAGTACAGGCATATTAGACAAAATTGTCTTTACGGGACAGAAGTATGTACTTAGTTAATGTTTTCATAAATACACCATAACTTACATCTGCCATTCTCAACATTTCAGGTAAGCCATTCCAACACTTTACACAATTATATAGAATATTTCTTTCCCCAACTTTGCATTTAAAAAGGGGATGAAAGAGAGATATGGCTAAAGCCGAACGTAATTTTGAGGTAGTACGTTTAAGTAGCACCGTTGCATTTATATAAGGTACATCATGTCCGAAATGTACAACTTCAAACATGAACTTTGCTCTATAATAACTAATGCGTTCTGATATAGTAAGCAAATTAAAAGACTCATATACACTGGGCATTGATACAGGATGTTTAACTTTTTTATCATAATGGAACAGAGTAAGAAACTTGTCAAGTTTAAGCTGTATCACTTCAACCTCCGTTTTGCATACACTACTCCAGACCAGAAGACAGTAGTCAACATGTGACATTATGTAAGCATTAACGAAAAGACATTTTACATTAATAGAGATGTATCTCCTTACACGTAGAAGCGCACCCATGGCTTTAGTTACTTTACTGAGTACAAGCCTACAATGTTCATTGAATTTTAGTTTATCATCAAGTATAACACCCAGGTACCTGAAAGACCATACCCTCTTCTCTCCAACCAGGCGAGAGGGAACCCCTAAAATACATACCCTCTCAATTTCATTCCCATTTACAAACAATTTAAGCTCAGTATCAACAGCATTTGATTTATGAAATATCATGTACTTAGTTTTGCTAGTATTGATACACAAAGAATTATTTCTCATCCATACATTAATGTTATCCAGCACGCTTTGAGCTGATAGATACAGGGCATCCAAACATGTAGTGTACACATATAGAACCAAGTCATCTGCATAGGCAACATAAGAATTACTTATACACGTTCCAATATCAGAGAAAAACATTATAAAGAGCAAAGGCCCTAAAACAGAACCCTGCGGGACACCATTTATATCATCATAGCAATCAGACAACACACCGTTCATAAAGATCTTAAAATTCCTATTTTGCAAATAGTCAGCCAGAATATGCATAGTACATACATCAATTTTAAAGTTAGTCTTAAGTTTACTCAAAAGCAGCCTACGAGATACTGAGTTGAAAGCTTTTCTTAAGTCTACAAACACAGCGAGAACCTTTATCAAAGGCGCACATAGTGTAAAACAAATAGCATGAATAAATGTGTACACTGCAGAAAAACACGACCGATTCCTCCGAAACCCATGTTGCCTATCATCCAATTCATTAACGCATTGATAAGATAATCGAAAACACACTATCTTTTCAAAAAAATTGCAAGGAAAGTAATAAAAAAATTGATATATAAAGCCATTAATAAGCGACGAAGTTAATTTCTGTCGCAGATTTTACCCAATCGAAACGGATTAGAGGTTTAAAGGATCCATTGCATTTGTTTAAACGAATAACAGCCTTATATGTAAAAACGCCCTAATTGTTTAATATTTGTAATGATTTACAAACCGTTGCAACCCCAGTTTTCCCATCCACTTTGGTGGATGGCTTGCATGCTAGTTTATTAATATTTTAAGGTTATTTAGGTTAAATATAGGTATCCATGCTCGTAAGGCCGGAATTACGAAAAATGGTCTCCCCTGGAATTAAATATTCCAATAAAATTGAAATTCAATTTTATTGGAATATTATTTAATCTAGTTTAAAACGTAGACCCCCTTAATTTGTCGGACCTTCCGTAGTGCGTGAGAGCAAGTATAAAACCATCAATATATCGTGAGTCCCATATGAGTGCTTACAAACGAGATTACCGGGCTGAGAATCACGCACACATTAATCAAACTCGGAGAGCAAATTATGCTGATAATCGAGAGGTTTTGAATACTAATCTACAAAACTACCGCTCCTATTCGGGAATGTATAAACGAAACCCAACGTGTTCGTTTGCTAACAGCAAATATGCGCACACTTGAACAAACCGAATACTGTGGCCTGACTATCTATGTTAATGAAAGCGATGTGACCAAGTACAATCAGAAACATGGATAAAGAATGACGACACTGTCATGCATTACATTTTGAAAAAGAGAGCCGATCTTACGTATCCGGGGGAAACAAATATTTGAGTTTTTTGACTTGCTGCCATCATGGCAAAATCCATACATTGATACCATTGAATCCTCCACACGAAACTGGCAGAACGTTTTCGGGAAAAACATTTTATGGACAACATCCGTGCATATAACTCTAAAATTGCAACGGCATCTTGCGGCGGAAACGTACAACCAATGTTAGGTGGTCCATACGTTTTCCGCCTCCGTGGGCAGGTGTACCATTGCAGTGGACCACTGTACCCAAAACCGGGTGACAAGCCGCAGTTTGCTCAATTGTATGTGTAAGATAGTGAGATTGTAGTGAACATTGTAATTTGGGTGTTTACAGTTCAGTAGTGCTTGCTACTAGTGTTGCTTAATTGGAAATTCCAGCTATCACTACGTAAATAGGTCCATCGCGGGCGGTTATCTACATAGAAATAGTGCCTCACTGTTACACTATCTACATTTAAAAAATCGTAGACAAGTTCACTGTATGTTCTTATCAGCACGCTGTGATTACAATGTCTACTTCCGAAACCGACTGTGTCATATGCAAAAAGGTAGGAAAACGTTTCCAACTCAATTTAGCGTGTTCATCATGCAACGCAAAATTACACCGAATATGCATGTCACCAGTCCCAAGCTACTATCAATTTCACAAACTAAAAAATTCAAATAGTTGGAAATGTGAAATCTGCTATCCTGACCAAAACACGAATATCACAATACAAGATATAATTAGTGAAGAAATCTTCAGTGCGTTCGACCCATATGAAATCAGTGCCCCCCCAAATTACCTCAACACCTGATGAAAGCTTACTCAAAGCCAAGGGGGTAAAAGTGGGCCATATAAACTGCAATAGTTTGAATTTTAATAAAATTGAAGAACTGAAAGATTATATCAACACATATAATTTCACAATTATCATATGTACGGAAACAAAGTGGCAAGAAGATATATCAGATGGCTTCTATGCTATACAGGATTTTCAACTCATTAGACATGATCGAAAAACACGACTTGGCGGTGGGACGGCTATATACATACACAACGCATATAAGCACACGGAGCTTGAACACAACCGTTTTCCCAAATGAAGTGGAGATAGCTTGTATGCAGATATGGATGCCACATCGCAAACCTTTTATATTAGTCTCAGTATACAAACCACCCAAAGTATGCTGCACTTTGTTTATCAATGCTTTGGATACATTAGTGTGCTCTCTGCAAGAAGGAAACCTGGAAATAATCATTGCAGGTGATTTTAACATCGACCTTTACAAAAATGACAGCACTAGTAAAATGCTTAAACGAATGACCTCTAACTTGAAGCTCGCACAAATGATAAATAAACCCACACGAATTACAAAAACAAGCTCAAAAGACACCTGCACTCTAATAGACCATATCTACACCACCCATCCGAATAAAATTAATCTCAGCGGATGCATTCCTTTTAGCTAAGACCATGAGCTAACATTCATAGTTATAAAAACCAAAAAACAAAAATTTGATCCAAAAACTATCACAATACGAAATTTTAAAAATGTGGCTTGGAAAGATACGAACTGTGAATTAAAACAAGAGTGTACCAATTTTCAATACAAAGGCATTGCTCCTGAACATATATGGCCAACTTTTGAAGCAATGGTTATGAAAATCATTGACAAATATGCTCCTCTAAAAAATGTCCGTGTGAAAGGTAAGCCATCACCTTGGCTTACATCAAAAATTAAAGATTTGATTTACTCTCGTAATAAGATTCAACGTAAACTACTTAAACAGAGAAAATTGACTCATAGCTCCCCGAACACACAGCCCCCAACCACTACAATCCACAGTCAACTTGATGAATGTTGGAAGCAATACAAACGAGCAAGAAATGAAGTAACACAAGCCATCCGAAACTCCAAAGCAAAATATCACAAGCATAAATTCAACGTTTCTTGTGGTTCGGCATCATTATGGAAAGCGTTTGAAAAAATCTCTGGAGGTAAACAAAAACCCTTCAACATTACGAAACTCCCAGATGAACGTGGATCTTACGATACGCCTGAACGTATATGTCAAAACTTAGTCGAGAACTTTGTAGTTCCCTCTGACGACAACCCGGAAGATTTGATCAAATTGAAAGACAGTATTAGTCCCGGTTTGCAACGAATAAAAATCACTGCTGATGAAGTGCGTCTTGCAGCAAATAGAGTAAAGCCCTCTGGCCACGAGCCAGCCAATATCATCTCCGCTTATATTTTTTCGGCTTGTCAGGACTCCCTAGCCCCAACTCTTGCAAAAATATTCAACAAATTAATTCGCTATGGGGAGTTCCCACAAGAATTTAAATGTGCAACAGTAACACCATTATATAAAAAATCAGGCAAATATAGTGACGCAAAAAATTATAGACCTATCTCTACACTTCCCTTTATGTGCAAATTATTCGAAAAATTAATACAAAGGCTTATTATATACGATACCAAAAATGATCTCTGCGATAATCAACACGGTTTTCGCAACTCAAGTTCATGTGAAACTAGTGCAAATTGTTACTCAAAATATTTTCAATCGAATTGATCTACCTAAAGGCCATGTTGCTGCAGTCTTTATTGACCTTCGTAAAGCCTTCGATACAGTACAGCACGTGCCTCTACTAGTTAAACTTATCAATCTGTATAATATAAATAAGGACTTACTACGACTGTTATGTAGCTACCTGCACAACCGTGAATTCAAGATAAGATGTGGTAACTTCACCTAAAAAATATTTAACTTATTCTGTGGGGTCCCGCAAGGAACAATTCTTGGCCCACTCCTTTTTATTTTATACATAAATGACCTGTGTGCCATCCCCAATTGACTGACTTTTGCTCATGTATTTTGTATGCGGACGATATAATTATCGATACTCATGACCGAAATACTATTGAGGCCGTCACAAAAACTGAAAAATGTCTCAAAGAAATCGACACTTGGTGCTCTAAAAACGGACTAAAAGTGAACTACGATAAAACCAAATTTATGGTCTTTCACAAGAGCAATGACAGGTCTGTCCCCACCGATCTGACTATGCAATGCAATGGAACGGCTATTGATAGAGTGTATCTTTTTAAATATCTTGGAGTTTACTTGGACTGTAACCTCACATTTCTAAATCACTCCAACTCTGTTAGGAAAAAAATGCTTCTAAGTATCAGCATGTTACATAAAATTAAGCGATTTGTAACTTTTGATATGTTTAAACTTCTGGTACACTCTCACCTTTACTCAAACATTGAATTCTGCCTTACAATCTGGGTATGTGTGCCAGACACAGAGATGGAATATCTCCAAAGAAAAATAGACAGATTATTATTTTGCTTTCTTTACAAGACAAAACTGCGTGAAATCTCACCAAATACCGTAACAACTCAAACTAAAAATGAAATATCCACTGACATAAAATACCTACTTCATGAAAAGTTTAATGTGCTCACAATTAAAGAACGTATCATATTTATGTGTACCCGGCAACTCAGGCGCCAACTTATATTAGGTAGCTGCTCTAGCACCTATAATGAAATTTTCACCTACGAATTTAGTGCCATGAATCTACTGCACAAAAATAAACTCAAACCTATGGTGCATCACTCCACTACTTTTGAAAGAAGTGTCAAATATAGAATGATTATGTTATGGAACAAACTTCCACCAACACTCCGAGACCTTGACAATGTAAACTTCTGCAAAAACTTAATTGAGTGGATTTTTCTAAACAGGAAATAATTGTTATAAGCAAGTACTTGACTATATACATTTCTATCACACTTATAATGTTAAATTAGTTTTATTTGATCTATTGTCCATTATTGCAAACCATTGATTCAGTTCGATGAATAATTTTGACAATTCAAACTAAATAAATCAAATCAAATCAAATCAAGATAGTATCGTCATACAGAATGGAGAATCCAGCTAATTCTGGCTGTAAATATACAGTGCTACAACTTTTGAACGAATTTATGGAAGCAAATAATAAATTAGTTGATTGCTACAGAATGTTAAAAGAAGTAGTGACTGAAATGCAATCAGCCGGAAAAGATACAAAAAATCTCACGATGAAAATTTCGACAAATAATAATTATGACCCTCGAAGGTACAACGTTGCCAAAGCTAATGAAATTGTTAGTGTTCACAAATCATGTTGGCGAACCTCCTTATTGTAATGATTGCTGTTGCAGCAATCATAAACCTTTTGGTCGAACTCAAGTCCGCCCGCGCAGCTAGCGCTTATTGGCGCTAGTGGTGTGCGATACGATCTGGTTGACAGAGAAGGCGAACCGAAGAGGAGCTTCAGGAAAGTGAGGCGAGGGAAGGGGATTCTCTTGACAGCTCTGAACGTGAGTGGAAGTGTGGCATTTTAATCTACTTTGATTTATTTTCGTCTACGGCCCTAGGCCTATTATATTTATATTCTTCGGTGTAAAACTAGCAATAAATAAGTCTTGAAGGCCATAGATTTAAATTATTATTGCCTTCGTCCAACTTATTCCGGATTTGAAAGAAGAACTTTCTACAGGAGCCTGGTAACGGTTCAGGCAACTTTTCGTCAAATCCGAAAACGGTTTTCTCACCCCGAAGTTACATACATCTCATTTACATCCATCCCTCGGTATTAAAGTAAGTATCATTTTACTTTTGTAATCTGGTTGGAAAAATTCGTTGAACTTCGATTTGAATTAAAACTAATCTTTGTGAAAACAGATTTCCCTAATAAATTCCTTGTCGAATCCCGTTTTCCTACCAGGACCCATTGCAACCAGTAGTTGTAGGTGGTTTTCCGTTTTCCCTATATCCCATCCTTATAATACCAGAACGGCGGTGTTACCGAAAAGCCGGTTCTCTCACTTTAGCAAAGCGCATTCAGAACTTTATTTAATTTGTTGCTCTCAGTCAATTTATTAAAATTGTGGCCCAATTATTTTATACCGATTTGATTTCAAAAATTCCCCAATTTGATAGAAAATCTTCGGCATCCGAATGGATCGGAATGTTACAGGAAGTCTCTCTCTTTCACACAATTGATGAAGGTTGGTTCTTGCGAAATATGTCCCGATTACTTACGGGGCAGGCTAAAGATTGGTGGGTGTATACTTCCGCGGAAATTGTAAAAAATCTTCCAATGCCCATGACCGATTCATGCATTTTGTGAGAGAGTTGAAGGTCATGTATCCTGAAGATTATTTTCAGAAGAAAGCTAAAGAGTTCAACATAAGTAGAAACTTTTGTTTTGGAATTGAAATCCCCAACGACTACGTTGTAGCTACGCAACGAGTCTTTACTACAAGATCGATCCTCAGATGACCTTGGAAAAAAATGCACTACCTTCTCAAAGGTCTTCCTCCCAGTTTAGCTCATACCATTCGTGCCCAATTGAGTAACGGAAGTTCAGTTGAAAATTTCTTGGAAAGAATTACCTTCCACTGTTCAGACCCCAATTTTCACCTATTTGCTTCCAACCCCGTTTTACCTAAGCAAGTTGAATCGATCACCAACTCCGAACTGTACAACCCCAATCATGCTGATCCTCCACACAACCCTAATACTTGTCAATATTGCGGAAAATATGATCATAGCTTGCTCAAATGCTTTAAGTTGCAGGACCATTTTAGTGCAAACAATCCCGCAGACAAACCCAATGCTCGTTCCAGACCCACTACGGGTCCCTCTCAGCCATGAAAATCACACTCTGGTAAGAATGGGAATTTCTATACTTACAAGAGGATGCCTTTCGGGCTTTCGGGAGCTCCCCATACTTTCCAGAGGCTAGTGGACAAATTACTACGAAACTTAAAGTGGGAGATTGTCGTTTGGTTTCTGGACGACTTAGGCGTACATGGTATGAGCTTTGAAGAGCATAATCACAATTAGACTTGGTTTTGCGGAAATATGAAGATGCGGGTTTAACTCTGAAGCCTACCAAATGCCAGTTTGCCATGGCAAGAGTCAAATTCTCACATGATATTGGTCACATTATATCTCGTGAGGGGATTGAGGTAGACGGTGAAAAGATTGAGGATATAATGAAGTATCCCTGTCCCAAGAATTTAACAAAATTGCGTGGATTTGTAGCCTTGTGTTCGTTTTACTGCAGATTCGTCCCAGAATTTAGTCACATTGCAGCCCCTCTGAATGACCTTACCAAGAAAGACGTTAAGTTTATATGGTGCGAGAAGTGCCAAATTGCTTTTTACACCTTGAGGAACTGCTTAGTAAATGCCCCCTGTACTTGTCCATTTCAATCCCGACCTGCCCATCCGGCTAGCAACCCATGCTAGTCAGATTGGCATTTGAGCTACTCTGTCCCACGTCATTAATAATGAGGAACATCCCATAGCTTATTTTTTTGGATCGACAAATAAGTCCCAGAAAAATAATTCCCCAACTGATCTCGAAGAATTAGCAATATTAGAAGCATTGAAACATTTCCGGCCTTATCTGTTCGGTAATCATTTTGAAGTATTTACGGATCATTGCTCGTTGTGTTACATGATGTCATGCAAAGAACCACAGGGTATGTTAGCCCGTTACGCTCTCACTGTAAAGGAATACGATTTCAAGGTATGCTACAAATTCGGGAAATTACATCCCCATGTAGATGCATTGAGCCGAAATCCCGTACATCCGTCAATTGAGGATGGATTTCCTTAAACCTATATACTATCCCTCAATCTAGAAGAACCTCCTCCAGAATCTGAACTAATGTCCCAGCAACGTAGAGATTCATTCTGCGGACCCATAATAAAACATAAGAAACGTATCCAAAGCTCTGATAAAGGATTACTTGATGATAAGTACCCTAACTTTTCAATTCTTAATGGATTGCTTTACAGAGCCAACGCAACCGACAGTAAAAGCCTTTGGGGATTATGTGTTCCAAATGAATGCGTTGACTCTCTATTAAAATCCGCCCATGCTAACCCAGTTGGTGGACACTTTGGCAGCCTTAAGACCTTACATACAGTCAATTCTCGATATTACTGGGTCACTATAAGTAACGATGTAAATAGTTATGTAAAAAGTTGTGATATATGCCAGAGGTTCAACCGTCGAAATTTCCCTATAACAGGCCCCACCATTCCATTTAAGCCTCCAGAGAAGCCTTTTCATACAGTAGCAGTCGATTATATAGGACCCTTCCCTGTATCCAGGTTTGGTAACAAGTTCGCACTTTTAGCTGTAGACCACTTGATCAGATACTTTGAAGCTGTCCCACTTCCTGCACAAAATAGTGCTAATTCTATCAAAGCCATATTAGACAGCGTGGTATTTACACAATCTCTACCTCAAGTAATAATTTCGGGCCCAGGTTCTTACTTTACTTCTACTTCCTTCCAGAAATTTGCTTCAGATTTTGATATCAAGCACCATTTCGTTCCGCCGTAAGCCTAGCATGTAAACGGAGCCGTTGAGAAACAAATAGACACTATTAAGCGTGTCATCTCATTTATTGATTCCAAGCACACAGAATGGGAAAATTGGTTACAGCCTTCTATATTTGCCCAAAATGTAACCATTAATTCAGTTTCCAAATATTCTCCTTATTATTTAAGATATGGTACCGAGCCCCAACTCCCCTGTGACTCTGTTTCCGACACTTGACTGGAATTTAGACGATCAGGATTCTGCGAAAATTCCCAAAAGAGTCAGGTTTGCTTGTGAGCATACCTATAAGACATGCCTTGGTCGAAAGGCCCTTTCCAAATTGTCAGTAAACTTAATCCTTTACCATACCTTTGTTCCAATAGTCACCCCAAACCCCACGCTCCGGAATTTCGGGAATTTCATGTCAGAAACATGAAACCCTATCATAATCGTACAGAGTGTGAGCTGGATGATGATACTTCTGACAGTGATTCGGAAGTATATCAATCCATGAAAGTCAAAATACCCAGACGTCACTACCGATGTCCATAACACCATATCAGGGTACCCTCAAATCATAATCAATCCCCGTTTAGTATGGATTACAGTGAGTCCTTACATAGTATTTTTGAAACTGAAAGTCCGGTTAAATCTCCTCAACGTGTCCCTAACCCTACTCCTTATCCTCAAAGGTCAAACTCTCAAACTCCACGTAGAAGCCCCAGAACACCCAGACCCCACCAGCGACTACTGCTTAATGTACAATTGAATAATTTAATTGTTTGTCCTGCACGGATGTCCACAGAAGGATTGACCGAAGATCTCTCTTTGGACTTCGACTCTACAGTATCTTCAGACATCGAAGATGGTATACTTATTGGGTCATGGCCAGCCAAAAGCAGAACCCGAACACGACATTTTACTTCAAGTCATGTTCATGTTCAAGTAAAGTATTTGGACTTTAACGTCAAGTCATGTTCGTGTTCAAGATTAATTTGCCAAATACTTGACCACGAACTTGCTTTTTTCAAGTTCAAGTTCGCGTACTTTCCTCACGATTTGCGCGGAAATTATGCAAATTGCAAAACGTTTTTTAAAACTTCTGCTACGTTTTCTTTGTAAGCCCTGACACAGATCATACAAGGAATGTCAGCCAGTGTCTTCGTCGTTGGTACATGCGATAGTGTTGTATTACTTTTTTAGCAAAGTAAAAATATTTACCCGTAGAAAAAATTAATTAATTATGTAGAAGTAAAAGTAAATTTTTACACCTACTTTCGAAATGGTAGCCAGGCGGTGGTGGCTGAGTTGTCAGAGCGTCCCGTTCGTTGCGGCTGGAGTCGGTTTCGATTCCATTAAAGCTCTGATACTTTAATAATTTCCACGGCTCTCTCTATCTTCTACTATAGCTTTGTGTGAGGCGAGGTGAAGGGCGTAAAAGGGGCTTGCACTCTGAAGACTGAAACCATGGCCTGCACAGGGGGCTATCAGTGGACATTCTTTAGACGGAGGGAAACTACAGATAGGAGAAGCTGCCAATCTGCATGGTTTGCTAGACATTCCAGTCTAATGAGCGTCCGATAATCTCTTCCTAACCCAAATCTCCTCTCCCTCCCAATTACCTCCTACTCTGCATTTCCTAAGCTGGAGCAAAGACTTGTGATATACTCTGTGAGAGGAATGGACTGATGGGTATTTGTCCCACTCGTCTAGCTCTATGCTCATACTTACAAGGTAAGATTTTGGGATGGTACAAGCCGATTCAAACAAAGCATAGCACATGTTTTAGTACTCACCTAGTATGTTTCAAAACTCATGTAACTCGAGTGCATTTTCCCCCTTCTCCTAGGACACGTCACCAAAGTTTCAAAATTTAAAACGTTACCACAGGTGGGGAACTGTCTTTCCAAAAAAAAGTTAATGTTAAATCCCATCAGGATTTCGAGTTTTTGAAAGTCGATGAAATCGTGTCCAGAGCTAATCCCGCCTCGACAATCCCGCCACTGATAACTCCGCCGAAGCAACCCCGATGATTTAATCCCGATCTCAATAGTATTTAATCCCGGTAGAGCAGGTCTGATAGGTCGCTTCCACCAAAAAACTGACAAGCATATAATAAAATTAAAACTTATTCCTATGACGAGCATTCCCAAATGAATCCAGTCAAGCATGTTGGCAATTTGCTGAATGAATGACACGTTGGTGGGTTTATTCAGCTCCATCACACTTGTAGTGATTACTGTCTGTACTGACGTATATGTGTGTAGATTGTTCCATTGTTGGGTAAATGACTGGACCTGAAATTTGAATTTGTGTTAGGTTTATAATACAATTGAAACAACGCATGCGGGAACATGATTTTAAATAACCTACATACTAATGTCTCATGTTTGTTGAATAACTGGTTGTATATTCTTTAATTATGCGCTTCGAACTATCGAATCATTTTCTTCCACTAAACACCCAGCTGTTTGATCATCAGTTCTGAACTCAAAATGTTGAAGAACTACTGACTTATTATCTGCACATTTTTATGGGTAAACGTTTTCAAAAACCTCGAAACATAATTATTTAAATTTAATTAACAATTAGCAGAGACTGACATGCTCAAATGGCAAACTAATTGGCAAAAGCAAACATGTATGCATGTATGAAGCTAACAATACACAAGTCGACAGGCCAGTTGTTCAAAATCAAATCCAGCAAGTACGTAATAGATATTTGTTCGACTTTATGTTAAAATAAAATTGTATGGCCGGATCCAGTAAAATACATCACCCGAAATCAACTATGGTGAACATTATATGTGCATCGAAATCATAATCAGTTCATTTGTTCTTTCACTTCTTACAATACACTTAAATAATTACTAAACTGTTAATAATTTTGTATTATTGCTAGTTCCGCCTGTCACGGATAAAAAACTCCTGCAACAAGTACATCTCGAAATCATTCATTGTCAGTAAGGAATGTAAGCTATAATCTTTATACAATAGTTATAACAAAAGTTGATAACTGACTGTCTTCCTTACAAATGTTCCAACATTTTTCAATTTTCATTGAAAAAAATTGGAGATAAAAAGAATTCCAAAGTATAACAACCGGGTTCTATTGTCTATTATGAAATGTTGATAAACAATAAAAAGTGGTTTGCTCGCAAAGTTTAGACATTGTAATAAGTCGGTTCTTCTGAATTCATCAACCTTCTTTGCTCCCCAAAACTTTTGCTACTTCTCAATTGGGAAAACAAAATGAATACTTTAAGGTAAGCACTCGATTTTTTAATTCTTTAAGCATTTTCTCGGCAGGATTACGATATGTAAAATTTCATTACAGATAATCATATATTATTTTTATAGGGGACTTATTCTACTGTTCACAATACTTGTCTTTGTGTCAGTCCATCTTGAGAAATGCTTGGCAAGTCCACCAACCACAGCGGTATGTTGTGTGTCATTATGTAGATTTATTTAAGCGAGTTTATATATTTTTACATTGTTCAATTGATTTTGGACTCCAAATGTTGTTAGATTTTATCTAGGTGTTTTTGAAACAAATGTTAGACAATTACTAACTACACAACTGATATTTAAAGAGTATCGCGTAAAATACTTGAAATATATTGTCCAAAAATGTAACGCAGTTGCTTTTAAACTAGAGCGTTTTATAAAGCCAATAAGGCTTTCCTGTGACATATCTGTAAATAACCAGTTGTTCGCACAATTATGATTAACCTTGCAAAAACGATTAGCTGATGTATGTATTCTTTCCCTACAGCCCGGTTGCAAACAAATTGGTGAGCCTTGCAATGGACCAGGTTACTGTTGTGGCAGATTGAGATGCTGCTCACCTATCTGGGCTTGTTGTAACATTAATTCCGATTAGTTCCTTAATGAGAAAACGAACTAATTAAACTTCTGTTGGCACAACTTTATTCATAATTTCGTCCCAAATTTACGTTCATGTAGATAATATGTCTGCTTATATCATGCGTACCCCGAAAAAATAGATACCCTCCAACTTCATGTGGTTTGGGCAAAGCTTATTTATTGAAACAATTGGTTTCCGCCTGTACAATAAAATCACCAAGCGATTCATTCAATTAATGCATCGTCGTTTTAATTTTTTTGGTAGCAACCAGCAACATAATTATTTTATATATGTTTGTGTACTGATTTAATGCATTGTAATGCCGTAACCTATACATCAATCAATATTGGATTATTAAGCAAATTGTAAATGTTAACACTGTTTTGACATAGTATATAATTGACAACTTACTTATAAAGCAGTATATATCTAACATATATCCGTCCTCCAATCTACATAAATGTTCCATGTTATTTCCATAAGGAATCTTACTTCGTTCTTGCCTGCGCTGCCGCAGTAAGTTACATTCAAAAATATGTGCCCCAGTGTATTGTAAATACCTTTGCATTTCCATGGTTCTGTAGTGTTTACTATTGCTTTCTTTTTAATTTTAAATTTAACACAATCAGTTGTTGGCATTCTCAACTGAGCTACTGCTCGAAGTTTACTGATTGGTGCATTAGCTATTAGGTACTTATCGATAATATATTTCTCGGGTTATTCTGTGTCCGATCTTTATTGCAAGTGTCGCAAAGCTGCATACATTCAAGACAGAGATACTAAATATCATTAATTTTAATCATGATACCACAGATTGCTGTAATCAGCAGGCGGAAAGTATACAAATGTTGGCATAGATTATGTATAGTTTTTCCCGGCACCAACTGGACATTTTAAAATTACGGCTTGAGCATGGCCATATGTGCTACTAGCTGCGACGGTTAAGACCAAGGGATAGAAGTCTCTTTGGCTCTTGTTTTCGACCAACGGTTGAAGCATGTTTTATAAAATTACATTTCATCGACATTAATCGCGCAGAAAGAAAATATAATTATCAAAACTGCTATTCTGGTCATCTACTCCCTCGGAACATGATAACAGCTTTTTTGAGTGTGTTTGCACTATATATAACCAAGTACTTGCGCCGCTCCACGTAAGGTAACAAACAATTTTGTTTTGCTGGACTTAAACTGTCTTTTTGGGCACTACAATTACTTCAGTAATGTCGGTAAAAACAACAATGAATAACACTTCCGAAATACGTGACCACAGTGCAAAGATGTATTTGCCTCCAGATTACAAATTCATATATTACATTGCATATTGCTGGACTACATGCAAATAATAGCTATGATTTATAATGATTCCGCTGCTGGATCCTCGACAATGTGTCCACATACATGTTCTAAGCGTTTGAATTCAAAGCTCATGTCCAACAAGGCTCTCTGGAAAAAACAACAAATAAACAGGTTTGAGAGTTAGCTGCCACGCTTCTACACAATGAATTATAAACCCCACACAAGATTTTATAATGACCTTTGGAGCTTGCTCTTTTGTGGCTACTCAATTAAGTTTAGAATAGTACGAGTATTAACTATCTGGCGGATAGTATATAGAATAAAACATTTACACCGTAGCTGTAGCTAAATTTATCAACCATATATTATGTACTAATATTACTCACAAGGAGAATACCAAAAAAGATTTAACTTAATGTTCCAATAGTTTGTTGGTATTATTTACTTACACGGATGACGCGAAACCTCATTGCATAAAGAAAAGGACTCGCAAGTGCCTTCAGGATAAGCAGGGATCTCGCGATCAAAAACGTAACGAGCGTGGCTTCACTGGACTCCTAGTATTATGCATTAAAATCACTCACATACAATTTAAAATTTGAACCCGGCATTTTAAAACAAACAAATAAAATGAATTTCTAAGATTTACTTTGCGACCATCGTAAGACATTTGATTTATGATTAAAACAGGAGTATTTGAAAATGCATGACATTTATTTTGAAATTATTTTATCTTACATTAGAGCCATTTGCGTCAGATATGACATACGCCAAACAAAATGGTCCCCATCCGATCAAATACGAGGCAAGGATTCCATGTGATGTGCGTTTTATGTAATTTAAATTCCTTTGAAATTGTGATGCGTTCTAATTTGAACATTTGAAAATTAAAAATGTTTGTATTTGATGCATGAATAATGTGAGAACAATTATATTTCAAATAATATGATTCAATTTTTTGTGACATTTAGTTGTACAGTTTCGTAGTTATCTTAGTCAACTACCTTTGTCCCTTTGTAGCTTTGTTGAAGCTTCATAATAGTGTAACAAGTCTGCAAATTCATCAATGCAAGGACTACAAATGAGATTGAAAATACAGCAACAGTGATTATTTTCCAGTTGCTGTCGTTTTGAAAATAGTAATTTGTGCACTCCCAACGTAAAATTTCGCCACCAGCTATAGTTCCAAATCCAAAGTACAAGAACATTGCAGAAATTAGGCCAATCCATGTCACGCCCAGGAGAGCTACAACGTTTTTTGTAGTCATAAAAGACGTGTATCCTTCTGGAAAAGTAATTGCACACCAGATGTTAAGTTCTACAGCAACATTATGCAAAATGGGTACAAGTACCCATGCGTGGTAAACTATATTGATGATCAGTTCGGCACACCAGGGTAGCTTCCACTTCATGTCTCGTAAAATTAAAATCAGCATAATTCCTTCAGCGACGACAAAGGATAATGGAAAATACAGAGCAGGTCTGATAGGTCGCTTCCACCAAAAAACTGACAAGCATATAATAAAATTAAAACTTATTCCTATGACGAGCATTCCCAAATGAATCCAGTCAAGCATGTTGGCAATTTGCTGAATGAATGACACGTTGGTGGGTTTATTCAGCTCCATCACACTTGTAGTGATTACTGTCTGTACTGACGTATTTGGGTGTAGATTGTTCCATTGTTGGGTAAATGACTGGACCTGAAATTTGAATTTGTGTTAGGTTTATAATACAATTGAAACAACGCATGCGGGAACATGATTTTAAATAACCTACATACTAATGTCTCATGTTTGTTGAATAACTGGTTGTATATTCTTTAATTATGCGCTTCGAACTATCGAATCATTTTCTTCCACTAAACACCCAGCTGTTTGATCATCAGTTCTGAACTCAAAATGTTGAAGAACTACTGACTTATTATCTGCACATTTTTATGGGTAAACGTTTTCAAAAACCTCGAAACATAATTATTTAAATTTAATTAACAATTAGCAGAGACTGACATGCTCAAATGGCAAACTAATTGGCAAAAGCAAACATGTATGCATGTATGAAGCTAACAATACACAAGTCGACAGGCCAGTTGTTCAAAATCAAATCCAGCAAGTACGTAATAGATATTTGTTCGACTTTATGTTAAAATAAAATTGTATGGCCGGATCCAGTAAAATACATCACCCGAAATCAACTATGGTGAACATTATATGTGCATCGAAATCATAATCAGTTCATTTGTTCTTTCACTTCTTACAATACACTTAAATAATTACTAAACTGTTAATAATTTTGTATTATTGCTAGTTCCGCCTGTCACGGATAAAAAACTCCTGCAACAAGTACATCTCGAAATCATTCATTGTCAGTAAGGAATGTAAGCTATAATCTTTATACAATAGTTATAACAAAAGTTGATAACTGACTGTCTTCCTTACAAATGTTCCAACATTTTTCAATTTTCATTGAAAAAAATTGGAGATAAAAAGAATTCCAAAGTATAACAACCGGGTTCTATTGTCTATTATGAAATGTTGATAAACAATAAAAAGTGGTTTGCTCGCAAAGTTTAGACATTGTAATAAGTCGGTTCTTCTGAATTCATCAACCTTCTTTGCTCCCCAAAACTTTTGCTACTTCTCAATTGGGAAAACAAAATGAATACTTTAAGGTAAGCACTCGATTTTTTAATTCTTTAAGCATTTTCTCGGCAGGATTACGATATGTAAAATTTCATTACAGATAATCATATATTATTTTTATAGGGGACTTATTCTACTGTTCACAATACTTGTCTTTGTGTCAGTCCATCTTGAGAAATGCTTGGCAAGTCCACCAACCACAGCGGTATGTTGTGTGTCATTATGTAGATTTATTTAAGCGAGTTTATATATTTTTACATTGTTCAATTGATTTTGGACTCCAAATGTTGTTAGATTTTATCTAGGTGTTTTTGAAACAAATGTTAGACAATTACTAACTACACAACTGATATTTAAAGAGTATCGCGTAAAATACTTGAAATATATTGTCCAAAAATGTAACGCAGTTGCTTTTAAACTAGAGCGTTTTATAAAGCCAATAAGGCTTTCCTGTGACATATCTGTAAATAACCAGTTGTTCGCACAATTATGATTAACCTTGCAAAAACGATTAGCTGATGTATGTATTCTTTCCCTACAGCCCGGTTGCAAACAAATTGGTGAGCCTTGCAATGGACCAGGTTACTGTTGTGGCAGATTGAGATGCTGCTCACCTATCTGGGCTTGTTGTAACATTAATTCCGATTAGTTCCTTAATGAGAAAACGAACTAATTAAACTTCTGTTGGCACAACTTTATTCATAATTTCGTCCCAAATTTACGTTCATGTAGATAATATGTCTGCTTATATCATGCGTACCCCGAAAAAATAGATACCCTCCAACTTCATGTGGTTTGGGCAAAGCTTATTTATTGAAACAATTGGTTTCCGCCTGTACAATAAAATCACCAAGCGATTCATTCAATTAATGCATCGTCGTTTTAATTTTTTTGGTAGCAACCAGCAACATAATTATTTTATATATGTTTGTGTACTGATTTAATGCATTGTAATGCCGTAACCTATACATCAATCAATATTGGATTATTAAGCAAATTGTAAATGTTAACACTGTTTTGACATAGTATATAATTGACAACTTACTTATAAAGCAGTATATATCTAACATATATCCGTCCTCCAATCTACATAAATGTTCCATGTTATTTCCATAAGGAATCTTACTTCGTTCTTGCCTGCGCTGCCGCAGTAAGTTACATTCAAAAATATGTGCCCCAGTGTATTGTAAATACCTTTGCATTTCCATGGTTCTGTAGTGTTTACTATTGCTTTCTTTTTAATTTTAAATTTAACACAATCAGTTGTTGGCATTCTCAACTGAGCTACTGCTCGAAGTTTACTGATTGGTGCATTAGCTATTAGGTACTTATCGATAATATATTTCTCGGGTTATTCTGTGTCCGATCTTTATTGCAAGTGTCGCAAAGCTGCATACATTCAAGACAGAGATACTAAATATCATTAATTTTAATCATGATACCACAGATTGCTGTAATCAGCAGGCGGAAAGTATACAAATGTTGGCATAGATTATGTATAGTTTTTCCCGGCACCAACTGGACATTTTAAAATTACGGCTTGAGCATGGCCATATGTGCTACTAGCTGCGACGGTTAAGACCAAGGGATAGAAGTCTCTTTGGCTCTTGTTTTCGACCAACGGTTGAAGCATGTTTTATAAAATTACATTTCATCGACATTAATCGCGCAGAAAGAAAATATAATTATCAAAACTGCTATTCTGGTCATCTACTCCCTCGGAACATGATAACAGCTTTTTTGAGTGTGTTTGCACTATATATAACCAAGTACTTGCGCCGCTCCACGTAAGGTAACAAACAATTTTGTTTTGCTGGACTTAAACTGTCTTTTTGGGCACTACAATTACTTCAGTAATGTCGGTAAAAACAACAATGAATAACACTTCCGAAATACGTGACCACAGTGCAAAGATGTATTTGCCTCCAGATTACAAATTCATATATTACATTGCATATTGCTGGACTACATGCAAATAATAGCTATGATTTATAATGATTCCGCTGCTGGATCCTCGACAATGTGTCCACATACATGTTCTAAGCGTTTGAATTCAAAGCTCATGTCCAACAAGGCTCTCTGGAAAAAACAACAAATAAACAGGTTTGAGAGTTAGCTGCCACGCTTCTACACAATGAATTATAAACCCCACACAAGATTTTATAATGACCTTTGGAGCTTGCTCTTTTGTGGCTACTCAATTAAGTTTAGAATAGTACGAGTATTAACTATCTGGCGGATAGTATATAGAATAAAACATTTACACCGTAGCTGTAGCTAAATTTATCAACCATATATTATGTACTAATATTACTCACAAGGAGAATACCAAAAAAGATTTAACTTAATGTTCCAATAGTTTGTTGGTATTATTTACTTACACGGATGACGCGAAACCTCATTGCATAAAGAAAAGGACTCGCAAGTGCCTTCAGGATAAGCAGGGATCTCGCGATCAAAAACGTAACGAGCGTGGCTTCACTGGACTCCTAGTATTATGCATTAAAATCACTCACATACAATTTAAAATTTGAACCCGGCATTTTAAAACAAACAAATAAAATGAATTTCTAAGATTTACTTTGCGACCATCGTAAGACATTTGATTTATGATTAAAACAGGAGTATTTGAAAATGCATGACATTTATTTTGAAATTATTTTATCTTACATTAGAGCCATTTGCGTCAGATATGACATACGCCAAACAAAATGGTCCCCATCCGATCAAATACGAGGCAAGGATTCCATGTGATGTGCGTTTTATGTAATTTAAATTCCTTTGAAATTGTGATGCGTTCTAATTTGAACATTTGAAAATTAAAAATGTTTGTATTTGATGCATGAATAATGTGAGAACAATTATATTTCAAATAATATGATTCAATTTTTTGTGACATTTAGTTGTACAGTTTCGTAGTTATCTTAGTCAACTACCTTTGTCCCTTTGTAGCTTTGTTGAAGCTTCATAATAGTGTAACAAGTCTGCAAATTCATCAATGCAAGGACTACAAATGAGATTGAAAATACAGCAACAGTGATTATTTTCCAGTTGCTGTCGTTTTGAAAATAGTAATTTGTGCACTCCCAACGTAAAATTTCGCCACCAGCTATAGTTCCAAATCCAAAGTACAAGAACATTGCAGAAATTGGGCCAATCCATGTCACGCCCAGGAGAGCTACAACGTTTTTTGTAGTCATAAAAGACGTGTATCCTTCTGGAAAAGTAATTGCACACCAGATGTTAAGTTCTACAGCAACATTATGCAAAATGGGTACAAGTACCCATGCGTGGTAAACTATATTGATGATCAGTTCGGCACACCAGGGTAGCTTCCACTTCATGTCTCGTAAAATTAAAATCAGCATAATTCCTTCAGCGACGACAAAGGATAATGGAAAATACAGAGCAGGTCTGATAGGTCGCTTCCACCAAAAAACTGACAAGCATATAATAAAATTAAAACTTATTCCTATGACGAGCATTCCCAAATGAATCCAGTCAAGCATGTTGGCAATTTGCTGAATGAATGACACGTTGGTGGGTTTATTCAGCTCCATCACACTTGTAGTGATTACTGTCTGTACTGACGTATTTGGGTGTAGATTGTTCCATTGTTGGGTAAATGACTGGACCTGAAATTTGAATTTGTGTTAGGTTTATAATACAATTGAAACAACGCATGCGGGAACATGATTTTAAATAACCTATATACTAATGTCTCATGTTTGTTGAATAACTGGTATGTTCTTTAACTGGTATGAATTACTTGTATATTCTTTAATTATGCGCTTCGAACTATCGAATCATTTTCTTCCACTAAACACCCAGCTGTTTGATCATCAGTTCTGAACTCAAAATGTTGAAGAACTACTGACTTATTATCTGCACATTTTTATGGGTAAACGTTTTCAAAAACCTCGAAACATAATTATTTAAATTTAATTAACAATTAGCTGAGACTGACATGTTTAAATGGCAAAATAATGTGCAAACGCAAACATGTATGCATGTATGAAGCTAACAATACACAAGTCGACAGGCGCGTAGCCAAGGGCAATTGCCCCCCATTCGAAATAAAATACTATCAAGTCACTCAAAAAGTTAAAAATAAATCAGTCCATACCGACACACACCTTTTCAGTGATTTGACAGTACTATTTTTTTATTTGTAAAAAACCACTGCAAAACTCAACATATTCAGTAATCCATGTAAATATCTGTGTAAACAGCATAACTCTAGAATCACCCATGAAGTTTGCATGTTTCGTGTGAATGATTTATTACCCACGGCTCCTCCCGTCATTTATTGACCCATGCATACGCGCGAAAATCGTATCGAAATGTTTGTCCATGGCGAGAGCAAAGGATTTCTAGATCAATATATTTCTATTATCGAAATGGAAAAGCATTTTGATACGATTTTCGCGCGTATGGATGGGTCAACTTTTGACGGGAAGACGACGTGGGTAATTAACCATTCACTAAAAAGACGTTTTGGGTGATTCTAGAGTATATTTTTACTGTGTTCATTCTTGCTTAGCGGGTGATTTGAATGCATTGCGAAATCGCGTTTCCACGTTTTGCCTCGTTGATTCTACTTCAACCTTCAACGGCAACAAAAGTATGGTAACAGCGGCTTTAAATATTTTTATATTAAAAGCTTATAGCTCCTGTAACTTACACGCATCGCTTCGAGGGAATTTTTAAGCTGAATAGAATTATTAAATTAGTGAATTGTAATTAATTCTTCATTATGAAAAGGTCAAGCACGCCTGATATCCGCAGTTTCTTTTCGAAGAAAAGACGTATCACAGGAACAGTAGGTTAAGCACCAACTGAAACGATAGCAGCGAACCCAGGTCTGTAAATTCTCCGAAAGCGGATCAAGCCCAATTGAAAATCTGGTCCAAAATCATTCAAATTTGATATAATCGTAAAACGTGGAGAATATAAAAATCTGAAATTCAGTTTGCAAAATTTAATGCGTTTTACATTCGCGAATTGGATTTCCCGTTGATTGTGTCATATTATGTACGTTCTAATTAATGTTGCCCCCCCTTCGCCAGTTCCTGGCTACGCCCCTGCAAGTCGAGATACACTTAAATTAATTGAATCCAATAATAAGCCTTGTGGGTACTAGGTATGTTATCACCGTACCGATATGTACATATGTACTCGTATAAAATACGTTACAATTAGCCACAAATTCAAACAGCATACGTTCACGTATGCGTATGAAAATAGCCCCAAATCCATCCCATCATCAAATGTATACCAATACTCGGCCACAACCAACATCGGCCAACCCTATGCCTCCGATGAGGAATTTCCATTGCAGATCCATAACTTTCAAAGTACCCACACGATCTTATCACAACCGGTGCCCTTCAACGCAGAATGAAGATTTTAGCTGGTAAAAACGACAAAACCAGAAATTTTTGTCCTAGGGGCGAAACTCCGGGAGTTAACTTTTACCATGTATCCAATGGGGATGTTTCATTGCAGACCCATAACTTTCAAAGTACCCACCCGATCTTAATTCAACCGGTGCTTCTGAACGCAGAATGAAGATTTGTGGTGATAAAAACGACAAAACCGTGTTTGTGGGACTTGTTTGGGATTAATTATTGTAGAATTATGATTTCTAACAGCAGGAAAAAGAATTAGTGCTGCGCTGGGGTCAAGTATTTATAAAGATCCGACCACGAACTTGACTTGACCCCGACTTCTCAAGTACGTTTTCAAGATAACCTTTCAAGGCTTTGAAGTAATTCTCAGATTGCTTGACCTTGATTTTTTACGTGCTTTTGGGGTCCAACGTTAGCTTGACTTGACCATGACCCGGGCTTGACCATGAACTTGAACTTTCAAGTACAAGAAACCTGATTTGTACGACACCAAAATACTTAAATTTTATTGAAGAAAAATTTGTTTGTGAGGTGTGTACGTGAACGTACTTCTACTTCGTTTCTAACACACAAGGTTTCACCCAGCATCATGCGAGCAACCGCCTCTAAAAACAAAAATTGTATTTTTGGTCCTTCTCACGGAATGTAGAATGTACAATGGAGACCTACTCTGGTTTCGAGTAGCCGTGTGTCTGATGTCTCAGTTGACATTTTCGGTAACACAGAACTCCTTTTAGGTTTTGTTGATATATATGTACTATTGTAAAAAAGGGTGAACATTTTTAAATCAGTTTCTACGGAATCGAGCCATATGAGTGTTGAGCGTTCCTTTGTATTTACACACGGAACAAGTTAACGAAGACCTCTAAAATGATGCACTATAATACCGCTTTAAGTTTTATTTAGTATAGTGAATTGTAAGTGAATTGAAAATTCCATCAGCCATGAAGACTTGCGCAAAAATGATTACTTGAACTTGTACACGAAAAATTCAAGTTCGTGGTCAAGTACTTCTAAATATTTACTTGAACATGACGAAGTACTTGGTTCAAGTAAAATAATTATTCTTGACCACGAACTTGACTTGAGGTAAGAAATCATGGTCAAGTCCATGAAATACCTGAACACGACCCGAACCGTTCATGGTTTTAATTTTATTTACTTGACCACGACCCGAACGCGAACTTGACTTGAAATACTCGTGGTCTACTTGTACTTGTGCGCAGCTCTGGAAAGATGATGACGGAAATTCGTTCACGATCGAGGGAACGTTGCTGAACAAAGGCTCTGTTGAGAAAACAGTAATAAACAGGGTTGGAAAAATCCGGCTTTTATCAATAAAGGCCAATCCAGTGGCAAGAAATGGTAACAACCGGTTTTTATTTGATGTGGATTTTATTGGCTAAAATATAATAAACGCCAATACTATCCAGTTAAATAATCTAATGTCCAGGCCAGTGGTTGATATTGGATTTTACCGGCATCTTTTGGTTTGTGGTAATAATTGGTAAAAATTATGTCCGATCACGCGACGTGCTCCAAAAAATTAAAACTCCGCTTCTTTTAAGTCCTTACTTACTCCCTATATAAACACGATTTTCGTTAGTTACCTAGCAGCCCAATTTAAATATTGTGGCAGACCGGTAGTTATCTGCAGGATTTTCCACACTTCAGTGAGTGTCATTTCTGGGATGGTTTTTGATTCTTTTATTATTTTATTTCTCATAATGATTTCATTACCGAATAACTGTTTGCAAACATTAAAATCGAAGATGAAGTTTTTCAAGTATTTAATAAATACTGCCGGTTAAATAAATTGTTAGAATGATGTTTTCCTTTAGCCATTGTTTCATTGCTGTCCATGCATGCGCAAATATTAGCCAAGCCGGTGGTACTTTTTGGTTAAAACCGGTTTTTATTGGATAGTGGATTTATTTGGATACTATTAATTATGACCAATTTATACCAATCTATACAACCGGACCGGTTAGTACCGGATTTTACCCAATATTGACCAGGCCAATTCTTGCCACTTGCCCACCTTGGTAATAAAGTAGTGGTAAAAGTAAAATTTGCACATAAAAGGTGCTGGTCTTTCAGGAATCATTTTGACTACTTGTTAGAAAATTAAAACCATAACACCAACTATATAGTCTCTTCGGAATGGGATCAGTAAAAATTAAATTTCTTTGATAATTTTTCGAACAATGCATTTTTGTTGCACTTTTCGTCATAAACAGTAGTAATAAAGTGATTGTTCAACTAATCAACAATACTTTGGCACTTTTGGTATATTATTTTTGCATTCTTTATTATTAACCAATGACTTTCAAAAAGAAATAAATATCGTTATATCGTCCTTGGATATCGTTATCGTCATTTTTAGTATGAGCGATGACACTATTAACGATATGTTAAAAATAACCGAATGCTAGTACCATGAATCATTCCCAGGCGTTTAAATAAGATAGCAAAGTGTCGGGTAATTTGGTCCAATAATTTGATATCCTGAAACGTGTTACTGGTGATAAAGACAGTTACCAGAGCGATGTATTTCTAAGATGTATTTTGCATTTGAAACACGAGGTGGGCAAACAATACAACAAACGGTAAATATAAAATAGAGCTTGCAATGTGTTTAACATTTTCGATCCGTAGGAAATTCCGTTCTGTTCCGAAACCTACAGAAAATATTGTTCCCGGTTCCGCTTTTCGGAAGATCGGAACATTTTAAATCAAATCGTTCGGAACAAATAAGTAAATTCATGTTTCCGTCAGTTTGTATTCCGTTCCGGATTATGCTAGTTTTTCTGCTCCGAAACCCGATCCGTTCCAAAACATCCCAGAATTTTTCATGAACTTCAAATGCAATTATACTACCTGTAATATTTCTACAACTATAATGATGTACAAGTTTGGTATTTGATTATAAATAATTTCTATTTTGTATTTTAAAATACGTATTTTAGGATAGTTAGGATTTTTTATAAATAAGGAACGACAATCAATAATTATTGAAATAACGAGCTGTACTAATTAGAACTACACAATTTCTTTGTAGATAAATAACGTTTTTTTCAATAGTAAAGTCTTCGATTTTGCGCTAAGCCAAGCCTTAAAGCAAATAAAATTAGCTCGGCTTCCGCTAAATTGTATGGAAATCGATACCCACATTATATATCCGCAATTATTCGCCCCTAGGACAAAAACTTCCGGTTTTGTCGTTTTTACCACCACAAATCTTCATTCTGCGTTGAGGGGCACCGGTTGAATTAAGATCGGGTGGGTACTTTGAAAGTTATGGGTGTGCAATGAAACATCCCTATTTGATACATGGTAAAAGTTAATTCCCGGAGATTCGCCTCTAGGACAAAAACAAGTGGTTTTTTCGTTTTTACCACCACAAATCTTCATTCTACGTCGAGGGGCACCGGTTGAATTAAGATCGGGTGGGTACTTTGAAAGTTATGGGTCTGCAATGATACATCCCCATTGCCCTGGAAACCAAGCCTTTCGGTACCGTGCATGTGTAAGATCTGGCAATTAGTGTTGGCTGCGTACCCGATTTGTCAGCCAAAAAACAACTGGTCCGCCTCTGGCATGCGGCTCTGGCCATCTGTAAAGGTTTGGCGCCGGAAGCCAGCACTGTACCATGATATAAAGCGTAGCCGGTCCAGTATTGTGTAATTGGGTTAAATAAAAATTAATTATGAATAATTAAGTTTAATGAAAAATTATTCGATTATTACACATAATAATATATTATAATAATTATTACACTCTTAACACTTACAATTAGTACATTTTATATTTATTCAACAATTATTAGAACAAATTCTAAACAATTTCGTAAGTAAGAGGTACGCAAGTAAACTCATCCACACATTAAGATCTGGAAGGGCAAAACACTTCTTAAATAACAACTGAAATGGTATTTCAAATTCCTCTGACAACAATTTACATTTAAAAATACACAACATGCGGCTACCAACAGGATAGTCTTGTAATTTTTCTTTGTAAATAAATTTTCTACAAACTATAATATCTTCATTTGCTTTATGCAATCCAGTTAGAATAACTACATCTAAATTTCTTGTTAAGAAACAGTTGTCACCGGAATTTATAGATAACAATATACCCCTGTAAATAAACTTCGTTCGGTTTGACGTTAGAATAAATCCACTTCGAGAACTGCCTCCATCATTATGGGATTCGTTAAAAACAGTTTCTATTTCAATTACTCTATTAACAATTTGTTTTAAATTGTGCTTTCGACCTCCTAATACTCTTTTAAAAAACTGCATACATATTTCAACATCAAATGCACTAAAATTGTCGAGGTTTCCAAAATTTAGTGCATCTGAAGCAATATGTACTAATGTATGCACATTATAAGTAATAAATTCTTTTCCATAAAGACTTTTAGCTTCAATGACATACTGGAGAAGTAATTTCTCTGCTAATGAATTATACGTGTTACTGGCAGCTGCGGGAGACAAAAGAATGAAGACAGAAGCACTTAAGCGTAAAAAGTGTTTGTAAAGTTTGTCAGGTAAATTTTTTTAAAACAAATGGGGCCTGTATAGAGTACAAACATTCTATATTCAGTAGCCTTAAAGTGCTGCAACTCATTTAAACCCCTTGGTTTACGACTGAAGTCTGTAGGAACAAAAGGTTTAAGCCGCAGTAGTTTCAGATATCAGGCGAATACCTTTACTCGGAACTCTTATATTTAGAGGGCCTTTCACCCAGAAAAACAAAGGTTTTCGCACAACGCCAAGGCATATAAGATGCATATAATCTGCCGGAAATTGTGAGACCATTCCTATGTGTAATTTTGTCAAACAAGAAACACCAGTGTGATGATCCTCATGCATTTTATTTGCAAACAAGTCATCTGTTCGTAAGGGACAATTTAGATCCAAATAAACTACGCGATCTTACCAATCACCTTCAACATTACATTTTTCGCAAGCGTAATATGCATTGTGGCTTCCCAGCTGGAGCATCAGCTATGAAGCAACTAATTCTAATATTATACTTTATATTACCATGAATAATTCCATGTTTGTAGAACTCTTCCATTTCAGAAACAAATTTTTCCAAATATACATTTACACCAGTTGGTTTAGTTTCTCCATAGAAAAGTGCAATCAGAAACGGTTTTTGATTTTTTGACTGATTTAAAACACCCATAAGTGGCCAAAATTGAAAATTATTACTCTTCGAACCAGGAACTCCATCGCAGCCAATTGAAACCGTTAAAAGATTTTCTAATGTTTGCTGCATTTTTGAAACTATTGGGAAAGTACATTTTTGTAATAAAGTTTGTTTTAAAGGAGAGATAATATTTTGTTTCAAGCCAAAGTAGTAAAACTCGCCACCACAAATAAATTGAGTTTCGGTTGTTCTCGGTGATCCTAGCAGAGTACGGGCACAACTTGGCAATTCACTATCTACATGACGTTTAAGTTAAGATCTACAAGAGGGAATCGACGGAACATTGTGTCACATTGTTCCGAGTTGTCACAACACGCCCATTCTCTCAACTTATTACGCAGATTCAGAGAATTATCCACATTGTCAACGTTTTGATCATCCTCTGAATCGGAAATTACTATTGAATGATCATCACACTGCTCAACATATACAACTGGTTTAACAACACACACATTGTTCTCGCTCGAAATTATATTACTTGCTATTTGAACATTTTCATTTTGTTTTCTACGAATTTGATTAAGCAACGATGCGGTCTCTTTAACAATTTTCCGTCGCTTTGACCTATAACCCATACCTTTTTAAAACTACCAACTAACGTAAAGCTTATTTTTATTAACGATTACATGCCACTTTCACTGCAGGACTTGCTTTTGTTTTCTGTTTTTAATAAAAAAGAAAAGTTGCTTTTCCGCCCTTAAAAGTAATAAACAAGTTATGTTACAATAATTATTTTATAGTACAAAAATATGCAGGAACAATGAAATTATTTATTGAAAAAGCAACGCGATCACACATGATTTAATAAAGAACTTCTCACATGTTTTTGTAACATCTGTTTTTCTTTGCCTTCTGCTAATATTACGCAATCTGCGATAATCTGGTGCAGGTAACTTTGGAATTTTATTATTATTAAGTGTGTTGGAATTTGGAGCAGAGGATCACTTCGGCAATGAGCATTTTCTTTTCGCTTACACAATTTGACTTTTTTCTTGTAAGGCGAACGTTGGATGTAGATAAATGTATACATGATGTAGCAGAACTTCGTTTTACGATACAATAGCATTCAAGCCATCCACCAAGGTGGATGGGAAAACTGGGATTGCAATGATTTGTAATTAATAAAAAACATTAAACTTAACATTATACAATTAGGCCGTTTTTACATAGGCCGATCTTCGTTTAAATAAATGCAACGGATCCTTTAAACCTCCAATCCGTTTCGATTGGATAAAATCTGTAACAGAAACCAACTTCGACGCTTATTAATGGCTTTATATATTAATTTTTTTCATTGCTTTCCTTGCAAAAAGCTATATTTAAAAGACGGTATGTGAATTTAAGGGGGGTCAACTCTGGACCAGTCAGGGTAAAAAAATAATAAAGACCCACAGATTCCATGCAGAAAGGCCTTTCTATTTATTTGACTATATTTGTATATGTTATTCATAGTCAAAGTGCCCCGTCACTGTCCTACATAACCAATGGCTTAATATTCACTGTTTTACCTACATTTCGTAGGTTTTTGAAATAACTTCACTGTTGCATTGACTTTATATGTAGTCACAAATAAACATCGAATGGTACTGGCATCGTAGCTAGATATAAAACACACTCGTAAGAAAACTAAACGCATCCTACTTATTTTAGCAACATCGCCAGACTTTGGTCAAAATAGGATTAGCTGTTTTTTTTAAACTGAAGTCTCTCCTTTTACTACGTGAAGTTGGTACTCAAAGAATAAGTTTTAAAATTGTTCTCAAACTTTTACGGGGCATAAATATTTGTAAAAAATATTTAAATGCTGTTTAGTAAATAGGTGCCGTACAGGGGGCTTATAAAACGGTAGTTGAATTATTCAAGCTGAGCGCATGTTTGCCATTTTAAGTTGTCCTTGATTATGTTCATTTTGCTGAAACCCATTATTAAAATTATACAAATTAATTGACCATAAAATATTATCTATGAAAGACCCTAATTTTTAACCACGAAAGTGTCAAATGTTTTGAATCATCCAGAACCCTATCATTGCAGGATAGCTACATCACTGTATGTCTTACTCATACTTACTATATACTCTACTTACGCTCTTACACATGGTTAGAATTTAATCGTGGTGGTTAAAAGATGAAGCCTTATCATGTTAGTCACACTGTAATAAATATTTAAAGGCGTACACAATAAGCAAAAGTAGTAGTAGTAGATTCGAATTTAACCATAAAAATTACCATACGGTAGTACTTACTTAACTTTGTTGGCAACTTTTGATTAGCATTGTGGTTATTTTTCATTTCTCGTTTTGTTATATTTTTTGTAATCTAAAATGAAATAATTTTTTATTGACTTGGACAGTATGTATAGTAGTACTTGGTTACTATAACTTAAGCCTGTCCAAGTAAACAAAAAAGAAATGTTAAAGAGTAGAAGTTCATTTTTTTTATTCGTGTAAAACAGTGAATAAAAATAAAAAATCAAAGCATTTTTTACATAATAATTGCAAGAAAAAAATGAGCCGCTATGCTTCAACTGTCATGCATGTTTATTATTTCTTTTTAAGCGAAAAAAGCGTATAAAAATAAAAATCAATTTTTTGCATGAATAAAAGAAAAAAATGAACCGCTATATGCTTCAACATGTCATGTACATAAGTGACGACTGGCACTATCATCATCATCAAGACAATCACTTTCAGATTAGTATAAAGGATTACACATATTATGTTTTATGTATTTTCGGGAACACCATACGAAAGAAAATGGAATCTTTAATAACACATTACAAAATATTTGTGTGAATTAAAAATAGCGTGTGATCGCGTTGCTGTTTCAATAAATAATTTCATTGTTCCTGCATATTTTTGTATTATAAAATAATTATTGTAACATAACTTGTTTATTACTTTTAAGGGCGGAAAAGCAACTTTACTTTTAAGCTTTTTTGCTGTTAAGTTTATTTATTTCTTTTACAATAAGTATAATGCTGTAATACAACCATGTATGTATTATTTTATTCCAATACAATGCTGGACTTAAACATTCTAACAAAAATGAGATGTATTTATTAAAATATGGGCAGACAGGAGCAGAGCTGCACTCACGTCAAGTAAATCCCAGACTTGACCCTCAACTAGAATTGACCCTAATTGTCAAGTATATTTTTCAGTCGGTCTTAAACTTGACGGTTCATGGTCAGACAGACAATTACTTCAAAATTCAGGGTCAAGTATTCAAGTACGTTTTGCGTAACTTGATCCTGTCCAAATATAGCCGGGACAACTCTTGACTTGACCATGACTTCATAATGACCTCAACTTGAACTTGTCAAGTCTTTTTCAAAACAGAAATAGAAAAATAGTATTCACACTTGACCTTGATTTGAAATACTCATGGTCTACTTGAGCGCAGCTCTGATCAGGATTAGTCCAGAAATGAATGTATTCAACTACCATCGTTGAGGAATGGCTTCAAAGCCCAGTGCCCCTATCTGTCGCGGAGGTGAGAGAGAGATAGATGTTGGGTTCTGAGGTATGTATGTACTGCTGGTTAGCATACACCAATTTTTAAAACATTTTAAAGCAAACAAAGTGAATGGATTTCTGTGATTTCCTCTGTCATAGCAGTAGTTGTAGTATCGCTATGATATGAAAGACTTTTCTGTCCCAAAATTTCTTTTTAGCCGATTTAATCGTTAACTTTTTTATAATTTTTTTGTTAGAAAAGATCAATGTTTCAAAGCATGTGATCATTATTATTTTTTGTTTCAAAAGGTTAATGTAAAGATGCTAAGCACTATTGTGCTTAGCCTAGTTGGAATATTTCAAACAATAATGATTTTTGCCAGTGAAGTACATGCACGTAACTGTTGGCTAATGTTTGGAGATTTTGTTTACGTGGACGTGAAACTTACAAAAATTGATTATTTACATGATTTTTAACAACGAAAGGGTTAAAACTTTTTGAACCATCCAGGGTGCTATGAATGCATGATAGCTACATCATTTTAATTAATGTCGGACATGTTAATGGAATCCAAAGATAATCTTATACTGTACTTGCTCTCTTACCCGAAGTTAGAATTTAATCGTGGTGATTAAAAGTTAATGACTGATCATATTAATCACACTGTACTAAATATTCAAAGGCGTACACAAAAAGTGTTAATGTATCCGAATTTATTAACCATTAAAATTCCAAGATGCAAGATTTGGTAACTTGTTTAGCATTGCAGTATTTCTTTTCTCTATTTTTTCTTATTTTGTACTCCAAAATGGCATTACTTTTGTTGACTTGGACAGGACTAATAATAAGTTGTATTAACACTTGGTTATTTAAGCCTGCCCAAGTAAACAAAATAAATGTTAAAAAAAAGAATAGTGATTCATTGTTTTCTTGCATTCGTAAAAACAATTATTCTTGATAATAAAAATCTTTTTTTTTGCACGAATGAAAGGAAAAAAATGAACCTCTATGTTTAACATATCATGTACATAAGTTACTTCTAATCGAAATCAAGGATTCAACTAATATTTACGGGGTGATCCCTTAAAGTTCGCATCACCAAAATTTTACAGTGACATCCTAGTTATGAAAAGCGTCTCACAATACGTTTTCATGCGTTTCTGATTAGTGGAACACCCTCAAATATTTTCCAATGTTAAATGAACGGTCACCATGCAACTTAAATTCGCCATTTGCCTCCAATTTTTGTTTATTTTTCCGAAGGGCTCTACGACTTTAAGTGTTACAGGAATAAAAAAATTCATGGAGATTCGCAATGATCTCCCATTAACTTTAAGCTTTTGATAGTAGAAATACATCAATCTGTTCAGGAGATATCCAGGAAAGTCACTTTTTGAGGTATGGGTGAAAGCATAGAGGTTGCTTTTTTAAGGATTCTGGACAGACCTGGGGATGCACGCAGACCTGGGCGCGTAACCTTTAAAAGCAACTTCTCAAAAAATTAAAAGAAAAGAACTACCGTAATGTTAAACAATTTACCAACAAGTTACTATGTATCTTGCATATTGGAATATGTATGGTTAATTCGATACCACTTGCTTATTGCAACGCCGTTGAATATTAGTACAGTTTGGCTAATATGGTCAGTCATCATCTGTTAAACACCGCGATTACATTTTGACTTCGGGTAAATCGTCCATCAACGCATGTCAGACATACAATTAATTCAAATGTAATGTTTAAATCCGTCCTAGATTAAGTGCGTTCATTGCAATATTTTGCGACCAATTCTAATAATTATCGTAAAGTTGTCCATCATAATCCACATTAAAAAGGCACCATGCCTTTGTTTCAGAATAAGGGTTGATCTAACTTTATGGAATCCTAATATTCTAAAATGCAAAATTCCACCGTATTGTTTTCAACAGTATTTACATGTAAGAATTTCTGAATTTCCTGGAATTGCAATAATTGAGTAATCAATGGATAATAAATGCAGCATGCAGCATATTGTGGGATTGCATAAAGTTAAGGTATAGTGCTGCTACTCGGGTACTTTATGGTGACTATAAACTATACACATATCGTAGCGTTGCTTTTCGTCGTTTCAAGCGTTTTCATCATTTTCAGTAACAGAATATTGATTCCTTTGACAAACCCAACCAGAAAACTTGTTTTTAACTTTTGAGGGCGCAAAAGCAACTTCTGCTTTAACTTTTTTAGCTATTAATTTATATGTTATCGATACTACTAATCAAGGATGGGCGCCAATGAGCTGCGCAGAAGATCGGCAAGAGTACACTCTATTACACCCGCCTTTGTACTGTAGATGGCTATTAAATTTTTTTTTGTTTACTTGGACATGCTTAATAAAGTTCTAGTCACGCTAACGATACAGCAACTAACAATAAGTGTTAACCAAGCTTAATATTGTCTAAGTCAACAAAAAGTAATTCCAATATTTTGGCATTATTCTTTTTTAATTTGTATTAATAATAAAAATTTAACTATCGGTCGTCCTCCTAAATGCACTCATACTGGTTTGCCGTTGGGATTACTAAGTACCACCAGTGCTCGGCACGGGTACGAAAAATCGGTACCCGTACCCGTATCCGTACCCGAAGTGCGGGTATTTCAATAACTGGTATCTATACCCGTACCCATACCCGAGTATCCGGGTACAAATTTTTCGTACCCGTACCCGCAATGTAATCTCAATCCATGTACCTGTACCCGTATTGTACCCGTATCCGAAAATACGCGAAAATTGTACCCATACTCGGGTATCTCAGTGTCGTACCCGTACTCGTACCCGGGTACTTTATTCAGATTTGTTTTAATGTAATACATAGTACGTTATATGTAATAATGTATGACACCTGAGTGGGTAATTTTGTCTGGCTAGAGAGGTATTTGACATTGTATATTTTTATTGAAGAGTAGAAAACTATAACCGTTTTTGATTAGAAGTAAAATTATTCCCATTTGATTGTTTATGGGCTGATGGGCGAAGTATTTCACTTCTTGATTTATTCGGCCTTTTACATTAATTTTCTGATCTCAGTAGCTCTGTGTACATGTAACTCATTAATACCTTGTTACAAATATCCGCCTTTTCCTAATCAACTACCAATTACAAAAATATCTTGCCATCCAACTCATCGGAACTCTAATTTTTAAATTGTATTCATTGTGGCTAATGAAGTATCATGTGCATACGTGTCAATCAGACTATTTATGAAATTAGTGACAAAATACTACATTATGAAGACGTTTTGTATAAAATTTCGTTGAATCCTATCTGTATTCTCCACTTCTATTTTGATATTATTCCTCGTCTGTTTATTAATTATTCTTCCTAAAACATGTTTCCATAAAAATATACATTATAGATATAAATATATATTTTAGCAACACAGTCTGAAATACAGTTACTGCATGTTGTAAGGTTAAAAGGGTATTAACAATAAGCTATATGTATTCAGAATTACTAAAAATACCGACAGAATTTTCCAACGGAAGTTCCATTATTTTCATTAAATTCATCAAAATGTCTCAAATCTCAACATATCCAAATTAGAGCTACTTGTGGGAACGAAAAGTTTGATCCCATTCCCGAACCCGATCCCGAAAATCGGGTCATCAATATTTTCGGACTCAAACCCAAACCCGTTCCCGAAATACTGGGATCAGGTGCACAAAAACCCAGATATTAAATATGCTTCAATCGTTGATCTCAAACCCGATCCCGAACCCGAAATCAGATAAAATTTGCTCCCAATCCCGATCCCGAAACCCTTGAACCCGGACTCGTTCCCGGGACCAGTGCAGTTAGTGTAAATCAATTTTTTTCTTCGCATTTTTATTGATTTAGCAATACTTATGCATGCGTACCATGCAACAATAGATTTAAGCACTATTAAAAATGGTCATCAAACTAAACGTCTGGTCTGCGTTGCCGAAAAAGCTGCAGGAAGACTGCTTAAACGATTCCCGCTATGAGTTTTGCAATGACTTTCATCTTGCAAGTTAGAGTAGGCGGTAATCACTACTATGCGATCCCAACTGACAATATGCGAAACGGCTCAAGTCGCTTATGTAAAATTATTATCTCAACACTTTAACGAGGGAAGCAAATCCCGCTGAGGGTATTTTTTCTCCGTTAGATGGATGCGTAGTTCCCGGGAACGTGAAGCGTGTAACGGGTGTGGGAACGAAGATGTTCCCGGTTCCCGACGGGAACACAAATACCTTCATCAAGCTTGAACCCGTTCCCAAACCCGGTCCCGATCTCGAAATCCCGGGTCTGCTGAGCATGTTCCTGAACCTGGTCCCAAAGTATTTGGGAACATTAATTAGACACCCGAACTCGAACCCGTTCCCGATCCCGAACCCAATTCCCGGGTGTATCCCGATCCCAAAAGTAGCTCTAATCCAAATACTCGGGTACAATGGTCGCGGGTACGGGTAAATGACACTATTATACCCGTACCCGGTGGGTATATACTAGAGCATCTCGGGCGGTTAAAATTTACGGGTAAGCCCGCAAAAAGCCCGGCCCGCACGGGCTTCGAGCGGGTACGGGTAAAAATTATTACGTTTGACGGGTAACGGGCGGGTACGGTCTTTTCATCGCGGTTAAAAAAGACCGTGAAAGCCCGTAAAAGCCCGTGAGAAATTCCATTACTTGTGAGTACAGGAGCAGCGGTTGTGAATGTACATAGACTTGAACGAATTTCAGACGTTTGCAATTTTAGCTTTCAAACAAATTAAGGCTTGGTGTACGATAGAGCATCACCCCGTGGGATATTTTAGGCCCGTGCCCGTCTGTACGACTGTTACTAAATAACAAAGGCAGGTATGCAAGAAAAGTTTTCTTAAATACCTGCCTTTGTTATTTAGTAAGTTTCATTTCGCTCTTCATTACTGTGGAAAATTCCATTTAGTCTAGAAGATGAATCCTGCTAGTAGTTCAAGTATTTGTAATAAGAATCCAGAAGTTAACATTGTAATAAATTCAAGAACGCCACCAGAAGTGCTTACCAAAGCCGAAATAGCAGCATAAGCTTTTGTATTGCCTTCTTAATAAACAAGGCATTTTAACGACTGTATGTAAGGGTCAAGAACACCAATATTTTAAAATACAGTTTTTCAGTATTTAAGATGTATGGTATTTGCGGGCGGGCTACGGGCTTTTTTTAATTTTGCGGGCCGGGCCGGGCTTTTTCGATAAACATGAATTTCGGGCCGGGCGGGTACGGGTAAAACGTTACGAGCCACGGGCGGGCACGGGCCTAAAATATCCCACGGGGTGATGCTCTAGTATATACCCATTTTGAAATTCTTGTACCCGTACCCGAGATTTTGAGCCGACCAAAGTGTACCCGGGTAGTACCCGGAATTGTTCGGGTACACAAAATCCGTACCCGGGTAGTACCCATACCCATACCCGTTTACCCGACCCATGCCGAGCACTGAGTACCACAATAGCTAACTAACGGACTTATTTGCAGTACTGTCACCTCCGCTCCAACTATGATGTCGAGTTGGGGGCACCACGCACAAGTTGTGGATGCTTCAATAGGGATTCCGAGCAACTTCGAAGGAAAAAAATATTTTTAAAGTAGTTATTAACGCGGAAGACGACCAAGGGAAATTTCTAGGTGAAGGAAATGGCGCTTACACACGCAACTGTGTCTACTCAGAAATGTGATTTCTTAAAGTTATTGCCATCATGAATAACTTCATCAGGAGTATTATTATCCGCATTTGCGGGTGGCTTTACTGCTACTGTAGTAGTCATATATTATATGGAGTTAAAATGCATGTTCATTCGAATTTTCGCGCCAAATCTACGAGCCAAGAAAGCTGCATCTAAATTTAATCTAATTTAAAAATTAGTGCAAAAAGTAATCCTCTCTACTAATTTGAAAGAGTGGGCCGTCTTCGTCTTGGTGTAATACGGATTTGAGATTCAAATTTACGCGCGCTAAATAAATTATTACATTAAAAATGTATTTCTTTTTTAAAATAAATTATTAAAGCATTAAACACTAGCAATGGCAGCGACATTGTCAAGGTCAGCCAATCACCACCAGACGGCCCAATCTTTCCAATTAGAAGAGAGAATTATTATTTTTTTTAAATAGAAAAGAAATTATTAAAGCATGATACAGTAGCAAGAGCGGCGACATTGTCACGGATGGTCATTCACCACCAAGAATCCCACTCTTTCAAATTAGAAGAATTTTTTTTTTCAAAGCAAAAAATAAATTATTAAAGCATTAAACAGTAGCACAGGCGGCGACAGGGTCACCCTTCCCGGGGTCTCGCGACGCGAGACCTTTGGGCTTTATTAATAATTACGACAATTATTTAACGTAAGCTTCGTTGTGAAGATTAAAAATTCTCAAGGAAAAAGTTTGGATACAGTTGGTATTTATCTATCGAAGCCAATTTTTTTACATGGTCAACGATATGTTGGATTTTCGAGAAATCAAAAATAAATATTAAGATCATTGTAAATGACACTGCAGGAAGGTGAAGGAACCTACACAAATAATTGTGTATTCATAGAAGTTGTGTAATATATATATTATAATCACACGAAATTGTATTTCAGAAGCAAACATCATTATTTAAAAAATATGCGATAAAAAAATCATTTCGGCAATAGAATTTTAATACTAGCGGATCTTACGGATCGTTTTACTGAGTTGGTGTTGTTATTGGGAATTGGGAAATGGGGGTTATCTACCGATGCAGGCGGTGGCTTGATCCGCTCAAACAGTATCTGATATTCGCTTAGGTTTTAACAGGAAGGGCGAAAGGGGATGCCATGTTTCTTCCCCAAAATTGCACTAATTTCAAATGAGGGCGAATGCCCATTTATGTTAGGAAAGTAGGCACTGGGTTATCAAAACCGTTTTGAATCATGGCCAACTCTATGTAGCATTTTTTTAGGGAGTTAGGATATATTCCCTCCGACACAATCCCTCCGGTTATATTCCCTCCGGATATATTCCCTCCGACCACAACCCCTCCCTGCTTGGAAATAATCCCTCGCACAAATATTTGCCACTCACATATGCAGAAGTGTTCGTCACTATGCCAGCAAAGCAAACGCAATGCGGATCGTATGGTGACTCGGCTCAACAAATAACTTATACGCCAGTTGGCATCGTAACAATTCGTTGACAAAAACTCGCGTCTAGAACTCATCATCAAAGTAGATGATTTTTTACGGAAATGCTATTAACAAATGCGAAACCATGCGTTACAGCAACTTGAATTGTCTGGTCATTAGTTTGGTCATTGGTTGGTGCAATCAGTTCAATCTTCATTATTTTATTCAAGAGTAATTATGTAGCTATACTTGTAGATATTATGAGGCCTGAGATTTCACTTGCTGTAGCTTCTTTTTAAAAAGGAATTTGGACAATTCCAACTGTACTTAATTATTTGAGGATTGTTAAATTTTGTTTCCATAGTGAGCGTAAATTTATTGGGTGTTTATACAAACGGTCCGAGGGAATATCTCCTCTCAAGGAGGGAATATGTTCGGAGGGAATGTGTTCGAGGGAATATAACCCGAGGGATTGTGTCGGAGGGAATATATCCGAACACGTTTTTTAGAGCCACTTCTCAATACAGTGTAAAAGTATCTGTCGACTAGTGCTGTCCAGTCTTGAAGTTTATCAGTCTCAGTTTTTTAAAGTCTTTTACTTACAGTCAGTATTACTTACAGTCAGTCTTTATGCTAAGCATATCAGTCCAACTCAGTCTCAGTCCCAAGGAAAGTCTTGGTTCAAACTCCCACTCAGTCCCCAAGGATACAAAATGGCGCTAATTTCCATCCTTGGGCTTTAATAATGGCGCGAAAATTTAAAATTGCTTAATATTGTATACGCGCGTTGTATACATGCGTCTTTCTATCAGTCTCAGTCAGTCTTTTTACAAAATGTAACAGTTTCACTCAGTCTCAGTCTCAAAAAACGCCTTCTTTTAAAGTCAGTCTCAGTCTTTTAAGAGTCAGTCTTTTCGATTTGCCACTCAGTCTCAAACTCTCACTCAAGACTGGACAACACTACTGTCGACAAAACTGAGGATTAGGGGGAACTATAGGGTGAATGGAATGGTACTTATAGAGTTAATTGTGTGGAGCCCGAAATATTATAAGCTTTGCAGAGCTACATATAGAAGGAAAGTTTGAAATTAAATGGAGTAAAAATTGTCGACACTGAGCATCAAGGCAAAATACTTGAAGGCCGAAATGAAACGTTTACAACAAATATTAATTTAAAGAAGTTTTTAATTGTTAAATCTACTGATTTATAAAAATGTACGCGGGACTAACTCCCGCCGCGGTCTAGGGACCTAGGGATCAAACATGGGACATGCGCAGGTCCTTAGTGTGGAGTTCTCCAGTGCGCTTAACCAGGATTTTTTCGCGTGTTTATCGATGTTCAACATTTTAATTGTCCTTTATTCTGTTACCTATCTGGATCAGTGTTTCCAATATTAACAACAAATTAAATTATTTGAACTCAGTGCTCTGCACGGGTATGGGTAATACTCGGGTAAGCGGGTGCGGTTACGGGTATGGGTACTACCCGGGTACCGATTTTGTGTACCCTATCAATTTCGGGTACAACCCGGGTACACTTTGGTCGTCTCAAAATTTTGAGTACGGATACGGGTATGGGTGCGGGTACACGGATTTAAAAATGGGTATATACCCACCGGGTACGGGTATAATGGGGTCATTTATACTAGTATCCACGACCATGGTACCCGAGTATTTGGATACGTTGAGAATTGAGACATTTTGATGAATTTTATACCATCGTGCCCGTACGTTGGAAACTTCTGTCCGTATTTTTAGTGTTTCTGAATACAGTACATGTATTTTAGACTGTAGCTAAAATATATGCTTTTAGGGAATCAGGTTTTAGGAAGTATAAATAAATAAACACAAACGAGGAATAATAACAAAATAGAAACAGTGAAGAATAGGATTCAGCTAAATTATGTACGGTTTTTAATATTTTGACGAATCTGCAAATATGTAAGGTAATTTTATTTCTAATCAAAAACGCTTCTAGTTTTTCTACTCTTCAATGAAAATATACATTATAAAATTCCGTTCTAGCTAATCAAAATTAACTGAGAGTACCGTAAGGTAGGCATACTAGGTAGTACTAGGTACTAAGAGCGCGGAAATTTGAATCTCAAATTCGTATTACACCAAGACGAAGACGAAGACGGCCCACTCTTTCAAATTAATAGAGAGGATATAATAAAATGAGAAAAAATGAAATACCGCAATGCTAAACAAAAATTACCAGCAAAGTTACTATCTTGCATCGTGGAAGTTGTATGATTAATTTAAACCAACTACTACTAATTATGTACGCCTTTGAATATTTCGTACAGTGTGGCTAATATTATCAGTAATAATCTTTTAACCACAACGATTAAATTATAACTTTGGGTAAATCGTCCGTGAACATATGGCAGACATGCTGATGATGAAATAATGTAATGTTGAAATGCGTCTTTTCCTAGAATCAAAGCGTTCATTCAAATATTTTGTGACCAATTCTAATAATAAAATAATGTAGCTGCCATGCATCGATAGCGCTCTGGTTGATTCAAAAAATTTCGTGGTCAAAAATCGAGCAAATAATTAATTTTTGTAAGGCAAGTTTTAATGTTTCACGTCCAGTGAACGAAATCTCCAAAAAGCAGGGTTGGTTTGGTTTAAACCAAATGATTTAAACCATGGTTTAAACCATGGTTTAAACCAAACGGTTTTTTTAATAAAAACCAATGGTTTAAACCACACACCTAAAATTTTAATATTTTCAATCCAAAATGCTTATATTTCGTTGTGCACAAAACTTGTGCAGTTACTCTGATGTTGTGTAGTTAAACTTTAGTGGAGTAAATAATACTATTAGCTTTTAGTCTTGTACATTTAGAAATTCGGAATCGTTTGTAAAATGAAAAATGCCAAACTTGTGTTTCTGCTGCAAATTTATCGTTAAAATTATATCTAAAATATTAAATTTTTAATGCTTTGTGATACTTACTGAGCTTGGGAAATAAGTAAATTTCTTCAAATTCACATGTTTTTGAATATTAATGAATGTTTTGGATTGAAAATTTGTTTAAACCAAAAAAACCTGGTTTAAACCAAAAAAACCCGGTTTAAACCAAAAAAACCTGGTTGTTTGATTTTTTTGAAAAAAAAACAAAAAAACCCCCAACCCTGCCAAAAAGTAGCCTACACTTGCATGCATGTACTTGACTGGCTTATAAAAACAATTCGCTACTGGTGCTTGACTTTAGCGAGAAAGTGTCGCTGTTATGAATACCCGGAAATTACACTGTAAGACGGAAACGCTGAAAGAAATATTTATAGCCATTTTTGCAAAAAATACTAGCGACATAATGCTGAAACGCACCTTTTCCTTGAATCAAAGCTTCCATTAAAGCATGTTGTGACCGAATCTAATAATTTTAGCAAAGTTGTCCAGCACCATGTATATTAACAAGGACAATTTCAAAGCAAGGCTGACTGATAAACATTTGATCACCTTAAATAGTTTAATTATTACCGTTTCAAACTTCCATGTATAGCCTACTTATCACAACAACATTTAAATATTTAAAAAGTCATGAGATTAATTTAAAATAATTGATTTTTTTGTTAACGGACTTACAGGCATCCTAACGTAATTTAAAAATAATAAGCTGACCCGATATTTACCCAAATTTGTGCTAGCAAAAATTGAATGAGTTTATTTTTGTTAATGCTGGGTTATAAACCTCCATGTCAGCTTCCACAAATTTTTTTGTTTATTGTAACAACAAACAAGGCCACTACAGCATTGAAGTTACTACAAATAGCTATACAATAGCTATACAAATAGCTAATACAGAAATTACCTGATATTCAGTTATTATTTTATTATTATAATTTTAATTTTAATTTATTTATTTATAATAATAAATTTAATTATAATATTATGTTATTATTATAATTTTAATTTTAATTTATTTATTTATAATAATAAATTTAATTATAATATTATGTTATTATTATAATATTAATTATTATTGTTGAATATCAGGTAATTCTTAAATAGACTAGAGACTGGGGAAATCGTATAACTATACCCCTTGCATGTTAAGAAAATTTTACTGTTTTTGTATTTTATGCAATAATTCTGGGTGTAATTATTACAAAAAATCAAACTTCTAGGGTAAACTTCTAAATTAAAATTCATTGCAACTAGCTATCCCATCCGCCCCGCGGATGGCTTGATTGCTAGTCCTATATACTAATTTGAAAGTGATTGTCTTGATAATGATGATGATGGTGCCAGTCCTCACTTATGTACATGACATTTTGAAGCATAGCGATTCATTTTTTTCTTTTAATCCTGAAACAAAATGCTTCGATTTTTATTGGAAAGTTGCTTTATCTTCTCTCTGTCACGTTTTTAATTTTTTGCCAAACAACTTTTCTGGCCTTAAAAAGCAACTACCTCTGCTATCACTGGAGGGTAAAAAAATGCTTTTCACGTGACTTTTGAACGGGGGGTCCGATTGGCAATTTTAAGGGCTTAAATTCGATTAGAGACTACAATTAATGTGCGTAAATATTTTCAATGTTGCAAATGAAGGGGCTCTAGAGTTATTCGCATATATCAACATTTTTTTGGCATCGTTGCTATCTAAGACCTATCCTAGCTACCATTTAATTAGCATTGCAAAAATTCTAAGGGTGTTCCTCACTAGCGATTTTCTTAAAATTTGGCACAAATGTCCCTTAATATTATGTAAACCGATGTAAAAAAAGGGCATGTTGCGACAACGAAGGGTTCTCACTGTAGAAATTAATTTGCGTTATAGTAGACCTTTTGGTTACTGCAGTTAGCATAAGATTATTTAAACATTGATAGTTTGAAAAAAAATAATACTAGGATTCTTTGAAACATTAATCTTTTGAAACAAAAAATAATAATAATCACATTTTTTGAAACATTGATCTTTTCAAACAAAAAAAATAATAAAAACGTTCACGAATAAATCGGATGAAAAAGAATTTTGGACCGAAAAGTCTTTCATATCATAACGATACTACAACTACTGATATGACAGGGGAAATAAGAGTATTCACAGAAATCCACTCACATTGAAGTGAGCGTTGCGTGCATGCTAACTATAGTTTGCTAAAGCAGTACATCCAGCAGAACCCAAATCTCTCTCTCACCTCCACGACAGACAGGGGCACTGGGCTTTGAAGCCATTCCTCAACAATGGTATTTGAATACATTCAGTGCTGGGCTACTCCTGTCCAGAGCTGCGCTCAAGTTCATGTAGACCATGCAAACGTGGGCAAAATAGTGTGCCTCGCCTATATCCTACATATATTTTTAATACCCGATACTGCCTACATTTTGCCTACATTGATGTCGCTAAAAAATATACCGACATATATGAAAGGATTATTCGCAAGCCTACTTTTTAAAAAGAAAACTATAGCCTACATATACGCCTGCATATTCTTGAAAAATTCCACAGCCTACATTTACGCCTACATAATTGTAGCCTATATTTGCGCCTATGAGTAATATGTAAAAGTTTATAGGGAATCTATGCTGATATAAGAACGCCTGAGTTGTCTCCCTACACAAGGATTTCCTCTATGTCAAATTGGGGTTCTCCAGGCGTTATACGTTTTATTAATTCATCCCAGACGTAGGTATATCATATATAATTAAAGTACCTCCATTAACAATAAGAGAATTATGTATAGTATGTATGATAGCGCCAATATATAGATGTGTTTGTAGTTCCCCTTCGCCCTTGACATCACATGGGAAAACTTTATCGAAAGCAAACATAATATTATTTTTCCTTTTAATACTATTAGGGAACTTACTGTAAGACTTTTGAAGTGTTCTTTTCCTTAGAACATTTACATAACCCCATGCGTGCACCCTCAGGATAACCAATTTGAATACTTCGCGAAAATTAAACAAATTTATAACTTATAACTGCACTTAGAAACAAAATTAATTTCCTAGCTATTCGTCAATTTTAGGAAAAAAAATTTAGGAAGCAATGTTTAAACAGTAGAAATTGTCCACAGCATAGTAAGTACATCAACCTAACATATAAATGCATGTAAAATGTGCGCCTACATTTAGTCTACATTTATATGAATAAATTATTATGCCCAGCACATTTTATAAGCAATCTACACAACAAGGTATCCCCCTATCCTGTATTCCCTACAATTAGCATGAGCATTTTTTTGCATCCTATATTTTGCCTACTTGTAGGCCCTACATGTAGGGGAGGCGCCCACCTTTGAGTCCATGAGTATTTCAAATCACGGTCAAGTACGGGTCATGGTCAGGTGTGAATACTATTTTTCTATTTCTATTTTGAAAAATACTTGACAATTCAAGTTCAAGTTCGGGTCATGATCACGTCATGGTCAAGTCAAGAGTTGTCCCGGCCTCCCGGCTATATTTGGCCAGGTTCAAGTTACGCGAAAAGTAATTACTTGAATACTTGACACTGAATTTTCATGTAATTGTCTAACCATGTACCGTCAAGTTCAAGACCGACTGAAAAATCTGCTTGACAATCAGGGTTAAGTCAAGTAAGGGTCAAGTTTGGGATTTACTTGACTTGAGCGCAGCTCTGCTCCTGTCAGTCCATATATATTAATAAATACATATTTCATTTTTGTTACAATGTTTAAGTTCAGCATTAGAATAAATTAATACATACATGGTTTAATTACAGCATTATACTTGCAGATGTATCCATACTTAACAAATATTTATTGTAAAAGAAATAAATAAACTTAGCAGAAAAAAATCTTAAAAGTAAAGTTGCTTTTCCGCTCTTAAAAGTAATAAACAAGTTATGGTACAATAATTATTTTGTAGTACAAAAATATGCATGAATAATGAAATTATTTATTGAAAAAGCAACGCGATCACACATGATTTAATGACACACATGATGCTTTTTTGCTGCTAAGTTTATTTCAAAACATCCTTCTTACTAAAAGCTTAATCGTAGTAGCAGTTAGCAGTAGTAGCGATGGTTGTGTTATGTACATGCCATGTTAAAGCATAGCGGTTAATTTTTTCTTTCATTTACGGAAACAAATACTTTAAAATAAAAATCGAAGCGTTTTTTATTTTTAACATTTCTTTCCTGTTGACTTGGGCAGGCTTCAGGTAAAGTAACCAAGTTTTCAGCATAATTCTGTCCAAGTCAACAAAAACTATAATGTCATTTCAGAATACAAAAATAATATAAAAAAGAGAGGACAGAAATACCACAACGCTAAACAAGCTACCTACATCTTGCATCTTGGAATTTGTATGGCTAATTAGAATAAACTACCACTTACTTATTATGTTGCATATTTAGTACAGTGTGGCTTATATGATCAGTCATCATCTTTTTACCAACACTATTAAATTCTAACTTTGGGTAAATCGTCCATTAATACATATTAGGCATTAAATGAATTAAAATGATGTAGCTGTAATGCACTGATATGGTTCTGGATGGTGCAAAAATTGTTACCCGTGCGTGGTCAAAAATCAAGTGACGTAATAGTCAAGAACCTAAGTATATTCACATTTTTTGTAAGCCATGTTTGAATGTTTCACGTCCACGTTAACAAAATCTCCAACGAATAGCCTACACTTTCGTGCATATAGTTGACTGGCTCACATAACCATATTAATAGTTAGCCCACTCGATTTTAAAAATAATTCGTCACTGGTGCTCGACTTTAGCGAGTGAGTCGCTGTCCTGAATATATTGAAATTACACTGCAATACTGAAAATAGTTACATCCTTTTTTGCAACAATATTAGAGACATAATGTTGAAACGCGTTTTTTCATAGAATCAAAGCGTTCATTCAAAAAATTTGTGACCAGGTATACTAATTTTAGTAAAGTCATCCAGCATAATGCATATTAACTAACGTTATTTAAAAACAAGGCTGGCTGACAAACATTTGGTTTGCTTCAGCTGAAATAGCTTAAGTTACCGTTTTAAAATCACCATATCTAGCACCAAATTATAAAAAGTACCATTTTCATTGGAGATCCCATTTAAAAAGGATTAATTAAAGCGTTTAATTATTTAAAAAAACTTTTATACGCAACAATACTAGCGACATAATGTTGAAACGCGTCTTTTCCTAGAATCAAAGAGTTCATTCAAAAATTTTGTGCCCAAGTCTAATTATTTTAGTAAAGTTGTCCAGCATAATGCATATTAACTAGGATAATTTCAAAACAAAACTGGCTGACAAACATTTGGTATGCTTTAATTTACCGTTTTAAAAGCACCATATCGTTGGCTAAATTCTAAAAAGTACCATTTTCATTTGAGATACCATTTAAAAAGCATAGGTTACGAAATGAAAATGGAACTTTTTAAAATTTATATAGCCTTTATTTATCATAAAATTTAATTATTTTTTTAAATATATAAACCGCATTATCAGATTGATTTAAAAACAATTGTAAAATTTACTTTTTGTCAACCAACCTACGGTCATCCTGATGTAATTTAAAAAACAGCTGATCCGATGTTGACCCACAATTGGGATAGCGATACTGACATAAATTGGATAAACTAAGTTTTGTTGTTGGGTTATAAAACGCCATGCCAGTTTCTATACGATTATTGTTTACTGTTACAACAGATAAAGCCACTCCAGCAATGAAGTTACTACAAATGAATATTTACGAAATGTTAGAAAAACAAATTGTTTAATATTAGGAAATTTCTGAAATAAGCTACAGACGGGGCAAATTGGATAGTTAAACCCATTTCACGTTAAGATTATTTAACTGTTTTTGCATTTCATATAATAAATCAGTGTAATTACTGCAAAAAAATAGAACTTCGAGGGTATTTGTATATAAAATATTGTTGCAATCAAATTATTATTACAATTAAAATTATGGCTTGATTGCTAGTTACAATTAAAATTCATTACCGCAAGACATCCCATCCGCCTCGGCGGATACCTGATTGCTAGTTTTTTTAAAGAAAAGGTGGAAAATTAATATTCTTTTTTAATTTTGTAACCAAGTGCTACTACATACTATCCAAGTCAATAAAAAATAATTCCATTTTGGAATAAAAAAATATAAAATGAGAAATGAAAAAATACCGCAATGCTAAACAGAAATAATTATTTTCAACAAAATTACTATGTTGCATCTTTGAATTTGTATGGTTAATTCGAATCTACTACTACTTTTGTTTATTGTGTACGGTACGCCTTCAAATATTTAGTACAGTGTGACTAACATAATCAGGCTTCATCTTTTAACCACCACGATTAAATTCTAACAGTGGGTAAGAGCGTAAGTAGAGTATAGAGTATACAGAGGTGTGGAAAATGCATTAAATTTATTATTGAAATACAAAATACAAATATAAACTACAAATACAATGTGTAACTTAGTTAAGATACAAAATAAAATACAAATATCCGGAGTCATTTGGGCAAGATACAAAATTAAATACTTTGCTTCCAACAAAAAGACAAAATATGAAATAAAAATATCGTATTTGAAATACGAAATACATATTGAAAATACTCAAATTTATCTCAAAATACATATCTGATATGTATCTAAAGTTTATTCTATCAAAGTATTTTGTATAATTCGGCCAAATAATACGATATTTAAAAATGAATCAACTTACGTAAGGTAACTGCATGTTATTAGACTTTAGAGTTGTGCATTTGTGTACCAAAGAAAATTAACATGGCCCTAGGTACAGAATATTTTTCCTTTAAACAAATAATTTTATAACTCCTAGTTAATGTATTTTATATTCGCATCACTAATTTAGCTAGCATTATAGTTCTCATATATACAATGAATTTTATGCATATTTATGCAGTAAGTTATTCAAACCCGCCAAACACGTTTCAAAAACTGGTTTAAAAATGTTTTAAATTAGTGTTTCTACATTTAAATTATTTATTTGAGCATGTTTTAGAGACGACATTAGCAATTGCAGGGTCCAGTATTTTAAAACTATACTAGCAATCAAGCCATCCGCTGCCACGGATGGGATGTCTTGCAGCAATGAATTTTAATTTTAATGTTTTATTATAAGTACCCTAGAAGTTTTATTTTTTGTATTAATTACACCAAAAATTATTCCATAAAATAATCTTTACATGAAAGGGGTTTAGTTATGCGATTTGCCCAGATATTCAATAATAATTACTCTTTTTATAACAATTCGTATGTAGCTATTTGTAGCAACTTCAATGCTGTAGTGGCTTTATCTGCTGTTACAATAAACACGAATATTATGGAAGCTGGCATGGAGATTTACAACACAGCATGAACAAAACTAAACTCATCCAATCTTGGGTAGCACAAATTTGGGTAAATATCGGGTCAGCTTATTTTTTTAAATTACGTTAGGATGCCTGTAAGTCCGTTGACAAAAAATAAATTTTATAATTCTTTTTAAATTAATCTGATGTTGCGGAGCATAAATGTTTTTTTAAATAATTAAATGTTGTTTTGATAAGTAGGTTGTACATGGTGGTTTGAAACCGTAATAATTAAACTATTTAAGCTGATCAAATGCTTGCCAGTCAGCCTTGCTTTTAAATTGTCCTTGTTAATATGCATTTTACTGGACAACTTTGCTAAAATTATTAGAATTGACCACAACATATTTTAATGAACGCTTGATTAAAGGAAAAGACGCGTTTCAGCATTATGTCGCTAGTATTTTTTGCACGAAAGGCTGTAACTATTCTTTCAGCGTATCAGTCGTCCAGTTTAATTTCAATATATTCATAACAGCGACACTCTCTCGCTAGAGTCAAGTACCAGTAACGAATTATTTCTATAATCGAATAGACTAATTTATTATTAGTATGATTAAATCAGTCAAGTACATGCACTCAGGTGTAGGCTACTTTTTGGATATTTTGTTCATCTGGACGGGAAACACTAAAACATGGCTTACAAAAATTGATTATTTTCAAAACATGTGAACATAGTTGACAAAAAGGACAAAAATTAATTATTTGCTCGATTTTTGACCACGAAATGGCAAATTTTTTTGAACCATCCAGAACGCTATCAATGAATGGCAGCTACATTATTTCGTTATCACAATTGGAAATATTTGAATGAACGCTTTGGTTCTAGAAAAGGACGCGTTTCAACGTTACATTTTGTCATCGTCAACATATGTCTAACATATGTTGACGGACGATTTAGCCAAAGTTATAATTTAATCATGGTGGTTAAAATATGACGACTGCTCACAACAATAACCACACTACTAAATATTCAAAGGCGTACACAATAACCTAGTGGTAGTTGATTCAAATTAATCGTACAAATTCCAAGATGCAAGATAATAACTTTGTTGGTAACTGTTTCATTGCGGCACTTCATTTCTGTTTTTATTTAATTTTAATTTTTTTGTAATCTAAAATGGCATTATTTTTGTTGACTTGGACAGGATTAAGTTGTAGTAACACTTGGTTACTATAACTTAACCCTGTCTAAGTAAGCAAAAAATGTTAAAAAAGAAAACTCAATTTTTTCTTTCATTCGAGAAAAAAGCGATTTTCGAGCATTTTTTTAATGAAAGAAAAAAATGAACTGCTATGTTCAAAATGTCATGTACATAAGTGACGACTGCCATCACCACCTTTCAAATTAGTAAGAAGGATTTTGTATTTGAAATACTGGCTGGGTAAACTTTACAAGATAAATAAATACAAAATATCACGTTCGTAATCTTGAAAATACGAAATACAAAATACAGTAGACCTGTTGGTGCTGACAAAATACGAAATACAAAATACCTTAAACAATTTACGGCTAGAAAAATACCAAATACTAAATACTAAATGTCGTTCAAATACTATTTCGAATACAACATTTCAAAACTAGTAAACAGCCCTGCTCCGCAGGGAAATTTGCTTGCAGTCTTGGTTTGCTGTAACTCATTAAAACCTGCATGATAATAGTACGATTTAAGCCATTTAAAATGTTGAAATTCGATAAACACGTGGTTGAACGCATTGGTGAACTTATTACTAAAGCCCTGCGTATGCCCAATGTTTGATCCCTAGATCGCGGCTGGGAGCTTGCCCCGCATACATTTTTACAAATTAGTAAATTTATCTTAAAAATTTCATTAAAACAACATCAAGTATTTTACCTTGATGTTCAGTGTCAACAATTTTTACTTTAACTTTCCTTCCAGTTGTAGCTCTGCAAAGTTCCTCTAAACGGAGCTTTCTGATTTGAAAAAAAATAACTTACCGACATTTTACAATAAATCACCAAATGCGGACACCGCCAAATGTGAATATTCCCAATGAAAAGATCGGTATAACTAAGAAGATTATTTACATGAAAATGTTTTTGAAAATCTTTTCTAAACGGCTAATTTTCTTCCGTAGTAACTAAACGGATTTCGCCAGAATGACCTTTGTGGACAACGTTCAATAAAGCTTATTGAGTCATATGATTTCCGATTGATTGTGCCGATTCGAATACTTTTCAATTCGAATAAAATAAGAAAGGAGCAATGGGATTGGCACTCATTCCATATTTATTTTTTTATTTGCAAGTAAGAAAGGAACATCTATGGTATGAATAGTTCGATTGGCCCGCCTTCGTTGTTTATTTTTGTTTACAAATAAGACAGGAGCATCAGTACAACGTGATGAATAGTCTGATACAGGGGTCGGATTTTTGTGGGAAGACAGGAAGATTCATTTTAGGGCAAAATATTTCTGGCAGGGAAAATCTCAAAGGGAAGGGATTCTATTTTGCGAACAGAGGTTTTAAAATTCGTTGACGTTATTTATGGCAGGGATTTTCAAAATTGTTGGCGTGTTTCAGAGAAATTTCTTAATCAAACAGGGATTTTTAGATTGGTTGACCTCATTTGACAGGGATTTGACCTCTTCTAGGAAATTTATTTTTTAACAGGGATTTTTGAATTCGTTGAGGGCCTCCCTGCAGGGGTATTTGATTCAGCTCGGAAATTCAGAAATTATCCGTGATTTTCCAGGGATAATTACAAAAATCCGACCTCTCTGCCCTGGTTTGATTGGCTCTCATTCGTTGTTTATATTTATTTGCCAATAGTAAAAGAGCATCAGTACGATTAGGCCTCCGCACATGTACAATTTCCTTAAACATGAACATGAACTTGAACATGAACATGAATTTTCATGTTTTACATGCGTTGTTTTCAAAATTACACGAATTAAATCATGTGATTCAAAACGAATACTTGATTTTTATTTCATGTGAATAAAGCACACATGAACATGACATTTACATGAACATGAAAAGTGGCAATTTCAAGTACATGAACTGGACATGAACATGTACATGAACATGATGACATGAACTAAATTTCAGAAGAGTTATTAAGCTTATATTTAAGAAAGTACACAACAAGAGAGATTCGGATTCCCGCAATAAGGGAATAACACTAGCTTGTTTAGCAAATGCTTCTACAATTGCACCCTTGTGTTCTGCGACAGGTTCTTTCTTTAAATCAATTGATTTGTGATGCTGCACTAAAGACCTTTTTTAATATCCGGTTCCCGAATTTGCTTCAACTTTAAGGGAGTATCAAAAAGCATAGTTTTCATTGTCCTTGCAGCTAACTAAATTGTATGTACACAATAATATCTCCAGATATTTCCTTCCTCGAGTGTGAAATGATTATGTACACTTGATCGTTGTTTCTTAACGTTTTTTAATGGCAATTCTTGAAGTTATTCCAAAAATGTCAATTTCCTGAATAATGCTACTTCCAGGTGCTTTTTCGGTCATATTTGAACCTTCTTTTTTCTTAATAGTGTCAGTGCACAACTTAAAATGACGCTTAATACGATAAAGGAATTGAACGACATGGAAACGTTTGGCTATTAGTAGCATACTTTGTGGTGACATGAAAATATTCGTGTTTTTGAGCTTGAGTTCATGTCTTCCGCTTTTGTGAACATGAAAGTGTACATGAAAATATTGTCATGTTTTCAAGGTAACCTGCACATGACATAAGACATGTTTTGAAAAATCATGTCTGTTGTCAAGTATGTTTTAAATGCACATGAATGGTTTGTGACTCGATAATCAGATACATGAACATGAGTTGAGACATGAGTCAGACATGAATGTTTCATGTCTGAGTTGTACATTAGCGGAGGCCTAAGTACGATGTGTTGGGTAGTCGTATTGGCTTGTTTTATTTTTCGAATATGCCATTTTACTTTTAGTATTTTTTTACGAAGATGCTTTTTTATTTTTTTCGCTTTTTTACGAAGATGCATTTTTATTTTTTTCGTTTTTAGCGAAGATGCATTTTTATTTTTTGCTTTTTTTACAATATATTATTATGCTCTTACTTTTTGTATTTATTTACGCAGCTGTTTTTATATTTTGAGTGCTTTTTAAAAATAATATGCTCTTTTATTTTTTGTACTAATTTTTAAATTAGATGCAGATTTCTTATTGGCTCGTAGATTTGGCGCGAAAATTCAAATGAACATTCAAATGAACATACATTTTAGCTCCATATAATATAAGACTAGGAGCACTGCACAGCCAGCAATTGCTGGCTCAGCGAGGCAAATGTAAATGGGGGAGGCAGTAAATAGTTGTATACATACAATAGCATAATATTAGCACAACCCTAGTAAGAATGTAGACTAACGTACGGTAAAATGATTTTTTAATTTAATTTTGCTTTAATAATTTTTTTAAATAATTATTATTCTCTATTAATTTGAAAGAGTGGGCCGTCTTGGTGGTAGACGGCTGCCCATGTGTATGTCGCCGCCCTTGCTACAGTATAATGCTTTAATTTGTTTTTAATTTTTAAAAAATAATTTTAATATTTTTTTTTAATTTAAAAAAATAGTTTTAATATTTTTTTAATTTAAAAAAAATAATTTTGATATATTTTTTTTACTTTAACAAAAGAACTTTATAATTTATTTAGCCAGTTATTGCTGGCTCAGCCAATAAAAAACAGCGCGCGGAAATTTGAATCTCAAATTCGTATTACACCAAGACGAAGACGTAGACGAAGACGGCCCACTCTTTCAACTTAGTAGATAGGATATTCCACACCTCTGAGAGTATGCATAAGAATAACTTTGGGATCCGTCAACATTTGCAAGACATACAGTGATGTAGCTATCCTGCAATGACAGTGTTCTGGATGATTGAAAACATTTGACACTTTCGTGGTCACAAATTAGGGTCTTTCATAGATAACATTTTATGGTCAATTCTTATAATTTTAATAATGGGTTCCTGCAAAATGAACATAAACAAGGACAATAATTTAAAATTAATAGCTAAAAAAGCTTAAACAGAGAAGTTGCTTTTGCGCCCTCAAAAGTTGAAAACAAGTTTTCTGGTAGATGCTGTCAGAATAAATCCCACTGGTTTATTGAAAATGATGAAAACTCTTGTAATGACGAAAAGCAACGCCACGACATAATTGTCACTGATGCAGAAATAGCCGGGAAAAAGTTGGTTTGCAATTATTACTGAATTTATCAAATTTGAGATGTAAGATGGAAATTGTTAATTAATAATACTATTGAAAGAGTATTCAAGGAGAAATTATCCATCGTGGCGTTGCTTTTCGTCATTTCAAGAGTTTTCATCATTTTCAATAAACCAGTGGGATTTATTCTGACAGCATCTACCAGAAAACTTGTTTTCAACTTTTGAGGGCGCAAAAGCAACTTCTCTGCTTAAGCTTTTTTAGCTATTAATTTTAATTAATGTCGGACATATTTTAATCGACCCCAAAGTAAATCCTTTACTGTACTTACTCTCTTCCCCGAAGTTATAATTTAATCTTGGTGGTTAAAAGTTAATGACTGATCATATTAGTCACACTGTACTGAATATTCAAAGGCGTACAAAAAAAGTTAATTTTTTCGAATTTATTTACCATTCAAATTACAAAATGCAAGATTTGATAACTTGTTTAGCATTGCAGTATTTCTTTCTATGTTTTTTCTTTTTGTACTCTAAAATGGCATTACTTTTTGTTGACTTGGACAGGACTAACAATAAGTTGTATAACACTTGGTTACTGTAATTTAAACCTACCCAAGTAAACAAAAAGAGAATGTTAAAAAAGAATAACGATTCATTGTTTTCTAGCATTCGTGCAAAAAATTCTTAATAATAAAAATCATTTTTTTGCACGAATGAAAATAGAAAAAATGAACCCATATGTTTAACATGTCATGTACATAAGTGACCTGTGATCCAAATCAAGGATTCAACTAATATTTAAGGGGTGATCCCTTAAAGATCGCATCACCAAAATTTTACAGTAGCATCCTAGTTATAAAAAGTGTCTCACAATAAGTTTTCATGCGTTTCTGATTAGCGGAACACCCTCAAATATTTTCCAATGTTAAATGAACGGTCACCATGCAACTTAAGTTCGCCATTTGCCTCCAATTTTTGTTTATTTTTCCGAAGGGCTCTACGACTTCAAGTGTTACAGGAACACAAAAATTCGTGGAGATTCTCAATTCAATGATCTCCCATTAACTTTAAGCTTTTGATATCAGAAATACATCAATCTGTTCAGGAGATATACAGGAAAGTCACTTTTTGAGGTATGGGTGAAAGCATAGAGGTTGCTTTTTTAAGGATTCTGGACAGACCTGGGCATGCACGCAGACATGGGCGCGTAACCTTTAAAAGCAACTTCTCAAAAATAATTGCAAACATGCGCTCAGCTTGAATAATTTAACTACCATTTTATAAGCCCCATGTACAGCACCTATTTACTAAATATTATTTAAATATTTTTCAAAAACATTTATGCCCCGGAAAAGTTTGAGAACAATTCTAGAACTCATTCTTGGAGTACCGACTTCATGTTGTAAAAGGAGATGCTTCAGTTTTTAAAAAACAGCTTATCCTATTTTGACTCAAGTCTGTTATAATGTTGCTAACATAAGTAGGATGCGTTTAGTTTTCTTTCTTAGTGAGTGTTTTATATCTTGCTATGATACCAGTTCCATTCTATGTATATTTGTGACTACAGATAAACCCAATACAACAGTGAAGTTATTTCAAAAACCAACGAAATGTAGGTCAAACAGTGAATATTAAACCATTACTTATGTAGGACAGTGACGGGGCACTTTGACTTTTAATAAAATATTATATGTTTAGTCAAATAAATAGAAAGGCCTTTCTGCATGGAATCTGACGGCCTTTATTATTTTTTTACCCTGACCGGTCCAGAGACCAAATGCCTACTTCCCTATAAAACAAACGGGTATTCACCCTCATTTGAAATTAGTGTAATTTAGGGAAGAAATAGGGGTATCCCCTTTCGCCCTTCCTGTTAAAACCTTAACGAATATAAGATACTCTTTGAGCGGATCAAGCCACCGCCTACGTCGGTAGATAACCCCCATTTCCCAATAACAACACCAACACAGTATAACGGCTTGATCCGCTAGTATTAAAATTCTATTGCCGAAATGATTTTTTTATCGAATATTTTTAAAATAATGATGTTTGCTTCTGAAATACAATTTCGTATAATTATAATCTATACTAATTACACAACTTCTTTAATTACACAATTACTTGTGGAGGATCCTTCACCTTTCTGCAGTGTCATTTACAATAATCCTAATATTTATTTTAGATTTATCGAAAATGCAACATACAGTTGACCATGTAAAAACATTGGCTTCGATAGATAAACATCAAATGTATGCAAACTTTGTCCTTGAGAATTTTAATCGTCACAATACGTTAAATTATATAGTAATTATTAAGAAAGCCCAAAGGTCTCGCGTCGCCAGACCCAGGGACGGCTGACCGTGGCATTGTCGCGCACCTTGCTACTGTAAATGCTTTAATAATAATTTATTTTTTAATTATTTAAAAAAATAATTCTCTCTTCTAATTTGAAAGATTGGACCGTCTTGGTGGTGAATAGCTGCCCGTGATAATGTCGCCGCCACATTGCTAGTGTTTAAAGCTTTAATAATCTCTATATTACTGGCCACTTTGTGTGTTAATTTAAAGCTTGGCGCGCTCATTTCACGATATAAGATAGATAAGATAGATAGATAGATATTTATTCAGATCGATTTTTGTAATGTTAGGGAAATCCTTCTTCTTACAATCCCAATCGCTATTCAATCTCGATACCTCATTTCACACTCCGTCCCAATCACTCTATTTACCATAGAGAAAACTCACAATCCGTCCAATGCACACACACACTCCAGATAGTAAATCCCACTCAATCTCACGCGCTGCGCGCATGCGTACATACCGCGCCAATTTTAAAAAGCGCCTCTAATTAATTTAATTTAATGTAATTAACTAAATTAATTAAATTAATGTGGAATAATTTCTGATTATCAATCCCACTCAGTTTTCTACATATTTGCGTCAATCCCACTCCGTCTCAATCCCTCTGTACATTCAAATAGTCAATCCCAATCCCACTCCCAATCCTTCCGGACTGATGTTTTTGTCAGTCCGTCCTGTGAGCTGCTCGGGATTTCCCTAACATTAGATTTTTGGCCTTGGCCCTATTACAACCTTTTTGAACTTTTACATGAATTCTAGAATTGTAGGGAAACTTTCCCCACCTATAATTAGTTATATTACATTTCACTATATTGCAAGCCGTTATATAGTATACTATTTGGAGTTACGAGAAAACTCCGCCGGGGATTTTTACGCGGAGATTTGTACGCCGCGAAAACTCCGCGGGAGATTATTACGCCCGGGTGGAGATTATTACGCGGAGATTCTTACGCGGAGAAAATTCCGCCAGAGATTTTTACGCTGCATTTTAAATTACATCCGGAAAAAACTGTAAAAAATGTAACTGGCAAGGTTAATATTTTCAGTAGAATATTGTGAGACACTGCCATTACGAATTGCGCCAGTGAATTCTTTAAATTCATAATGCCAACCATAATGATTGGGTACCACTATAAATGTCATGAAAATGAGATGGTCAAAGATGAGGTGACTTCAACAAATTAAATTTCAGCCCAGGACTGCATTAAGCACGAGATCGGTTCGGTTTAACGCGGTTATCCGACCATCGGTTAACCGAAACCGACGGATCGGATAGAACAATCGTAACCGAATTGAAATAACCGAACGGTTCGGATACGTCAATGCCTAACCGGATATCGGTTTAGGATCGGTTCGGTTTTAAATATGAATTTATCCATTCGGTTCGGATTAGGTAAATGTATCCGCTCGGTTAAACCGACGGATAACCGATTTTGAATTTCGTTCCTAAAATTTTTACCAAATCGTAATCGAGAAAGGCTGTAGCATGAATATCTCGAGATAACGACTGTTTCATTATGTATTTGCAATATATTTAGAAAACACAACGCATGGACCACGGGCAGGGATACATTTGACCATCTCATCGGAATTATTTCTCACACTATTATTTAATTTTTGGCTTAAATTAAATAAGTACCTTATAAGTACTACAACTAATGTCTCCGACTCAGTAATAACAGCAGAAACTACCAAGAGCAATGAGCCTCCAAAACAAGATGAAAGGCGATGTTTGGGACAATTTGGTCTTACTGGATATTTGGTTCTTAGATTTTTAGTTGTCATTTGAGGTTAAATAATAGGAAGAATTTGATAAAAATTAGTGTAATAATTGTTTTAAGTTTAAACGACGTTTTATTAAAATAATGATTTTCAGAAAAGATATTAATAAATATTTATTTACTTCGAATGAAGTTTTCGCTGGTAAAATGTGCAATACTGTTTCGGTTATTCGGATAACCGACCAACGGTTCGGTTATAAAAATCATCTGAACCGATGTATGGCGGTTCGGTTTCGGATAGGAGTATTTTTTTATCCGAACAAAACGGTTCGGTTCGGATTTTGACAAAAAATTAACCGAAAACTTCGGTTCGGATTTGTGTTTTATCCGAACCGATCTCATGCTTAGACTGCATTTATCTACTCGTTACTTTCTATACATATGGTTATTGATTAACGCAAATCAATAAAGGTGGTACAAATTCATGAAACCCACATAGCAGATTCTTAAATAAAATTCTTTGCCACTCTTCCCAGCAGCATAATTCACAATGCCTTCCTCTAGTGATAGTGCTTTATGGATATCATGCGTTTGGTTGTATGTTACCAAGTGCATTTTATGACTACTGTTTTGAAAAAAACATTTGTATAAGAATAAAATTCATGTGTTACAGGTAATTACTACACGTAAAAATCTCCTGCAGAATTTACTCTCACTTGGTATTTCAGAATTCGCTAGCACAATTTGTACTGGCAGTGTCTCACAATATTCTACTTAAAATATTAACCTTGGCATTTAAATTGTTTTTTCCAGATGTAGTTTAAAATGCAGCATAATAATCTCCGGCGGAATTTTCTCCGCGTAAATTTCTCTCACGTGGCGTAAAAAACTCCGGCGGAATTTTCTCCGCGTAAGAATCTCCGCGTAATAATCTCCACCCCGGCGTAATAATCTCCCGCGGAGTTTTCGCGGCGTACAAATCTCGGCGTAAAAATCCCCAGCGGAGTTTTCTCCGAACACGTACTATTTCACTATATAGACAAGCAAGCAGGTGGCAGGTGGTATATACAGCAAGCAAGCCGAGAAGCACAGCGAGCTGACGAGCGAGCTGAAAAGAAAAAAAAAGAGTTTTAAAAAAACCAAAACGAAGCTGCTTTTACGATTCTAAAAGTGAAAAACTAGCATTTGGTATGCATGGGAGGAATTAGAGCAATAATGAACGATACAAAGCATCTCGGGTACAAACACATA